>OX421927.1:5981897-7227799 GCA_949128165.1 Lathronympha strigana
CCCTTTTCTCTAAGATTATGGAGTCCATCATCAATCGTCAGCTCCTCTGGTACCTAGAGGATCACCAGCTGCTGAGTGACCAACAATACGGTTTCCGTAGGGGTCGTTCGGCTGGTGATCTTTTAGTTTACCTGACACATTGCTGGGCACAGGCGATAGAGAGTAAAGGTGAGGCACTGGCAGTTAGTTTGGATGTAGCGAAGGCCTTCGATCGCGTTTGGCACAAAGCACTTCTTTCGAAACTTCCATGCTATGGGCTCCCCGGGAAATTATGCGAATGGGTCAGCAGTTTTCTAGCAGACAGAAGCATTAAGGTCCTAGTTGACGGTGAATGCTCAGACTCAATGTCTGTGAATGCTGGTGTCCCTCAAGGCTGTGTGCTATCACCCACGCTATTCCTCCTGCATATCAATGACATGTTGCAAACTAGCGGCATTCATTGTTATGCTGATGATAGTACGGGTGATGCCTCCTACACCGGCCGCGCCAATATTTCCCGGGAAAACGTCATTGAGAGCCGGAACAAACTTGTGTCCGAAATTGAGACCTCCCTAAAAGAAGTCTCAGATTGGGGTCGACTTAATTTGGTCCATTTTAACCCTACAAAGACACAGGTTTGCGCGTTCACCGCAAAAAAACTTCCGTTCGTCGCGTCACCTCGTTTTGAGAGCACTCCCCTATCTGCCACAGCCAGTATTGGAATCCTTGGCGTTGACATCTCGAGTGAAGTCCAGTTCCGCGGCCACCTAGAGGGTAAGGCCAAATTGGCCTCGAAGAAGCTCGGTGTGCTCAATAGATCGAGGCAGTATTTCACGCCGGCCCATCGCCTACAGCTTTATAAGGCGCAGGTTCGCCCGCATATGGAATACTGCTCTCATCTTTGGGCAGGGGCACCTAAGTACCAGCTTCTTCCTCTAGACCGCATCCAACGGAGAGCAGCTCGAATTGTCAACTGCCAACGTATTTCTGATCGGCTTGATCCCTTGGCGCTGCGTAGAGATGTGGCCTCACTCTGTATTTTCTATCGCATGTATTATGGGGAGTGTTCCGAGGAATTGTTCGGATTAATCCCTGCCGCTTCTTTCCGCCATCGCCCTACGCGACAATATTTCCACTCTCACCATTTAGATGGTTGGCAGTCCTCAACTGTGCGCTTTTCCCGAAACTTCCTGCCTCGCACAGCTAAACTGTGGAACGAACTGTCGCCAGCGGTGTTTCCGGACCGATACGACCTTCAAACCTTCAAGAAAAGAGCGTACTCCCACCTTAAAGGCCGGCAACGCACTTGCGACACCTCTGGTGTTGCGGGTGTCCATGGACGACGTTAATCGCTTACCATCAGGTGATTCGTTTGCTCGTTTGCCCCCTATAGCATACAAAAAAAAAAAAAAAAAAATGGTCATTTACATTATAACTTCAATTTAAAACGGGCTATTTACCATATGATGTATATTTCAATGAGCACCCGATACTTCGGCACCATGTCCACGGACTCACTCCGTGAACATGGTGCCAGGAGCGTCAGATGACGTGCCCGAGACTTCATAATTGGGTAAATCGCTAGTAACCACCAGTGGCCTTATACAAATAATGAACTTTGTTCATAGACGCACAGTATTCAATTTAATTTTGTGGATATTTTAATTACCTTTTGACATGTTTTAGGCTAAGTTCTTTTGGAAATTATTATAATGTATTAATGAATTGATTTAAATAAAGATCTTTTTATTTGTTATTTAATAGAACATTGCCAATTATTGCAGGCTGGCCAGTAATTTACTAGTTTTTAGGGTTTCGTAGTCAAGTCTGTCCGCGGGTGAGCTCAGTGACCGTTACTGCTGAAATTTGGTGCGAATATTCATATCAATCACGCCAACTAAGTGGTAAAATAAAAAGTGGAAAAAACTTTTTCATTATGTTTTAACCCTAAAGCGCAAGCGTATTGTTCGATAGCTATTTGAAAAATAATAGGGATTTGCAAAAAACACAGAAAAACTTTTAGGGAAGGGGGCAAATTCATGAAAACTTTTAAGAAAAATTATTTTAGCTTGATCTGTTTACCCATTTTTTATTTTTTTGCAAAAAAACTGAGTAAGAGCTGCGAAGATACTCCATTTTTATTGTTAATTAGCGACCCGCCCCGGCTTCTCACGGGTTATTATTATATTACACATATAAATCTTCCTCTAGAATCACCCTATCTATTAAAAAAACCGCATCAAAATCCGTTGCGTAGTTTTAAAGATTTAAGCATACATAGGGATATAGGGACAGAGAAAGCGACTTTGTTTTATACGATGTAGTGATGAGCATCGTATCCATTAAAAACCTTTTTATGTTCGCTTTTATGTTGCTAATGGGAGCTACCGTATTGTCGCTCACCAGGCAGCGCCACTCATGCGTGGGTCCTGTGTCAGTATGAGAGAATTGTTAAAGTGACGTTTGAAATTAGGGCTCCTGATATCCGTGATGTACGCCGATCCGTAGCTACGTGTTCTTAAGCCCGGCGGTACTAAGATCACGAATTTCACGAACACGCCAAGGTACGTACCTCGTACGTACGTACGTACGTTCGCGTATGGATTCACGTGACACGCCGTGCCACGCCATGATACGTAGCCCGTACCTGCGTTCGTGCGCGGAGCTTCGGGCTCGGTTCCGTTGGGTACTTATCGCACGTCTCGTAGGTTCGACACGCCCGGGAGAAAAATAAATAAGGACTAAGGTATTATTGAATTGAGTTACCACTTAGTATATTGAATACGGGACGAACGGACAAACATTTACTTGTGAATTAAACTTAGATTTTATTTTTTGCATGAATATAATAGTTATATCTAAGTAATTTATGGGGATATTCTGTTTTATGTATAACCAGCTATTGATTTTAGTCAAAACTAGCGACCTGCCCGTTGAATTGCACTTATATAAATATAAGGTGTAAAACTCCCTAGTAGGTATCATTATAATTATGAACTTAAGCAACACTGTGCTACTGGTTGTTATTATTAAATCAAGAGACTTTTTTTTCTGTTAAGTATTAATGTAATGAATAAAACGTACTAGTAAAACCTTTGTACTATCAAATAATATAACGAAGCCTAAATATAAAGAAGGCAACCCTAATCCTAAGAAACAAAAGGGTAAAATTCTGCAAATCATCGGTAGGTATGAGAATTAGAAGTAAAACTATAACAAAATGTGGATGAAATCTCTGGAACCGCAAAACGCGAGTGTTACCATGAAAATCTAGTTGATGTAGTGATAAATATACCTACTTATTTGTGATGTTTGGGCCTTAAGTGGATCTATTAGTTGTATAAAGTATTGTCATCAACCGACGTCGAAAAGGCATCGCAAGAAGCTTCATGTAGTCTATAAAGGTCAGTCAAACTCATATGCCATTTATAATTAAAGCATTCTGACGTAATTCTGACAATTAAGTTAACGTATTTAACAAAAGTTAATAAACACGAAAAAAATTTTGATTTTTACTTACAAGTGTGTTGAAAAATGTCGTATGAAACGTGTGTGCATGGTGTACAGTGTACACATCGGCTTCCTTATTGCGCACTCGCTTTTAGCTCGCGCGCACAATATCGACTCGTGTATAATGACCATCATAGCACACGTGTATCACAATGTACTATTTGAGTGATTTGGAATACTATGACATTGCATAGGATTACAGAGGACGGAAGTGACACAAACAACATTTCCACACCAAAAATACTATCCTTAATACAACACAGTTACGCGTTTAGTCTCGAATATTCTTTTCTTCAAAACAATCCAAAATGAAAATATTTACCACAAATTATCTAATTACTCAAAAAGCAAATTATATCTGTGTCACAAAACAAAATGTCAGATTTACATGTTAACCAAGTATTCATAGGCGAAAAAGAATTAACTTGAATATTCGTTAAGCTTAGGGCTCCTATAGCCAGGGCTCATATAGCCAGCGCTGCAGAAGTCCTAGTATAAAAGTTGTACGACACTTACTTCTCGATCGCGTTAGCGTATCGAGAGTTCAAATTATGTTTGTCGTTTATTTAAATCATCCGGCAACTTTCATATTTTGACCCCTCGATAACGCTAACGCGGTCGAGAAGTTAATGTCGTACAATTTTTATACTAGGCTTTCTGGACTATTTCGGCACATTGAAGAGTACTATTTATTTCTAGATTGAAGGTAATAATGACATAGGTACTATTATTAGAGTGTTTTATTGTATGACTAACAAGCTAAGCCAACCTACCGGGTTTTTTTGTAGATAAGAAGTGCAGTTGCACGTGCAGACAAAGATAATAAGATTTGCAAGCGACTTATTACAATGAAACAAACAATATGCATAAGTAGCTTTGGGCTTTACCCTTTGTTCGTGAAGTTGAAAGAAGTGACCGCGATGTTTTGTTTTACAAATTCGTGGTATTTTTTTATTTAATCTGGAGTTTAGAATTTTGCTTTCGCATTCATTGTCATTAGTTACTCCTGACATCACAAATCTTCAATTTATAATTCAGCTGTGAATTTAAAGTTATTTTTGTTGATGTTTCGTTATTTTTTGTTTTGTAATTGTTAATGTATGATTAGTGTTACTATTTAACAATGAAGAGAAGTTGGGTTATTTTAGCAACCCGTTTATTAAAATAGCTATTCAATGTATTTATTATTTGGTTCTTTTCATTTATTACTTACTTAATATTTAAAAGGCCTTACTATTGGAAATAAATTTTAATTCAAAAGTAATGAAACGGAATTAGAGCTATGAATAAAAAACACACGATACATTTTTATTCGTAGCTCTTAGAGACCGCATCGTATCTTCACTCAAGGTCGCGGGCGGACCGAACGGGCGTGTTCTTAATGAACGTGAAGCCGTGATCACGCCTACACGGATCTACACGGATTCACGTACCCTAATTTCACGTAGCCGAACGTCACGTGCGGAACGGACCAGAAAACCGTAGCCGTGAATCACGAACACGGGCGTACGGCTACGGGTTCACGAATCACGGACACGACCGCGAGCCCTATTTGAAATGTTCCAGAAGGACCCACGTTCCACTAGCGCCCCTAGCGGAAAATCGAGTCGCGGTAATCCTCATTTCATTTATAGGTGCACGAAGTTAATTTTTTAAGATGGCCAGTTATTGGGAAATAGCCAGTAACTGATGATTCACGCTACAGAACGCAGCATAAGCGTATCACTGACCTGTTGCTTGGCAAGTAGTTTCCTTTGTTTCTTGGACAGCGGCTGGTTGTCCGGGAGGGACTGAGACCGCTGCGGCTCTTTCTGTTTCACTTCCACTGGCTTTGGTTTCTCCGCCTCTTTTTGTTTCTTCTGTAATGGATAAGTAACAATCGGTTAACTTTTTATAATGCTCCTAAAAAAAACTAAATTAAAATTTTATAATTTAAAGAATGCAAAAATTCTCCGCGTCGAGCGGGATTTGAACCCGCGACCTCTCTGAACACCGAAACAAGACATAATATGCGCCTGCGCAAGTGTTGGGTTAGGTAGTGAGGCACCTCATTTGTACCACTCATTTTGCTTGTTTGTCACAGTATTTCACACCACGAAAATGTACCACTTGAAAAGATTTGTTCCACACTTAAATTTGCCATGCACCTCAAAAATTATCACAAGCATCAATAACACCGCATTTTGTCATACACCACAAAATATGTCACACGCCTCAAGATTGAGTCACAGCTCAAATTTGGCTCTTATTTGTCATTTGCGCAACTTAACCATTTACACATTTTTTTACAGTGATGATACAAATTTGTGAGTACCTCAAATGAGATATAGTATTGTACTACCTCATTTCAGAAAATTAGGTACTCCTAATAGCAATATTACTCCGCAGACACCAACGATGCTGTAGTCCCAGTATTTGATCGGTCGTTCCTGAAAGCCCACCATCTTCGATGGCTCTTGTTTAGGGCAATGGAAAGAATAGACTAACCTTCTCCTTGTTGGAGCCCTTGGCGAGCTGGTTCATGTGCGCGAGCGCCTGCTCCCAGGTCTGCTTGCGCGGCTCGGCGGGCTGCGCGGGCGCAGGCGTCGCTTGCGGGTGCATCACTGGAATTATAACAACAATAGTTAATGCACTTCACTTATTTAAACTTTCACGATTTTCACACTAAAACTTTGAAAACTAACCTACGACGTCCCGTGGTCCCGAAGAAAGACTGGCTGAGGTTGACGTCACCATCTAGCCGCGCGGGTTTTACGAACTACCCGCACTTGATCTTGATCTACTTGAACATTTTGCGCATTAGGGATGTGACTCTGTCGACATACTACACTCACGATGTCCGATATTGTGAGCAGGCGATATACATACATTTATGACCAGATTCCAAGTGGATGAGATCCTAAAACCATCGTCCCGATTGAAATTGGGATTTCTATTTGGAGTTCCTGTAATTGCCTCTGTATCTCTATTTAAGTTATACTGTTGTTTAACTAGCTGTTGGATCTCCTTAAATAAATAAATAATGGCTTCCCGTACCTTACCGAGCCTAAACGGCCCTATGTTGTAAGTATTTTAGGGTTATGCAAATATGCAACTCATTCCAGTGGTATGGTCCAGACTCCAACAAATGATAATCAAGACCAAGTAACCAAAAACTCAGTGAGTCTTTCTCCGGGAAAGTTTTCATGAGTACACCTAGATATTTTTGTAGCAGGAACAACATTTGTAACACAATAAAAATATCAATTGGCTGCTCTGATCTGGTCCTTGTTTTCGCATGGTTTTTGTATATGCATTATTTGGCATAATCGTAGTCATAATTGGTTTAACGCATAAACTGTTATAGCGTGGTCGAGTTTAGCAAAATTTGATTTAGCCGAATTTAAATTTTCGGACAAAATAGTATATACCAAATTATGTTTTTGCGACAATAAGATTCGGCGAAAACAAATCATGCCAAATAGAGCGCACCCGCTCTCGAGTGTAGTGAGTTTAGTTTGAAAAAAAAATGGCCCATATATGGGATTTATAACAACGAGTAACTATGCCATGTATGCAGCAGCACGATATGAAGTATTTGGGAAAGACACGTTAGAGGAAACCGAACTAAAGGATGTCGAATTAAATGATGTCCTTCTGTTCTGCAGGAAGACTGGAAGATTCGAGGAAGAGTGTGGGATGGGGAGGCAGCCGGATCAGTAACCTGCAGCTCAAACTTCAGGGAACCGGGCTGAATGAACACAACAAGTGCTCGACAGCCCGCCTGTGTCCGGCCGGGCGTCCCTACACTACATCTACATCTACAACTATGCCCCTAACATTTTATCAAAGTTTGAGAACGGTTAATTAGGTAATATAAACACAACATCTAGTGAGGGTTCACGATCTACGATCTACTACAAGAACACAAAATCTATTGGATTGACAATGTCTAGTCGTGTTTCCCAGAAACGGACCGCTTGCTCGGGCTCTACTACAATTAAATGGCGCCATTTCTTGAGTGAAAATTAAAGTTTGTAGCGTTATATAACTGACTTTCCTTTCATTAAATAGTTCCGCGTAACAGCAGTAAAATCGTCGTCAATGGAACTTACTGAAGTAAACAAAAGGCATCACATGTTTTGTCACTGTTTCTTCTTGTATTTTCACAGTACAGTCAACCAATTGGAACCCTAGGCCACTGTAGGACTATGTCATAGTGACGCTATAAATCAGATAGTAAGAAATCTCTTACTGCTTGTCATATTGACATGGTTCTAGAGTGGCCTAGGGTTCCAATTGGTTGACTGTACCTCATCAAACACCACTGAAACGATTCACTACTGAAACGGTCGTATTATCGTAACATACAAAACATGAGATAAATAACTTAATCTTTGAGATTTCGTTAAAAACTTAAAAGTGAGGTTATAACGATCAATATGGCGGTTTGTTTACATTGTTTGTAAGTTGGATCGACGGCGATTTTAGGAATGACCTGGCCCCAATTTCAGACTGACAGGTGTGACACCTCATGTGTGATACCTCAAATGACTGCATTACCGGCGTTTCAGGCGTCTATGGGCTACGGAAACCGCTGACCATCGCGCGCGATGTGGGCTTGTTCGCACCATTACGATAATTTAGATAAAATCGTAATGTATCGTCAATAAACAGATAATTTCTTTGTGAAGACTATGTGACAATTGTCACGAGATCTAATAGTGTTTATTCGTGACATACGTCGTGTTTCTTTTAACAAGTGTCAAGAGCTCTTTTACAAAAGTATTAGTTTTTAATGGTAATAGGCTAGACGACTGAAAAAATCTATTCAGTCCGTCTTTTAGATTATAAAAAAATATTGTACACGTATTTTTTCTTTTGTTTGTCAAATCAAAAATGACAAAAATACAGTGCGTTCAAGTTTCGCGTAATGTCACTCCTAGGTACAATTATTACCTAGGAGTGACGTCACAAGCCCCCACCCCGGAACTTTGATGCTCTTTATCTTCGTCAATTTTAGTTAAATTGAGAAAGGCAAAAATACGTGTCTAATAATTTTAGATAACCTAACTGACGGACTAATTAGAATAATAGTTTTTCAACCTAGTCGTCATCCCTATTATGATGTATTTATTTATAAATGACATATTGGCGGCAAACAAGCATACATGCAGCCTGCGCAAGAGTAAGCGGCGCCCGTAGGCCACGAACACCTGCAATAACAGTAACAATGATGCTAACAATTGTGACACTTGTCACAGTTCTGATATAGGGGCCACAGTTCAAAACCGGTATTTACTATTATTGGAATACCATATTGGTTACCTATCTACAGTCTAGACATTTAAGTTTATCTAATATTTTCTACTTAACCCTTAAATGCATGATGATGCATTTATGACACATAAACGAGACAAGTGACAATCAAGTTCTCTTGGAATGTAGACTTTGTCATATCGTCGTAAGTTCTTCATTTGAAATGAATTTGGCTGTCACTTAGGGTGTTTTATGGTCAATACTGTTAATTCACGAAAAACGGTTGTTTATAAGCCTCAATCTATTTAGAGAATGATTACAAACAAAACAATAACAAGATTTGAGATCGTAAAATAAGTACCGTAAAACCACCTAACTATAGTCCAGTACTACAACTATGGTCCAACGTAATTAAACACCAATACCAATAAGTTATTTTATATTTTGCGTGAGCTTCTTTTACAATTTACTATTGTTTTGCAATACAACTGAGTTTTTCCAATGATAGTCACATCAAAGCATAGATACGAGTGTGATTTTTGGACCATAATTGGGAGGTTTTGGACCATAGTTGGGTAGTTTTACGGTAACCGGTTAGTTTTAAGAAAATACCGGTATCCGAACATGCGGCTTGTTTCGTGGGAATGCGACTTGGTACGGGTATAGTCAGTTTTAGACTGTTTTCATGGCCTACAGCAGGGATCGGAAACGGTTTTTTTAAATGTCGAAATAGCCTAATATTTTAGAATATTTAATCCTCGTTATATAGGACTCCATCTTGTGTTTAGGCAACCACGTGATATTATTCAATGGCCTCAGTAATAAACATCGCTGTCAAAGTTCGAATTTCATGGTAATGTATGGTCGGCAGGAAAACAAATACAAACGGATCGGATCAGTCTAGCAATCCAGCGAGGAAATGTTGCCAGCGTCCTCGGTACCATGCCGCAGGGGCCTGTTTTAGATTGATTTTAGTTTTTAGTTTTATTTTAGTTTTTTAGTTTTATTTTAGTTTTTTAGTTTTATTTTAGTTTTATTTTAGTTTTTAGTTTTATTTTACTTCTAGATTAAAATTTGTGTTTTAATATGTTTTAGTTTTAGTTTCTTACAATAAATCTGTTGGTACCTAGAAAAAAATAAATACAGTTAAAAGTGCATGAGTAGAAAAAAGTGTAAATTAAAATTAACTTTGTATAAATAAAAAAGGACTCTGCAAATGTCTTAACGGTTAGATTAGGTTACTTAATTATTTGTCACGGATTTTGCTGTCCATATTTTACGTCTGTAAGAATGTATCCACTTTAAATGACTTAAAGACAAATTTTCAGTTATGAACGTTTCGATTAAATATTATTTGATATTTATTTGCATAACATTTAAATTGACATTCGTTGAAAAATTCGCCATTTATTTCTCAAATGCGAAATGAGTATTAAGATTTATGACATATTTAGAATATAATATCTATTTTAGATAGATATGACCAGTTTACCGCAGTATAATTGAGTGTAAATACAAAACTTATTTAAATATTATTATTAAAATATTCGAATGTATTTATTTATTTTGCTACCCTTACGGAATACCATGAAATTCGAACGTTGATAGCGATGTTTGCTCATTAACAATGAAATAATACGTTAACGAAAAAAAAGTACCGAAGTAATGCTGCTTTTTTTTTAAATACCGGTATCCGATACCTGGTCTACGGTTACCGGTAATGTGCCGCACGGCGTTATGTGGCTGCGGTGCCGCGTCCGGCGTCGGCCGCCGTACGCCGGCCGCGTCTGCGTAATCCGAACTATATTTATTTCTAGTCTAACAGCTAGTCCGTCTATGCAAAGTTTCATAGATTTCGGTAGCACATAGTGTGAAAGTGTTAAGTAAACCTCATAATATTGACGTTTAAAATTACACTTTATAATTTGACAGTTAATGTGCTTGGAGAGATAACGTGGTTTGACTCTAGCTACAGAAATACGTATGCGATTTATAGAGCCTCGAAACTCCTCTAGGTAGTGTGCTTTATTATTATTAATATTCGATTATTTATTTTCTTTCGTAGGTTAGGTGTTTATAATATGATTATTGAAATTAAACACTTTAGAACGGATTAATCGCGTTTATTAACACCATGATCCTACGTTTCGAGCCCTTTACAGCACTCGTTTTCACAGGGTTAAGATGATGACTGAGAGAATGCGAATTCTCCCCGTCATTCTCTCAGTCATCATCTTAACCCTGTGAAAACGAGTGCTGTAAAGGGCTCGAACCGTAGGATCATGGTGTTAATAAACGCGATTAATCCGTTCTAAAGTGTTTAATTTCAATGAATAACAATCGCGGTAACAGAAGACAATAATATGATTATTTTTTGGTAGGAGGTAAATGCCCGAAATTTTGAGTTACCTTATCAGTACAGTATAATTGTTATTTCCCTGGTTAGTGCCACTCTGTCACGGTGTGTTAAATAAAAACCATTGAAAAGAAAAATACCTTACCGGTATGAAAAGGACCGGTATCAAATAGTCTACTTCAAACACATATGTATATTTTGTAAATAATTTCTACCGTTATAATTATTAAAATATTCGAATTTATTTAACGGCCTCCTAGCCTAGTTGGTAGTGACCCTGCCTACGAAGCAGGAGGTCCCGGGTTCGAATCCTGGTCAGGGCATTTATTTGTGTGTTTATCACGAATATTTGTTCCTGAGTTATGGATGTTTTCTATGTATTTAAGTATTTATATGTATCTATCTATTATATATATCGTCGCCTAGTACCCACAACACAAGCTTAGACCTTACCGTGGGACTAGGTCGATTTGTGTAAGATTGTCCCATAATATTTATTTATTTATTTATTTATTATATAATTGCCGGTATAAAAGGAGAATGGTTCTTATACGAAAACACAATGCTCCCGCGAGTCGATTTTGCGCTAGGGGCGCTAGTGGAACGTGGGTCCTGCGGGAACATTTCAAATGTCACGTTGACAATTCTTCCATACAGGACCCACGCATGAGTGGCGCCGCCTGGTGAGCGATAATGCGGTAGCTCCCATTAGGGCGTCACTGAACGCTTTGAGCCCACAACAGGTCAGCAAAGCAAGTTATATTGATGTTACTTATGTCCACGGGTGATGACTGCTTCCATCAGGCGGTCTGTTTGTTAGTTCTGTTACCTATTACATAAATAAAACTCACTAATAAAAGCCTTCTGTTTCTGGCGGTCCATTTTGTCGTTGACCATGAGGTGTGCGGCGGCGAACTGGTGTTGCAGCTGTTGTTGTTGCTGGTGCTGTTGTTGTAACTGCTGGTGTTGTTGCTGGAGCTGTTGCTTGTGCAGCATTGCTGCTTCCATCTGTAACGATATTAGGGTACTTTAGAACTAAGGTGTAATAAAAATACTGATGATTCGTTAACACGTTGGCAGCCCACCATACTTCACATAAGTATTGCTGTCGCGCTCCATACATATTTAGTGATCCCACCAGTGATGCTCACAACATTGCCCTATTACTGAGGTGCCATGAGCATCACCGGTGGGATTAGAAGCTTATTTTTCAGGGTATTATTTTGCGGATAGTTTTGGGGGTTAGAGTCAAACTTGGCAGGCCCACTTACATGGTGGTATAAAGTAATGATGGTCTATCAATTTTAGGAGTACCTATGAAACAAGGTATTTAAAAAATCGAAAAAATCAAGTTATAGTAAATAACTATAGAGTATCCTTTACAAAACAGCATTCAAAGGTTCGATTCTAGCGCCCAAAAATATCCGCAAAACGAATGAAAAATGAGCTTGTGATCCCACTGGTGATGCTTATGGCCACACAGAGAAGATTACGTAATCCCACCGGTGATGCTCATGGCAGGCAATGTGTTAGGGCGAAATAAGTTTAGTCTGATGAGGCAATAAACTTTTTATATTAATTTTGAAAACCCAGCTTTTGCTTTAGCTTTAGCGACAGCGACAGGATAGCGGAAAAATAAATTTAGAAGACAGTTGGATTTTCGGAAGGCTAATAGTATGGAAATGTAATCGCTGAAAACGTGTACACAAGAACCAATGCAATATATGCCAGTAAATGTCGTTACGCGTCTCCTTACGGCGTATAACTAAATGAGAGAAGTGTTAACATTTGCCGGGGTCGATTGTTCAATTGGCATAGCGATCTGACCGGTGTTCAGAGAGGTCGTGGGTTCGAATTCCGCTCGATGCGCGGACTTATTAACGCGTCTCTGCTTAATATAAAATTAATTTAAAAATATGTTGTACTAGAATCGAAATAGTTCGCGATTCTGTGTAAAAATCACATAAAAGATATCCAAATAATAAAAAAATCGGTTGTCTGTAAAGTCGGTTTACTGACGATAGTTGAACGTGACAACGATCGAATAGTAAAGCTATTGATTTTTTACTCATCGTGAACGCCTCAGAGCGAGGTAACGCCGCATGAGTCATGCTTTTTCGTGCGGCGAGGTAACGCCGCATGAGTCATGTGTTTTCGTGCGTGCAACCGGCTCCATCGAATAGGCTAGACGACCGAAAAAATATTTTTAGTCCGTCTGTTAGATTATGAAAAAATATTGTACACGTATTTTTTCTTTTGTTCGTCAAATCAAAAATGACAAAAATACAGTGCGTTCAAGTTTCGCGTAATGTCACTCCTAGGTACAATTCTTACCTAGGAGTGACGTCACAAGCCCCCACCCCGGAATTTTGATGCTCTTTATCTTCGGCAATTTTAGTCAAATTAAAAAAGGAAAAATACGTGTCTAATAATTTTAGATAATTTAACTGACGGACTAATTAGAATAATAGTTTTTCAATATAGTCGTCATCCCTATTATAAGACGTCACGTCAAAAATGGTGGGGGCAAAACTTTAAACAAAATGGCTCACATATATCCACGAGCGATTTTGCGCATTTTTAGTATGCAGTAGGTACTGACTTGTCTTTGCATTTGCGACTGCTGCTGTTGGTGCTGGGTGGGCTGGGTGGGCTGGGGGTGCGGGTGCGGGTGCGGGTGCGGCGAGGCGGCGGGCGCGCGCCCGTGCGCCTGCAGCGCGCGCGCCCGCGCCAGCTGCCGCTCGCACTCCTCGAAGTATGCAGTAGGTACTGACTTGTCTTTGCATTTGCGACTGCTGCTGTTGGTGCTGGGTGGGCTGGGTGGGCTGGGGGTGCGGGTGCGGGTGCGGGGGCGGCGAGGCGGCGGGCGCGCGCCCGTGCGCCTGCAGCGCGCGCGCCCGCGCCAGCTGCCGCTCGCACTCCTCGAAGTATGCAGTAGGTACTGACTTGTCTTTGCATTTGCGACTGCTGCTGTTGGTGCTGGGTGGGCTGGGTGGGCTGGGGGTGCGGGTGCGGGTGCGGGGGCGGCGAGGCGGCGGGCGCGCGCCCGTGCGCCTGCAGCGCGCGCGCCCGCGCCAGCTGCCGCTCGCACTCCTCGAAGTATGCAGTAGGTACTGACTTGTCTTTGCATTTGCGACTGCTGCTGTTGGTGCTGGGTGGGCTGGGTGGGCTGCGGGTGCGGGTGCGGGTGCGGGTGCGGGGGCGGCGAGGCGGCGGGCGCGCGCCCGTGCGCCTGCAGCGCGCGCGCCCGCGCCAGCTGCCGCTCGCACTCCTCGAAGTATGCAGTAGGTACTGACTTGTCTTTGCATTTGCGACTGCTGCTGTTGGTGCTGGGTGGGCTGCGGGTGCGGGTGCGGGTGCGGGTGCGGGGGCGGCGAGGCGGCGGGCGCGCGCCCGTGCGCCTGCAGCGCGCGCGCCCGCGCCAGCTGCCGCTCGCACTCCTCGAAGTATGCAGTAGGTACTGACTTGTCTTTGCATTTGCGACTGCTGCTGTTGGTGCTGGGTGGGCTGCGGGTGCGGGTGCGGGTGCGGGTGCGGGGGCGGCGAGGCGGCGGGCGCGCGCCCGTGCGCCTGCAGCGCGCGCGCCCGCGCCAGCTGCCGCTCGCACTCCTCGAAGTATGCAGTAGGTACTGACTTGTCTTTGCATTTGCGACTGCTGCTGTTGGTGCTGGGTGGGCTGGGTGGGCTGGGGGTGCGGGTGCGGGTGCGGGGGCGGCGAGGCGGCGGGCGCGCGCCCGTGCGCCTGCAGCGCGCGCGCCCGCGCCAGCTGCCGCTCGCACTCCTCGAAGTATGCAGTAGGTACTGACTTGTCTTTGCATTTGCGACTGCTGCTGTTGGTGCTGGGTGGGCTGGGTGGGCTGGGGGTGCGGGTGCGGGTGCGGGGGCGGCGAGGCGGCGGGCGCGCGCCCGTGCGCCTGCAGCGCGCGCGCCCGCGCCAGCTGCCGCTCGCACTCCTCGAAGTATGCAGTAGGTACTGACTTGTCTTTGCATTTGCGACTGCTGCTGTTGGTGCTGGGTGGGCTGGGTGGGCTGCGGGTGCGGGTGCGGGTGCGGGTGCGGGGGCGGCGAGGCGACGGGCGCGCGCCCGTGCGCCTGCAGCGCGCGCGCCCGCGCCAGCTGCCGCTCGCACTCCTCGAAGTATGCAGTAGGTACTGACTTGTCTTTGCATTTGCGACTGCTGCTGTTGGTGCTGGGTGGGCTGGGTGGGCTGCGGGTGCGGGTGCGGGTGCGGGTGCGGGGGCGGCGAGGCGGCGGGCGCGCGCCCGTGCGCCTGCAGCGCGCGCGCCCGCGCCAGCTGCCGCTCGCACTCCTCGAAGTATGCAGTAGGTACTGACTTGTCTTTGCATTTGCGACTGCTGCTGTTGGTGCTGGGTGGGCTGGGTGGGCTGCGGGTGCGGGTGCGGGTGCGGGTGCGGGGGCGGCGAGGCGGCGGGCGCGCGCCCGTGCGCCTGCAGCGCGCGCGCCCGCGCCAGCTGCCGCTCGCACTCCTCGAAGTATGCAGTAGGTACTGACTTGTCTTTGCATTTGCGACTGCTGCTGTTGGTGCTGGGTGGGCTGGGTGGGCTGCGGGTGCGGGTGCGGGTGCGGGTGCGGGGGCGGCGAGGCGACGGGCGCGCGCCCGTGCGCCTGCAGCGCGCGCGCCCGCGCCAGCTGCCGCTCGCACTCCTCGAAGTATGCAGTAGGTACTGACTTGTCTTTGCATTTGCGACTGCTGCTGTTGGTGCTGGGTGGGCTGGGTGGGCTGCGGGTGCGGGTGCGGGTGCGGGTGCGGGGGCGGCGAGGCGGCGGGCGCGCGCCCGTGCGCCTGCAGCGCGCGCGCCCGCGCCAGCTGCCGCTCGCACTCCTCGAAGTATGCAGTAGGTACTGACTTGTCTTTGCATTTGCGACTGCTGCTGTTGGTGCTGGGTGGGCTGGGTGGGCTGCGGGTGCGGGTGCGGGTGCGGGTGCGGGGGCGGCGAGGCGGCGGGCGCGCGCCCGTGCGCCTGCAGCGCGCGCGCCCGCGCCAGCTGCCGCTCGCACTCCTCGAAGTATGCAGTAGGTACTGACTTGTCTTTGCATTTGCGACTGCTGCTGTTGGTGCTGGGTGGGCTGCGGGTGCGGGTGCGGGTGCGGGTGCGGGGGCGGCGAGGCGGCGGGCGCGCGCCCGTGCGCCTGCAGCGCGCGCGCCCGCGCCAGCTGCCGCTCGCACTCCTCGAAGTATGCAGTAGGTACTGACTTGTCTTTGCATTTGCGACTGCTGCTGTTGGTGCTGGGTGGGCTGGGTGGGCTGGGGGTGCGGGTGCGGGTGCGGGGGCGGCGAGGCGGCGGGCGCGCGCCCGTGCGCCTGCAGCGCGCGCGCCCGCGCCAGCTGCCGCTCGCACTCCTCGAAGTATGCAGTAGGTACTGACTTGTCTTTGCATTTGCGACTGCTGCTGTTGGTGCTGGGTGGGCTGGGTGGGCTGCGGGTGCGGGTGCGGGTGCGGGTGCGGGGGCGGCGAGGCGGCGGGCGCGCGCCCGTGCGCCTGCAGCGCGCGCGCCCGCGCCAGCTGCCGCTCGCACTCCTCGAAGTATGCAGTAGGTACTGACTTGTCTTTGCATTTGCGACTGCTGCTGTTGGTGCTGGGTGGGCTGCGGGTGCGGGTGCGGGTGCGGGTGCGGGGGCGGCGAGGCGGCGGGCGCGCGCCCGTGCGCCTGCAGCGCGCGCGCCCGCGCCAGCTGCCGCTCGCACTCCTCGAAGTATGCAGTAGGTACTGACTTGTCTTTGCATTTGCGACTGCTGCTGTTGGTGCTGGGTGGGCTGGGTGGGCTGCGGGTGCGGGTGCGGGTGCGGGTGCGGGGGCGGCGAGGCGACGGGCGCGCGCCCGTGCGCCTGCAGCGCGCGCGCCCGCGCCAGCTGCCGCTCGCACTCCTCGAAGTATGCAGTAGGTACTGACTTGTCTTTGCATTTGCGACTGCTGCTGTTGGTGCTGGGTGGGCTGGGTGGGCTGCGGGTGCGGGTGCGGGTGCGGGTGCGGGGGCGGCGAGGCGGCGGGCGCGCGCCCGTGCGCCTGCAGCGCGCGCGCCCGCGCCAGCTGCCGCTCGCACTCCTCGAAGTATGCAGTAGGTACTGACTTGTCTTTGCATTTGCGACTGCTGCTGTTGGTGCTGGGTGGGCTGGGTGGGCTGCGGGTGCGGGTGCGGGTGCGGGTGCGGGGGCGGCGAGGCGGCGGGCGCGCGCCCGTGCGCCTGCAGCGCGCGCGCCCGCGCCAGCTGCCGCTCGCACTCCTCGAAGTATGCAGTAGGTACTGACTTGTCTTTGCATTTGCGACTGCTGCTGTTGGTGCTGGGTGGGCTGGGTGGGCTGCGGGTGCGGGTGCGGGTGCGGGTGCGGGGGCGGCGAGGCGGCGGGCGCGCGCCCGTGCGCCTGCAGCGCGCGCGCCCGCGCCAGCTGCCGCTCGCACTCCTCGAAGTATGCAGTAGGTACTGACTTGTCTTTGCATTTGCGACTGCTGCTGTTGGTGCTGGGTGGGCTGCGGGTGCGGGTGCGGGTGCGGGTGCGGGGGCGGCGAGGCGGCGGGCGCGCGCCCGTGCGCCTGCAGCGCGCGCGCCCGCGCCAGCTGCCGCTCGCACTCCTCGAAGTATGCAGTAGGTACTGACTTGTCTTTGCATTTGCGACTGCTGCTGTTGGTGCTGGGTGGGCTGCGGGTGCGGGTGCGGGTGCGGGTGCGGGGGCGGCGAGGCGGCGGGCGCGCGCCCGTGCGCCTGCAGCGCGCGCGCCCGCGCCAGCTGCCGCTCGCACTCCTCGAAGTATGCAGTAGGTACTGACTTGTCTTTGCATTTGCGACTGCTGCTGTTGGTGCTGGGTGGGCTGCGGGTGCGGGTGCGGGTGCGGGTGCGGGGGCGGCGAGGCGGCGGGCGCGCGCCCGTGCGCCTGCAGCGCGCGCGCCCGCGCCAGCTGCCGCTCGCACTCCTCGAAGTATGCAGTAGGTACTGACTTGTCTTTGCATTTGCGACTGCTGCTGTTGGTGCTGGGTGGGCTGCGGGTGCGGGTGCGGGTGCGGGTGCGGGGGCGGCGAGGCGGCGGGCGCGCGCCCGTGCGCCAGCAGCGCGCGCGCCCGCGCCAGCTGCCGCTCGCACTCCTCGAAGTATGCAGTAGGTACTGACTTGTCTTTGCATTTGCGACTGCTGCTGTTGGTGCTGGGTGGGCTGCGGGTGCGGGTGCGGGTGCGGGTGCGGGGGCGGCGAGGCGGCGGGCGCGCGCCCGTGCGCCTGCAGCGCGCGCGCCCGCGCCAGCTGCCGCTCGCACTCCTCGAAGTATGCAGTAGGTACTGACTTGTCTTTGCATTTGCGACTGCTGCTGTTGGTGCTGGGTGGGCTGCGGGTGCGGGTGCGGGTGCGGGTGCGGGGGCGGCGAGGCGGCGGGCGCGCGCCCGTGCGCCTGCAGCGCGCGCGCCCGCGCCAGCTGCCGCTCGCACTCCTCGAAGTATGCAGTAGGTACTGACTTGTCTTTGCATTTGCGACTGCTGCTGTTGGTGCTGGGTGGGCTGCGGGTGCGGGTGCGGGTGCGGGTGCGGGGGCGGCGAGGCGGCGGGCGCGCGCCCGTGCGCCTGCAGCGCGCGCGCCCGCGCCAGCTGCCGCTCGCACTCCTCGAAGTATGCAGTAGGTACTGACTTGTCTTTGCATTTGCGACTGCTGCTGTTGGTGCTGGGTGGGCTGCGGGTGCGGGTGCGGGTGCGGGTGCGGGGGCGGCGAGGCGGCGGGCGCGCGCCCGTGCGCCTGCAGCGCGCGCGCCCGCGCCAGCTGCCGCTCGCACTCCTCGAAGTATGCAGTAGGTACTGACTTGTCTTTGCATTTGCGACTGCTGCTGTTGGTGCTGGGTGGGCTGCGGGTGCGGGTGCGGGTGCGGGTGCGGGGGCGGCGAGGCGGCGGGCGCGCGCCCGTGCGCCTGCAGCGCGCGCGCCCGCGCCAGCTGCCGCTCGCACTCCTCGAAGTATGCAGTAGGTACTGACTTGTCTTTGCATTTGCGACTGCTGCTGTTGGTGCTGGGTGGGCTGCGGGTGCGGGTGCGGGTGCGGGTGCGGGGGCGGCGAGGCGGCGGGCGCGCGCCCGTGCGCCTGCAGCGCGCGCGCCCGCGCCAGCTGCCGCTCGCACTCCTCGAAGTATGCAGTAGGTACTGACTTGTCTTTGCATTTGCGACTGCTGCTGTTGGTGCTGGGTGGGCTGCGGGTGCGGGTGCGGGTGCGGGTGCGGGGGCGGCGAGGCGGCGGGCGCGCGCCCGTGCGCCTGCAGCGCGCGCGCCCGCGCCAGCTGCCGCTCGCACTCCTCGAAGTATGCAGTAGGTACTGACTTGTCTTTGCATTTGCGACTGCTGCTGTTGGTGCTGGGTGGGCTGCGGGTGCGGGTGCGGGTGCGGGTGCGGGGGCGGCGAGGCGGCGGGCGCGCGCCCGTGCGCCTGCAGCGCGCGCGCCCGCGCCAGCTGCCGCTCGCACTCCTCGAAGTATGCAGTAGGTACTGACTTGTCTTTGCATTTGCGACTGCTGCTGTTGGTGCTGGGTGGGCTGCGGGTGCGGGTGCGGGTGCGGGTGCGGGGGCGGCGAGGCGGCGGGCGCGCGCCCGTGCGCCTGCAGCGCGCGCGCCCGCGCCAGCTGCCGCTCGCACTCCTCGAAGTATGCAGTAGGTACTGACTTGTCTTTGCATTTGCGACTGCTGCTGTTGGTGCTGGGTGGGCTGGGTGGGCTGGGGGTGCGGGTGCGGGTGCGGGGGCGGCGAGGCGGCGGGCGCGCGCCCGTGCGCCTGCAGCGCGCGCGCCCGCGCCAGCTGCCGCTCGCACTCCTCGAAGTATGCAGTAGGTACTGACTTGTCTTTGCATTTGCGACTGCTGCTGTTGGTGCTGGGTGGGCTGCGGGTGCGGGTGCGGGTGCGGGTGCGGGGGCGGCGAGGCGGCGGGCGCGCGCCCGTGCGCCTGCAGCGCGCGCGCCCGCGCCAGCTGCCGCTCGCACTCCTCGAAGTATGCAGTAGGTACTGACTTGTCTTTGCATTTGCGACTGCTGCTGTTGGTGCTGGGTGGGCTGCGGGTGCGGGTGCGGGTGCGGGTGCGGGGGCGGCGAGGCGGCGGGCGCGCGCCCGTGCGCCTGCAGCGCGCGCGCCCGCGCCAGCTGCCGCTCGCACTCCTCGAAGTATGCAGTAGGTACTGACTTGTCTTTGCATTTGCGACTGCTGCTGTTGGTGCTGGGTGGGCTGCGGGTGCGGGTGCGGGTGCGGGTGCGGGGGCGGCGAGGCGGCGGGCGCGCGCCCGTGCGCCTGCAGCGCGCGCGCCCGCGCCAGCTGCCGCTCGCACTCCTCGAAGTATGCAGTAGGTACTGACTTGTCTTTGCATTTGCGACTGCTGCTGTTGGTGCTGGGTGGGCTGCGGGTGCGGGTGCGGGTGCGGGTGCGGGGGCGGCGAGGCGGCGGGCGCGCGCCCGTGCGCCTGCAGCGCGCGCGCCCGCGCCAGCTGCCGCTCGCACTCCTCGAAGCGCGCCGCCAACTCCGCCACCTGCCGCTCCGCCTCCGCCACTTCCTGACACACGCAATCTATGTTTACAATAGCGCAATACCCAACTAAACCTTGTATCAGTTACACTAAATCTTCCACCTAAGGCGGCCTAAACTGTCAGGATTCGCGCGGGTAGGTCAAACACAGAAAGATGTTCAGAGTCTTACCGGTGGACTATTCAAAAGTTAAGGGCTATAAAACTTATTTTTCAGTCCTCCGGCCGGTAAGCGCGACTTTACGCAAAACTAAATTGCCGCCTACCAGCTCCGTCGGGCAGAAAAATAGTATACAAACCTCGGCCGTTAGATGGGAAAGCCTCGGATCAAATGTTCGTCGACCTCGGCTTCGCCTCGGCCGACAATTACATGGGATCCGAGCCATTTCCCACTAAAACGGCCTTGGTATGTAATCTACTATTTCTTAGCCTTATCGACATTAAACGATGCGAAACCGAGTTTTGTAATAATAGACCCGAGAGTTTTAAGAACCAATTATGAACTGTTGCATATCCTAGTTTTTCTATGACAGCTAAAATAGCGTAAAAGCAAAACTTGTGGGTCTATTATTACAAAAACTCAAAAACAAATATTCATAATAAACACGCAAATAAATGCCCTGACCAGGATTCGAACCCGGGACCTCCTGCTTTGTAGGCAGGGTCACTACCAACTAGGCTAGGAAGCGAGTAGGTAATGCAAAGTGAATTTTACCTTTGCTGTCATATTTAGTAGATTATTCAGTTCTCCTAATTGTTCAGCCGCCAACTGAGCCTTGGCCTGCTGAGCTGGATTCAATTTTTGTTTCTTTCCTGTAGAAAAACAATGAATGCATGAGAAAAATAATGAAATGTTACAGCAAACTCTATCGCGAAACTTTTAAAATGTTTGCCTATAAATTGAAAATAAATGTCATATACTAGAGAAAAAAGACCAAATGCATTGGAGACCAAACCGGAAATCGAACCTGGGTCTTCGACTTACGCGGCTAATACTATAACCACTAGGCAACTCAGTTGGCGAATTTCTCGAGTATATGCATTCTTTGTAAAAGGCAAGACGCCTGTGGCCGTTCTGTACACGCATCATTGCTTCGTACTTCCATCCAAACTTAGGGGTTCCGGTATGGCGAGAAAAATGGCGCTGTCATCAATACAACATTTTTGTTGAAACTAATCAAATAGGGATGACGACTAGGTTGAAAAAGTATTATTCTATTTAGTCCATCAGTTATATTATGCAAATTTATTAGACACGTGCTTTTTCTGTTTCAAGTTAACTAAAATTGAGGACGATACAGAGCATCAAAGTTCCGGGTGGAAGGCTAGTGACATCACTAACCCACACTAGCTAGAGGTAAGAATCGTACCTAATTATGACGTCACGCGAAACTTTAATGCGCTGTATTTCCGTCGTTTTTCATTTCACGAACAAAAGAAAAAATACGTGTCAAATATTTTTTAATAATCTAATAGACGGTCTAATTAGATTTTTTTGCCGTCTTGCCTATAATTTTTGTCTGTCAATTCGTCACATCATGTTTAAAATTTTTTAATAATCTAATAGACTGACTAATTAGATTTTTTGTCGTCTAGCCTATTATTTTTGTCTTTCATTTCGTCACATCATATTTCAAATTTTCCAGGTTAATGTGAATGGGAGCTACCGTATTGTCGCTCACCAGGCGGCGCCACCCATGCGTGGGTTCTGTGTTAGTATGAGAGAACTGTGAAAGTGACGTATGAAATGTTCCTGTAGGACCCGCGTTCCACTAGCGCCCCTAGCGGAAAATCGACTCGCCTCATTGTACTGTTACCTTTCTTCTTGGCCTGCGTCTGTTTGAGCTGCGCCTTGCCCTCCTCTGCTTGGCGCACGCTGACCATGTGCCGCGCCTGCATGGCGCGCAGCTCCAGTCGCATGCGGGTCAGCTGCGTGCCCAGCAGCGTGTGCTCCTCTAGCAGGCGGGCTTCCATCTGAAAATATATATCTTCAGTGATACGTGACAATATTTTACGTTATTAGGCACTACACACAGAGAGTCGCCTCGCGAGGTAATTGGCGCTGCGAACGAAGCTCTACTTGTGTAGATATGAAACGCGCGATCAGAATGCCTCGGGCGGGGCACGTCTACACAGACTGCTTCTACGCGAGGCGGCTCGCTCTGTGTGGACCCTATTCTTACAGACTTCAGTGTCGTTTCGGCATTAAAAAACATATTTCAGCCCAAGATTGAGTGTCATCAAATTAAAACTATCGTGAGAATCTGCGATATATGGAAAACGATGGACAAATAAATTCCTTTTGCATAGCAAGGAAGCACCTTGTGGTGTCCCCAAATAAATTATGAAAAACATTTTTTTTTTATCCTGGTATATTCTTTATTTTAATTTGTGGAAAAAAAAATTTTATAATGAATCCCTTTTATACTTTAATGAAATAAGTATACATATTATTATATTTACTTTTAAAATATGGCCAAAAATTAATGTATTGTAAGCTTAATACAATTAATAGCTGGTTATACAGAAAACAGCCCGAAGCTCCGCACACGAACGCAGGGCGTGTGCGGAGCGTGTGAACGTGACACGTGAATCCGGACGCGAACGCAGGTACGAGGTACGTACCTTGCCGTGTTCGTGAAATTCGTGATCTTAGTACCGCCGGGCTTAAGAATTCGTAGCTACGGATCGGTGTGTATCACGGATATCAGGAGAGCCCTACTTTCAACCAAAGCCTAACTGAATAGAAAACATCTATGTAAGTGTATTGCTTATGAAATACAATTGCAAAGCATGAATTAAATCATTTCTTATTTTTGAAACGTTAAATTGCGTTCCGCCAATCCTACAGTTCAAAAGTCATTTCAAGTCAAAAAATAATTTGATTTATATCAACAATATGTTAGGTTTGGGTATGGTATCGCAGCTCACCCGCTTGCCCTTCTGGCGTTGCTTCTTGGCGCGCTTCTTGCCGCGGTCCACGTGCCGCGCCGGGCCCTCGATGTACTGCAGCAGCGCGTCCAGGTCGCGCGGGTCGGCCGCCGCGCCGCGCCAGCACCCGCCGCTGTGTGACGTCATCCTGAACCAACAACTATCATTACTACGGGAATTATAGGGAGTTCCACCAGGGTTGAGGTTACGCCACGAATACTATAAATAAAATTACAAAACAATCTGTCATCGGTTCATCAATCTTTTATCTTTACTTGCAAGAGCTGGATATGAAGAAAAATTTATATTTTTTTTTTTCAAACACGGTCTATAAAAGCACTATTTTCGATATTTTAAAGACTATAACAGTCTTTAAAATTATACTTTATAAAATTCACTTATATAATATAAGTGAAAACTACATATAACTGTTCAGTATTTGAAGTCTTTAATAATCTAAGAGAGAGTTTAAATTTGAACTTATTGATACAAAAGTTATGTACAATAAACTGCTATTTTGGACTAAAATTGACAAAGTTTAATGACGTCTAGAAGACAGTTAATATTTAAGTAAATATTATAAGCTAATTTTCTTAAGGCCGCTGGCGTTAATGTAAAGCCATAAAATACTCGAATCGAAGGCCATTGGGGACAGGAACGGCCTTAAAGACAAAATCACTTTCATAGCGTTTTCTGAAGTATTAAAAGAATCGTATTTTTATGGAATGCTAAGTTGTTTCCGATTTAAGTCGACAATACGATGTTATTAACTCACCCAGAGCACCCGCTAGATGTAGAAAACACGCTGGTATCCCTGCTAGAGAGGGACACCTGCTGCGCTGCCGGCCTGCTCTGACGCTGCTGTTGTAACTGAAAAGGGAAATACACGTTATTCTAAATTGTCTATAGTCAAAGCAAATGACAGTGGATAAAAATCTCGATATCCCTCTCGTTTCGTAACAAGTGTAAGAAAAGGATATTATGACTCTCTCCGACACAGATCCTGTTAACTATTTAATTAACCGTCGCAGTACAAGTGTAAGAAAAGGACAGTATGACTCTCCGACACAGATCCTAAGCAAACTATTGTTAACTATTTAATTAACCACTACATGTTATTTGAATGTCCGAGTCATATATATTACAAGCGTTGTATTCGGCTGCTTAAACGCACCGCGGGCTCCTAAAACGTATGCGCGCGCAATGAGCGACGACAGGGGTCGGAGAGAAATGGCGACAGGCAGAATCTGTGCGTGTGACTGAATATTGGTAATTTGTAATAGTTTGATATAGTCAATATATAGCCGTTGTGTAACAAAGGATACAATAAAGCAAATGTTATGAATGACAATAGTTTGTGTGCTGGACCTTTTTCCAGAGAACTCAACCGACTGGTTCTTTATACATAGTACATACTATAATAAAAAAATTAAGATTTCAGTCACCAAATAAACAATGCATTCTACCAAACCCTATAGCGCGTTTTTGCCAACCACAGACTTACTAAGCAGAGCGTATATATATATATATATAGTCTCGTACCAATCTAGTTTGGAAGCGCGACCGCTTGTTTCAGTTAAAGTTCTCGTGAATATAAAATAATTTCCATAGTATAAAATAATAGTTATTTATTATACAAGGGGGCGAAGTTGTTGTTTAACTCTCGGGCTTATACTGAGACCTTGAGCAAGCGAAAGATTCCAAAATTAATAACTGGAATCTTGAGCTTTTCGAGGGTCTCAAGGCACGAGAGTTGAACGAACTTTGCCGCCGAGTGTAATACAACATTTTTCCCCTCACTATCGCGAGGAAAATATAGAGGAATATATATATATATAGGATAATATACATACTTTAATCTTATCCACATGTAATTTATCTTGAGGAAACCTTTCAGAATTCCATTTAAAAATTTGTCATAGAGTATTACGCTCCTGGTACTTAGATATTGCCGACAGGTTACCAAGTGCGGGATAAGAGAAGACATGACCAATTTAAGGTGTGATCTCCGATTGCGCATATTTACTATGGCCATATAGAACTCACTTATACCGGACGGGTGGTAAGTGATAGGTATTAGAGCAAGGTCAAATTACTTTCCCCACTTGTGAATAAAACGATACTTTTCCACGCTAGTAATAGCGCTTTCCAAGCTAGTGAGGGGAAAATGAATAAATGCCCTGACCAGGATTCGAACCACGGACTGCTTTGTAGTAGTAACTGCTTCGCAGGGTCACTACCGACTAACTAGGCTAGCAGGTCGTTACAAGTACCTGTTGCTGTTGCTGTTGCTGCTGCAGTTGCTGCTGACGGATCTGCTGCTGCTGTTGTGGCGTGAGCGTAGGCTTGTTGTGTATGGGCAGGTCGTAGATGGGCTCCGGTTTCTTCTGTTGCTGCTGTTGTTGTGCCGGCGCCGGCGGCGGCCGCTGCTGGAAGGCCTGCTGTTGTTGTTGCTTGAGTTGCTGGAACAATACAATAGTAGATTGTTAATCAAGGGGTGAGGCACGTATTTTAGTCGAGGTATTTTGGCGCTAGAAGGTAACTAGTGCTTGAGAGCACCAATAGTCCAAGACTGAAATTGTGCCATTCACCCGAGTTAAACACTACTTTTCATATCGAATACGAGGGAACAAAAATAAAGGTGTATTTATAAAATACAGATGCAGTATATCTACACATACTAGAGTCTTGAAGAGACTTTTATTTAAAATATCGGTTTAATATCGTCATGTGTGGATTCGGTAAATAAATATCAGAATGGAAATCGTACAATGTACATTTATAAAGATTTTTTAATTGCAATTAGCACAACTTAGAAAAATGCATTTGGAAAGTGTAATGCCCTAGGGCGGGCACTATTATTTTCCACCCGCTCCGTTAACAATGATCCACTTTCAGAGCATGAGATATGTAAATAATTGTAAGACTTTGCCGATATATGCCTTTATTCACAAACGCTCATCAAACCTCCATTAACTAATTTATTGTTTGTCTATCTATCAGTTTGACATATACGTTTGTTAAACAGGGACAAAAAATAGTATGTTAAGTGTTTATGAATTAGGAAGTTAGTATTTAAGAATCAGAAAATGTCGCGTGTTTACCTGTAATCGAATCTGTTCCATAGCGTTGGGGTTGACTTTTCCTTCGGCCTTCAAGGCGGGCGGCACGTTCACTTGAATTGGCACTGTTCGTTGTAATGCCTGAAACCATAACGCTTATTTAAACTTAAGTACTTTTACTATCATGTTACAGTGAGGAACCTATAGGTTCCTCACTACTACCCCCTATACTATCCCCTTTATAAAGGGGATAGTATCTTCCGTTTATTGTCATACTAAATTGACGAGAAGCGGTCCATGTGAGGCCAAAAGAACCTGGGATTTTGTGTCACTCGCAGATGTTGCCAAGAAAAAAAATATAGTGTGGCAGAGTTATATCAGTTCACTACTAAAGATATTTACCTTCTGATTTTATAGGATTTTTGTACTATATTCAGATATGGATTGTTATCTTTAAAGTAATTTGTAAATGTGTGATTTTAATATTATTATTTCATTAAATAAGAATAAGAATAAGAATATTTATTTCAGACCAGGTCCATATACATTTTACACATTTTAACTATAATAATAATAACATTAATCAAAATTAAATCAAAGTGTGAATAACAGTCATTGGCCCTCCCGCTTAGGCCCTGTTTTCTCTGACCACCCGCCGTCGGCGGCGGGCGACCGACGAGTGCCCGCGAGCGACGACGTTCGATTGTTTTGTTCGGGCCAGGGCTTTAGGCCTCGGTCGTTATGACAAGTCGCTGCGCGCCGCGTGCGGCGGACGAACGACGCCGGACGCCGCGGACAGCGGGCGTTTGGTCGCGGGCGACGCGGCAGTTCCCGAGGTTTTGTGTAGCAAAGAGACGTGTGTCTTTTTCCTTGGTAAGTTATTTATTATACAACGGGGCAAAGTTGTTGTTTAACTCTCGGGCTTATATTGAGACCCGAGCAAGCGAAAGATTCCAAAAACTGGAATCTTGTGCTTTGCGAGGGTCTCAAGGCACGAGAGTTGAACAAACTTTGCCGCCGACTGTAATACAACATTTTTCCCCTCACTATCGCGAGGAAAATAAAGACTGCATACGATTATAATTCTTATCCATATTGAAGAAACCATTCAAAATTCGATCTCAAAGATTGTCATAGAGTACGCTCCTGGATCCTTAGATATTTCCAACAGCTTACCAAGTGCGGGATAAGACTTGACCAATTTAAGGTGACAATGTGACCTCCGATTGCGCATATTAACTATTGCCATATAGGACTCACTTATACTGGACGGGTGGTAAGCGATAGGAATTAGAGCAAGGTCCAATTACTTTCCTCACTTGTGGATAAAATGCGTTTTTCCAGGCTAGTTTTAAAGGATAAATCAGCGCTTTCCAAGCTAGTGAGGGGGAAATAACTAAAGACGGCAGTCGCCAGTGGCGGGTGGACACCGCACGCGGCTACTACTACTCCCGAACATTCTAAACACACCATTTCGACGTCACGTCACGGGCGATGGGCCGCCGCACGCCGCGGGCTGCGGATCAAAACGACCCGGGCCTTACCTCTATGCCGTATACTTGTACTTACTCTGGGCTTGTCGTCGCTGACGCTCATGTCGGCCATTTTGTCGAGCACGGCGGCCATGTTGGCGGGCAGGCGCTCACCCTGCCGCTTGAGCTGCGCGTGAGTCTGCGCAGGTGTGAGCGGTGGTCCCGCCGGGGGAAGTGTCTTCGGTAACGCCTGGAACACGAACTAGAGGTTATTTAGTCGGTGTGGTGAGCTAATAAATATATGTAGATAGACTTGGAAAAGTCGGTAAATGAAAAATAACTGGATTATAGTGACGCTGTATGGCGATAAATTGAAAGATATGAAATACTACACAAAAAATTACCAAGGCCCCCAGTGCACAGAGCGGGGATCGAACCAGCGTCCTTCTGCATTCGCGGCAACAGGGATGAAGACTTGGTAGAAAAACTATCATTCTATTTAGTCCGTCATCAGTAAGATAATCCAAAATTATTAGACACGTATTTTTCTCTTTTTCAAGATAGCTAAAATTTACGAAGATGAAGAGCATCAAAGTTCCGGGGTGGGGGCTGGTGACGTCACTACTAAGTAAGAATGTTACCTTATTGTGACGTCATGCGAAACTTTAATGCCCTGTATTTCCGTCATTTTTATGACAACCGTCTATTATCAGCTAAATCATCGCGCACTGTCTATTTGTATCGGAGTAAACGAGATCGCACTATCACCGGCCGGCCTGGTTTTAGAAGGAAAAAACACGAAAACTATTAAAATAAACAAAACCGTGAACTATTTGTGAAATGTGACGCGTCTAAGTTTTAGATATGAGTATAATGGATTTGTGATTTTAATTACAAACGCCCAAGTCAAAAAAATAAAGACATAGAACCGTTTAATGATAAATTTAAGACCAATCTTTGCAATTATTTTCTATCGAGCCGATTTCGTTAAATTAAAAATGGGCTCCGTCTGGGATCTTCGAAATAGGATGAATTTTAACATTTAATTTTTTTTTGCATTATTAAAATACCTGGTTTTTCTTAAAACACTGCTTTAAAAACATGAATTAGGTGTTGTCAGCCCCTTAAAGGGAGTGTATGAATACTCACTGGCGGCTTGGGCGTGGGCGGCGCGGGCACCGGCTTCGGCTTGGGCGCCTCGGGCGCCGCCGCCGGCTTCGCTGCCACCGGCTTCGCTGCTGCTACCGGCTTCACCGCCACCGGTGACGCAGAGCCCTGCTTAACATAATGTCCAATGTTGTATTGTTTTCAATACAAGTGACTTATAAGATCTTTAAATGCGAAACTATCGTAGCCTATTTATACTTTGTGAGCTCTAAGAAATCTTTTGAAAATTGTCTATTGCAGTTTGTAGAGATGAGGCGAAGACGTATTGTGTGTCAAATCTAGAGATAATTGACTATTTGGTGGAATCGAGTACACAGACAATTTTTGAATGTTTTTCCAGGTATTTATAGGTACCTGGGGTCATAAATGGGGGGAGCATCCTTTGTGCGGAACCCTCGGTGGGCGAGTCCGACTCGAACTTGGCCGGTTTTTTTTTTTAATTTCTTAGTCGATGTTTATCAAGTTACGGATGATAGGTACTTCGTGTACTTTCAACCGACTTCACAATTTCAAACGGAGGAGGTTCTCAATTCATGTGTTTTTTTTTAGTCTATATTTTTTTTAATTAATGTTGCTGGGCATGCTCATGTTAGATTTATGATGTAAAATTGTGAAAAGATGTGTCCCACCGAGTTACTTGCCAGTTCCATTTATTTTTAATTCGATATTCAAAAGTGCTTTTTAATATGCCTACTTGAAGAATAAATAATAATTATTATTATTTTGTGTCTCCTTTTCAAACTACGGTTTGTTAAACATGTAGTCTCTGTCAGGGTTAAATTAAATCCTGAAAATCTCTACGAGTATTTAGCTGGTTTCAACTTTTTAACAATGTAAACAAACCGCCATATAGATCGTTATAACCTACTTTGTTTTTAAAGAAATCTCCAATTTTAAGTTAAATATCTTACGTTTTGTATGTTACTATTATACGACCATATCAGTAGTGAACGTCTTCAGTGGTGTTTGATGAAGTAGTGTGAAAATGTAAGGAGAAACAGTGACATAACATGTGTCTTTACATCGTTTGTAAGTTCCATTGAAGGCGATTTTAGAGATACTGTTTTGCGATAAATTAAGATAAAATATGGATACGTACATTAGCCGTCCTGCACTTCTGTTTCTTCTTGTTGAGTATGGACCGTAAACGCTCCCGGGTCTCGTTGTAGTTGCGCGGCACCGGCGTCGTGAGGGGCGGCTGTTGAAACATACTCATTAGTGTTGTGTTCAACGGCCTCCTAGCCTCCTCCTGCCCATCATACTCAGAAAAAGCCATTGAAATTTAAACCCAATTATTTAAGAAACACAGTTGATTTTCCTTTGTTTCACGTTTTAAGGAAAAACAGAGAAGATCTAACGTAACCTCAACCTATACAGGACTTTTATTCGTAACTTGCTAAAAGTTAAATATGTCCTTTAGGAATCACATTGGGCAGGACGAGGCTAGCCTAGTCGGTAGTGACCCTGCCTACGAAGCAGGAGATCCCGGGTTCGAATCATGGTCAGGGCATTTATTTTGTGTGTTTATCGCGAATATTTGTTCCTGAGTTATGGATGTTTTTTTTTATATGACTTTCTTACACAAATTGACTAAGTCCCGCAGTAAGCTCAAGAAGGCTTGTGTTAGGTTTTCTATGTATTTTAAGTATTCATATGTAACTATCTATTATATATATCGTCGCCTAGTACCCACATCACAAGCTTACCGTGGGACTAGGTCGATTTGTGTAAAATTGTCCCATAATATTTATTTATTTATATTTAAGATCAAATGTTTAGGTATTCTTAGTATTCGTCAAATCATATATGTTTATATACATATATCATTAGCCCTCTATAATGCGTTCAAAAACCGCATGGATCTAACACAAACCGATGTTCGGTATCTTTCCGGTGAACTTTTCAAAAGTTAACACTTTCGACACCGCGTACCACCCCACACGGGCACTCGTAAACTTTACTCAGATGCCGGCGTACCCGCTAGTCGGGCAACAGCTATAAACCTACACGCGACGCCAAAGTACCCGCCAGGCGGGCAAGCATTACCTACACGCGACGCCAAAGTACCCGCCAGGCGGGCAAGCATTGCATCTTCGCTACGTCCGCCGCTTGCCCGCCTGGCGGGTTCGCGGCGTGCGGCATTGAGTTGCACGTCGTTGCCCGACTAGCGAGTACTGTCGGTTTCTGGGGTATTGTTCGCAATTTTGCCTGATTGCGAAAGTGTTAAGGGCTATGAAGCTTGATTTATATACAGTCACATGAACTACTATTGGCTACTATGGGAAGAAATCGTAGTCAGTCATAATTGAAAAGGATGATTCAGCTAACCTCTACTTCACTAGAAACGTCAACAAAATTGTCCAACACCAACCAGCATTAATTTACTTCAAGTATTTCAGTTTTATTTGCTTTTCAACCAAAGTAGACGTTAACCCCTAGCCTGATTTCGTGTATGTGTGTGTGTGTGTGTGTGTGTGTGTGTGTGAACTCACCGCATGTCCGAACACGGTGCAGTAGCAGCACGTGCAGGGCTGGTCGGCCGCGCCGTCTCCCGCGCAAGCGTTTGTACCGTTCGAATGACCGACTGAAAACAAAATAATATTGTATTTCTAAACTAGGTGGAGCCCGCAACTTCTGCGCAATATCTTTATAAATTGTAGCCTATGCTATGTGTTATTCTGATGTACAGTCAAGTGCAAAAATATGGTTCGACATCGACTCATAAATATGGTACTACGCTCTTATTACACCGGCATAAGGTGCTATGGCACATATTTTTGAGTAAGATGTGCACCACCATATTTTTATACTTGACTGTATAAGCTATATTATTATTGTAAAGTTTCATTAAAATCCATTTAATAGTTTTTACGTGAAAGAGTAACAAACATCCATACAAACTTTCGCTTTTATAATATTAGTAGGACGTTCTGTTTGTCTTAGTCTTATGAATCTATTAGACTTTGTGGCAATTGTCACCAAGAAGTCATCTTTTTATTGACGATATATTACGATTTCACTATTATTATCGAAATAGCGGCAATAAAGCACACACCCTGCGCGATGGTGATTGGTTTCCGTAGCCTATGGCCGCCTGAAAGCCAGTAATTCAGTCATTTATTTCAGCGTGAAATTGGGGCCTGCTGGTAAATATTTAGTCTGAAATGTACATAAATCTAACCTTTACAGACGTGCTGCTGATGCGACGCGTTCTCGCAGACCTTCGGCTTGGCCATGGGCTTCACCGGCGGCTTCACCACCTTATTCTCCTTCTTTTTCTCCTCTAGCCCCGTCTTGCTCTTATCGTCATAACACTGCTTCACAATATCACCCAAACACACATTGTCTTTGCACGAGTTACATGTGCAGTCGTTCGTCCATTTGCAGTCGGTCTTCGGAGTGTCGCACGCGTCCGATTCCGACTTCGTCTGTCCGTTCCGCATCATGTTTCTAAACGCCACAGCGTTCAGCGTTTGTTTAGCGTTTCTCAACGCTTGCGCTGAATATTTCGCTAACATTTCCGGATTCTGCGACCCTATTACAGATAGATTCTTATCTTTTTCTTTATCATCCGGTTCGTCTAACTTCAAAGTGTCTTGTATATCGTCGTCTAGTAATTTCGCGTCTATGCTTGAGCATATAGAAATGACGTGTTTTTTATAAGATTCCGGTACAGGTAAACCTTGCGTAATATAAGATTTTATAGTATAAAAACTGTCTAGGAGAGATTTCTCCCCTTTGGACATTAATATCGCTTCGCATTTTGCTAACAACGCTTGGTTTTTCGCTTTTATATCATCATCCGTCTCTTTCGTTTCCGTTTTCTCTTCCTTTTTAACTTTTGCTTCTGGTTTCTTCACTACCTTCGCGTTAGCTTTCCCTATGATCCTACTTAGTCCTTTAGCGGCGAGAATTTCGGCTTCGCTGGCTTGTATGGCTGGGCCTTTAGGCAGTGTTAATTTTGTGAAAGATTCCTTAATCTTATCCTCTAGTTTTTCTAATCGGTATAACATAACTAACCACTCGTCGCCGGAGAGGGCGTCTTTAGGCAACGTATCCATATAAGTCTTATTCATATATTTTAAGCGCTCCAAGAAATATTCCTTCTTATCTTCCTCGGGCATAGTTAGAAAATCTGGCACGTTTTCTGTATTTTTACCTGGTATTCCAGTTACTTCCTCTATGACGTTACTAGCTATTTCAGGGTTGAGTAAAATCCAGCCTGAGAGTTGCACTGAGTCCGCGCACCTGTTTATAACATCTATGTATCTAAATTTCAGACCTTTGACTGATATCTTTTTGTCCTGGGACATTTTTGATAGTTTCATTATTAGTAGATCGAAAGTGTTTCCTGCTGATGTGCGAAGTAGCTTGGATATCTGTTTTAAAGATTCTTTAGAGGCGGGGCATCCTTCACTGTCGCTTTCCGATGGAGAGTTTTTGTTTAACTCTTCAATTTTTTCTATAATTTTATCGCTATCGCTCGCGTTTTGTTTCCCGGCTAAATCTTGTATGTACGTATAAAATTTCTTGAGCATAGCATCGATTTCGTTCTCTACTAACTCTACAGGTATCCCCTTAAATTTTGTAGCTACATAATGCTTCATTGAGTTGAAGCGATCCTTGAACAGCTCTCTCAACTCGCCCATGCTCAAAGCGTCCTTGACAAAATTGTCAAAAAAAGTCGAAGCTTTGGAATACATTTCAGAATTAATGCTATTTTTGGGCGTATTAAATATATCCTTATTAATATCGTCTTCAAGACACTTCGCCAGCTCGGGACTCTTATTCTGCTTTAGATATTCGAATACTTTATTAATAACTACTTGAGCTGATATAGAGAAGAGTAAATCGGAGATTTTAAAATCCTCCTTATTATTCTTATTCTTAATAATCGCTTGTAAGTCTTTCTCGTCTTTTAATAACTCTGTAATATCTTGGCTATCGAATTCAAGAGTCATAGTGCCTATGATATCATCGTGATCTAAATTACTCTTAATCTTTCTTGTTTTACGCTTGGCAGTGTTTTTAGTTACTTTAACGCTATCCTTAGTCTTATTAAGCTTAAGTTCTCTAATCTGTCTTAATGTGTCTGGAGTAAGTTGGGCTTCGTTATTGACTTCAGGGAGGCTGTTCATGATGGACGCGAATTCGGGTAGCTCGAAGGACGCGTTCGCGAATTCGGATAGTTTGGACGCAATTTCGGGCATATTCGCTAATATTTGAGGCATATTTTCTACTAGTTCCACTAGTTTAGTGTTAGCTGTGTTAATATCTATAGGCTCATCGGAGTCCATTTTCTCAAGGAACTCCGCTGAGTTTTTATCCAAGCTCATCATGACTTCGCATATCTGTTCTAATGATAACGGGCCGTCCTGTTCTTCTTTGTCGTCTTTGTTAATACTGTTGTAAGTGTTGATTATGTTCTGGCATTCTTCCATAGCTTTTTTGATTTCGAGGCCGAAGGTTACGTATTTGTATACGTTGGGATCATTGTCATTGACCTTGACGACCTTTTCCTCTTCGACTAAGACGGGGGTGCGGCGGGCGTTGAGGGGGGCGTTGAGGACTTCGGGTGTGATTTGGGATTGGAAGTCGACGTCTTCGCGGAGGAACTTGTTGACCTGGAGTAACCTCTGGCTGGGTTTCGGAGTGTAGACTGGCATTGGCTCGGAGGTGGTTGGGGACATTTCCTAAAAAAAGAGTACATGATAATGAAAACATGACAGAAACTGTATTAAGACCTAACAAGATAACCAATGAAAACGCCCTTCAGGCAAAGAGGTGTGAACTTGGTTTATAAATACTTATCTATTGTATTAGTCTTATTACCTAAACATATGGCCGCTAGATGGTGCCACATTACTATGAAAATGAGTGCGACATCTACGGGAAATTTATAGTATTCATATAATAAATCAATAAATTAGTATATGACCGCTCTGCGGTATGGCGCTGTACATTCTGTATATAAGTACTCTGACAATCTTTTGTAAGACCACTTTTTCCTGCATCGGTTTGTAACACATTATGTACTTATTTACTTGATAGTTTATCCTCGCTTCTCATTGGCAGCCATCTTCCCAATTCAACAACCTGCCAACAGCCAGCGACTTATACGACCATAGATGAAAGCGAGACAACGTGCTCCGACTTCTCGCTCTCAGCTATGGCCGCCGTTTTTACGTACCTGCAGCGGCGGGCTGACCGAGTCCGGCAACTCCTCCTGGCCGTACTCCTGCAGACCCTTGTCGAGGCTGTTCAGCGCGAAGCTGGCGAACTTCACGAGACACTCCTTCATCTCTTTACATAGCTCCGTCTCTTTCTCACCGACTATCGTCTCCGTGTCGCTAACGTTGTCCTCCTATAAAAAAAGTAGTATGTACCTATACCTATTTATAGCTAGTGCATATTGTTTTCCTGCCTCTGCTATGTAACCGAATATATCTACGTAATATTATCGCCACAAGGGAGCGTGTTTTGACTTCATTATCCTTGTTCATAGGCCTGGTAAGTGTAATGAAAATTATGCTACAGCTTGTATACAAATATAGTACCAGAACAGGGAATTCCCATTTCGCGCCATTCCAACCCATCCCCTAAGGCCAACCATACCAATAGACAATACAAAAAAAAATCAAGACATTTTTTTATAAATTGAAAGAGATGTCATATACTACAGAAAAAGTGATCAAGGCCCCCGGTGAGCAGGGCTGGGATCGAACCAGCGACGTCTTGCTTTCGCGGCAGAGTCGGCAGACGCCCTTTTTTCGAGACATTTATTACATATTTATAAATGATTTGATTTGTGCTTTACAATTGTACAAATTATTTAATCATGAGCATACCCCGCAACCCAACTAGCAAATCGGTAGCAAATTGACGTCAGGGTTATCACTGTGTACTAACTAAGAACAAATCAAAAACATTATTAAAATTATAATTTTTTTAAATATATTTCATTTACCTTGGCATAGTTTTGAATCATACTTTGATTCAAAACTTTTTCTTGTTTTTTTATATTTTCGTCCTTATCCAAAAACGTAATTGTACCATCGTAAATTGTATACAAGCTGTGATCTATCTCAACCTTCTTCTCTATTGTAAGTAATGTGTTGTTATTATGTTATTAAATTTACTACACACAATAGTGTGTAGTAAATTTTGTTATCAATTCACTTGTAAATCTGATTGATCTTATAAATTAAAATCTAAATGTGAAGAGAAACCATCTTCCTTTTCTTGGTGGCTTCTACTACCTAAATGTATGACCACATTGTATTTCTTCGATTTTACGTTCACTTTACAGACAATACAACAAATATTTTTTTAGTTTTTTTTCAAGTACTAAGTAGTTAAGCAATAATGCTACCATTTTAATATTTGAATGAAATACGGAAAATACGTGACTTCATAAACAAAATGCATTAAACAATGATGACATTGATCTTATATTAATATTTTTTCTTTGATAGAACATTAAACAAGGTTATATCAAAAGAGGGTCAATATGGTTATCAACTTATCATTAAATTGTATCAATCATACATACAATAAAATAAGGAAGTGATTCATCGTAATCGCCAACCCTGACATAAAACTGTCAAATGCTACCGATTTGCTAGTTAATTGCGAGGTATGATCATGAGTAAAAGGTACTAATAACGGGCCTTTAAAAACCCCGTATTTTCTGACCTTTCACTTCAGAGGGTAAACTAGGCCTTATTAGGATTAGTCCGGTTACTTCACGATGTTTTCCTTCGCAGAAGAGCAATTGGTAAATATCATGATATTTCGTAGATAAATTCCGAAAAACTCATTGGTGGCCGGGATTTGAACCCACGACATTCGAATTGAAAGTCGCACGCTCTTACCGCTGTGCCACCGAAGCTCCCGATATAAGAGAAACCTTATACCTGCAAAATGTGCCGTATACAAGTATTAAGAGACTTCTCATCCCTATGATGGGTCGTTCTCCTTTTTTAGCGACAATGAGCTGTCTCCGCGCCGAGAGCTAGCCGATTTAGAAATTAAACACTTTTGAACGGATTAATCGCGTTTATTAACACCATGACCGTACGTTTCGAGCCTTTAAACGTAGGGTCATGGTGTTAATAATGAATAACAATGCTCAATGAATAACAATCGCGGTAACAGAAGACAATATTATGTCTGTAGGAGGTAAATGCCCAAAATGTTCAATTACCTTATCAGCACAGTATACTTGTTATTTCTCTGGTTAGTGACTGTAACCGTACCTACATCATTCAAATCAAAATATTGTGACAGAGTGGTCAATCGCTTGGCTGTCTACGCTGAAAAAGGTCACTCTGTCACGGTGTTTTCTAGAAAACCACGGAAAAGAACCTTACCGACAAGAAAAGAACTATCAAATAGTCTACTTCAAAGAAATGTTTATTTTAAACGTTTGTGAATGATGCCCGAGCCGCGAAGGTGACAACACCACTCTGTCTATCCGACGTGACTGCCCGATGCAGTCGAAATATGTCACGCTTATTGTGATAAAAATACGCGACTATTAACCGTTGCAAATTAATGTCAGTATGACTCACGAAAGTTTATATTACAAAAAATAACTATTTTACAATTGTAAAAAAGAAGTAAAGCATGAATCATTTATTAAATATAATAAATGTTTTGATTCATGTTTTTAAGTAGTCACACTACTATATATAAATTATAAATTGAAAGAGATATCCGCGAAAACAGGAGGTCGCTGGTTCGATCCCAGCCCTGGGCACTGGGGGCCTTGGTCACTTTTTCTGTAGTATACGACATCTTTTTCAATTTATAATAACATTTTTTTTTATTTCTACCGTTATCATATTACACATGATCAAAATCCTAAAAATCAAGAAACTCGCGTTTCACTTTCAGTAAAATAGAACGGTCCAGATATGTTCGCCTTTGTCCTTTTTGCCCACAACCAATAACTTGTGGAATCATACCTTCTCCAGAGGGAAGGCCTCGGGCGGCTCGACTTCCCTGTCCTCGTCCTGCAACAGTTGCTTCGGCGCCTTGTGCCTCAGCATCTGCAGGATGCGGTGCGGGCCGGCGAGCCTCCGCTTGGGCGCGCCGAGCCGCTGCTTGGGGCTGCTGCTGCGTCGCTTGCGGCGGGGTATCTCGTCCACTAGGGTCACGTTGCTTTCTGGCATGCTGAAAATAAACAAGTTCAAAATAGAATTCGATTTTATTAAATTTAAAAAAGCATGTGGATGTCGTCCACTAGGGTCACGTTGCTTTCTGGCATGCTGAAAATAAACAATTTAAAAATAGAATTCGATTTTATTAAATTTACAAAGCATGTGGATGTCGTTTACTAGGGTCACGTTGCTTTCTGGCATGCTGAAAATAAACAAGTTCAAAATAGAATTCGATTTTACTAAATTTACAAAGCGTGTGATGACTTCCGCTATACCAGGACGGGTCGGTCTAACGGGAGTCATCTTTAACACATGGACAATGTAAGGTCCTAAGTCTACACTAAGATATAAAGTGACATTAGAAACTGTTCGTTAAACCAGTTAAAGAAATCATTACCCAATTTCACTCAAATTATACTCGTATATAGGTATTAGAATAATTTATTCAGCTTGAATGACATTTTTAATTGTTAATATTGTAATTATGAATTTATTTTGATTGGATGACATGTTTTGTAATTTTTTAATTTGTGAGTCGAGTACACATCAATGATTCCAGAAGAGGGCATTTATTTGTGTGTTTATCACGAATATTTGTTCCTGAGTTATGGATGTTTTCTATGTATTTAATATTTATATGTATTTATGTATCTGTATATTATATATATATCGTCGTCTAGTACCCACACCACAAGCCTTATTGAGCTTACCGTGGGACTAGGTCGATTTGTGTAAGATTCTCCCACAATATTATTTGCTAATGTGGTATACCTGTCCCGTTCTCTCTCGCGCTCGTTTCTCAGCTGCTCTTCTAGCCACATTCTAAGCCTGTGGTAGTAAAGTTGCTGATCCCTCATGTGCATCACTTTACGCCTAACCTGTAAAATATAAATTATTTTTAAATATAGCAGTTATTATCAGGTGGTGATCAAGTGCAGTGTGGCAAGACGCCTCATTTTTGGAAATGTTCTGTTGGGGACATCCCTTATATCATTTGTCCGAAAATCAATTGTCCTTACGATTATTTGCCATAATCGAATTATTGTCCAAGAACTTCACTCACGACCAAATCGCTATTAGAAAAGTCGGTTAGGTTAGGTTAGAACGTCACAAAGAGTCGAATCGCTGCTAGAAAAGTAGGTTAAAACGATGTTAGGGAAAATTAATATTACGTCCAATTAGTTTAGGACAAAGTATCATTATGTCAAACAGTATTAGGGAAAGCAAAAATATGACAAAAAGCTTTAGGGATTCCGATATAGATACGTTGGGTGGCCCTCTACATCCCTAACAATTTTTGTCCTAAAATCACTTGCCCTAACCGTTTTGTCCTAATGGGCATTAGCTCTAACGATCTATTGCCATAACAATTATTTTCCATAACGTAATGGTTGCCCTAAAACTCATTTGCCCGAAGCATTTTTGGCATAACATCAATAACCCTAATTTGTTTTGGCATATTCATCGCGATCCCTAATAACGTTTGTCCTCATATCTCTTGCCATAACTATTTTATCCTAACCGGCATTAGTCCTAACAATCAATTGTCATAATAATTATTATCCATAATGTAATGATAAGTAGTCCTAAAACTCATCTGTTCGAAGCATGTTATCATAGTGAGGTATACGTAAGTACTTAAGTGAAACAACCGGCTCTGATAGATGCTCGTTTATTACTGCCTTGTTATATAGATACAGGTAGCCGCGTCTGTGTGCGTGCGGACGCACACATTAATGTAGATACACCACATTTCTCCACCATTAATTGTAAGACCTGTCGATAGAATAACAATACATCAGTAATACTTACTAAATACTAATTAGCATTAAATCTTATAACTAATTGTTTTATCTCTGGGCCTCAAGTTAGGTCTAGGGATTGCCGGAAGCGGCGGTGCCGATTGATCATCGGTTGTCGCGGCGGGCGCGGGCGTGCCCACAGCGGCTGGTGCGGCCGCGACCACCGCGACCTCCGGAACCTCCGCGGCCGGCGCGCGCGACTTGTCACACTCCCCATTCTCCTCCTCCCCAGAGAGACCTGTGTCATACTCATCACTCATTACGTCACGCGGCTGTACATCTGCTTGCAAAGGACGTTCGATTCGCGGGGAGGGAGGTGACTGAGCCGCGGGCGCCGCGGGGGATGCGGGGTCAGCCGGTGCTGGCGGGGATCCAAATGTCTCATCCGGTTGTGGTGACCACGAGTCCTCGTCAGCACCGGTATCTTCCCTTACATTAGTACCACTAATATCACCACCTGTGTACATTAATATTTGATCAACGTGGCGTCTACATACAGTTTTTTCATTAAAAACATAAATCAAAAACATTCGACTGCCAATGGTATTTTTAATAATGCCTAAAACCCAAATCTCCTTTTTATTTGTAAACCATTTAACCCATACATGATCCCCGACTTTAAATTTCCTACGAAGCTCCGTTAAATCACTTTTATCAGTACCATTGGAACAGCGAACCACGGGAATCACAAGATCCAACCGTGATCTTAGATTACGGCCTATCATTAAATTCGCTGGAGTTTGACCCGTAGAACAGTGAGGAGTATTACGGTATTCGAATAAAAGTCCCATTAATTTATCTTCTACGTGCAACTTATCCGTCTTATCTATACATTTAATCATCTTTTTACACGTTTTAACAGAATTCTCGGCTTGGCCATTACTCGCCGGGTGATAAACCGGAGAAGTAACGTAACGAATGCCATTCATTTCACAAAAATAATTGAATTCCGCCGAATTAATTTTAACATCGTTGTCCGATACAATAACATTTGGTACGCCATATCTGGAAAATATTTCCTTCAGTTTACATATCAGTGCTCGAGTGGTAGTACCTTTGTCCATTAATAAACATTCTACCCATTTACTGTACGCGTCTACGACAATTAAGTACACTTTCTGATGTATAGACATATAATCGATATGTATTCGGTACCAGGCAGAGGGAGGACGCGGCCAGGGTGCGGGGGTGGCGCGGGGCGGGTCGGGCCGCGCGGCCACGCAGGCTGCGCATGAGCCGATCCAGCGCTCAATATCGGCGTCAATGTTAGGCCACCACACCTTGCCGCGCGCGACGCTTTTCGTCCTGACAATGCCCAAATGACCCGTGTGTAACTCGCGTAACAGCTGATCTCGAAATTGTGTTGGAATAACCACCCGATGACCTCGGAAAAGAATACCATCATCTATTTGTAGGTCAGTTTTGCATCTGAAATAAGGAAGAATAGATGGACAGTTTATTTTTCGCGGCCATCCGAGACTCATATACTTAAAAACTTTTTTTAAAGTTACGTCATTTCCGGTAGCTTGCCTTATTTTTTCAGCTGTCACAGGACTCACACTGTCGTCTAAAAAATTCAGATAAGATATATCATCACGATCTTCGATATTTTCCTCATTTTCCATATTAGGTAACGGCGCACGAGAAAAGAAGTCGGCCACGAGATTATTTGCACTACTTATGTATTGTACCTTATAATTGTATGCCGATAAGATGACAGCGTATCGCTGTAACCGGGAAGCGGTCATGACAGGAATACCGTTATTTTTGCCGAAAATGGATAAAAGAGGCCTGTGGTCTGTTTTTAATATAAACGGATCTTGTCTTCCATACAGATACTGGTGGAACTTTTTTACACCAAAGATTATTGCAGCTGCTTCCTTTTGAAGCTGACTATAGTTTTTTTCGCTGGAGTTGAGCGAACGCGAGGCGAACGCTAGCGGCCGCTCAACGCCGGTGCGCGGGTCGCGTTGTGCCAGAAGCGCACCTAGGCCCCCGGGCCCTGCATCAACACTGAGCACTGGCTCAGCCTCAGGGTCAAAATGAGCCAGCACGCGCTCGGAGCATAGCTCTCTTTTGACTGCCTTGAACGCCTCTTCCTGCGGCCGCCCCCACTCCCACTTGGCATCTGCGCGCAGCAGTTCGTGCAAAGGACTTAACATGTTTGATGCATTCGGTATGAAATTACGGTAGTAATTTACGACACCTAAAAACCTCTGCACCTCCGTTACGTTACTGGGCCTTTGAGCATTATAAATAGCTTCCACCTTTTTTGGACACGTTTGTAGGCCATTTTTATTTATTACGTAACCCAAATAAGTTACGCTATTACTAAAGAAAACACATTTTTCTTCCTGTAACTTTAAACCGGCATCGCTAAACCTAGTTAAAACCTCCCGCAACCGCGCCAAATGGATCTCGTTCGTTGGTCCCGTTACGCACACGTCATCCAGCCAACAGCTGATCCCGTCAATACCTACCAACAGCGACTCCATAGCGCGTTGAAAAATAGCAGGTCCATTGGCAAGCCCATATACTAACCTCGTATACTTATATAAACCCTTTGTAGTGCTAATGGTCGTAAGCGCCTGAGAACTGTCGGACAAAACAAACTGATTGTACGCGTTGCTAAGGTCTAATTTCGTGTAACTCTCACCACCGCCTAGCTTAGCAAATACCTCCTCTATGCGCGGCATCGGATACTTATCGATAACCATGTCTTTATTTAACGTAACCGAAAAGTCACCTGCAATTTTCACTTTGCCATTTTCCTTCAAAACCGGCACAATGGGAGTGGCGTATTCTGAAAAATTTACGGGCACGAGTATCCCTAAATGAACAAGCCGATCGATTTCTTGTTCTACCCGTTGTTTAAGGGCAAACGGAACTGGTCGCGGCTTAAAAAACTTAGGTTTAACGTTATCTTTCAATTGCAAATGGACTTTGAACTTATTGAACTTGCCTAGACCCCCTTCGAATAAAAAACTAAACTGAGTTAATAACTTCGTTACATCACTCGAGCTCTGATTGATGTTTACATTATTAATGTATTCGCCGTCTACCGTAAATGACATATTAAACTTAGCTATAAAATCACGGCCCAATAATGGCGGACCGCCATTTTCTATAACGTAAATTTTGAGATCTTGTTCTTTTGTCATAAACTTTATAGTAGCAACAAAATAACCCATAGGCATTATTTTATGACCGTTATATAGGCACATTCTGAGATCGCTTTTAGATAAAGGAAATTCAGAAAACATATTTTTGTACAATTTGTCACAAATAATTGTAGCACCGGAGCCCGAGTCCAGTTCCATGTTCAAGTCTAGATTTTTAATAGATACATTAAGTATTATCGGCTTATAATTAACGTACCTTAAACTCAGGAATTGACACTCTTTGCAATTAGCGCATTCATTCTCTTCTTTGGCCGACAATTGTGTCGTCTCCACGATGTGCACACCACACTTTGGCTGCTTCTTGGAGGCACATACTTTCTTGAGGTGGCCCCTTTCACCACACAGCTGACACCGGTAGGCCTTGTAGCGGCACCTACTCCCATCGTGGCTCCTCATACCGCATACCGAACAGGCCCTCGCATCGGGTTCCCGGCGGCTGCCGGAGGGCTGGGCGCCCGCCCGGTACACCGGCTCCTGCTTCACGGCCACGGCCACCGCGTCCGCGCGCGCTTTCTGCGCGCACTCCGTCTGCTGCGCCAGCTCCATCGCCTTGGCCAGCGTGAGCGTGGTGGCGTCCTGCTCGAAGAGTCGTTCGCGTTCCTTGCCGGCGCGTAGCCCAAGCACGAACTTGTCCCGTAACAGCATGTCCAGCGAGTTCCCAAACTCGCAGTGTACGGCTAGTCCCCTGATCCTTGCCGCCCACTTTTCGACACTTTCCCCCACGTCACGCGTTGCCTCGTAAAACTTGCTCTTATCAGCAAAGGTACACCTCCTCGGAGTAAAATGACTGTCGAGCACCTTTAACAACTCGTCATATCCAACTTGTTCTACTTTTTTTGGATACACCAGGTTGTTCAATAGCCGGTATGTATCATCTTGCAAATGCGTCAATAGCACCGCCTGTCTCATATCATCCTGAACTTTGTTTAAAATGATGAATTGCTTGACGCGACTACTAAAAATCTCCCATTCTTGGGTATTATGGTCAAATTGACTGAGATTTCCTATAATAGCACTAGTAGTAGCATTCGCATTATTCGCAGTAGCCATAACGGTTTTTTTTTTTTTTGTACACACGCGGGTAAGATGCAGGTCGTCGCCAGTGAGGTATACGTAAGTACTTAAGTGAAACAACCGGCTCTGATAGATGCTCGTTTATTACTGCCTTGTTATATAGATACAGGTAGCCGCGTCTGTGTGCGTGCGGACGCACACATTAATGTAGATACACCACACATATACATACGCAGTCTTGTACCAGTTTTAACCATATTTTAGTTGGACTGTACCAAAGGTGGGTCTTATAAAATTTGCTCGAAAGTGGTGTAATTATGACATATATTTGAAATGATTGTAACGTATATAACAAGTCACAATAAGCAGCTTTTAATTGAAAAACTGTTTTCTAAAATTAAAATGGCTGAGATCGAGCGCTTCAGCGATCGAAGTTTAAGGCAGGTCGGTTTAGGTACGACGACGAGGGAAGCGAGGAGGAGTGTTAGGTAGAACTGCGACCTAACAGCCCGCGAGCCGAGCGAGCGAAGCGAGCGTGCCGTGGCAGCGGCCGGCGAAGCGCCAGAACCGACTTTTTTCCATAACACTATTTACAAACTACAATTTTGTATTAATTAATTTGGGCTAAGAATCTTTAGGATAAATAATATTAGTTGTAACGTATATAACACATCACAATAAGCCGCTTTTAATTGAAAAACTTTTTTCTAAAATTGAAAATGGCTGAGATAGAGCGCTTTAAAGATCGAAGTTTAAGGCAGGTCGGTTTATGTACGACGACGAGCGAAGCGAGGAGGAGTGTTAGGTAGAACCGCGACCTAACAGCGCGCGAGCCGAGCGAGCGAAGCGAGCGTGCCGCGGCAGGGGCCTCGAAGCGCCAGAACCGAATTTTTTCCATAACACTGTTTACAAACTACAATTTTGTATTAATTCATTAATTAATTTGGGCTAAGAATCTTTAGGATAAATAATATTAGTTGTAACGTATATAACACATCACAATAAGCAGCTTTCATTTGAAAAGCTTTTTTCTAAAATTGAAAATTGCTGAGATCGAGCGCTTTAAAGATCGAAGTTTAAGGCAGGTCGGTTTAGGTACGACGACGAGCGAAGCGAGGAGGAGTGTTAGGTAGAACCGCGACCTAACAGCGCGCGAGCCGAGCGAGCGAAGCGAGCGTGCCACGGCAGCGGCCGGCGAAGCGCCAGAACCGACTTTTTTCCATAACACTGTTTACAAATTACAATTTTGTATTAATGAATTAATTAATTTGGGCTAAGAATCTTTAGGATAAATAATATTACTTGTAACGTATATAACACATCACAATAAGCAGCTTTTAATTGAAAAACTTTTTTCTAAAATTGAAAATGGCTGAGATCGAGCGCTTCAAAGATCGACGTTTAAGGCAGGTCGGTTTAGGTATGACGACGAGCGAAGCGAGGAGGAGTGTTAGGTAGAACTGCGACCTAACAGCGCGCGAGACGAGCGAGCGAAGCGAGCGTGCCGTGGCAGCGGCCGGCGAAGCGCCAGAACCGACTTTTTTCCATAACACTGTTTACAAACTACAATTTTGTATTAATGAATTAATTAATTTGGGCTAAGAATCTTTAGGATAAATCATATTAGTTGTAACGTATATATATAACACATCACAATAAGCAGCTTTTAATTGAAAAACTTTTTTCTAAAATTGAAAATGGCTGAGATCGAGGGCTTCAAAGATCGAAGTTTAAGACAGGTCGGTTTAGGTACGACGACGAGCAAAGCGAGGAGGAGTGTTAGGTAGAATTGCGACCTAACAGCGCGCGAGCCGAGCGAGCGAAGCGAGCGGGCCGCGGCAGCGGCCGGCGAAGCGCCAGACCCGGCTTTTTTACATAACACTCTTTACAAACTACAATTTTCTATTAATTAATTAATTTGGGCTAAGAATCGTTAGTACAAATAATATTACGTAGCTATTACAATAATAGGATAAACGTCATTAGGCCATATAAAATTAGGAAAAATAATGATAAGGACATATGATCAATAGGACAAACATAACATTAGGATATGTAATCAATATGTCAGGTAACATTAGGACATCAAACATTAGGGCAAACTAAAATCATCCATTCAATGAGAGGGCAATCAAAAATAGGGCAAATGAGTGTTAGGACAAATGATTAATAATATTATGGCAAAAAAGTATTAGGGAACGCAAAAATAGGATAAAAAACTTTAGGGATCCCAATATAGATCCAGATACGTTTTGTTGATGATATAAACCGGTTATTTATTCGTAGACCAAAACAATGAGGCGACTAAAACGCCTGATTGCCAAATTTTACTAGTTAATGTGTAATTTGTTTTTTTAAATCAGGAAATATGCACGATTATAATAAAATAGTATAAACAAAACAATATATAGAATAGTATGTTTAACAAATCCACCATATTATATTGTTATTTTTGGAGAACGGAAAGCTACATAGCTTTTCTATATGCCATAAATATTTCATTAAACAATTCCATGGAGTATTAAAATTAAAATGGCCATCAATGCGTGAGACGACGAGTGAAGCTAGGAGGAGTGTGTCAGACGGTGGTTCTACAACTTACTTCCTTGAACCGCTGCAGATGGTACTCGGGGCAGAGCGCGCGGCACGCGGCGTGCGCGGGCGCGGGGGGCGGGGACCCGGGAGGGGGCGGGGCCGGCGCGCGCCCGCCCACCAGCTGCATGCACACCTGCGACATGGAGTGAATGACTTATGTTGCAACAACATACACAAGATTGCGATTATCGGTAAATACTGACATATTTGTATTGATTACAGCGCCAAATGGAAAAAATATTCTAGATTTTTTTGTAAGACCTAGCAAATCCTTCTTCTGTAGGTCTACAAAGAAGGATGCAATACAAAATACAAATACATTTATGGCAAAACATGTGATTTACTGTCATTAGGTATAACTGGCAAATTGTCCACTCGAAATTATACGTCAAAATAGAAAAATGACAATTTGAAATATTAAATTGATTTGAAAATTATATTGTAACGATGTCGACGTACAAAAAATACCCTAAACACCAACTTTCCAATAATTTCACTTACCGTGGACAATTTCTTCTGCTTCCTATAGACCTGCAGCTGCCGACGATGGACTTCCGGTAACCGCCGGTACATCGCCATCAACTTCCGGTCCACCTCTGACAGGCCCATGTCCACTTTTTTCCTATGATAAAAATATTACACACATATTTGTATTAAAATATACAGTCAACCAATTGGAACCCTAGGCTACTCTAGGACTATGTCAAAATGACAAGCAGTAAGAGGTTTCTTACAATCAGATTCATTAGACACCATAAAAGTGCAGCAATTGCGACTCTTTTTCATATAGTCTTGTTTGGAATGTGACGTTCCGTAAGGGCCAATAGCCTATATACTTTTAGCAGTGTTGGTAGCTCTGTGTATGAATTTGACACTTAATGCTTACTTCAGTAAGCTCTTTTTCGTACGAAACATTTATGGTTTTGTATCATCATCAATGCAAGTTCGCTAATATCATTCCGGCCCACATTTTTTGACGTTTTCGTTCTGTATTTGTGTGTCTTTGTCTTTTAACACTTTCGCAACCAGGCAAAATTTCGAACAATATTCCAGAAACCGACAGTACTCGCTAGTCGGGCAACGACGTGCAACTCAATGCCGCACGCCGCGAACCCGCTAGGCGGGCAAGCGGCGGACGTAGCGAAGATGCAATGCTTGCCCGCCTGGCGGGTACTTTGGCGTCGCGTGTAGGTTTATAGCTCTTGCCCGACTAGCGGGTACGCCGGCATCTGAGTAAAGTTAACGAGTGCCCGCGTGGCGGGTACGCGGTGTCGAAAGTGTTAATAAGTCAATGGTTTCAAGTGCATATAGCCTATTGACACATTTGTCGCCATGGTGAAATTGGGGCCTGAAGTGAGATGACAGTTTGTTATGTAAATAAATAAATAAATATTATAGGACACTCTTACACAAATTGACTAAGTCTCGCAGTAATCTCAAGAAGGCTTGTGTTACGGGTACTCAGACAACAATATATATAATATACAAATACATAGAAAATATCCATGACTCACGAACAAGTATCTGTGTTCATCACACAAATAAATGCCCATACAGGGACTCGAACCCAGGACCATCGGCTTAGCAGGCAGGGTCACTATCAACTACGCCAACCGGCCGTTATATGTGCGTACCAACTCTGGTGCTGATACATAGACATTGGATGTCCTGTGGACAGTTACCTGGCGTTGCGGTCGTCGGGCGGCTCCTCGCCGCGGCGGCAATGCTGCGCGGCGGGCCACTCGTCGCAGTGCTGCAGCACGCGGTCCATCAACCTACGACAAACACAATACAATAGTCACTTGTTGCAAACCAGTTCACTTTGAGACGTCTGGTTGATGTTACTGGTGACCGAAGAGCTGGTGGCTTCGTCGCACAACGGATCAGAATTGCGATTCATCGAGGAAATGCTGCCAGCATCCTAGGTACAATGCCTCAAGGACCTATTTTAGATTTAAGGTAGAAGTAGGTAGTTTGGTAAGTCACACTTACTGTATATATTTTGAAAATAAATGTATACATTTTTGATAAATATAAGTTTTGACATAAACTTTTATAGCCAACTGTACTTCTCATTCAAAATTGTGTACTGTGCGCTGTGCAGCGAGACAATTTTAACAAACCTAAGCAGTCTAAAGTGGATATCACGGGGCCATAAGTCGGGGCCAATCATAGGTGGTAACCCTGCCTCCCTCGACTCCCTAGGTTCCCTTACGTCCATTACACAGGCCGATAGGACCGATAAACCCCGACGAATCGCGCCGTATAATATTGGAATAAGCTAAATGGCATTCGAATAAAATCGGTACGTTAAATTCCAGCTCAATCAAACAGAAAGTGAGTCAAATTTAACAAGGAAAGCTTCTATTACAGAAAGTCAATTTAACAAGTATGTAAATAAAATCGTCGTCAATGGAACTTACTAACGATGTACACAAAAGACATCACATGTTTTGTCACTGTTTCTCCTTGTATTTTCACACTACCTCATCGAACTCCACTGAAACGATTCACTACTGAAACGGTCGTATTATCGTAACATACAAAACATAAGATAAATAACTTAATCTTGGAGATTTGATTAAAATCTTGAAAGTGAGGTTATTACAATCCATATCGCGGTTTGTTTACATTATTTGCAATTAGGATTGACGGCGATTTTAGGAAGTTCTTGGCTATTTTCTTTTTACGCGCCTACTCAGTGAACATGGCGCTTGCAACAGCGTGCTCAATAAAACAAACATAAATTGTAAATATCCTTGTTTTAATGAGGACTACCGCGAGTCGATTTTCCGCTAGAGGCGCTAGTGGAACGTGGGTCCTGCGGGAACATTTCTGGAGACAAGACAGAGGACCCACGCATGTGTGGCGCCGCCTGGTGAGCGACAATACGGTAGCTCCCATTGTAGTTATTCTGCCCCTGTTACCTCTCTATGGACGCGATGGACCGCATGAGATGGCGCACGGTGCGGCACAGCGAGCCCGGGGCCGCGTCCTCGGAGCCGGACTCCACGGCCGCGGCGGCCGCCAGCAGCAGCTCCGAGGCCGAGTCCAGGGACGAGCTGGAGAGGCCGAGCGACCCTGAGCCGCCGTCCGACTCCGACACTAGGGGAGAGAGTTCATGTCAGCTAATATTCATCAGATCGGCACGTTTTAACAACTGCAATAGTACATTGTGTATAGGCAAGACGACTAAAAAAAACTATTTAGTCCGTCTTTTAGATTATTAAAAATTATTTAACACGTATTTTTTCTTTCGTTCGTCATATCAAAATGACGAAAATACAGTGCGTTCAAGTTTCAAGTAACGTCACTATTAGGTACAATTCTTACCTAATAGTGACGTCACAAGCCCCCCACCCCGGAACTTTGATGCTCTATATCTTAGTCACTTTAGTTAAATTGAAAAAGGAAAAAAATACGTGTATAATAATTTTAGACAATCTAACTGACGGACTAATTAGAATGATAAATTTTCAACCTAGTCGTCATCCCTATTAAGGGCAGTAAACAAGAAATTACGAACGATTGTGAATTTTAACACGAGTTCGTAATTCTTGTACCGCCCGTGATACATACAATGTTTTTCATCACATTTGCGAGGAAATAAATAAATTTACTAGCCAAAAAAATTAACAATAATTATAAATGGTAGTGTAATGGCGCAGTTTACAGTACACCGCTGTGTGCGCGTGGGGCGCAGGTCCTACGGGAGCTCCGGGCGGGCGGTCAAATGTATGAAAATCCATTAAGGCCCTGGGCCTAATACAGCTCATTAAGTCTCAGTATGCTTGCACATATAATATCACCATTTACGAGCAGGTGTGATGAAAAGTAGAATATTGCTCGAGTTTCAATGCCACACTGAGCAATAGGCAAGATTCTCTCATTCTTTTTACACTTTTGGATGATAACTTTTATGATACTGTAAAATAATTTTCGGTGCAAAAAAACTATGATACATTCAGCATTCTGGCACGCTTGGCCGTGACGTCATAGTCTGAAGCCAGCTGTAGCGTTGAAAAAGTCTGGAAAAGATCCGTTATTTTTCCATCCGCCTCGGTTTTTTCGGAAAAAATCAATGATAATTTCCGCACTAATTTTCAACTCTAAATCGATGTATATTGGGTCTAATTTACAACTACAAAAAGGCGACATCGATGACATTGAGAAAGAAACAATTGAAACAAATGAAAAGAGTGACAGTGATATTATTAATTTATTAAAAAACACGAAAAAATCATTAAATCATGAAAAAAACATTAGACTTTTGCGGAATTAACGCTAACCAGCTGTACAGTGGCCATCAGATATATCTGAGTAACCAAGTCCCTCACAAATATCTGAACACGACTCTATTGACAAGGCGTAAGTGCTTTTTCAGATATTTTTGAACACCCCGGGCGCCCCGATATATCTGATGGCGACCAAACATTCGATACACCAAAGATTCGAGAAGCCGAAACGCGAGTGTACAAAACTCCCTGCTCCTCTTTGTATTGTCAATTTTATAATGTATGTATATACTAGCTGGTGCCCGCGACTTCGTCTGCGCAATACCTTTATAAATTGTAGCCTATGTGTTATTCTGATGTATAAGCTTCATTAAAATCCATTCAGTAGTTTTAACGTGAAAGAGTAATAATAATAAACATCCATACTTACAAATTTCGCCTTTATAATATTAGTAGGATTGCAGTGACAAATACCTACAGATATCATAATAGGTATCGTGTTTTGATTACGGAATATTAAGAGAAATTCTTTTCAAAAGTAAAAAACCTTTTTCTTGGTATACTAAAATGTGACAACATACAATAAAATAAATAAACAAATTGTAGGCGACAAGGCGGTGACGCAATCAGAGTCAGCATTTTCAGCTTGCAGTTTTAAATAACTTAGAGAGAGACCAGTCGCGTAGCGCGAGGCTTACAGTACGCTCGCTCATTAGCACTAGTTCGATACCGCGACACCGCCTGGCCTGTGACGAATATTGTAACCCTATGTATTAATGTACTTTCTTATACAGAGTATGGAGTCGGAATAAATCGATGTTAGAAATGGAACTGTTGTTTACGTACTCACCACAATAGGGAAACCTATTACCTAAAGTGGTGAGTACGTAAACAACAGTTCCATTTCTAACATCGATTTATTCCGACTCCATACTCTGTATAAGAAAGTACATTAATACATAGGGTTACAATATTCGTCACAGGCCAGGCGGTGTCGCGGTATCGAACTAGTGCTAATGAGCGAGCGTACTGTAAGCCTCGCGCTACGCGACTGGTCTCTCTCTAAGTTATTTAAAACTGCAAGCTGAAAATGCTGACTCTGATTGCGTCACCGCCTTGTCGCCTACAAAATATTTGGAGACAATCTATCAAACAGATCATCAATCAAATAGGACAATCAATCAACCAGATCATAAACGTTCGTGCAACTGGAATAAGCGGTCGCTTCCATACTAAATTAGTACGGTACTGCATATCGTCGCTATAGTTACTCAACCTCGTATCTGCAAATCTCATTTGATAGAGAAAACACCCGTATTCCTAGTGACAGAAAGGTGACATTTCCATCAAATGATTGCTGTACATATGAGGTTGAGTAAGTATAGCGACGATATGTGCGATGACCGCGGTTGTCTTGTAAGCTCTGTCTAGTAGTTGAGATGCTCTGTGACAACTGTACTGTAATCGAAAGAGTTGATATTGCTTTTTTAAAGAGAACTTACAGTCATCCAAGTCGCCGATAGACTTATCGCTGTCCTGCTCTTCCAGGTCGAGCTCTCTCGCTTGCGCCTGCTCGCCCTCGCCCGATGGATCCTGCGTCGCTGGCTGCCCCTCTGTGCTGTCTGGAGGCCTGCGAAGTGACAACAGTATTAAATTTACACAAACTTGAAAAAGGGGATTGTCAATCAAAGGGATGTTTACAAAAATAACATATTACACTGATCATAATTTTACAGGCGAGCGATAAAACTAATTTTCTCTTTGAATAATAACGACTAAAGCTTGATTTTCAGGGAGGTTATAGATATATGGTCACAAAGTTAGAAATATCTCTTTTCACTTCTCTTGCTCGGAAAGTTTGCCTTTGTGTCGTGGCTAGGCGACACAAAATCGCTTTTCATGCTCTAGGGCATAAAGTAACATCGCAGGTGGAGCGTGCTCGCCGCGGCCCCGCCCGCCCGGCCGCCTACAGGCGGCGCGCGGCAGGAGAACCCAGGCGCCCAAGAGTATGGATGTTACATTTTCAACGATTTAAGCTGATATATAACCTAATATTTTCCTTACAATCGAAGTGAAAAGCAGAGTGTATTCCTCAGGCATAAATACACCCATTTTATCCTCGGCTACTATATTGGTCCTCGTTACACTCGGACCAATAAATGCCCTCGGCTAAAATAGGTCACTTTATGCTCTTGATGTACAATCTACTATTATTTGCCTTGAGACTTTCTATTTTGCGGAAAGTTATGGAATATATTGGGTACCCAAGTTCTTGCAGGATTGAGGATTATGAAGTGATAACAATAGTAGATTATGTACCGAGGCCTGTAAAGTAAGAAATGTCTCAGATCTCGTGTAACATGTGATCCGAGGCTTTCTTATTTACTGGCCAAGGTCAGGACACAATTTTTCTGCTCGACGCAGTCGGCAAGCGGCGCATTTGTTTAGCGTAGCGGCCTGCAAGTGGCTACTTGCCGGCCGGAAGGCAGAAAATAAATAAGAACTGACTTGGCCCCCGTGCCATCGCCCTGCTGCAGCTCGCCGGCCGCCGGCTCCGGCACCGGCGCGTTGTCCTTGCTGCTGTTGAACTCGTTCACCGCTTGCACCATGCCGAAGAATGAGATCCTGACAAACAAGTGTTGATCGTTGGTTGGGGTTGTATTGCTAGACAATGCAATTGCATAAAAAGAAATATTTCGATTAAACGATAAATGGGCTATATTCTCATATTGCATATTTAGTTCAAATCACCACGTTGACCATCACAAAATAAAATAGCCATTTTTTATGGATGTAAAAATTATACAATTATTTTTAAATTAATTCCTCGTTATTCATTGAAATTAGACACTGTAAAAAGGATTAATCGCGTTTATTAACACCACGACCCTACGTTTCGAGCCCTTTACAGCACTCGTTTTCACAGGGTTAAGATGATGACTGAGAGATTGCGAATTCTCCCCCCCCCCCCCCATCAATCAAAAAAGTTACTTAAATTACTCGTCTTTAATTTGTTCGGAAATGATACATTACATGCCTTAATATGAAAGGTTGTTTAAGAAATATGTCCCAAGGCCCAAACTTACCCCGTTCCCCCACTAAACGCAAGTTGACCCTCAATGGCTCCCGGTATAAATCTACTCAAGACCACCTAAAGACCAACTGTGCCAAGTGTCAGCGTATAATCACAAAGTACAAGGTTCCCAATGTCCTCATACAACATTGCGCAATAGAACCCCGATAAAGTCGAGACCCGTTTCTGTACTACAGTTGAAACAGTTTGGGACCAAATTAACCTTTCGACCGCCGTTGTCACGTATGTCACCGTAGAATTGTAAGTACCGTTAGTTTATAAACTAACGCGCGAGATTGTAAACAAACGGATAGGTTAGGTTAGTTTATAATATACCTAGTCAAATTATATTTTGTCGGGAGTTCAATATTAACGGTGAAACATACAATACAGTTACAGTAGAATCCGGTTATAAACGACGTCGAAGGGACCGACGATATCACGTCGTACTAACCGGAAGTCGTACTAAACAAACAGACAATTTTAAAGTACAATTTTAAAGCCCTGCTCACCGGGGACCTTGGTCACTTTTTCTTTAGTATATCACATCTCTTTCAATTTATCAATTTATAATTTTAAAGTAGTTTATTGATTTAAATAGTCACACATGCATTATAATTCTTAATGGTTCAATGAAACTCACTGAATAATTGAAATTTAGAATATTTTGCTAAAGAAATTGTTGAATTATAGACCTATGTACTCGTACCTCCCGCCTACATTCCAAATTAAGCCATTGTAAATTGCGGAGGATTTTTTTACACGAGATGAATCCTTTACGAGCGTTAGTTTTAAAATATTCGCTTCGAACAAAGGTTACATCTTGTATGTATTGTTTGGTTACAATGCACCGTAATCGTTGTAACCGAACAATTTCGTGTGAAATGCCGTCGTTAAAAGCGGTATGTTGATATAAGCGGTCGTACTAAACGGATTCACTTTCATAGTGGCTTGTATGAAAACCAACCAACTGCCTTTATCTACGTCGCTAAAACCGGTAGGTTGTTTTATGCGGAGTCGTACTAACCGGATTCTACTGTACTCTATTAAGTTCAATAGTTTACCTTAGGAGGAGATTCCGCTGCTGCGCGCAGAGAGTCCGCGGCGTCAGGCAGTCGCAGCGGTGCGTGTAGCCCGACCAGGCGCTCACTGAAACATTATCACTCGTTGAACTTCAGCGGGATTCACAATAATGCTAACATGGTTTAATTGGGCAAGTATTTGTGTACTCTTTGAACGCCAGACTGCGGAGGAATATACCGTGTATCGTTTCCAAAATTCGTCTGTTTAAACATATTATTCAGCCTGCAAATCGCCTTTCCTCACCAGTAATGTACTATTAAATTTAACGAGAATAGTTCGAAATGTGAGCCCAAGTGAAATAAGCGGTCGCTTCCACACTAAATTAGTACGGAACTGCATATGCGCGGAGACCGCGAGCTATGTTTGTATGCACCACCTAGTAGTCGAGGTGTTCTGTGTATACTCACGGTCCCTCGTGGCGGGGCGCGCCATCATGTCCCGCAGGCGGGCGGCGGTGGAGCAGCGCTGGAAGGGCGCCAGGTACCGCGCGAGGCGCGCGCGCCACATGCCCGCCCACGCGGCGCCCGACCCGCCCTCCGCCGGCGGCACGATGTCCACCTACTGTGTATACTCACGGTCCCTCGTGGCGGGGCGCGCCATCATGTCCCGCAGGCGGGCGGCGGTGGAGCAGCGCTGGAAGGGCGCCAGGTACCGCGCGAGGCGCGCGCGCCACATGCCCGCCCACGCGGCGCCCGACCCGCCCTCCGCCGGCGGCACGATGTCCACCTACTGTGTATACTCACGGTCCCTCGTGGCGGGGCGCGCCATCATGTCCCGCAGGCGGGCGGCGGTGGAGCAGCGCTGGAAGGGCGCCAGGTACCGCGCGAGGCGCGCGCGCCACATGCCCGCCCACGCGGCGCCCGACCCGCCCTCCGCCGGCGGCACGATGTCCACCTACTGTGTATACTCACGGTCCCTCGTGGCGGGGCGCGCCATCATGTCCCGCAGGCGGGCGGCGGTGGAGCAGCGCTGGAAGGGCGCCAGGTACCGCGCGAGGCGCGCGCGCCACATGCCCGCCCACGCGGCGCCCGACCCGCCCTCCGCCGGCGGCACGATGTCCACCTACTGTGTATACTCACGGTCCCTCGTGGCGGGGCGCGCCATCATGTCCCGCAGGCGGGCGGCGGTGGAGCAGCGCTGGAAGGGCGCCAGGTACCGCGCGAGGCGCGCGCGCCACATGCCCGCCCACGCGGCGCCCGACCCGCCCTCCGCCGGCGGCACGATGTCCACCTACTGTGTATACTCACGGTCCCTCGTGGCGGGGCGCGCCATCATGTCCCGCAGGCGGGCGGCGGTGGAGCAGCGCTGGAAGGGCGCCAGGTACCGCGCGAGGCGCGCGCGCCACATGCCCGCCCACGCGGCGCCCGACCCGCCCTCCGCCGGCGGCACGATGTCCACCTACTGTGTATACTCACGGTCCCTCGTGGCGGGGCGCGCCATCATGTCCCGCAGGCGGGCGGCGGTGGAGCAGCGCTGGAAGGGCGCCAGGTACCGCGCGAGGCGCGCGCGCCACATGCCCGCCCACGCGGCGCCCGACCCGCCCTCCGCCGGCGGCACGATGTCCACCTACTGTGTATACTCACGGTCCCTCGTGGCGGGGCGCGCCATCATGTCCCGCAGGCGGGCGGCGGTGGAGCAGCGCTGGAAGGGCGCCAGGTACCGCGCGAGGCGCGCGCGCCACATGCCCGCCCACGCGGCGCCCGACCCGCCCTCCGCCGGCGGCACGATGTCCACCTACTGTGTATACTCACGGTCCCTCGTGGCGGGGCGCGCCATCATGTCCCGCAGGCGGGCGGCGGTGGAGCAGCGCTGGAAGGGCGCCAGGTACCGCGCGAGGCGCGCGCGCCACATGCCCGCCCACGCGGCGCCCGACCCGCCCTCCGCCGGCGGCACGATGTCCACCTACTGTGTATACTCACGGTCCCTCGTGGCGGGGCGCGCCATCATGTCCCGCAGGCGGGCGGCGGTGGAGCAGCGCTGGAAGGGCGCCAGGTACCGCGCGAGGCGCGCGCGCCACATGCCCGCCCACGCGGCGCCCGACCCGCCCTCCGCCGGCGGCACGATGTCCACCTACTGTGTATACTCACGGTCCCTCGTGGCGGGGCGCGCCATCATGTCCCGCAGGCGGGCGGCGGTGGAGCAGCGCTGGAAGGGCGCCAGGTACCGCGCGAGGCGCGCGCGCCACATGCCCGCCCACGCGGCGCCCGACCCGCCCTCCGCCGGCGGCACGATGTCCACCTACTGTGTATACTCACGGTCCCTCGTGGCGGGGCGCGCCATCATGTCCCGCAGGCGGGCGGCGGTGGAGCAGCGCTGGAAGGGCGCCAGGTACCGCGCGAGGCGCGCGCGCCACATGCCCGCCCACGCGGCGCCCGACCCGCCCTCCGCCGGCGGCACGATGTCCACCTACTGTGTATACTCACGGTCCCTCGTGGCGGGGCGCGCCATCATGTCCCGCAGGCGGGCGGCGGTGGAGCAGCGCTGGAAGGGCGCCAGGTACCGCGCGAGGCGCGCGCGCCACATGCCCGCCCACGCGGCGCCCGACCCGCCCTCCGCCGGCGGCACGATGTCCACCTACTGTGTATACTCACGGTCCCTCGTGGCGGGGCGCGCCATCATGTCCCGCAGGCGGGCGGCGGTGGAGCAGCGCTGGAAGGGCGCCAGGTACCGCGCGAGGCGCGCGCGCCACATGCCCGCCCACGCGGCGCCCGACCCGCCCTCCGCCGGCGGCACGATGTCCACCTACTGTGTATACTCACGGTCCCTCGTGGCGGGGCGCGCCATCATGTCCCGCAGGCGGGCGGCGGTGGAGCAGCGCTGGAAGGGCGCCAGGTACCGCGCGAGGCGCGCGCGCCACATGCCCGCCCACGCGGCGCCCGACCCGCCCTCCGCCGGCGGCACGATGTCCACCTACTGTGTATACTCACGGTCCCTCGTGGCGGGGCGCGCCATCATGTCCCGCAGGCGGGCGGCGGTGGAGCAGCGCTGGAAGGGCGCCAGGTACCGCGCGAGGCGCGCGCGCCACATGCCCGCCCACGCGGCGCCCGACCCGCCCTCCGCCGGCGGCACGATGTCCACCTACTGTGTATACTCACGGTCCCTCGTGGCGGGGCGCGCCATCATGTCCCGCAGGCGGGCGGCGGTGGAGCAGCGCTGGAAGGGCGCCAGGTACCGCGCGAGGCGCGCGCGCCACATGCCCGCCCACGCGGCGCCCGACCCGCCCTCCGCCGGCGGCACGATGTCCACCTACTGTGTATACTCACGGTCCCTCGTGGCGGGGCGCGCCATCATGTCCCGCAGGCGGGCGGCGGTGGAGCAGCGCTGGAAGGGCGCCAGGTACCGCGCGAGGCGCGCGCGCCACATGCCCGCCCACGCGGCGCCCGACCCGCCCTCCGCCGGCGGCACGATGTCCACCTACTGTGTATACTCACGGTCCCTCGTGGCGGGGCGCGCCATCATGTCCCGCAGGCGGGCGGCGGTGGAGCAGCGCTGGAAGGGCGCCAGGTACCGCGCGAGGCGCGCGCGCCACATGCCCGCCCACGCGGCGCCCGACCCGCCCTCCGCCGGCGGCACGATGTCCACCTACTGTGTATACTCACGGTCCCTCGTGGCGGGGCGCGCCATCATGTCCCGCAGGCGGGCGGCGGTGGAGCAGCGCTGGAAGGGCGCCAGGTACCGCGCGAGGCGCGCGCGCCACATGCCCGCCCACGCGGCGCCCGACCCGCCCTCCGCCGGCGGCACGATGTCCACCTACTGTGTATACTCACGGTCCCTCGTGGCGGGGCGCGCCATCATGTCCCGCAGGCGGGCGGCGGTGGAGCAGCGCTGGAAGGGCGCCAGGTACCGCGCGAGGCGCGCGCGCCACATGCCCGCCCACGCGGCGCCCGACCCGCCCTCCGCCGGCGGCACGATGTCCACCTACTGTGTATACTCACGGTCCCTCGTGGCGGGGCGCGCCATCATGTCCCGCAGGCGGGCGGCGGTGGAGCAGCGCTGGAAGGGCGCCAGGTACCGCGCGAGGCGCGGGCGCCACATGCCCGCCCACGCGGCGCCCGACCCGCCCTCCGCCGGCGGCACGATGTCCACCTACACAATATACGTTAGCTTTGTAAAAATTACATAACATTTTTAAAACAATCAACAAAAGAAGACAATATCCTATAAGATATATACTTTTTTTATACTATCGCGGTTATTCAGCATTCCAAATAATTATCGGTGGATTTTTACCAAATTTTTTATTTATTAAAATGTGATTTTCCGATATTCTACTGTCAGTCTTCAATTGCCAGACTAGTTTTAGTTTTTATTCATTTTCTTTTTCAATTTTTTTAATTTTTTTTGAGTTCGTCAGTTAATGGGTGAATAAAATATGTATTTCTTATTATTATTCCGTCCCGTCAGCCAGAGGAATAATGCAGCACAGTTTGTTAGAAGAAACGTTGTAGTATGTTCTACTGACATGCTTGGTAGATGAGCCAACACGGAAAGGAAATATAACTAGCGAAGCATGTTTTGTGAATTTTAATGCCATTAAACCGAGATTTTAAAAGTGAACCGGGGGACTGTAACCTTTGCAACTAGCAACAAGAAATATTATATGTAGTGTTCAGTACCGGCCTTAAGGGGCTACCCGGCTGTTTCACTGATATTTCACTGTTTTTAAAGTGAATAGGCTTTGTTCAGCTCCAAGCACAACGCTTGAAAAAAATATATAATGTAGCTAGGTATTTGGTCTACATTTGGTTCTACTAAATTGTCGAAAAACATGATACATCAAGAGAAAAAAAAATAACCGTAAACCCTTTTTTCTACCTTAAATCTGTATCTACTCCCTCATTATGCCTTGTAAGTACAAGAAACTAAGACAAGCAGTATATATTTATGTTAACTTTAAACGCATCTACTGATTTTTGGATAGGTTTTGTACTTTTCGAGAAAAATCTATTACACGCATTTTTCCGAAAACGCCGGCTCGAGATCCCTGCGCGGGCGACGGGGGCCAGTCGTGTAAGATGACACTAGTAGTTTATAGGGTTGCGTCCTAGTACAAGGAGCTCTTCCTAGGTGGGAACTTATGCTTATTGACGTATTGTATAACCGGTGAGGAATGTAAGCGGGAGGGGAAAAAAGCTCAAATCGCCGAGGTCATTGGCATAGGGGACGGCCTTAAGTACGTGCGACGCGTGCGGTCGCACGGGGCGCCGAGGTTCAGGGGGCGCCAGCAGCGACGCGCAGCCCGTTTTAGAAGTAACCGTGCGCTGCTCTTGGCCTAAGCCGCATTTTGCGCTTAGGTTTGGTGCCTTATAACTTGTCTATTCATAATTATTGTATTTAGAGTTGGTAGGCTAATGAGTAATGACACATTCGCGGCAGACGTTCCGACCACTAGGCCTCCGGTCGAAGTTTCCTATGTATATGCAATTTCGAAGAATCCAAAATTATTTAAAAAAGTTGTGCTGTGCTTATATACATAGTTCAATACAGAGCACCCGAGAGAGTTGGTCTGTGTTATAGTTCAAGAAGTTCAGTCTAGTAGGCGGCAGTACACCAGTTCGCACAGGGCGCTTGCTGACCTAAGGCCGGCTCTGGTAGTGTTAATGTATACTTTTATAATTTGTTCCTTTACTTAAATAAAATGTACAGTATCATTAGTATTCTCACCATAAACGTCATAGTAGAAGCAGCCTTAAAGTTCTCCAGAATCTTGAACAATCTCTCCATGGCGTTTCTGTAACGGAAGAGATAAATACAAATACTAATATAACTTCAGATCCTCCTTTAAAGAGCCACGGCTATGTCGCATCTGTTCATCGATACGGCATTATAATTTGGGGCATAACTACATCCAATAAGTCCTGGTGGGTAATGAGGGAACTTACTCTTTCTGCAGCGATTCTTCCGCGGGTCGACATAAACACACTTTGTTGACGATGTCGCGAGTCAGCCCACTCTCCGCCTCTAGCGACAGCAGGTGGTCGTGTATTATGGCAAGACCTGAGAGCAATAATAATTAAAAAATTATAATAAGCAGGGAAGTAGGTCTCGGGTCCGAATCCTGGTCTAGGCATTTATTTGAGTAATAAATAATAATAGTAGATTACATACCTAGGCTGTTAAAGTGGGAAATGTCTCGGATGACATGTAATTAGCGGCCGAGGCGAAGCCAAGGTCGACTAACATGTTATCCGAGGCTTTTCTATTTACCGGCCGAAGTTTGTATATTATTTTTCTGCTCGACGAAACCGGCAGGCGGCAATTTAGTTTTGCGTAAAGTGGCGTTTGCCGGCCGGAGGGCAGAAAAGAAACATTATTGTACAATCTTACACAAATCGACCTAGTCCCACGGTAAGTTCAATAAGGCTTGTGTTGTGGATACTAGACGACGACATATATAATAGATCGATACATAGAAATACTTACTTAAATACATAAAAACATTCATAACTCACGGACAAATATTCGTGATAGACACACAAATAAATGCCCTGACTAGGATTCGAACCCAAGACCTCCTGCTTCGTAGGCAGGGTCACTACCGACTAGGCTAAGAGGCCGTTACACACTTTACAGGCTGATTACAAGATTAATTGTAAATCTTAGAATGTAATCAATTGAAATTGTTATTAACTATACAAATGAAGTAATCAGTAATTATATCTTTACAAATATTACAATTACTAGCCATTTGGAATCAATTTTATTTCTGTGGTTTTTTTAAAGCCGTTTTTAAATGTAATTTCTTTCTTTCTTTCTATTCTACTGGGCGTAGTATATACACCCTGTCACATACCTGTGTCAGGCACTTTATGCCGCTTGAGCCGCGCGAGTTGCCACGCAGCGTAGCGACACGGTTCCGCCGCGGACGAAAGAGATAGCGCACGCATCAGAGCCACGGCCGTTGGTATTGTCTCACTCCCTGTACGTACAAACAAGTTAAGTATTAGTATAATACAGCAGAGGACGTGAAAAGGCATGCTGGCCGAATATAGACCTACTACTACTACCTCGTTTGCCACCTATAGCATAAAAAAAAATATATAGACCGGAATATTAAGCCGGCAAGTACTTTTCATGCCAAAGCATTTTTAAATAAGGAAATAAAACCCAATACCCGAATTTCAATCGGGAATATGGTTTTAGAATCTCATCCACATGGAATCCGGTTATTAATAGATGTAAGTGTATAGATGTAATCGTGAGTGTAGTGTGTCGAAAGAGTCACAGAGCCTAATGTGATTCGTGGCTCTCTCTTCTCTCTTTAGACCAGTAGTCTATCTATCGCGTCAATTGTTTTTACTAGAGAGTAGAGATCCGCTCACAGTTCTTGTTAGAACTTGGACTACACGACGTACAGTCAACCAATTGGAACCGAAGGCCACTGTAGAGTGTGGTAGGACATGTCATAGTGACGCTATAAATCAGACTGTAAGAAATCTCTTACTGCTCGTCATTTTGACATGGTTCTAGAGTGGCCTAGGGTTCCAAATTTCCAATTGGTTCACTGTACACTGCTTTACCGGTGGCATATAGTAGTTTATGCAACAGTGACATAATAAGGGTTCTTAAAACTTGAGGGTCGCCGTTAATAATAGACCCGAGAGTTTTATGAAACAATTATGAGCTGTTGCATACCCTAGTTTTTCTACGACAGCTAAAATAGCGTAAAAAGCAAAATCTAGAAACGTGGCAGAATAGGGATCATGTTGTGCCCACTATAGAAATGAAAAAAAAAAAACAACAACAGTGTCCATATATTGTATGAAAATCCATAGGAGCAGTGTTCTTATGGAATACCATAGACAACGTTATAATGTATACTTTTTAAATATCGCTGTCAGTCATCTAATTGACAGATAGAAGTGCTGGAGTAGAAAATAGTACATTGTGCATCTAGGGCGGTAGGAAGGCATTACTTACGAGGGTCTATTGAAGCCCGACGCCGAAGGCGGAGGGCTTTAAATGACCCGGGTTAGAAATCCCCTTACTGCCCGTGGTACACACAATGTTTTTCATTACATTTGCGAGGAAATAAATAAACTTTCTAGACAGGTAAAGAAACAATAATGATTAGCTGTAGTGTAGTTGCACAATCTACAGTACTCCGGAGTAACTACGTGCTGCTAGCGCGTGGGGGGCAGGTGCTCCGGGAGCGCCGGGCGGGCGGTAAAGTAGTATGAGAATCCTTTAAAACCATGGGAATAATACAGCTCTTTAAGTCTAAGTATGCTTGCATATAATATCACCATTTACGAGCAGGTGTGATGAAATAGTAGATTGTATTACAAGGGAGCAAAATACTATATTGTATGGAGGGTGAGAGATTGAATCCTGAGCGATGCGAAAGATTCCAGAATAGAATCCCGAGCGTAGCGAGGGATTCTAACGTGGAATCTTGAGCAAAGCGAGGGATTCAAACTATGTCACCCGAGGTATAAATAATTTTGCTACCGCGTAATACACTCTACTTTTCACTTCTCCTATTAAATGAACATAAATTAAAACGAGATAGGCATGTTAATATTAAATTTTAATTAGATAAGTAAAAAACAAATCAAAAATAAAATAGGTGCTAAAAGTTTACTATGAAAGTTGTGCATTTTTGCTTAGATTTTTTTTATGGGCGGTGAAATTAATCTTGATTTTCTATTTAAGTATCTTCTTCGGTCTGGTTGTTTATTTTCCGTTTGATTTTTCTAGTCTAGGTATGTAGTTAGTGTTTAATAATTTCAATCCTCGATATGCACCATGCAGTGACTCCAAAAATATCACTTCCTGCAAAAGACGTTTCTTATTAAAGGCCTGCGCCGATACCTGTGTGCTTACCATGAGTAGTAAGTAAGCGGAGGCGTTAGAGACTGAGCGTTTCTAAAGTATGTCCGGCTTGCTCCTCCCACTACTCTGGCAGGAGCGAGACGGACATACTTTAGAAACGCTCAGTCTCTAACGCCTCCGACTACTTACACCACATGGTAAGCACACTGTACCTACACATAGAAAAGCAGAAAGAAAAACATTGATTTATATTGGAGTTTAAGTACTAAGTAGGTATGTACTTACTTTTATGGCGAAAAATATGCTAATATATGAAATAAACGATTTCACTCATTTAGCCGTTTTTCATGTACAAAAGTTTTCATAGGCTGTTAGTTATTTTAATCCTTATTTATGCCGGGAGCAGGTTACTGATGACTGTGATGACTTGTTGCTGTAACACTGGAGCTAATATTTCATCACTGCTAATTGATGAATTAATTTTCTGGTAACCCGTCTGGTAATTCGTGAAATTAAGACCGAATAAATGAAAAAAGATCGAAGTTGTTTGTACTTCGTCTTGTACGTTTTAGTGTAATAATATTTTTTTTATTAAAAAAAACACATGTTTGCCGCCGTTTTCACTTTGTCTATGGTACATTTATTTTTCTTAAAACCGGTATTAGACGATGCGTTTCGTCGGGCCCGATCATGTATATCGGGCTGGATACTAGTAGTACAGAAAGGGAATTTTGGGAACCGAAAGAAGGTTTCGAAGGGACAATAGTACGCGACAGATCGGACCCGACTAATTCGACCCGTCTAATAACCGCTTTAACGCGCTCCAAAAACATTATGTTTTTATTTTCGGTCATCGGTAATGTTTATTCCGTGCATTGCTACCAACTTACAAAATTGATAACAGGGAGCAAAATTCAATTTTGTTCCCTGTAAGTAGGGCAGAAATGAAAGATTAAACCAAATTTCTTGAAAGGGAACGAAATGCAGTTTTGATGCCTACAAACGGGCTACAAAACACTTGTTTTCCGATAGGAGAAGTGAAAACTATGTTGTGTGTTCGCTTACCCCGGGCGAGCTGCGTGAGCAGCGGGCGCAGGAGCCGCGCCAGCGCCTCCGCGTTGTTGGCGAGGCACAGGCACAGGCGGCAGTGGCAGCCGAAGCGCGCGCGGTACACCCACTCCGACCGGAACATCTCCAAACTCCTGCAATCGGATTACCAGATCATACCCAACTTTGTCGACACTTTCCAGTGAGTCACACTAGTGGCGAAAATAAACGAACTGATGTTGTTCACGATTTTTAAACGGGCCGTGGCGTCGACACGCGTTTGTATACAGGGGCGATGAAAATGCGAGTCGGATGCAGCTTATATCGAAACAGGCGATGCTATAACATTTATAAATAATCGTTTATCTCAGATGAGCTTTTTTGCAAAATAAATCTCGAAAACCTGATTCTTTCTATTTATTTATTTATTATTTATTCAATAAAACAATTGACAAAAACTTAAAAATAAATACAACGTCCCACAAAACTGTTTACACAGTTTGACTGTGGGATCCATGATCTAGATCTGGACTTGCGTGCGTGGGCTCATTCGAATTAGAATCACGTGCTAATTTGAACCTGATAATAAAGAAATGTTCCAAATTTTCAATATAAAATGTAACTTTCCATTACGTCACGTTTTTGTATGAACTTACTATGAGCGTGGCGTAATGGAAAGTTACATTTTATATTGAAATTTGGGACTTTTTTATTATTATCAGGTTAGGTGCAAGTTAAATAAGCGACGCTTCCATACTAAATTAGTACGGTACTGCATATGTGCGGTGACCGAGAGTTGTCTTGCAAGCTGTCTGGTAGTTGAGGTGGGCTGTGGCATAGAGAAGTTCGGTAAACATACATTTTGGCACCTATGAGGGTGTACAGGAGCGTGCTGATCTCGCACCAAGCATGGTACACCCCGAGCAGCCATTCCTCCACTGCGGTGAACTGCTCCGGCTCGTGAGAGCAAGCCAGCCGCTCCGCTTCTAAAAATGTATAAAAACATTAAACAATGGCCTCCTAGCCTAGTTAACGGCCTCCTAGCCTAGTAACGGTCTCCTAGCCTAGTTGGTAGTGACCCTGCCTACGAAGCAGGAGGTCGGGTTCGAATCCTGGTCAGGGCATTTATTTGTTTATCACGAATATTTGTTCCTGAACGCTCAGTCGAGAGCTGACCGCGCTGGGGCTCGCAATGTGCGTAGAGCAGTCGCCGCGCCTAAACGCATGACTCATGAATAAGGGACACGGACTGTTCCGAAACATGTCGAGCAACTTTCGACTTTATTGACGTGAGTAACCCGCTATGAGAATTTTAATATTTGTTCCTGAGTTATGGATGTTTTCTATGTATTTATTTTAGCCGTCTATTACATATATCGTCGCCTAGTACCCACAACACAAGCCTTATTGAGCTTACCGTGAGACTAGGTGGATTTGTGTAAGATTGTCCCATAATATTTATTTATTTTATTTATTAACAGGCGGTAGAAACTCTCCGCGCGGATTTGAATCCATCGTCTTTTGTCTTGTATCGGATCCGACTCCCGGTAGCGTTATCATATAATATTTATAAACGTGGGCAACCCTAGCGATGTGCGGGGGCGCGTCAATTCTTCGCCTTTAAAAAGTTTATTCCACAATATCTTAAGTTATATAACTTTCGCGAGTCATTATTATCACAATAGGCGTGACATGTTTCGAATGCATCGGGCAGTCATCGTCGGACAGACAGAATGGTGTTGGCACGTGGTGGTGAACGACAATACGGTAGCGCCCATTGGTTTTCTGTACACTGGTTGTTATAGATATTACAAATGGCCCGTTAACGGGGGCCGCAAAGCCTCTGACGACTCTCTAAACCTTCGTAAAAACCAACACTGGTTACAATTAGCGGCTGGTAGAGAGGGAAATTTTTGTTTCATACCGAAGGGGGTCGCGACAAAGTTTTTCATGGGGGTACCGCCAGGAAAAAGTTTGAAAAACACTGGTCTAACGTGTTGACGGTGGTAACTTACCACAAACGTAGTGCAGCAATGCGGCTTCCTCCTCAGGGGTCACTGCTGGCTCCTCATAGTCGTACTCCTCGGATAACCTGACAAAAAAAAAAATCGCAAATTAAAACAAGGCACTGTCACCTGCAATGGTACCGCTATGAAGTCCGCAAAAATATATGACACCATCTTAACTCCGCGGCCCTTAAATGCATGATGATGCATTTATGACACAGAAACGAAACAAGTGACAATCAAGTTCTCTTGGAATGTAGACTTTGTCATATCGTCGTAAGTTCTAAATTTAAAATGAGTTTGGTTGTCACTTAGGATGTTTTAGGATCAATACTGTTAATTTACCCTCTGGGTTGAAAGCTCAGACGGGAAAGTTTTCGTAAAATTGGCGCCCACGCCAAGACTCGAATTAAAGTAAAGACACGATGCAGGGAGAATTTCGCCCATTGACCTTTAGGCCTGCGCGCCGTATTATTGTAGCCAAAAGGTTCACAATCTATGACGCCGGCCGTCAATGTCACTGCGCGAGCGGGACAGCAATATAATCAATGCGCGTGCGATAAAGATAGGTGTGGCGGGTCAATGGACGAAATTCTCCCTGCATCGTGTCTTTACTTTAGTTGCCAAAGCTGACCCCAGGCTCCCTGACCCATTGCATAAGAAGGGAAAACGCTAGGAAGAGACTGAGGTTATTGACCCCGTGTGCCGATCGCTGTTTATGACTAACGTGCGTTCATCATCTGTAACGATGCACGTTAATTTGCATAAATATAAAAGGCTAATTATAGTAGTTTAAGGAGCTGCGCTTTAAAAAAAAAACGCACAAGATAATATGTTGCGCGCGATTGTACTCGCGCGCCTAGCAACCGCGTCAGCAGTTTTGCGCACGGAATATTCCACACGGCGCGTGGCGTTGCTCTCGCGCATCGCCCCTCTGATTTCCCAGTCCCGGCGCGCTAGGCAGAGGACGTATGCAGCTGCGCTCACGGGTCGTTCTCGTGACGTCTGTCGCGCTGCATACAAATTTTAAGAATATTGATTTTAAAAATATATATATAAATATTAACGGGATCGATTACTAAATTAAGAAGTTATTAGCGGCAATGGCGTCTTCTCCGTCTTAATCTACGCACGGTCTTGCACCCCGTAAGGGGTGCAACTTTACCCCTACATCTACGTGCCCTGCTGCGTCATTATCTCGGCCGGCCAGAGTACGCGCAGGCACAGAGGCACCACACTCACACGCTGACCACGGCGCTTCCCAGAACGCTCCCGTCTCATCCCGGACTGCACCACCGCCTAGCAGACCACAGGGGAGTACCGCCCTACCGGCGGAAACCAGACGAGGCAAATTTTGTTTTTTTTTTACCGAGCTACCACCACGACCCGTCACGCTCAGTACCTACTTAAACTTATTTTAATAAATTCTTTTTTTTGAAAGCGCATGGGTGTTTCCTTTGGCCACCCAACCTTAAACGCTTCACATCATCATTTCAGCCGAAAGACGTCCACTGCTGGACATGGGCCTCCCCCAAAGATTTCCAATGACCGGTCCTGCGCCACCCGCATCCAGCGGACTCCTGCGACCTTCACCAGGTCATCAGTCCACCTTGCGGGGGGCCACGCTGCGCCTTCCGGTACGCGGGCGCCACTCGAGAACCTTTCCGCCCCAACGGTCATCGGTTCTACGTGCAATGTGCCCCGCCCACTGCCACTTAAGTTTAGCGATTCAGAGAGCTATATCGGTTACTTTGTTTCTGCCGCGGATGGTCTCATTTCTGATACGATCTCGCAGAGAGACTCCTAGCATAGCTCTCTCCATTGCCCTTTGGGTGACTTTGAGCCTTCTTATGAGGCCAATTGTAAGGTGCGTTATTGCGGGAGCTGCGGAGGGATTCATAGGTCCTGAACCGGCGAATAGACAAACTGAAAGAGATGGAAGCAGAAAGAGAGTGGAAGGAAGAAACTGCTTGCAGGCAAGCCAAGATGATGTTAGGTGGCACGGACCACAGGAGAACCAAATACCTCACAAAGCTAGGGAGAACCAACCTAAGGATGTTAACTGGAATCATCACTGGACACAACACCCTAAACCGGCGTCTTAAGGTGATGGGTATAAGCAATGAGGCAGCCTGTCCACATTGTGGGCTAGATGAAACCAGTAAGCATGTTCTGGCGGAATGCATTATGTATGCGGCAGAACGGTATAATGTGTTTGGTAGGGATACGCTGGAGGAGAAGGAGTTAAGGCCGTCCCCTGTCCCAATGACCTCGGCGATTTGAGCTTTCTTTCCCTCCCGCTTCCTTTCCTCACCGGCTATACAATACGTCAATAAGCATAAGTTGCCACCTAGGAAGAGCTGCTTGTACTAGGACGCAACCCTATAAACTACTAGTGCCATCTAACATGACTGGCCCCCGTCGCCCGCGCAGGCATCTCGAGCCGGCGTTTTCGGAAAAATGCGTGTAATAGATTTTTCTCGAAAAGTACAAAACCTATCCAAAAATCAGTAGACGCGTTTAAAGTAAACATAAATATATACTGCTTGTCTTAGTTTCTTGTACTTACGACGCATAATAAGGGAGTAGATACAGATTTAAGGTAGAAAAAAGGGTTTACGGTTTTTTTTTTTCTCTTGATGTATTATGTTGGTTGTCTGGAAGAGATCGCTTCTTAGCGATAAGGCCGCCTGTTGTCTACCAGTGTTTATATTTTAGTGTTTAATGTATATTGTTTTTATTTCCTTGTTGGTGAACAATAAAGAGTATTTGTATTGTATTGTATTGTATGTTTTTCGACAATTTAGTAGAACCAAATGTAGACCAAATACCTAGCTACATTATATATTTTTTTCAAGCGTTGTGTTTGGAGCTGAACAAAGCCTATTCACTTTAAAAACAGTGAAATATGCCGGGTAGCCCCTTAAGGGACGTCGACCTTCGGGATGTCCTGAGGTTCTGTAAGTCGACAGGTAGGCTAGAAGGAAGCAAGGGGGGAAAGCCGGGACAATGACTTGCAGCTCCAGCAACCGGGAAATAGGGTGAATGAGCACACCAGGTGCTCGACAGCCCGCTCGATTCCGGCCGAGCGTCCCTCCCAAAACATAACATAACATAACATAACATAAGGTGCGTTATGTCTAAAACTCACGAGTCTGTCTGCTCGAGTGGCACCTCGTCGTCGAGGGGCACGTCGTTCGGCACGACGTCGTCGTCGTCGTCGTCGTTTGATGTCAGGTGCTGTCACAAAAAAAAGAATTAGTATGCTTCTACACCAGAGATGAGGGCATGCTTTGAGAGTACAGAAGCAATGTCAAGAACGCTTGTCATTCTTGTCAAACGTTGAAAATGTGACGGTTGTTCTGTGCACACTACCGTCGCGAGCGCATCTCACTCATGATCAAGGGACACGGACTGTCCCAAAACATGTCGAGGTATTTTCAACTGTATTGACGTGAGTCACACCGAAACCATACTATATTAATATATACTTTTAATTAAACGAAATCGGCTGTATTGAAAATAAAAGTGTTAGCCTGCTATATATTTAAGTTGCTACGAGGCAAGTTGTGCAACCCTGGAGTTCTGAAGGCGGTGCGTTTGAACGTACCTGAGCGGTATGTGTGGCGGCGACTACGGCCGGGTCTGTTGGCCGAGCCGCGCGCTCGAACGCAACTCCTTCGCCATCGCCAGGCACCTTTTCCTCACGCAATCAGGACCCTTCACCGAGTAGCGATCGAGATCGATTTGTTTTTTTGTTCTTTGCACGAATTCACAAGGGCCACATTGTATGTGTTAAGTTAGTACGAGAATTGTTAGTATTACTTATTTTAATGTGTTATTACCTATGTTTTTATTTTAGTTTTTCTCTAATGTATATTTCATACTGTCGAATTAGGCTAGCCTGTAAAGATGGTTGTGTGTTTGTTTCAATATATAAAAAAAAAAAAATTAAAAGATTGGTCTTATATTCATCATTAAACAATTCTGTTTTTTTTGTAAGTTTTTTTTTTAATGACAATTTTTATTATGTAACTCATATCTAAAATTTGCCAACAAGGCACATTTGTTTTGTTTGTTTATTTTAATAGTTTTCGAGTTTTTAAAACCGCCGGTGATAGTGCTATCTCGTTCACTCCGATACAAATAAACAATGTGCGACCTAGCTGTTGTCAGCCCCTCAAATAATACCTAAACTACTAAGACAAATTACTTACATGCAACGGTGCCAACCGGACAGCCTGTAAAAGAAATGGAGATTAGAGAACAGTCCCATTCGCGCAAATTACTTAAATTTAACAAATGTAGTTCTTTAAGCTGTGCAGTATCGGCAGTTGCTTTTGTAAACAATAAGGACGACGACTAGGTTGAAAAACTATCATTCTAATTAGTCAATCAGTTAGATTGTCTAAAATGATTAGACACGTATTTTTTCCTTTTTCAATTTAACTAAAATTTACGAAGATATTTAGCATCAAAGTGCCGGGGTGGGGGCTTGTGACGTTGTGACGTCACTACTAGGTAAGAATTGTACCTAATAGTGATGCTACGCGAAATTTGAATGCACTGTATTTCCGTCATTTTGGATTTGACGAACAAAAGAAAAAATACGTGTACAATATTTTTTTCTACTCCAGCACTTCTATCCGTCAATTAGATGACTGACAGCGATATTCAAAAAGTCTACATTATAACGTTGTCTATGGTATTCCATAAGAACACTGCTCCTATGGATTTTCATACAATATATTAGCACTGTTGTTGTTTTTTTTTTTAATTTCTATAGTGGGCACAACATGATCCCTATTCTGCCACGTTTCTAGATTTAGCTTTTTATATTATTTTAGCTGTCGTAGAAAAACTAGGGTATGCAACAGCTCATAATTTGGTCTTAAAACTCTCGGGTCTATTATTACAAAACTCGGCATCGCCTCATTTTGTAACGGCGACCCTCAAGTTTTAAGAACCCTTATTATATCACTGTTGCATAAACTACTATTAATAATCTAAAAGACGGGCTAAATAGTTTTTTTTGTCGTGTAGCCTATTGTATGGCGGGGTTCCGCTGTCTCCCTGCATGAGTGTGTAACATGAAGGTACCTGCAGGATATCCTCGTGGCGAAGGTGCAGCGCGCGCTCGGGCTCCGGCGCGGGCTCGGCGCTCAGCAGCGGCAGCAGGAACTGCCCCATCGCCGGGGGCTCCGGTTCCTACCAACACAATGTCATGAATGGCCAAGGTCTTTCAAACCAAATGGTTCCACACAGAGGCAGCCGGAGACGAGCGAAGCACTCTGTCTGTATAGAAGTGCCTTGCCCGAGGAATTGGTCGTTTTTAGGAACCCTTATAGTTTCATTCAGTCCGTTTGTCTGTCTGTCCGTCCGTATGTCACAGCGGTTTTACTCAGTAACTATAAAGCATATGGTAATCATCTAATCATATTACAACTAGAGGTGTATTTTGTTGCCGCTACTTAGTTTTGCACATCAATTGTAAAATAAAATAAAAATTAAAGAGGTACCCATGACAAGCAAATAAATGTCAAAAAATTATGCAAGTCTAAAAGTGGCAAACAAACATACCGCCTGTTCTTCCTCGTAGCCATTGCACGCCGCCTCCTCGACGACACGCTTTGACGACGAACAGTCAGACGAACCTGCGGGACAACATTATGTTAGTTTACATACACACAAACATACATAAACCCACACAAGAGGTACGGCATTTTTCTATCATACCTAATGCTCGATAGCATGTATTTTTACATTTCTCCTACTATGATGCGAGGTCATTTTTTACTTTTCTCAAAATATTTACTCTTTTTTTTATACTAAGACGGTGACAAACAAGCATACGGCCCGCCTGATAGTAAGCGGTCACCGTAGCATATGGACGCCTGCAGTCCATAGGCACTCCAGGAGTGTTACATGGTCCTTTTTCTTCTATTTTTGACTCCTCTACTTATAGCCCATACATCGGCCTGCTGCTTGCAGAAATATCAAAATTTAGGTTTTAGCAACATGCATAGATAATTTTGCTTGGTTTAGTTCAATGTACAAAAATACACGTGCAATACAACGTGATTTTGGGTGAGTTTTACGTGATCACTCACTCTCACCCCCTTTGGGCCTAGTGTGATTTAAATACAAGCCATTATCACCCTTAATACAAGCTTATTATTTATAACTACAGGACAAAAAAAAACTAAATTTTCACACTAAACATTGTCACGTGTGAAAGTCTCAAAACTTCGACATTGGCAAATCCACCTTGCCTTGCAAGGAGTAAAAGCCAGATAGGAAAAAAAAACTACAGGACGTCATTAATAAAACTCACAGGCATCCTCGAGCTCGGTCCACTGTCCCTCCGAGTCGGACTCGGCGCCGACGTCCGACGCGTCGGACACGACCTCGACCCGGCGCACGCGCAGCGACGCTGCCCGCCGCGCCGCGGCGCTACGGCGGCGGGATATCTGTTGACAGACGACGAGTTAACACTTTCGACACCGCGTACCCGCCACACGGGCACTCGTAAACTTTACTCAGATGCCGGCGTACCCGCTAGTCGGGCAAGAGCTATAAACCTACACGCGACGCTCAAGTACCCGACAGGCGGGCAAGCATAACCTACACGCGACGCCAAAGTACCCGACAGGCGGGCAAGCATAACCAACACGCGACGCCAAAGTACCCGACAGGCGGGCAATCATTGCGTCTTCGCTACGTCCGCCGCTTGCCCGCCTAGCGGGTTCGCGGCATGCGGCATTGAGTTGCACGTTGTTGTCCGACTAGCGAGTACTGTCGGTTTCTGGGGTATTGTTCGAAATTTTGCCTGGTTGCTAAAGTGTTAACCTTTAAATGCATGATGTATTTATGACACATAAACGAGACAAGTGACAATCAAGTTCTCTTGGAATGTAGACTTTGTCATATCGTCGTAAGTTCTTCATTAATGAGTTTGGTTGTCACTTAGGATGTTTTGGGATTATTACTGTTAATTTATGCATATAAGGGTTAACTTATCTGTGGATTGGTACCCCAACGATAAGAGCGTAGTTACCAGGCCATAAAATTCCAAAAAAAAAAACGATAAGAGCGGGCGTCTCGGAAAGTACGAAATATCATTTGATGTTTGCCAATCGCATTTCGGTGAAGGAAAACATCGTGAGGAAACCAGGCTAATCTTACCCTGTCTGGCAGTCGCTTCCGTAAAACTAGCGCCTACGTCAAATCTTGGGATTAGTTGCCAAAGCGGACCACAGCATATATACCAAAAATCAGGGAAATCTGACAATATTTAGAGGTTGCGCACTGAGGCAACTTTTGTTTGAATATTTTTTAAATATTAACTCCATACAAAAGTTGCCTCAGTGCGCAACCTCTAAATATTGCCCGATTTCCCTGATTTTCGATATATAGACTCTGTATAGGCGTAGAACCAAGAAGAAAAGGGAAGTCAAAGATAAATCAAACATTTGGAAAATAAACCACCCTACTGAAGGTAGACATTTGTCATGTGCACACAAAGTGAGTTAGTTGTGAGAAGCCAGTCTATCATCGCGAATCCTAACCTGAGTCTGTGGTGTGGACCCTTAAACCGTGAGTTATATTAATTTTGTTTGAAGTTGGACTCTTCTCAGCATATTTGCGTCCACCGCTGGACATATACCATGGATTTCCATGTTGATCTTGACACGGCGATTCTGTGCCAGGTCGGATCTGCTGTTTTTTTAATGTCGCCCAACCATCTAGAACATTACTTCCTCTCGTTCCGGCTTCCAAGTCGAGGTCTCCAGACCAGTACTCGCTGGCTCCAGCGGTCGTCCCTGCGGCAGATATGGCCTGCCCATTCCCACTTCAGTTGTGCAACTCTCTTGGCGATATTGGTAACGACTTGGTGTACACTGTGTGACCGCTTACCTCCTTCCCCTTGGCGATGGGGCGCCGCTTGGTCCGCTGCGGGCGCGCCGGGCGCCGCGCACTGCCCGACCAGGAGGATGACGACGAGGTGCCGCTGCCTGACACTCTGTGACTGTGGGTGTGACTGCCCATCTGAAATGTACAAATCACAGACTGTACTCAAATCATTTGGGGCTGCCGCGGTACTGCAGCGCGTCGGGCATGTTTGCAGAGGCGCGTGTAGCGTGCTTCCACGCGAGCATGCGCGCGCGCAGCGCCGCGCTTGTGCGCAGAGTCCGGGACAGCCGCAACGCCGTTCTAGCCATGATCGCCGAGAGGGAAGATTGCCCATATATTCGGCACTGTTGTAGCCGGCATGGCTTAGTTAGTAAGGTAGATCGTAGGTATTATACAATACAATACAATAGCCTTTTATTTTCCACATCCTTAAAATTAGTTACATTTCAAATGTTGTTAGTGTTTTATTTATTTAATTTTTAGGGTTAGTTAAGGTAATTTTTTTTTTCTGAGATATGGACCCCATCTTGGGTATAGGCCTCCTCCAACCTTTTCCACCTTTCCCTATCCTGGGCCTGGTCTAGCCAGTCTCTCCCTGCTGCCTGCATGATGTCATCCGCCCATCGCTGATTTGGTCTGCCAACTTTTCTCTTATGGGGGGGGATCGTAGGTATTAATAATGTATAATTTTAATCTTAATTTTAAATAATTTAATTTTATTGATGTTATGTTTGTATTTTGAATTATTATTATCTTATCAATATGAGCTGTAATTGCTTGAAATAAATTATTTGAATTTGAATTTATCATATACGTGTGAGAGTGTTGGTGACCCCAGTGGTAGCGTGCGACTTGCCGAAGGCCGCGGTTTCGAACCCAGGCTGATATCAGCGAGTTTTTCGGAATTGATGATTGACTTGATTTGCCGGTGAAGGAAAACATAGTGAGGAAACCGGAGTAATTCTGACAAGGTCTAGTTTACCCTGCGGGTTGAAGGTGAGATAGCAATCGCTTTCGTAAAACTAGGAACCCTATGACAAATCTTAGGATTAGCTGCCAAAGCGGCAAGCTGTGACATAAGCCAGGAAAACAGGATGAAGACTCAATAATTTATTATATAATCCAAATTCAATCAATTATTGTTAGGTTGCAGGCATGAGGCAGCATATTGTTTGGAAGTGTGTTGTTGACATTGTTGTTGATATGATGCATTGCTAAATGAATCTTTATGGCAATAGCACCTAATCAACAACCTCCAGTGTGGTACGAGTACCTTATGTCTGAAAATGTCACATACATATGCATTATGAAACTAAATACCTACAAATATCTATTTAAATATGTAAATTATTTCATACAGGTGAATTAGGAAAATTACTTAAGTGAGCTACTTAAGGTAACAAAAAAAATCATCAAACATTTGCCTTTCAAAAATAAAGAAGTTCCTAAATAACATATGTATGATGGGAAAGCAACCGGAACAGTAACCTGCAGCTCCAACTCAAAAGTAATTGGGCTGAATGAATATGGCATAAGTGCTTGACAGCGCGTCGGAGTTCCCTTCACTACATCAACATCTAGGTGTTGGCAGTCTAAGTCTAATGCTATTCATTGTAACTCCTGTGGCGCTACAGGTGTCCATCATGAAGCAGCACAGCCATAGGTTGGCCTTAGCCTGCTCAAGCAAATCTCTCCAATCCTATCTATTTTCACTGAGTCAAAGTTAGTCAGATAGCCTCTAACGTTTAGTCCGATTGTGATTATTTTCTCTCCTGCACAAGATTCAGGATTTGCGTCAGAAGCCATCTCATCTCTGTCTCTAACTTCTCTCTTTTCTTTCACCATCTCTTGGGTAGTAATTTCTACATATATCAGTAAGACATAAATATCATCTGTGGCAGTGACAACCGTTTGGCAGGGAATTGACGAAATGTCTTATTTAATTGTACTATTTTGCCTGTTTGTTTGACAAATAGAAATAAATGCGACCCGTTGACGACTCAATTCATAACACTAAACATATCACAGTTATCAATGAGTTTGTGAAATCGAGGTTATTAACCTAAACATTACATAAAATGGGGTCCAGAAATGGCAAAGTCATGTAGCGAACACTACTTAAAACTGTTTTTAGTTTTATCTGTTACTGAGATTTACCAAAACATGACTTTTTAAAGTTATTTTCAGAATTAAATATCAGTCATAATTAGGAAAATATTGACACCATACAATTGTAATAACAAAATAAGCATGCTTTATTTTTAAAAGTATCAAACAATTTACCAAAATAAAACTTGTAGCTCTGTGAGCTAGAGACCTCGCGAGATGGTACTGGTATTGGCACAGAGGTCGTAAGTGCCTCTGGGTTTGGGGCTTAGGACCTTTATCATGCCAACGTACCAAATCCTTCCATTTAGAAAATATCCAAAAAAAATTGTAATTAACAAACCTGTTTACAAAATGTTACATGAATTGGATGATAAATGCGACCTGTAGAGGAGAATAATTGACAAGACACACATTTTTGCCCAAGCTAAAATAAAAATGCTTCGCTCACTTTGCTCACTCGGTTGATTACAATTAAATAATATCCTAATAAAATTGATGTTGTGATCCTTTGTGAGGTTTTATTCTAACTTTTTGTACTATAGTAGTGTACTTAGTAGTGTGTTTCTTATATGGGTATAATTCAAGCCACCATTTTTCCATTATTCATTCAATTTTCCAATATTCAGACACTAAAGATAAAAAGGTGTATAGGCAGGTGTGTAGGCAGTGACTATATGCAATAGGATTGATGGCTAGATGTAATACAAGACACATAGTCATAATAATTGTAGAAGATTTAACACACAAATTTGTCATTTGCTATAAAACTAATAGGATTCTTACATGCACTCTTTCACCGACAAATTGGTTGTTTACATACAAACATACTTACACACAAATTAACATTTGATAAATATTAATCAGTTACACATACATTTATTTGTGTCACTGCATGCTTTCTTGCATAAAATGTCCTTGTCACATGTCCAAAAAATACCTAACAAGAGTACTAAAGGTCAATGACATATTCGCCAATAAGTTTGGCGTGGAAATCGAAAGTGGATATTGCAATTTTTCACCGTGGGAACATCACTAGACGAAAATTAAAACGAGACAATTAGTCAGCCATTTTTATTGTGTAGATGGACTTACTGCAATCTCGAAGAGGGACGGGAAATCCTGCTGAGGTTCGTGGTCTGCTAGCCCTGCGAGCATCCCAAGTTCAGCACTTAGGTTTTCCAGCTCTGCGCCGATCCGATCAGCTCTGTCAGCGTCACCCAACTCATCCTTCAGGATATCACCGATCTCTTGTGACACCGAAGCTACTGCGGAGGCCACTTCATCAGGCGGCACTCCTTCCTTCCCCGGACCTTCGCTGGCACCGGCGAGAAGCTCGGTTCCTTCCGAAGTACCCGTGCTCTGATCCGCACATTTCTCAGCGGAAAACATCATTTGCAAACCAAACACCACAACTGCTCCGATAAACGAATCATCTAAAGTCACAGACAGTTAATATAGATCACACGAACAGTGAAGATATAGTGGTAAATGAGTGAAAAACCATTTTTTCTCAACACTGATTTAGCCCGAACTTTTTGACAATACCAATATGGCGACGATATTTTTAGGAATTTGTGACCAGCCTCGGAAGGATTTAATATCATTTTGGTGTCTGGCAATATTTTTTTACGATCGAATAATATCGATCCGTGAATAATTACAGTTTCACAAAATAAAGGAAAAGAAGAAAGTCTGACAAGCCAACACTCGCAGTAACAGTAGGGGTCTTTTTTCGGGGTGATGGTACTACCGTAAGAAAAACTAACTACCGTTCCAGTAGCAATTTTACCCAAATTTTACCTAAACGACAAAACATATTCCAGAAAAATAACAAAAAACTATCATTATTATACTATATGAAAAAAAGAAACACATGTATACATAAGCTTAATTTATTGGATAAAACAAGCTATTATTTATTCTTATCAAATTAACCGAACTAACAGCCTAACAGGATTCGAATACAAATGAATGCATCTAATGCTGATTGATTCGATTCTTCGAGGAACACGGGCTAAACACGTTTCGATTACTTTTTGATTCGATATAATATATTAATCGAATAGAGGACGGCTTATTAAAGCGAGGAAATATTGGGGTTAGGATGTGCTTTGATTTAACAGTTCTCTTACAGCAAATAATCAAAATAGTAAGTCTTTTTTTCCGTCTACAGAATAATTAATAAACGAGTAATCAAATTTATTAAATTAATTAATTTCACTTTCAGTACTAAACTCAGCAACCCAAAACCGGAACTGTCGGGTCCTATGTCAACTTGACATTTGACACTTGAAGATTGTGCGCGAACAGTCTCAGCTGGAAATTCACATCTAATTATAAATTTTATATATAAAAAAATGTATTGCAGGTAAAATACCGCAGTGCGATGCACACGGGCATGTGCCGACTATAGTTTTAGGGGTACCAACCGGCCCGCGTAATTGAATTAGAGCGTTTCCTAACTCGGAACTCCTGTGTATAAAAGTGGAGCTGTTTTGCTGCTAAATTTAGGAGTTAGATTGAGCTGGAGGTATTGAATAAAGTTTGAATGTCAGTATTTTGAAATTACACGCTTTAAAGATAAGTTATGGCAGTGCAAAATAAAGTTTTGTACGCTTTTCGAGGATGGATAGCATTTGTTGCTTTTATGGATTTGGGGACCGCCGGCCGGTCGTATATCGAACGGCGGTCGTTTCTAAGTCATCATGGGGAAACTGAGCATTTAGATGGTAAGTTTCATTTGTTTATTTAGAAATTAAAGGACCTAATTTATGTCTTATAATTGATTTGTTTTGCTGTTTATGAAAATGACTGCACAACAGTCAACAAACTTTATAGTTTGTTCGAATTTCACTAAGCTTCTACAACTACAGTTACTTTAAATGTTCCCTATGAAAATATTTAAAAACAGTAATAGACAAATAAAAGTGTTTTTGTCTGTCGCTTTTGTATTTTGATTATTTCTTATTAAACCTGTCTGCCTGATCTGGAGAATTCTCTGGACCTTTTATTTTTTATCATAGAGAGATTGCTAGTCACTGTCAACTCGAGGTAACAAAACTTGTCGACTGATTCTTATGGGGCGCCACACAACTGGATTGTCAGTATTTCCGCATACCCTTGAGCCAGTAGAACAGTTTTCCGGTTGTTGACAAACATGGAGGACAGAGCACACTGACTGCCTATTGATTCGCCTCAATCTTAAATCAATTAACTATAATTTTGTAAATGATGTTTTCAATTATTTTGTTGTGTACAATAAAGAGTATTCTAACTATCTATCCATACATTCTCATTTGTGTTTCAGGAGACTTCACAATATCGCGGATGCTGGGGATGTATTCGGTGTTGAAGGCTCTGGCGCTCATCCACTGTACGCTTTACATCCATTACAGACCGTAAGTGACTAATAAAAAGTTTAGAGTTTACATGCAGCGAGATGATAAGTGATACTCACGCATTTTCTTTCATGTTTCGGAGATCTTAGGATACCATTAACAAGTGTTGAGTATCGCGACGACGCAGGCGGGCGTACTGCGCACCGGCCTCGATGACAAAACTAGTTGAGGATGATCCTGTATCGGAATCCCGGGATCGTTTGACTGCAGATTTGATTAATCTATCAGGCATAGGACGCGAGTGTTATCCGTAATTTATTACAATATTAATATGGATCACTTTGTTGTTCGTCCGTCCGTCTGTCAAGACACTTTATCTTGGGAAAGCTTAAAGGTAGCAAGTTGAAATTAATTCCACCTATACATATCTGCGGTCCCCTAAAACTGTGAAAAAAAACCAAACCTTTTCCCCATTAAAAGATGCGGCCGTTTATGTTGCATTTCTCATACATTGATATGTTTGTAATGGGAATCAAAATATATAGGGTGCTTCCCGTTGACCTAGAATCACGAAATTTGGCAAAAAGCAAGAGCTTGTAGCACAAGTATAGGAAAAAATCTGAAAACCGTATAATTGTCAAACTCCGAGAGTTCCGTGTTTGAATGGGAGTCATAAATGGGAGAGCATCCTTTGTGTGGAAACCTCGGTGGGCTAGTCCGACTCGCACTTGGCCGGTTTTTTGAAGTCTGTTTTATTTTTAAATTGCAGAGTTGTGTCCATGGGCTACTGGTCCCTGATGTTGACCATAGTGCTGTACTTCACGGAGGCGTTCTGCTACCACTCAACCAACCTCAACTTCTATGTCGTGTTCCCCTGCATACTCAACAGTGAGTACCGCCACACAGACCACCTCAACTACTAGACAGAGCACACAAGACAACTCGCGGTCACCGCACATATGCAGTAACGTACTAATTATGGAATGTATGAAAACGAGCGCTTATTTCAGTTGCACCCACGTTTACGATTTGCTCTCTTGAAAATTAAAATTATTTACAGGTATAATTTATTAAAATGCATACAATTTCAATATATACATATATCACTAAAGTAAAATAATAAAAAATCATATATGTACAACTATTTACAAATAAAAAATGGGAGCTAGCTCAGCGCCAGACAGTAGGGTGCCCCGAAGGCTGGTGGCATTGCCCCGCTGAATAGCAATGCCGATTTGCTGGGCAAGATACGAGCCAGCCCTCTGGTCACCTGAGGCGTCCACGAGGCGCTCAGCCAGCTCCCTAAAAATACCGTGAGCTCCATGTCCAAAGGTCTCTACCCCAAACGGCTCAAACATGCAGCCAGAATCGATGGCTGCATATTTGCGCCGCTTGAGGCATTCGGCTGTTTCGGCAGCCGCTCCGGCTCTTGCCGACGTCCCTGAAAGGTGCGACGGCGCAACAGTATCCACAAAAGTGGCGTCCCAAACAAAGGCCGTCCCAACTAGGGTTGCCAACCGTCCCGCTATACGCGGGACGTCCCGTTTCTGGGGTCTTGATGACGCGTCCCGCAAAGGGGCCGCGCGGGACGCCGATTGTCCCGTTTTCAGACTAGACTGGATAATAAGCAATTAATATAGCTCACTACTTACAACTCTTACTCGTAACAATGCTTTTTATATGGCAAAACACAAATTATAGGTTCTTTTGCTATATGGGTGCATATTCGTAAATGCAACCGTTCATATCAAAAATACTTTTCTGTTTTTATCTTAAAACGTACATGCTACGAGTAATAAGTATGCAGCAAATGTTACACAAGATACGACATTGATACAGTAACCAAACGATAGGCATACCAAGGGATCACAACTATACCTACAAAGGGGCTAGTAAGTCACCGCAATATCTTGATATGGATCCACTACTTACACGTTTCTCTGGACTCTCAGTCTCTCATCATTGTAAATATTGTCAAAGCGCAGAGCGACATGGCCGCTCTCCATCAGCTCTGCAAGCGTACCTACTAGCGACGCCGACTTTACGCCGCATATTTTATAGCGAAATTTAGCGTGATTTTATGTTTTTGAAAAAAAAACTCCGTATTAAATTAAATTGCAACGGTTACCACTCACGTATCACGAAAGTTTAAATTATATAAAAAAACTCGGAATAGGTATACACAATTTTTAAATTTTGGATAGAGTATGAAGTAAACTTTACAAATGTCTATTCATTTATGTAATACCCTTTCCAATAAAAAAATAATTATCAAAATCGAACTACTCAGTAAAAAGTTATGCGTGGTCGGTCATACATAAAAAAAATATAAAAAAATAAAATATACGCGTCGACTTGAGAACCTCCTCCATTTTTTTTCGTCGGTTGAAAAAGGTAACTGTTTAGCCATAAAGCTTGGCTAATGTTCGTGTATTTCTACCAAAATGTACCAAACTTAACATTTCTTTAACTAAATAATTTTGTGTGAAAATGTTCAAACGTGTTCCATTTTCTCCGTAGAAGACTGCATATATGTCCAACAACAAGAAAAAAAATGTTTCATTAAGATTAAATAGCAATAAGGTCGAAAACTAGATGATACGAAGATTAGATGTTTGAAGCTCGCTGAGCAAAAATGGTAAAATAATGGAAAGTGGTGGATTTTTCAAAAACTGACTACAAATTAAAAAAACCGGCCAAGTGCGAGTCGGGCTCGCGCACAAAGGGTTCCGTAGCAGCAAATATAATAAACTTATTATGTCAATTTATACACCTGGTGAATGGAGCCTAAACTTATAAGGTTCAGCCATCGTTTTCAGTGTAAGCACAATAACTTAACCAAAATTACAGTTAAATCAACCTATCTCAAAAACTATAAGAGATACTTTGATCAAACCAAAAATCGTTGAAAGAGTTAATTAGCATGCATCACCTCTATTTTTTTTAGAATTTTATACCCCGTAGTTATAAAAATAGAGGGGGGGGGACATACTTTTTACGACTTTGAGAGCTGATATCTCAAAAACCGTTCACTTTAAGAAAAATGTTTTTTAGAAAACTTTATATCATTTTAAAAGACCTTTCCATTGATACCCCACACGGGTATGTACATCGAAAAAAAAATTTTCATCCCTCAGTTACATGTATGGGGGGCCCCACCCCCAATTCTTTTTTTTACTATTTAGTGTCATAATTTTGTAGCGGTTCATACAACACATATTCCCATCAAATTTCATCACTGTAGTACTTATAGTTTCCGAGTAAATCGGCTGTGACAGACGGACAGACGGACAGACGGACAGACGGACAGACGGACATGACGAAACTATAAGGGTTCCGTTTTTGCCATTTTGGCTACGGAACCCTAAAAAGTGTTTCATGTCAAAGTTTAAAAAGTATTTAATTCAAATTAAATTATCTTTTAATTTTGTGTATTAAAACATGTAAAAATGTTGTAGGTATAAAAAAAATATAACTAAAAACTCTCGGCAAAAAATTGAGCTACAAACATCGGCTGAATTTCTAAAGAAAAAAAATATTTTTTTAAGAAAGTTAACCAGGTCATTTTGTATGCCTTTCAATAGGTTGACAGTCTAAGACACCTTATAAAAGTCGGTTGACGGCGTCCCGCATTTTATAGCCAAATCCCGCATGCTGATCCGGAATGTACCGCAAAACTGTACACTACGGTTGGCAACCCTAGTCCCAACCGCCAGGGAACGAGGGGCATCCCATCAGGCCGCTTGCCATAATTCCTAGCCAGACCTGTGGGTTCCAAGACCGCAGGTGCCCCGGCACTGACAAAGGCCCCACGGGGGATGTCATTTAATCCCGGTTAATTTTTAAAGACTTGGGAACTTAAAAATTATATTTATGTAATCTACCAGCCTGATAAGTTTCAAGACAATCTGACCATCCATACTCGAGTTATCGTAGAACAAACATACATACATACGAACGACGGAGTGTCCAAGTGGATTCTCCTCACTCACTTCGCTCGCTCGCTCGATTATTGACCGAGTGAGCAAAGCGAGCGAATTAAGCTTCTCCGTTTCAGCTTTGGGCAAAAATTCTTTCGTGTGTCTGTCCATTTGTTGTCCTCTACAGGTCGCATTTATCAACCAATTTTTGTGTAATTTTGTAAACAAGTCGATTACATAAAAATAAATGTCGACTCAGTTTTCTAAAATTTTCTAAATGGCGGGAATTGGTATAAAGGTCTTAAGTGCCATACACACCAAAGGCACTTACGACCTTTGTGCAAATACCAGTACCATCTCGCGAGGTCTACAGCTCATACATAGATCCACTAGTATAATCAGTGCTATAACTAAGCTAATTATTTTCCTTCCAGTAATAACGCTTCTCGGTCTGATCTACCTGCCAACGAAACTCAAACTCTGGGGGCAAATACCCGGAACGTCGGGTATGGACAGGGAGATAGAAGATGAGAACACGCAGATCCTGCGGCAGATGGGGAATTTCAAGAGGCGGAGACCGCAGGCGAAGAACAAGTACGTCTGATCTCGGGGACTGTAAGTTACGAGTTAGGGCTTGTGAGAAATTGCTCGAAGTTCTAGGGGGGGGGGGGGGGGGGGGCGGTACGAAAAACTCACGCAAGATCACGTTGGGGGGTCTAACGAGACGTCAAGTGTACTTTTCTACATTGACCGATACCAAAGAAAAAGGTAAAACATATAACGTAAAGGTATAACATAAAATATATAAAAAAGAAAAAGAAGGTTTATATTGTACAAGTAATAGTTGAGAAGCACTGATAGTTTTAGAGATTTTCGCAAATAATCACATCTTTTGCGCTGTTATTGCAAACGCTGGCTGAACCCTACGAGATAGATCAAAATAATGTACTAACCACAGTATTGTACAGTCAACCACACAGCTGTGAATACAGCCAAAGTATACATATTTTTGGCACTTTGGCTGTATTCATAGCTGTGTGGCTGACCTTAACAAGGTTGAGTGTATTTCATATGGCCAATTTCTTTTATTTATTAAGGATCTTTCGTTTTTGAAAAAGTGTTTGTATTGTCGAATGACAAAAAAAACTGTGAACGTTAAATATAAAGAGTCAAAGACATTCTGTAGTATTAGTGTGAGAATTGAACCCGTGTGAAGCCGGGCGGGTCTCTAAAAAGGAATATGTTTACAAAACACTTTTAAATAATTTTCGATTACTTTCCAAATGGGCTCTAAAAGCCGGCCATATAATGCCATATAATGCACGCACTGAATGCGTGCTGTCCATGTCACACGCTGTATATACCAATATTTGTCTGGCGGATGCCCGGCGGACCCACTATGGATATACACCGCAATACCCACGTCTTCACTATAAACCTTTGTCAAACACCGTTTCAGAAACAGAAATCCACTTTTAATTAGAAAACTCCCGTGAGTATCAGACATATTAAAATTCTTATATCGGGTTAATCACGTCAATAAACTCGAAAATAGCTCGACATGTTTAGGAACAGTCCGTGTCCCTTATTCATGAGTCATGCGTCTAGCCGCGGCGGCTGCTCTACGCACACTGCGAGCCCCAGCGCGGTCTGATCTCGACACCGGACCGGACCGGTTTTCGACTTTATTGACGTGAGTAACCCGATATAAGAATTTTAAGAAATCCACTTGTTTCTGATTTTTTACATTCTTATGATCCCGATCGATCCACGTCACTCCTTCTTAGTCCGTTCGCGTTCCTGAAGCCTGAGCGTTGTGATCACTGATCAGGGATGTTACGGAGGTGGGTTTACCGGAGCCGGAGTTCTAAAGTTTAATTTATCGGAGCCGGAGCCAGAGTTTTTGTAATTTGATTTAACGGAGCTGGAGTCGGGTCCGTAGTTTTTAACGGAGACGGAGTGGGTAGAAGATTTTCTACAAGAAAATAAATGCGTTGTTTGTGAACATGACATATTTGTCTTCTAGTTGTTAAAACCAAAGAAAACTTATTAAACCGTTAGATTTACAAAATGCACGGGTGATAAACTAGTCCTGACCCATTTTAATCGACTACAAAAACATAACATTCATAAAATCTTTGTATTCCCCCTTTTCTAGAATAAACTTTGTTAGGTAGGTCTATTATAAGTGTAATGATATACCATCTAAAAAGTTCGAAAAGTTCCTTAACAATGGTTCAAAATGTCATCATAACTCTAGTAGCAAAGCCTAGTCAATTAGAAACTTTTGGTATGGCCCTCGTTTTGTCTATTACCTTTGGATATAAGTTACATATAATATGATGAGTCAGTATAGGTTAACTTAAAAGTTCGTTTTCATTCTTTGTCACCTAGTAGTTTTCAAGCACTTAGAAATAATTCGTGTCCGACTGCTACTCCTTGTCTTCGCATTATTTGTATGCATAATCTATTTGGCATGACCAGTATAGTCATAATTGGTTTTGCGCATAAACTGTTATGGCATAGTCGAGTTTAGCATTCCGAACCTAACCTAACCCACTGTTTAGTATGCCAATATATTTTCGGCCAAAATAGTATTCGACATATTCGTGTTCGTGTTTCAATTTCGGTTTCGGCCAAAAACTAACCGAACCATTCGGCCGCGCCGAAACTTGCAATATCGTACTTTCGGGTCGCGTTAGACTGACGTCAAGTGAGCTCGGTATCGGTATGATACGGTATCGCTTATCGGTATCGGTATGATATGATAGGTAATGCTAGAATTTAAATCCAAAAAAAATTTAATCGGACCATGATGCTTCTTTATTCATATATTTGAAAAAAAAAAACGGCTCACTAACATTTTATTCAGCGTTTTAATCACATTTATCAAAGTTCGGTTTCGGCTGAAACTAGAATCAATACCGAACCATCGGTTTCGTTTTCCTCAAATAAACATGTTTCTGTCGGACACTAGAAATAGTGTAGCAATAAATGTTTTTGAAATAATATGTATGTATAAATATGTATGGAAGATTGTTGCCTTACATATATTCTTTTGAAATCGTAATGTGTAAGTATATGTAGTCCAATAAACAGTGCCAAGCAATACCTACAATCTTCCGATAGAATGCAACAGATTGACTAAAAAAAAAATACAAATACAAATCGTTTATTTCCTTGAACAAAACAATGAACATAAAATACAGAATTAGGCACTGACAAAGGAAAAAGGTATGGGCACAGCTTAGCTGGTTTTAAGCCCATCCAAGGTCAATCAAAGAGGGAGAAATTACAATTTAGGTATAATAAGGCAATGAATAGAATGTAGGTACACAATAATTTTTATAAGAAGTAAAACTAAAACTACAACTACTTACCAATATAAGTATATATTCATATAATTATACATGTGTAAAACACATACAATATTTTCAATATGAGTACTACATAGTTCATGGCAATAATCTACTCTCAATAATCATATCAACTTTCTGACTCATTTCATTAGTATTATCTACTCATTGATATTCCCTATTCTCTGGATACTCACACATTAATCTAAACGACAAAAAAACCTATTTAGTCCGTCGGTAGATTATGAAAAATACTGTACACATATATTTTTTCTTTTGTTCGTCAAATAAAAAAAGTCGAAAATACAGTACATCCAAGTTTCGCGTGACGTCACAATTAGCTACAATCCTTGCCTAATAGTAACATCACAAGCCCCCACCGCGGAACTTTGATGCTCTGTATCTTCGTCAATCTAATTATCTGATGGACTAAATAGAATGTTAGTTTTTCAACATATTCGTCATCCTTATTATTATATTATAAATACAAACTGTGTCTCATGACTCTCAAGTGAGCGGTAGCGACTGAGCCGCAAGAGAGAAGCGTGTGGTGTGATTTGGCCTTTATTTAATGACTAAACCACATCTCGCGTATGCAGCATGTCACCGTCTGTGGCTCCTACAATATTGTGACACGCGACAGGCGCATATGCATTCGTTTCGACCACTTATTAAAACAGATAGACACAAAAAGCTGAACAAAAACATCAAAAAGTGGGTCAGAATGACATTAGCAAAATTTTGCAGTGGTGATGAATTGACGATACAAACGATAAATGTTTCATACGAAAACGAGCTTACTGGCGTAAGCATTAAATGTCAAATTCATACACAGAACTACCAACACTGTTAAAACTTTATAGTCTGTTGGCACTTAACGGAACGTCAACGTTCCAAACAAGACTATATGAAAAACTGCAGCACTTTTATGGGGTATTTTTTTTTCGGTTGCTTGGGTATCCACTGTATCCAGTTCTCTTATTATTTACCTATGGTTTCGTCTTTGTAAGAGCTACAGGAGATGACTAGCCTAGCCTTAAAGCACCACACTACTTTTACAGATGACTGTAGGTACGAGTATGTATAACAAAAAAAAAACAATTGCGGTAAAAAGTGCATGTAAAGAGCTTGTTAATTTGTAGTTTTACTTCTAATTCTAAATTAGACTTTAAAACACTATATATAAGGTGTATTCTAGGACACATAAAATATACAAAAGACGCGTTAAAAAGTATCTCCTTTATACAAAATCTCATTTTTTTGCAGACTTATGTGTATGGCAATTCTATAAATAATTCACTTAAAAGAATCAGTGAGATAATGTATATAATTATTGGGTATTCTTAAATTAGGTTGGTTTTCTCTTTTCCCCCTTTTGTAAGCGAGTGAGATAGCGAATAAATTAATTTTCTCTCTATACGTATCGGTCGCTTGTAGGCCACGATTTTGAACACACCGATGCTTGTAGTAGAGACTGTTTTACCTTGGCACGGATAAGATATCTTCTGCAGGACTACCACGAAAATTGAAAATTGGCATTGACGGGAAAACCTCTTTGTCTCTCTAATATGCAAGTGTGCAAGAGATAGAGATACAAATCCGAAATCGTTCGATTTCCGTGGTGGCCCTGAATACTAAAGGAAAGCTTGTTTTTTCCACCGTCGTTTCGCCGCCAACATACCTATAGTGAACTACGGTCCAACGCCACCATGACTTTTGGTCGGTGGTCCATACAATTTGGTGGCTGCTTTAGGGTCGCCACACGCCCGGAATCATACACATACATACAATTTAACTATTGATCACACACGTTCTGATTTTTTCAAATTATGAATCTGTCAGATTGATCTGATTCCGGACGTGTGGGGCGAGCCTAACAGTTGGCAACTCTTTGTGGCCGACTGTGTCTGTGTGGAGCTCTTTATTTCGTGGATTTCTTATTCTGGCCAAAGTTTAAAATTTGTACTAAAGATTAGAGATAGAAAAAAATGTTTTTCAAATCAAATCAAATCAAATCATATTTTCATTCCTAATGTAAGTCATGCATAGGAGTATTTGTACATTACCTCTTAAAGTTTACATTTGTCTCATTGCGTGCGCTGTCTTAGCACTCCTAGCTTCCATTTCCGACACTACACGTTTCACATATATAGCCAATTGACCAATAGATACAATCGCTAATGAACAAATACTCCTACATTTAAAAAAGCAACAGAAAAATGTTGATATTTATGGGCCACTGAGCTTTCGCAGGCAACATTGTATATTGTGCATCTCATTCTGTCGCATATACTTAAGTTTACTCATAGTTACGTTAATTTACGAAAATAATTACATATTTGACAAGAAAAGTGGTTTGCGTTTAGTTTCTGTTATATCTTTAGCGGATATACTGGTGTAAATCAAATGCCCGAATTGACATGAAAATAATTTTAATAGAAAAAAGGATGTTCTCAGTACAAAGATCGTTTGGCAAGTGAAGATGACATTCATTTTAACTGACTATACACGTTAAGCGCCTGCAAAGAGCGTCTTAGCAAAAGTTCATTAACACTGCACTGTCTCAATATCTGGACAGGCTTTAAAGCCTGAACAGTTTCACTTCATTTAATTTCTACATTTTTCTGTTGCACTGTAAGTATTAAATAAAAGCAATAAGCTCAAGACGATGTGCTTTCCGTAGTGACTTAAGCATTTAAAGTATAAATAAGTTAGAATATTAGAAATATTTGACTGTGTGAAATTTTGGAATATGACGTAGGTTTTTCATTATTATATTATTTATTTATAGTGTACTTATGCAAGTATAGTCTGAACCATTAAACTAAGCTCGTAACCTCACAAAGGCTTTGTATCAACACAAAGGTATTGTATTCAAATAATAGTATTGTCTACTTTTGTTTTCGCTAAAGGTTAGAAAGAACTACGTTGCATGCATATTGCATTTTTAACTTTATCACTTGTCGAATAAGAGAAAAAATTGACAATTCATGGCACCCTATTGGTCTTTATCTACTGATCACATTGTTTTGAATACCGGGTCGAGAAATAACAGATGGGTCGACTGCCTGAATTGTTCCAATTGATAAGATTTCGTCTCTTATTAAACAAGGGATAAAGTTGCAAATGCAATATGCATGCAACGTAGTTCTTTCTAACCTTTATCGAAAACAAAAGTAGACAATACTATTACTTTAATACAATACCTTTGTGTTAATACAAAGCCTTTGTGAGGTTACGAGCTTAGTTTAATGGTTCAGACTATACTTGCATAAGTACCATTTTTACTAGCCACGTACAAAAACAAAAGTTTAGAATACTATTATATTAATACAAAATCTTTGTGTTAACTCACAAAGATTTTGTGAATCAAAGATTTTTGATTTGAGCTCAGTTTAAAATGTTCAGACTATATATGGCTATCATTGAAACCCTTGTTAGGTTATAAAATCTCCGTAGTTTTAAATGGTTTATTCGATGTTTTTGTGACTTTCCATATGATGCATTGAATGTATTTAGTTTAATGACTCTGAATGTGCGGTCTCTGTGTAGGGCTTTAATTTGTTTTACGGCAGTATTAAAAGGCAGCTGGTGTAACAAAAATGCTGGTGAGTCGTTTAAGGGGGTCGTCAGTATCGTAATCTGATAAGGATAAAATAAAAATAAAGAATTTGACACGAAAAAAAATGTCTGGGGCAGACCGTCCTAACAGACACGACAAAGTTCGATATGACAAAGTCTGCATTTAAGAGAACTTGATCGTCATTTGTCTCGTTTTTGTATTATAAAGGCATTATTAAATACGTGAGTTTTAACTGTTTCATTTTAATGTCAGTATGACTCACGAAAGTTTTTATTATATAAGTGCATCATCATTAGCGTTTAAGTTAAATTTTGTTCCACCCTGTACTCGTATTTGCACAGTCAAATAGTTTGCCACTATATTTAGCGAATGGACCACACTAATAGTGCCATATCATGTTATAGGAATTGTTGAATTTTAAATAAATAAGTTATGAAAAAACGTGTTTCATTTCGCATTTTGATACATTACATGATTCAGTGAAACCCACGAAATGTTATTTTTTACCCTTCTACGAAAAAGATTAACTGAAGTAATCCCTCAAAGGTATCAGTTCATAGCTTATTGTACATCCGTGATGGATAAACTGTTGGTTCCTATTTGTATTATGTTAACATCTTTGTACACAGTTAAACAATATAGTATTTTATACAATCGTGATATAATGAAGAGTTTTTCAGTCGAGTACCGTGTTTAGGCCACGAAGCTTGCTGAGTGGCCTAAGTAAGGTACGAGATTGAAAAACTTAATTATATTACGATTGTATACAATACTTTTTCTACGAGTCATCATCATCATCATCTATGGAGGAACAATTTCATCATTCAATTTCATTTACTTAACAAGGATGTAACACAAAAAGATGGCCGGCAGGCCGGCGCGGTTGGCGCAGGCGTGAGGCGCGCGCTCGGCAAAGTCCCAGGCGGCATCGCAAATAAGTATAGAATTTGTATGAAGTTCTATTATAGTTGCCTACAGCGTATCGAAATGAAATATTATAGTTGAGTTGGACTGTCTAATATCGAAAAGTATGAGCTTATAGTTTTGTCTATGTACTCGTAATTGGCAGATTAAAGTCGGCGAGTAGAAAAAAATATTATCTTATCTACAAATCATTATGCAATAGGCCTCTGGTTGTAGAACATCGTTTCACAGGTAAGCCAAAATTATACAATTTTATGCACATTTTCCGATAAAATGATAAGACAAGCTCACTAGGGTGACTATGATGTCAGCACGTTGTGAGTCGATTTTACAGGATTCTTATTAGTTAGGGAAAGTAAGAGTAAATTATTCTAAATATTTATTTTGACGTGTTTATTTTTTCACATGTATGCCGTAATGAAAGCTATTATTTTAGAAAGATGATTGCTGAAATATATTTCGGTAGGTACATTACAGACTCATATTTAAACATAGTACTGTATATAGATCATTCCCAATATATAACGTGGCACAATTATTTTCGAGATTATTCGCAGGTAAGTACTTGTATTACGACTCTTCGTATTCCACAAGACCTTATAATAATAATCCAGTAATTGAACTGGAATGGACAGCTTGTACTCGTATAACATTTTTGATTATTTGGGAAATAATTTATAGTAATGGATATATCGAAAATCTAGTATTGTGTAGGCGAGAAAATATCGTTACATGCTAATCGTCACAAATATGTCCACACATGTTATGTACAAACGTTTTTCTTGTACTTAAGATTTTTATGGTTTTATGTTTTTTTAGTCGTTTAAAATAGGTCAAGACCAGTTTCTACCTATTACAATTTGTTTCTTGCGAAATTAAATGACACATTTACTCGTATCACCCGTGCAGTGCCCTACAATTTGTAGACTTAACGGTTTTACGTGAATAAGTTTTCTTCGGTTTCGCTTTTAACAGATAGAAGACAAATAACCGTAAATTACACTGTACACTGTTACAGTGAGTTCAGTTTTTTTTACCTACTTCCGGAAGAAAATTTTGAAGGACTGCATATATTATCTATAAATATTGAGCAAATCAGGCTATTATAACTTTATGTCTGTCGAAACCGTATTTTTCCTGGGTTAGTGAATGAATAATTCTGGCTACGAGATTATGTCTGTGCTAGTACTTGCCGTGAGCAATATGAGAACAATAGGAAATAAAATGCCTGAGCGACTCTCTGAAACAGCGGCATGTTAAACAAATGTCGATTGTACCGTCCTACAGAGATTTAAAGGCCACTCCACACATGAGCCATGACGGGCGATGATAAGGGATGCAGTTATAAGAGGGGTTACGCAATACTGCCATCTCTTTCTACTGTATAGCTACATCCAGTTTAATCGCCCATGATGGCCCATTGTGAGGAGCGGCCATCAGGATATATTTCCGATGGTTACTTATTCGTCATGGCAACTGCATCCGATATTCCACATATAGGCAAAGCCCTGTTTGTGCGAAGACGTCGCCGAATCTTTGGCCATAGATTACATGCAGTCCTTTTTCTTCCCGTTGGAGAACAAGGGAGGGATATAGATCTATGATCAAAGGTATTTGACAGTGTAATATTACACTATACCTTACTAGCGGCCCGCCCCGGCTTCGCACGGATTATATACATATATACCTTCCTCTTGAATCACTCTATCTATTAAAAAAGATTTCCACAATGACCGGTCCTGCGCCACCCGCATCCAGCGGACTCCTGCGACCTTCATTAGGTCATCAGTCCAACTTGTGGGGACCCACGCTGCGCCTCCCGGTACGCGGTCGCCACTCGAGAACATTTCCGCCCCAACGGCCATCGGTTCTACGTGCCCCGCCCACTGCCACTTAAGTTTAGCGATTCGGAGAGCTATATCGGTTACTTTAGTTCTGCTGCGGATGGTATCATCTCCGATGCGATCTCGCAGAGAGACTCCTAGCATAGCTCTCTCTATTGCCTTTTGGGTGACTTTGAACCTTCTTATGAGGCCCATCGTAAGCGACCACGTTTCAGTACCATATGTCATCACTGGCAACACACACTGATCGAAGACTCGTCTTCAGGCACTGCGGATATTAGACGAAAAGATGTGTCAAAAGATGTATATATATGGACCGTTGCCAGTTCGTTGTTCGTTGGCACCGACGAGGACTTTGTGTCCGTCTAACTAAAGTATTGTCTGAGTCTGAAGTATTGCCCGTCCGTGACGGACTTAATATGACTTATGGTCACCCTAATTAGAAAGAGATGCAAGGGTAAAGTAGTACTATCTCATGTGGACACACCTTTGCAGTCGCATTGCTCCATCTCTAAATTGAGTAAATTAATATTAACGCTAATTAGAAGCCTATAATTATATTTGAGAGTGGCAATTCTGATTGCAGATGACGTAGCGGTTCATAATTGGTTGACACCCACCAACAAATCCCTTCCTGCACTTTTCGTTTCCAGTTTTATCCCCACCAGGCCGTAGCCGTGGCGATGGCGCGGCTGGTAGTGGTACCTCATTGGCGTTCTGTTTGTCGGAACGTAAGGTTCAGTACGAAAATTTCTTGCCTAGTCTAGAATTTTTAATTAACGGTTTTACCGTTCGATTGCTATTAGAATTTTAATTTACAGAAAGGTTGACACCCGATCGATTCACGCAGCGCAGCAACCGTAAGTAAAATTTTTGTAATGTGTTTAAAATTTCTTTCAGTGAATCGGTTCGCCCTAAGACGGAACCAGGCCAGTAAAAAAGGTGATATCAAGCTTTTACGTTCCTCCAAACAAGGAGGTATAAAGAATATGTACAATAATTATAAAATTTCCGAAAATAGTACATTAGAACTGCCGGAATACGCGGATCTTTATAAAGGCGCTCACACAGTACCTACGACGCCGCTGCTACCTAGCAAAATAATTTGTTATAGGTTTAAATTGCCTGGCCTGGTAATTTTCCGTATATTTTTGTACGAATAACTGTAAACAAGTGATTAAATTTGTGCCTAGTACATGCCTATCCACAAAATTTTCATTTTTATGTTGAGATCGAATGTAACGTAAAATTGGTTACAGAATGGGCAAGTGCCCACCTTAGAGATTGAGGCTTGCTATTTTCCCTTCGCTGCATTCCTATCTGTAATTCAGAAAAAAGATTGTAAGAAATTAGCATTTTATGCGTAATATATCGTATTGTTCTTATGTTACGATTTATTTGAAATCGTAGTTGTTTTTAAAACCTAACCTTGATGTACAGGCAAAGCCTCCTTGGTCTGTTTGCTTACAGCAGCATTTCTTGTCTTCTGGTTTTTAAGGACCTAATATGATAAAAATATTTTGGGAGTCCTATCCTAGAAGCTGCTGCGCAAGCTCGGCCACACCAGCAAGCTCAGGCCATGCCTAGTTATGCTAATATAGAATACGCAATGAAACCATGAAACCGCTTGTATTTGATTAAATATTATGGCACTAGCAAGCGCCAAACAAATAAAATCAACCCACTAGATATGCCAAAATTATCCTTACCTCCACCTGCGCAAGGTGTATGAGATGAATTATTGTCTGCTGCGCAAGCAGTCAAAGAGTTACTTACCTACATTAAGGTAAAATTACTGCTATCAGGCAAGCATGTAGGTAATTTTTTTGTGCATAAAATATAACATAGTTTAAAATATCTCCTGCCTGCGCAAGGCATACGAGATAAAATTTTGTTCATGTGTAAAATACAATTCAGAGATCGGAAACGGTATATACCTACAATTATTGATTGTCGTTTCTATGTCTACAATTTTCGATTCAAAAATCGATAACTAGATTTTAAAATAGTAAAACTTAATTGTATGCTGAAATACCAGTATCCGACCTCTGTGTGTGTAGGTACCTACTACTACTACACGAATAACATTTCCATCTACATTTGGTGCGTGAAAGCACTCAGTTGCGGAAAGCGGCTGATGCCAACACTTTTCGAGTGACAAATTATTGTATATACTTACGAAATTCACTGCTGCGCAAGCAGATTTTAGTTAAATGAATGTTTTTTATATAAGTTATATAACTTAAATTATGCTGCAATTACTAAACCCATATTTCTTATCGTCTGCGCAAGACGGGTAGTTCTATCCAGAAACATGTTATGCACAGCTTGCAGCTGTTGTTACAAGAATTCCTATTCTTTTTGACGCTGTTAGTGTCAGTTTTCTGGATGTTTGCCTTGCCAAGGCGGGTGCAAAATGCACAACACCCTTTATCCTGTTACACAACTGGATTAATTTGGTTCTAAAATGCCAAAAATTACGGGATTCTAAATTCTAATAGTAAAGATTGGCAGACCCGTTATATATCTAGAAATAATGTTTAGGTACAAATACCTACCTATCCTATACTAAGGCCCTTAGCCGAAGCGTAAAAATGTAAAATCCTGCTAGCAAGTAGATTAATGTCACATCATTCATGTTTTGCTGGTGATGCCTACGCAAGGCATACACGCATAATGTCGTACTTATATTTTCCCCTCACTAGCTCGGAAAGCGCTGTTTTGTCCTTTAAAACTAGCGTGGAAAAACGCATTTTATCCACATGTGGGGCAAAGTAATCTAATTCCTATCACTTACCACCAGTCCAGTATAAGTGAGTCCTGTATGCCCATAGTAAATATGCGCAATCGGAGGTCACACCTTAAATTGGTCATGTGATCATGTCTTATCCCGCACTTGGTAAGCTGTTGGCAATATCTAAGTACCAGGAGCGTACCTACTCTATGACAAATTTTGATATTGATTTTTGATGGTTTCTTCAAGATAACTTACATGTGGATAAGATTTATAATCGTATTTAGTCTGTATTTTCCTCGCAATAGTGAGGGGAAAAATGTTGTATTATACTCGGCGGCAAAGTTTGTTCAACTCTCGTGCCTTGAGACCCTCGTAAAGCTCAAGATTCCAGTTATTGAACCACTCGCTACGCTGGTGGCTCAATTTTGGAATCTATCCCTTGCTCGTGTCTCAATATAAGCCTGAGAGTTAAACAACAACTTTGTCCCTTGTATAATAAATAACTATTAAGTGTTTATAGCTACGCTTATGCTGCAAATGGTATTCCCTGGAAAATGGGAAGTAGCAGGGCATTGTTTTGACCAAAGGTATGTAAGAAAAATAACAATTAAAAAGTTTTCGATTTCATGGAAAAAGTTTATTTAATATACAGTATGTATCAGAACGAAAGGCAAAGAAAGAAACCCGTTAATGTTTAGATCATAAATATGAACATGGTACCTAATTCATCAAAAATACGACAGTTTTTACGTGAGGTATAAAAATATACATTAATTATTATTGTTTTGCACCTCCCCTGTATAATTTGTTTACAATCTTATTAATGACATTTCTTAAATTACCAACTGGCAGACAGGCGTCATACCTTGTTGAAGTTTGGATTTTTACCTAGTTACAAATAAACAGTTAACAAAGCGCTTGCGCGTTGCCTATGACTACAGCCATTATTTAAATGATTACCTAGGTTACTTATAAACAGAACTCAAAGCGCATGTGCGTTGACATAACAACGTCAATATTTATTATTTGCCCCTAGCTACATATCAACAGTACGCATGCACTGTCAAAAATCAAAAACGTAAACAAACCCTATAGGATGTCACAAAAACCATTAACCGACTGCAAAAAGAAGGTTCTCGAGTAATCCATTTAGTAATTTTATGCCATAAAACATGTATTTTGGCACGTGAAATGCACGTCATTACATTGTACTCGAGTTCCCCGTCAACCAGTTTTAAGGTTTGCTCTTCGTTGTGATACATACTGTATAAAACAAATAAATTAAATGTAATTAAAAAATATAACAAATTACCTTCAAATGGTGATTACCTCAAAATCGATGTAAGTACAGTCAGCCACACAGCTAACAATACACCCAAAGTGCCAAAAATATGTATACCTACAGAACTTTATTGTCTGAGTATTAAGGTCGTGTATACATATTTTTGGCACTTTGGGTGTATTGTTAGCTGTGTGGCTGACTGTACTTATTGTATTTCGGCCCTATAAAACCATCCCCAAGGATGGGTATTAGGTACTCGTATATCTACTGTCAACCAATTACGAACCGCTATGTCATCTACAATCAGAATTGCCACTCTCAAATATAATTATAGGCGTCTAATTAGGTATTACGTTTAATATGCGTTTTATTGTAAGATAAAAAACGCTGCTATAAAATATCATTTGCCAATATAGTTATGAAATTACATCTGATTAAATCTTGATTAATCTGTACCTTGTACGTATTTAGGAGTCTTATCTAATGATCAGAGATAGGAAAAATTTGCGTCATTGGTCGCAATAATGTGGACATGACTCCAAAATTAATCAAAATGTTAATCAATTAATTTAAGCTTGGCAAGTGCCTATTTGGACCTGATTTATACGGCAAGAGTGTAGCCTTTGCTTCTTTGGACATATAATGCGGTCACCAAACCATTGTCTGGAGAAGCAGATCATTCTGGGGCATATAGAAGGCAAACGCAGTAGAGGGAAGATACCAGTGCGATGGAGCAACATAGTCAAGAGGGCTGCAAAGTGTAGTCTCTACGAAGCGGTCCACTTAGCCAAGATCCGGATCCGGACTGCATGGAGAACAGTTGCCTACAGTCACGATACTCAGCCATGAGGGAACGACTAAGAAGAAGAGACTAAACTACTGTAGAAGTCAGCCGGACCTGATTTGGCATGATTTTTCTTTGTGTTGTTAAGAAATGATGTACCTATTAGTTTTGGACTTTTGGTCATGCAAGGGAAGCTGGCACAAATACGAATTCTATGAACGCCCCCCCCCCCTCCCCCCTTTTGGGAAATAGTGGGTTGAACCCACTAACCCAGTAGAATAGGTCTTCTGTGTGACATATCTTACTTACAAACTTGCATGCATAATTTCTATGACTTTAAGAAATATGTTGATGATAATTATTGTTATTTGCAAGCTAGATTAGCTAGAATGATGTGTTAGTTTGACTAGTACAGAATTTGCAGATTCCAATCAATACGTTTTATCATTGCTTTGGTATTACTGATATGATAACATTGCATTAAAATTATCAGCAGTATACCTAATGTTAATCACGCCATGTTACTAGGTTGCATAGGCAAAAAAAACTTATCACAAAGGTCAGTGACCTGGCAGACAATGACTTGAAGTCATTGCTCTTAAGCATGGACGAATAAAACGAAGGCTGACAATATCTACAGAATATAATGTTCCTTTAAAATCAGATTGGTTTCTAAAACTTACCGTCTGGGGCAATAAGCCCGCCTGACCCACCCCTCGTTACTCCACTGGTTGGTGACAGTGGAGTGCACAAGTGACGCCCGTATGGCGGTTGTGGTACAGTCAACCAATTGGAACCCTAGGCCACTATAGGACTGTGGCATAGTGATCGTATCAAATTACGATTGAATGGGTTATTTATGTTATGGATAGTTTATGCAAAAATCCTACAAAATTTTCTTCCGGAAGTAGGTAAACATCTGTTAAAAGCGAAACCGAAAATTACTTATTCATGGAAAACCGTTTAATCTACAAAATGTACGGCACGGGTGATTGATGTGCTATTTCGCTAGAAGTCTGGGTTCGCGATGGTGTCCATCAGCGGCCACATCACACATCATCACACAGCGGAAGATGTAACGATATGTTGTTGGATTTTGTTGCCTACGTAATACTAAATGCACGATTCGTTACGCTAAAAAAATAGCTAATAATTTTTTTCCCCAAATAATCAAAATCTCTATACAATCTGTCAGTTCAATGACTAAATCACAATTGTTTGACTGTATATGAGATAATTCAGACATTGACATTGTGGGACAGTCGAATAAATTTAATTTCTCTTCTTCCTATCGTTTTCCCGGCGTATACCTCGGTTTAGGGAAGCTTCGTTAGGAAGTTCGAAGGAAGTTCCGTTATATAATCCCAAGATTTGACGTAGGCGCTAGTTTTACACAAGCGACTGCCATCATCCATTATATTTAATTTTTAGTGATAATAATGATGTTTTAATTTATAAATTATGTGTTGGTAGCAAATAAGCATACAGCCAAAATAGTAAGTGGCGCCCGTAGCCCATAGACGCCTGAAATACCAGAAGGCTTAGTATAAAAATTGTACGACATTAACTCCTCGACCGCGTTAGCGTATCGGGAGTTCAAATTATGTTTGCCGTTTATTTAAATCATCCGGCAACTTTCATATTTTGACCCCTCGATACGCTAACGCGGTCGACGAGTTAATGTCGTACAATTTTTATACTAGGCCTTCTGTAACAATAATGCTGACAATTGTCACACTGTCACCGTGGTGAAAGGGCCAGATGGGTCAAACGCAAAACGATTGTTGGAGTCTTTCAAAAGTTAAGGGCTATAAAGCTTGGTTTTTTTATTTAAGCCTTATCTAGATTAAGGGGTACTCCCTTTCTATTGCATTGTCTTGTTTCACATGTCTACAAGCTGTTAACTAATGACCACAGGAAAGAAAAAAAAATCATACATTTTATATGGGCTGTTACAAAACTGACTTTTGACGTGACAACGTCTTATAAATTGGTTTGCCGGGTGACACTTCAAGAAACTGCGTTACGCTCCGCTCACGTTATGCGCTCACAATGAGAGCGAGTGAGAGGCACGCGTCCCTTCCACTCGGGCATGGTTAGCCCGCCTAAGAGCGAGAGAGACAGACATAAAAAGTGAAAGGCACGCGTCCCTTCCACTCGAGCACAGTATTTTACCACTCAAAGTCGTTGTCACGTAAAACTTTCGCCCGTATACCGACTTTACAGGCAACCATTTTTTTTTTTTAATGAAAAATCGAGGACCCATGTTCATTAAAATGGTGCATTTTTTTTCTGAAAATGCCCATAATGTAATCCTATATCTTAAATTCTTTTTGTTTTGTTTCAGCCTCACTGCGGTGCTGAAAGCACTCCAGCAGTAAGATGGAGGGGCCTTCAGAACATATGTAACATTCGAGAACTCTAGTCTCAACTGTTTAATATTTATTTTACTATTACGTTTACAAATTTTATTCCATTTTATTTATAATAAATCAACTTAACGTAAGTTACCAAAGATTGTATATAATATAGATGAAATATATAGCTTGTGTTATTTAGTTATTATAAGAGAGTAGATGCTACTTGGCTTATGGAATAGATAGAGAAAGGTAGAGAGTAAGACGGAAGACAAGATGGCGGCTACGATGGTGGAGAACCTCCCTCCCCAGCTTATCACTACGATAGAGTGGGGGATGATGGATAAAGCGAAATTCTACCCGCTGTACACGCTCAGCAGTTTTACAGGTAAAATACTATTTTGATTATTTTGCCATATTATAGTATGTATGGGGATTTAACACATTATTTGCCACCTAGTCTAAAATCGCCCTCAATCTAACTTCCTAACAATGTAAACATACCGCCATATTGATCGTAATAATCTAACTTTTAAACCATTTCAAGGTTTAAAAAAAACTCCATGATTAAGTTGATCTTATGTTTTGTATGTTCCGATAAAATACAACCTTTTCAATAGTGGTGTTTGATGAGGTAGTGTGAAAATAAAGAGGAACAGTGTCAAAACGATGCGATGCCTTTTGTTTACATCGTGAGCAAGTTCGATTGACGGCGATTATATTTTTAGCGTTATTAATTCGGGGAAAAAAATGTTGGAAACTTTAGTTTTCTTTTTTCATATTCTCCGTATTTTTCAGAAATAAATAATGGTACTGTCACTCTTTCCACCTATTTCTATTGTTTTTTCCTCGAGGGAAATTAAACCTAATATACATAGTCATAGAGTTGACAATTAGAGCGGAAGTTTTCATCGTTTTTTCCCGAAAGAATCCGAAAAAAATTGTTGTTTGGAAAAAAAAATGGTTTATCCCGGGGTTTTTTCAACGCTAATCCAGCCAAGCAAAGCAAGACATAAGCATAAGCATATATCAGATGTAGTACAAAGATCCCGACTATCTCGTCGCCTGGCAACTTTAACCTTTTCAACGCCATGTTACATACAAACGCTTTCACTCGGACGCCACGTCACCGGTATCAAAACTGAAGCCTATGTTGTCTTTGGCGTTGAGCTAAAGTGCCAATATAGGTATATGTCTTTGGCGTGGAAAAGGTAAAATGTTACAGTTTTTTTGCATTCTTGGGGGTATAGACTACTCATAGCGCTTTAAAACTTTTGACCTTCAAAATGATACTTTTTTTTTTCAGTACACTGTGCCCTATACCCTTTAACACTGGTGAAGACCCAGATCCAGATGCAGCGAAAGAAGGAGGCCTACAGCGGAGTCGCGGACGCCATCTCCAAGATATACAGGCACGAGGGAGTCTCCGGGCTGTACCGGGGCTTCTGGCTGTCCAGTGTAAGTACATACCTACCTAAGTGTAGGAACAAAAGTGTGAGCGGATCTCGGGTAAAAACAAGTGACGACGCGACAGATTTGAGCTGTTTTGAACAAATTTTAAATTTAGAACGAAAATTATAAATTTTGTTATTCTAAAATTATTAAGTTGGACTCCTTCCCTATACCCCGGAATGAGTAATAGTACTAAACTAAAGTAGAGAAGCTTTTCTCTCCTATATTTGACGTTTAGTTTGTCAAGCATGTAAATGTACAAATGTTTACATTAGGGTTGTCAACGTGATGCCTCGTCTTGCATCTACCACGCAGATGGCTATTATTACTGTTATAAAAGCGCCTTTTTAAATATTATTAGAATACGTTTTTATACTTTTTATGAATGATTTATTAGTATTGGGATTATATTGTCTAAGTATAAATTAGTATAATTTAATTGAGATATAAATATATCTGAACGCACCCGTGACGTAATGCGCGTTGCACGAACCCTGGCAGGGGTTTATTTATATAGGCCGAGTTTGACACAACCTATAACGCGGAGTGACATCCCCCTGCGTATATGTACTGTACCTTCTTGGAGGTGGTGATTGGAATATGAAAGGATTCTGGGCGAATTAATCTGTCATACATAAAACTATATCAAGGTACCAAATGTAGTTATATAGTATGTGAAGTCGACCTAACTTCATATATTTTGGATGAAAAAAAACACTTACGTATTTTTGACATTATTTTCGAGCTTCGAGTACAGGGCCTATACCACGAAAATCGAACGATTGCGGATTTGTATCTCCATCTCTGTCACACTTGCATATTGGTGAGACAAAGAGGTTTTCCCGTCAATGCTAATTTTCGATGTTCGTGGTAGGCGTGCAGGTCGCCCGTAACCCGTAATACCTACTTGAATACGTAACCCGGGTTACATCCCCGGCTTGGCGTCCGATGGACTTGGTCTTTTTCTTTAGTAGGTATGTGGACTATATGGACATCTATTTTCAATTTATGATATTTAGGATCTTCACAATCTCTGTGTTTAGAGTTAGAGATATTATGTCGGGTAACTTGGTATTAACAAATAATTTTCCTTCAGTTTCAGATAATTTCAGGAGTATTTTACATCACTACATACGAGGGGGTACGGCATGAACTAGGCAAATATGATATCAGTCCGAAACTAAAGGTAAACATTAAATTAAGTTATTTTATGCTTTCTATAAATATTGTTGTAGAAATGTTTTTACTGACCCCTAGGCTTGTGTCGGTCAGTAACTAAGAACTAAAAGGAATGAAATCCCATCACGGACCGAAACAAACTAGTTCCTCGACAAAAAGTTAAATCGGTCCTATGTCTTTAGTTCAGTTCAGTTCAGACGGAGCAAACACCATTAAAACGTTCATACAGCCGATACTTTACTGCGGGTATTTGCGTTTTGCCTCTCGCTCGCACCAGTTAAATTTGGTAAGGTGCGAACGAGAGGTAAAACGTAAACACCCGGTGTGTGGTGCTGGCAACGAATCATTAGTTCGGCGCTCTGTAGAGAGCTAAACCGGTAACTCATTCCCACATGTCAAAATACGCACCGAACTAAAGGACCTAAAAGACCGAACTAGTTCCTTTGACCGATTGAACGAAATGGGAGCGCTTCCTTCTAAGAATATATAATTTCTCGTGACAATTATTGTCATAAAGTCTTCACCAAACCATGATTTATTTACTGACAACAACAACAAGTGGTTAACAAGCACACAGCCTGCGCGATTTTGAGCGGTTTCCGTAGCCTATAGACGCATGAAACGCCAGAAATTCAGTAATTTTAGCAATTGTCACACCTGTAAGCGTGGTGAAATAAGAGCCTGGTGATCCTGGTCACGGCACCAAAATGTAACCCGGTATAAAACAAAGAAAGTGTTCAAAATGCATCTCGTTTGTGAAGTTTTTGGGGTTAAGGTACCACTTTATCGGTGGCCGATAAGGTGCTAATACCATAAAAATTCATTTGGTTATTAACATTATTAACCTTATCAACAACATTAAATTGGTACCTTTTACTAAACTCGAGCACGCATGGCTTTGTTCCTATTATAATTTTATATCTAGTTTAACCTTTTCGTTCGACACCAATGACTAATATTTCCGCACCGTAGCTCCAACACCAAAGACGGATTAATCGGTTACAGACCACAGAGAAACATAGACCTTAATGAACGCTCATTAAGCTCAATTTCAGTTTTGACACTTCGGTGATCTGACGTCTGAGTGACAGCGTTTGTTTTTAACATGGCGTCGAAAAGGTTAAGTAGACAATCCAAGCACACTGAAAACTTTGCAATCAACAACTTTAATTTTAAATTATGTTAATGACACCTGATGCCAGGCTCTTTATAGTACATTATGCATTGTTATTTATTTTGAAATAGCCAATAATATTTATGGATATTTTTTTTCAGTCATTTATAGGTGGAGGCTGCGCGTCTCTGGTGGGGCAAACCATCATAGTCCCATTCGACGTGCTGAGCCAGCACGTCATGGTGCTGGGGCTGGTCAGAGGTCGCGCCGGCGGCAACAGAAACCCTGTGAGCAGATATATAAAATTGTACAAAATCTTTCTTCTAAAGGGCGTGTAAAAAGAATGGTCGACCAGGTGGAAGGGAAGAGAAGGGGTAGAGCGCCTACTCGGTGGGTAGACCTAATAAAGCCCCTCACAGGATCCAACACCTAGGCCTGCCTTCAAATGGCACAGATGACAGAATACGAATGCTTGAAGGAACGTGGTGTAGGATACAGACAAAAACCGGCCAAGTGCGAGTCGGACTTGCGCACCGAGGGTTCCGTATAAACTCCTTGTTGCAACTACACCTAGAAGTATAAATTTGACGTCAGCCACATATATGGACAGATTGGGTCAGTCGTTTGTACGGCATGGAGTTGGTATGCGAGTTTGTTTTTCATTGATTTTTTTTAATGTAATGACGTAAACCTATTGTTTTAACTTTAATCCTAGAACAGTACTTTTAGCACGATATTACATAAATTTAAAGAAGAAAAAAACAGTTGAAGTTGGTAAATTTCAACATTTGTTCCGGAAAGTTTTTTTTATTAAAAATTGTATTTTTTTACACTATCGTTTATAAATGAAAAAGAATTTTACACGATATTAACTTATATTTTGGCTCTTTTACTATTTAAAATGAAGGTAAGATAACATGAAAGCAACATTTAACAAGATTTAACGGTTAGTTAAAATTACCTTCACTTTCGTCATAATTTGACTTGATATATTTTTCAAAGGCGTAATGTCTCTTAAATCAGACCGATATTTCCAAATTCTAATTGCATTTATTGTTACAGAAAATCAACCCACTAGGTCTGAACCTAGACGCGAGATTGTCGAAATCCCAGCTCGCGCGCGAGGTGGCGCGGCGGGTGTACCTGCAGCACGGGGTACTCGGGTACTACCGCGGGTACCTAGCGTCGCTGGCCGCTTATGTACCCAACTCGGCGTTGTGGTGGACGCTGTACACAGCGTACCAAGGTACCTCTCACTTATATACCGAGGAAATAAATATACAAGATATCAAATAAAATCGTTTTACGGCATTTTGGAGTCAATCAACGAATTTGTGAATCTTTCTTCTATTTACTGAACAAAATTCTTTGTTACAGACGAGCTATTAAAGATCTGCCCGACGTGGGTCTCGCATCTCCTCATCCAGTGTGTAGCCAGCACCCTGGGGGGTTTCACCACCACCATCCTCACTAACCCGCTGGACATCGTGCGGGCGAGGCTACAGGTAACAACATTAACACGTTCACGGACAGTGCGTCGAGAGACGTAAACTAAAACCCTCGTAATATGGCACTACGGCTGTAGACGGGAATTTAATTTTCATTAAAAGTGGCAGTTCGTCCACAGCCGAATATTTGTCATAGTATTTATAGGAAGGTTATGTCTCTGTGCCTTTTTTGGATGTAACACAAACCCGTCAGTGCCACAGCAAGCACTCATATTGTTGCACACAAGTTACCCCCGTCACGCACACATTGACAGACTGCGTGTTGCGGCACTTCGTCTATGGCCGGGCGATTCGCATACATATTCCGCCGTTCAGTCGCCGTGTGCCACAGCGGGAGGGAGTGCACGTGTTTCTTTGCGACAAGGTGCGGTATGTGAATTCTCGGTGAAGGGTAAGTATCATTTTATTGATAATTTAACAAAATATTTACTTGTAGTTGTATTTGCTAGTTACTTAAGAGTGCTGGGAAAAATTTAGTTAAGGTTTTAGTGCTGATAAGTGCATCTGAATGAGAAATAGGTACTTATAAAAACTGACGAAATCCTACTAATATTTATAATAGATGAATGAATGTTTGGATTTTTGTTACTCGATAACACAAAAACCACTGAACGGATTTAAATGACATTTGGCATACGCTTAGTTTACAACTTGAATTAACACTTAACATACTTCTTATTAATCTTCTTAAGACTAAGGCAAGGTGATCGAGCGTCACAGGCACAACATTATGTACATGTGTACTAAGATCGTAAGTTTATTTCCTTTATATTATATGTCTTTTTCCTATCGTTGCTATAATTAGATTCGTATTTCAAGCATGTAAACTTGGTGCAGATGGCGTCTGGTAAAAGAAAAATATTTAATGTCAGCAATCGGCCTAGTGTGTTTGACGACTCAGACTCTGACAACAGTAATAAGGATCCATATTGTGATGGAGACGGTGAAAATGGTCCTGATGGAAATTACGAATCTGAAAATGGCGATGGATGCCTTGAGTAGTGACTCCGATGATTACCAGATATTTAAGCGGCCTAGACCTTCCACAAGACAGGTCACGGCTATCGTCTGTGGCCGTTAGTGCCGTAACACAGGTCATAGTAGTCGCTTGACATGAATACCCGTCTACAGGCGGTTACGCCTCTGGCCGTTAGTGCCGTAACACAGGTCATAGTAGTCGCTTGACATGAATACCCGTCTACAGGCGGTTACGCCTCTGGCCGTTAATGCCGCAACACAAACATTTAAACCTGAGCAATATGACAGTCCGTCCCCAGACGTTATGCCATTTTGTATGGAAAATTTCTGTGTCGTATCTCAAAAAATCAAGATTGTCCTGTGTCCGTGAACGTGTTAACAATAACGACTACCGAAAGTGAAGTTTTCACTTTTAGTGTTGATTTTTTTTTATACTACGACGGTGACAAACAAGCATACGGCCCGCCTGATGGTAAGCGGTCACCGTATGCTCATAGAGATACAATACGTTTCAAGTCTTGCTATGCTGCTAGTGACAATCGAGCAGGAGAACCTGCTCGATTGTCACTTGTTCTCTGCCTGCGGCACAAATGCGGGGTAGGCTTAGGGACTAACAGGAACAATATACTCAGACAGGCCATTCAGCGCAGTAGCAATGTTACGAGTACATCAAACTGAAATATAGCAAGCAACACTCTCAGACGAATCGAAAAGCAAGCGCTGCTTGCTCTAACAAAAACAGCAATGTACATCGAACTAAATATATTTTCAACCGACTTCAATATTTCTAAAGGAGGAGGTTCTCAATTCGTCTGTTTTTTTTAATGAATGCTCACTCAGAACTCCGTCATTACTGAACCGATTTGATTTTTTTTTGTTTTCTGAAAGAAGGTGGTTTCAGGTTGGTCCCGTTTTTTTTCAAAATCCATTTCGGATGATGGGATCCATGAGGAACTTAGGGAACTCCTCAAATTTGAAAGGCAAATGCATAGTAATTTGGGTATTTTCTTGAGAAACTCGAGCATTTCTTTACAAAACCTACCAGTTTGGCGGAGTAGACCTGATGATGACCAGGGATGTCAAAGAGGAACTGCTCTTTAATTCGCGGGCCCCAGCTGTATCTTCTGATTTGAGACATTCATCCTTTGTTTGTTACGAAATGCCTTCGAGGTACTTAGTCCTATTTGATTTTAATTATATTTTGATGATGGATATCATGAGGAATTAATGGAGCTGATGCTGAACCCTGGCAGTACCTAACAGAACTCAGGTTTGGTAAAACTTACGAGAGTTCTGTTTTCGTCATTCAACTCGTGTTAACAAGCAATTAGGAGAGCAGTTCCTAAGATGGAGCTGATGCTGAACCCTGGCAGTAACTAGTGGAACTCAAGTTTGGTCCAATATACGCCACTTCTGTTCACGTCATTCGACTCGTGTTAAATTCAAAAGATCGAGCTAGTGCTGAACCCAAGCCGTACCTAATGGAACTCAGGTTTGGTGCAACATAGGCGAGTGCTGTTTTCACAATTCGATTCGTGTTAACGAGCAATTAGAAGAGCAGTTCACAAGATGGAGCTGATGCTGAACCCTGGCAGTACCTAGTGGAACTCAGGTTTGGTGCAACATAGGCTAGTGCTGTTTTCATGATTCGATTCGTGTTTACGAGCAATTAGGAGAGCAGTTCACAAGATGGAGCTGATGCTAAACCCAGGTAGTAAGAAAGAGGTACGCAAAAGAACTAAAGCAACATGAGCAGAGAGCTGTTGCAAATGGTTAAGTGACGTTGACAAAGAGTCTCTTTTCTTTTGTAATATTGACGGAACCCCTTCAAGAAATATTGGAGCACCTAATAGAAAAAAAGATGCAGCATCAATAACTTTTAATCCGGGCAGCAAAGTCTGAAAATGAGAGATTGACCCGGGTGAACTGCAAGGGAACAATTTACATTTTCCCGGATTAACTAAATCGTTGAGAATAACATCTGGAGGTCCTGCGCCGTCATCTAAGTACCTACCATACATTTAAAGGGGCGCTTAGCGTCGAAATATGTTTATCTATGGCTGGCTAGGCAGAAGACTATGGGCCCAAAGGGTCTCCCTGTTGGGCGCCTACTTGTGAGGACAACAGTTATAAAAAAGATTGCTTGGACAGGAATAACGTTGGTAGAGGAAAGGATATATTGACGGTATCAAATCCTTTACTTCCTCTAACAATGTATCCCTTTCCACGCTATTAAAAGCATTTTTCAAGTCTAATTTGAGTATGACTTTCTCAGTGCCGTCTTGGGAGGGCAAAAGACCGCGTAGCATGTATTGCTGCTTCACAGCCTAAGGGTGTGCCGAAACCCACTTGCTGTGGTTGAAGGTAGCGGACCATGTCATCTCTAACAGAATGGCAGCAAACCTTGGCAAAAAGAACGGCAACAAGTTTAAAGCATTTATGGAGTACTCCAATTTTGGCATTCACACACTAGTAGAAATTAACATCACAAATCTATAAAATAATACAATACAATACAATCGTTTATTAATAAAATATAATAAATATTTTTACATGTCAAATATACCTAATGGCTTTGTCAAAGTTTAAGTTACATAAAATCTACCCAAAGACAGTCAGCAAACCCAAACTCTCTTGCTCACTACCAGAACATAAGATTATCGTACAGTCACCTGCAATAGTATATGACGCTGTAAAGGCCGCAAAAATATGTGACACGCTCTTATGGCGGTACAAACAAGACTGTGTCACATATTTTTGCGGCCTTCACAGCGTCATATACTCATCATGGTTAAGCAGCCTGTTAGAAAGGAGCACTAACAAATTAATCAAACTTATCAATTTATATTACCAGAAATTTAAAACATTGATCAGTCAGTCCATTTGTGTGCATGTTTATGGACGTGGCTGGGCCACTGCTGACTCCTAAAGATAGAATTGAGTTGAACAAAACAGTGTATAAGTTAAAAGAGATGAGGTAGTGGAGATACTGAATAGTTTTCTAATATTTGTAGTAGTAGTATATTTTAGGCGATTTTAGACTACAACTAGAAAACTAGAAGAGGCCTAATAACTTATTTCTATTTACAGGTAGAGGGTGTCGGTACAATGCGAAAAGTATTCAAAGATCTCTGGGCCGAGGAAGGCCTATGGGGTCTCTACGCGAAAGGTCTCTCACCGCGGCTCCTGCAGTCAGCCTGTTTCTCCTCGTCAATCATCCTCGTCTACGAGACCATCAAGCGGCTGGCCATCGCTGACCAGTACCGGTCGCACGTGCGCTGGTAATAAACAACTACAACACAATGGAGAAGTTTTATTTCGTCCCAAACTAAGACGTGGCGTGGTCATCCTGGTCACGGCACCTTAATGTAATCCGGTATACCAGTTAAGCTAAAGTGCGAGTTTCAAAAATATACTAAATATATATATATATATATAAAATAACGTCCTAACAATGTAAACAAAACGCCATATTGATCGTAATAACCTACCTTTTGTTTTTAATGAAATCTCGAAAACTAAGTTATTTATCTTACGTTTTGTATGTTACAATTATACGACCATATTAGTAGTGAACGTCTTTGTTCTGTGTTTGATGAGATAGTGTGAAAATATAAGGAGAAACAGTGACAAAACATGTGATACATTTTGTTTAAATCGTTTGTAAGTTCTATTGGCGGCGATTTTACTATCAGTGCGTCTCTCTCTAATAAACATAACAAACCTCGCTCTACGCGTTGAGTTGATGCTGATATCAGTTCGTCACTTTCTAATAAACATGGTCACATCGCGTTTGACATGTCGCTCTCTAATACCTATATTAGTGCGTCCCTATCTAATACAAAAGTAGCGTTGCACTTGCACTCTGATACAGCGTTCAGTTAGTGCGTCGCTCCGGTATAAATTTCGCGTTGCACTTTGATACTAATATCAGTGGTAGCGCTCTGAAGAATGAGACAAATATAGTAATATTGCATAGCGCTCTTTGTGTCATGCGCATACTGTTAGGATGGGGCGGATATAGTAGTATTGCGTCGAGCTACCTGTGTCATATGCGCTTCGCGTATATTGTCAGAATGAGCCACATATAGGATTACTGTGTCCCGTTTTTTGTCTGTTGTGTACTGTGATTGCATATTGTTAGAATGAGACTACTATAGTAGTACTACTCCTCGCTCGCTGTCATTTAGCATGAGACGGAATGTGAATGTGACAGGTATAGAATTGGGCGATCACTGGGACTCGGTATAATTGGGCGGTACGCTGCAGCTCGCGGCGCCGCTCCTGCAGTCAGCCTGTTTCTCCTCGTCCATCAACCTCGGCTACAAGACCATCAAGCGGTTGGCCGTCGCCGACCAGTACCGGTTGCACGTGCGCTCGTAATAAACAACTAGGTACACCGCAATGGCGAAGTTTTATATCGGACAAAGTGTACCTATATCCTGTTGATCCTGGTCGCGGCACCGAAATGTAACCCGGTATATTTTTAGCTCAATAAGTGACTTTAAAAAAGCTTCGTAATTTGTGTCCTTTCCAGGTTAAGGGTACCACATTGTTAGTTACTATCAAAGCTTTCGAAATGAACCTTAACAACTATCGGAAATGTTGTACCTTAGCCAGAAAACGTCACATATCACTTTTCTGACAAACATACGGTAAAGGATATTCACTTAAAAACATCGTAGGTATTAAAGAGTCGATAACGCGTATGTGACCTCTAGAGCCGCACGCTTCCATCGTGTGGTTAGGCCTGCTATGATTACATCTCGCCCGAGGCCGGGCGGGCCTCGGGCGGATCAGAGTCAAAATTATTGCACTCGCCTAAGACATTCGTCCTAGACCCGAGAACGTATGTATTTTTATACCTACAGTCTGTATAATATTGAATGACTTTATTTTCCATTAAGCAAGCCTCGCTCTCTAATCTAGATACTAATCACTCTAATACAAATATTAGTGCGTCGCGTAATATGGCATGGAGTACCTAATCAAAATCCTTGCAAGTGTTGAAAGAGTCGAGAAAGAGTACTTTGTCTCTGGAGTTGACGCGTCCTTAGTCAACTGACTCAGGCTGGGTGACTGTTACTCATCACAAACATTCCTAAGCTTTAGTACTCTCTAAATTTTAGTTTCCAAACATTGCCAAAATAGATATTGTGTTTAGATTTTTAGAGCACTCGATCGTACCAGGCGTAATAATCATACCTCGTTATCGCGGGTACAATAACCAACTAGATAAAGAGCACATATAACAGAATGTCTATTTGGTAGAAGCGGTCATATTCTGCCTACAGCTACTAAGCATCTAAGAAGCTGGAGCACGTGGAGCTGGAGAGTTTTCGCTACAAAAGATCTATAATAATTGAAGGCATGTTATAAAAACAACATAACTAACGTTTTTGAGTTATACAAGTAGTCCAAAAACGGTCTTTAAAAAGGAAAAATGACAAAGAGTTTACATTGCGACTACATAGTTAATCTATTTAAGTATATATTTATTTGGTATTGATACTCAAGTCAAGTATGGAGGTTGGGTATTAGAAATACCTAATGTTGATAAGTTTTTAACTCGTACGAGTAGGCATAGATGTTCCTCAAAATGAGTTTCGAGTCTGTTAATGCTTGATTTTCATAATCTTCCTGTACTGTCAAATCGTTTTTGCACCCGCGATAACGACGTGTGTAATAATGTTTGCAAAAGCAACGTTGGTGTAGTTCCGTAAACTAAAACTTGACCTTAGATTGCGTGAAAAAACTAAAAACATCTGGACATCTGTTGTGCGTACTCCTATTTATGAGACTAATAGAAGTATTTTGGTAAAGACTTGTGGAATATCTAGGAGGCAAACGAGCAGGTGTATCGGCTCTCTCTCTAGTCTCTCTAATCAAGAGGGTTATGTTATGTTCCAGCTGCATCCTCGGCAGCCGATTCGGAGGCCAGGGTCCGGAGCAGACGTATCGCCTGTTGGTAAGGAATTACCACCGCCTACGGATTACAAAGTGCGTAACCGGCCATTGAGGAGGGAGTACGCTCTTTCCTCCAGGAATACCGCTGCCATTTAATTCCACATCATTTATTAGCGGGATATGACAAAATTAAATATCTGGCCACTGACCCACCGGTTGGCACAATGCCACCTGCGTGGGATTTCTCTAGATATGAGTCTGGATATTTAAAATATTTCGGTATAACAACTTAGTAACAATATGTTACTTAAAAAAAATGTTTGATTGTGAAGACTCGTTATTTAATCACGAGACGATTTTTAAGAGAGAGAGGTATGGGCACAGCGGATGCATATCGTTTAGTGTGGTAGGGCATAGCACAACGAATGTCGTCTCGCTCAAATCTGGAGCAGAGCCCATCTGGGGAAGTACCTCCACCTTACAGAAAACCGCAGTTAAATAACACCAGACCCTACTCATAGTGTTGTGCTTCTGTTGGTGAGTAAGGTCGCCAGAGCTCCAAGAGGATTCGCTGTGTTGACAGCTGAGACGGAGCTAAGCCCTTGGCCCGTTTAGCTGTCAACACAGCGAATAATCCTTTTTTTTTAAAGGGTCAGCAACGCGCATGTAATACCCCTGGTGTTGCAGGCGTCCATAGGCTAGGGTGACTGCTTACCATCAGGCGGGCCGTATGCTTGTTTATCACCGTCGTAGTATTAAAAAAAAATCAAAACATGTCAATGTCAACACAGGGAAATCCCGGTAGGTGATTCTGATTACTGATTTTAGTTACTAACGCTTTGCTTTGGTAGATAACAAATTAACCATACCACACATTGACCACTTCTTTCGACGCAATTTGTTTTTTTTTACTAGTGGTTACAGATGTAAACTGTAGGAAGACCACGCGAGCATAAGCTACGAACTGAGTTTTCAAAATAGTGGACCCTGCTGCCACGCCCTTAAATAGTCAGATTTTTTATATAAACCCTTTTCATCAAGTAATTAATACATTACTTCTTAATCTGCCGCGCCCGAGTATTTTTTACTATCGATTGTGTTTTGACGGTATGACCTGGACGCGCGTTCCTGTATAAGGGAATCATATTTGGTTGTGGTACTGAACAGGGTACAAGGTACCCCCCTTATCTTAATTTGTCACGCCGGAGCTACGAAATCCCCTGGCTCTCCTCAAGTACTAGATTTTTTCTAATTCTAAGAGCAAGAAAAAATCCATCGTTAATGGGTTAATATTAATACGTTCTTCCATATTAAGCTGCCACGTCATGTCTCATTCGTATATAGTGAATCAACATAAGGTACCATCGCTAACTGTAGGTAATGTGTAAACTGAACATAGAAATTAAATTACTACTTATTTATAAGACTGTGTACAGCATAAATCATTACTGAACCGATGAGAATTATTTTTGGTTTCTAAAAGTAGATGGTTCCAGGTTGGTCCCGTTTTTTTCAAAATCCATTTCTGATGATGGGATCAAAGTGGTTTGCGTTTAGTTTCACTTTATTTCATATCTACATTTATCTGTTGCATTGCACTGTAAGTATTAAATAATTTAATTAAAAGCAATAAGCTCAAGACGATGTGCTTTCCGTAGTGACTTAAGCATTTAAAGTATAAATAAGTTAGAATATTAGAAATATTTGACTGTGAAATTTTGGAATATGACGTAGGTTTTTCATTATTATATTATTTATTTATAGCATACTTCTGCAAGTATAGTCTGAACAAAGGCTTTGTATTAACACAAAGGTATTGTATTAAAATAATAGTACTGTCTACTTTTGTTTTCTATAAAGGTTAGAAAGAACTACGTTTTATGCATATTGCATATTTAACTTTATCACTTGTCGAATAATATAAAAAATGGTCAATTCATAGCACCCTATTGTTCTTTATCTACTGATCACATTGTCTTGAATACAGAGTCGAGGAACAGATGCCTGAATTGTTACAATTGATAAGACCATTTTGTCTCTTATTAAACAAGGGATAAAGTTGAAAATGCAATATGCATGTAATGTACCTACTTCTAACCATTTTTGTTAGGCACGTACAAAAACAAAAGTTGAGAATACTATTTTATTAATACAAAGCCTTTGTGAGTTAACGAGCTCAGTTGTTTATAGTAAATTGTTTAAAAGGTTCAGACTATATATGGTTATCATTGAAACCCTTGTTAGGTTATAAAATCTCGGTAGTTTTAAATGGTTTATTCGATTATTTTTGTGACTTTCCATATGATGCATTGAATGTATTTAGTCTAATGATTCTGAATGTGAGTTCTCTATGTAGGCCTTCAATTTGTTTTACGGCAGTATTAAAAGGCAGCTGTCCCATGGGCACACTTGTTTTATATACAAGGTGCGACAAAAATGCTGGTGATTCGTAATCCGATGAAAAAATAAAAATTGACACGAAAAAATTTCTGGGGCAGACCGACACGACAAAGTTCGATATGACAAAGTCTGCATTTAAGAGAACTTGATCGTCACTTGTCTCGTTTTTGTATTATAAATACATCATTAAATACGTGAGTTTTAACAGTTTCATTTTAATGTCAGTCAATTTTGTTCCACCCAGTATCTACTCGTATTTGCACAGTCAAATAGTTTGCCACTATATTTAGCGAATGGACCACACTAATAGTGCCATATCATGTTATAGGAGTTGTTGAATTTTAAATAAATAAGTTTTGACAAAACGTGTTTAATTTCGCGTATTGACACATTACATGAATCAGTGAAACCCACAAAATGTTATTTTTTCCCCGACTACGAAAAAGATTAACTGAAGTAATCCCTCAAAGGTATCAGTTCGCTTTGTACTTTAACATCTCTACATGTTAGCTGTATCTTTCAACTGCGTTTTTGTACAATAACGTGTTACATAAAAGATAGTAATGACTTCAGCAGTAGTTTTATGTGCTTGTTTAAATAAAAGGTACCTTTGCCGCTTGCTGATAAGGTTCATTTTTAAATGAATCCTTATGAAGTTAGCGTCTTCTTGGCACCTTTTACTAACAACGACATTATTATGGTGATTTATGTAAATGTAAACAAAAAGATAAAGCGTTTTATATTTTTTATTTCTAATAATAAAATTCAAATTCAATTGGACGGCTCATAAATATTGAAATATTATAACCACATACGTATATTAAATGTAGGGTTCTACACCATTGCCACTAACAAAGTAGTGCTTGGTGCTTAATTCTTTCACCTTTCCGACGTCATGTATTACAATTATCCCTGTTACCCGATTTCGTAAAATATACACTAGTACCGATTTAAAAATATAGACAAAAAGTAAATTTATTTATCCACTGACTTAAATACGCTGTTCTTTAATACGAAATGTATGTGTAAGAATTAGAAAGAAACCACAATTTAGCAAACGGCATAATAAGGTTTATAAATAAGGGGGTTAGTAGTTACATTTTGGGGCCGTGACCAGGATACCAACATAACTGACCGTTGGCAGTCAAAGTATTCTTTAGTAAGAGTAGTAGTTGTGAGAATCTTGTCAGTAGTAGTCGGGGACGGGCGCGCACGCGATCTTGACGAAGTCTTCGTACCGAACGGTGCCGTTGTTCGACACGTTGGCTTCGCGGAATATGTTGTCGATCTGAAAAGTATACAAAATATATTAACAATTGTATAATCAATATGACGCCGCATATAGCGAGCGACTGACCGACAACATAGCTTATACTCTTATACTCGCCATAATTAGATTCCTAAAAACTATATAAGCTCCTTTCTATTCTCTCTCAAGCTACTTGGACAGTCCGTTGTGTGTAAGTATGTTTGTTCGACGATAACACGATGAGTTATGGGCCAAGGGTTTTTTTTTAATATGAAGATGGTTTATGAAGGTGCAACGACTAGCATGTCTGATGGTGACAGGAGCTATCAGAACCACCGCTACGCATGCGATGGAGATAATGCTAGGAATGAAGCAACTACACATTGAGGTTAAGAAAAGAGCCACAGATCAATGGTACAGGATGAAGGCATGCAAATAATGAAGAGGAAGCTGTGTGGATAAAGGGCATGCGCAGATACAGACAGGAGCGCTATCCAATCATTATCGGACACAACACACTTAATAATTGTTTATTTGTATATTACAATTGTAAAGCATGAATTAAATCATTTATTAATTATAATAAATGTTTTGATTCACGTTTCATTTTGTATGTATGTAAATTTATTTATTTCCTCGCAAATATGATGAAAAACATTGTATGTATCACTACACTATTACCTCCCTGGCCGAAAGTCCCTCGCCCCAGTTCTGCAGCAGGTTCCGCAGCTGGCGCGCCGGGATGACGCCTCTTTTATCCGTGTCGCCGGCTTTAAATGCGTTCACCACCTGAAATCCATAAAAAACTCATCATCATCACCTTAACAGTCGGTAGTGACCCTGCCTACGAAGCAGGAGGTCCCAGGTTCGAATCCTGGACTGCGTATTTATTTATGTGTTTATGACGAATATTGTTCCTGAATTATGGATGTTTTCCATGTATTTAAGTATTTATATGTATCTTTTATATACATTGTCGCCTAGTACCCACATCACAAGCCTTATTGAGCTTACCGTGGGACTGGGTCGATATGTGTAAGTTATTTATTTTATATCTATTTATCACCTACCAGTCCTACGACCTACGAGATATCATCACCTATAAGATTCAATACGATGGTGTCGATGTTGCGGCTTCAAACCAACTTCAAATTCAAGCTTGCATATTAGTCTAGCTGAGGGTTGGCCACAAGTTTAGTTTTTCAGCCAAAGTGCTGCGGTGGACGCTTCCTTCTGTATATATATCCGTAATGGTAGGACTCCTATGATTCTGTATTAGCTTATTCCGGGAACTCGCCAATTTTAAGTAAATACGCATCCGAATTTTCGATGCCTAGTGATGCCCTACCACCTTAACTTCTGTTACCTCAGTGGGCAGGTTCTCGGCGCGCGAGTGGATGTGCATCACCTCCAAAAAGTCTGCGAACGACATCTTGCCACCCTTGCCCTTCAGGTAACCTGTAATCAAAAATATATATTCAACATGGTACGACTTATTACGACCTATGGCCCGTTACTCGAAAGCTTGTTATGCTGCCACGAAGTGCTGGAACAACCTTCCACCTCCAATCAGAGAAAGCAGTACCGTTAATGGTTTCAAAACGAAACTAAAGATGTATCTAACGGACCAACAAAGTTCTGTTGCCTGAAGCTTGCCCCACCCCACCCCAAAATGAATATTTCCTCCTGTCCCGCACACCCCGCCGGCTCCACAGAAAACCAGCGCCGTTGACCGCGATGGCATTGCTGACGCTGAGTGGAGACCATTTCGGCTGCACATCTTTAATTTACTTTTATGTTGTCTTTTTTTCTTGTTTATTTTTGTAAGGTACTTCGTTTTTCTTTTCGGTAATGATGTGTTGTTGAATAAATTATTTTGTTTATTTCTTTCTTTCTAACTTGTAAATATAAGTGGAAGTCTCTGTGTAGCTTCTTTTATTATTACATTCCGTAACATTATTTTTTGTTCAAAAGCTTAACCCTGGTGGTAGTGACCTGGCCTACGAAGCCGGAGGTCCCGGGTTCGAATCCTGGTAAGGGCATTTATTTGTGTGTTTATCACAAATATTTGTGCCTGTGTTACTCGTAAGGACGTTTTCTATGTATATATGGGTCTAGTGCCCATAGTACCAGCTTTGCTTAGTTAGGTACTACGTTGATCTGTGTGAAATTGATCAAAATTGTTTTTTTTAAAGAATAAAACTGAAGACATGAATTCTGACAAATGAAGACTTCTGATAACTTTCTGCATCTAAGTAATACTATTTACCTGCTAGCTCCTGAATGGTGGGGCTCATTCCCAGGGACCTCATCACCACTGTCAACTCGTCTAATGATGTGATCTGACCGGACCTCGCAAATAGATAGAAGCATTCACGGAACTCTGAAAAATTACCAATTGTAAAAATTCCATGCTATTGGTTTTTTCGGACAAAATTATCAACATATTAATAGGGAATAGAAGTTGTGTACCGTCAAGTGCAAAAATTGACTCATAAACATGGTACTACAATTATTGTACTGGACCCATAGCATGTTATTCAGGTGTAATAAATTCAAAATTCAAGAATTTATTCTGCAAGTAGGCCTCAAGGGCACTTTTACAAATAATAAGAAGAACTAAGAGTTACAAGAAATAAGAGTGTAGTCTACACTCTTTTATTACACCTGAATAACATGCTATCTCAGAGAAATTAAAATTCAAGAGCTAACGTGTGAGTTACAAATACATGATCTCATATGAAGATGAATTATCTAGGCCAAGTAAATGTAAACATCATAATATACAGCTATTTCACATAAAATTGTGAAGTTTTTTTCATAGTCAATTCACTAAGTTTTCTGAACAGGAAATAAGTAATGATTAATATTTATCAAATGATTACACACACTCACCATCGATATCTTGTTCTTTGAAATAACGCGCCTGTAACAGAAAAAATACACACTCAGTCGAATTATATTAAATATTGTCTATTTTGTCATCATATTAAAGATATTTTAGTACCATTTCTGAATAAAAACGTATAAATTACAATAAGGAAGTTAGAGAAAGTTGATCACGGATCACTAAAGATGAACTCGTATCGAAAACTGAATGAAACGTCATACGTCATAACAAGTCGACGTCATTTATTTATAATTTTCTACCTCTTTCTTACTTTACCAATAAGCCGTATACAAAAAAGAGATAGTGTTTAAAATATTTTTCGTTCAATATTGCCAGTAAGAATAAAAAATATTCAGGAAAAAAGTGAGTATATTCAAGACATTGTTATAAAAGATGATATGAGTATTGAATGAGTCTTAGAATTTTAGATGTGTCTAATATTTTTTATCTGCGAATAAAAATGAAGGGCGACCAATCAGCTGACAGTTACGAAAGTCTATTTTTCCATGGTGTAATTATCTAAATTGAGTAAATTATTACATAAAACGTTTTTCAAACACGTACTGAGTGGCATTCGTGATCGTGACAATGTTATTTTAGTTGTAGAAGTAATGGAAAGGCAGTTATTCAGCTGGTAAGTCTACATTCACCTACAAGTTCATGTTCGTCAAAAAACATGTATAATTAGCATACTGTCCTTAACCTTCGCTGTTACAAAAGTTACATGACTATTTTACATATTCGGAAGTAGATAGTTTTTTTTTTCCTCATATAAATAACCAAAACTTGTATAAGTTGATGACATGAAGTATATGAAATATCATTAGCCAATATGGTTATTAAATTACATCTGATTAAATCTTGATTAAACTGTACCTTGTACGTATTCAGGAGTCTTATCTAATGATATTTATTATTTGCTTCCCCAAAAGATATCCGCCGATTATAAAGTATACATTTTAGTTAAGAATTTCCAATGAATTACTTGTCTCTCCAACACAAGGCTATCTAAAACTTTATCTACAATTCAATATGATATGCATTTTACCTCTTCGCAAGTAAAAGTAGCACTACAACAAATCCAACAGTGACAAGTTAAAAAGAAAATAGGTATTAGTAATAAAAAAAAAACATGATTCATGACTTAGAGACTGACAGAAAAAATAATTTAATATATATAAAAACTGTTAAAAAATTGTGTACAATGTTAGATATATTGACAAGAAAAAGGTTAAATGATATTGGCCTAATGCCAACTCACTTTTATACTAATTGAAAATATATTTTGTAAACCAGAATGACAACATAAACAAGCATGATACTTTTAAATAAACACTCTCTCTGCCAATTTATTTACTCATTCATACATATCATACAACCAGCAGCATATAAATGACCATTGCTATACCCTATCCAGTTGTAATAGGGATGATAAATGCTCAGTGCTGGTGTGGTAAATAAACACTTATGTTTAATAATTACAGCACTATAAATAGAATTTATCTTGTCTATCCATGTTTGAAACTGCAATGGAACTAACAGAGCTTATAAATCAACTAGACGAGGAAAGCACCAAAGCAGGCTTACAAATGAACACAAGTAAAACCAAAATAATGACAAACAGCCAACAAATCCAAATAAATACCAAAGGCAATAACATAGACTATGTGGACCAATATATATATCTAGGAAAACAACTGTCCTTCACAAAAACAAGCAACGAAGAAGAGGTAGAAAGGAGAGCTAATATAACCTGGAGGAAATTCTGGTCATTGCAAGAAATCCTAAAAGGCAAAAGGCTTAAACCTAAAAAAGATAGTGGCAGATACGTGTCTTCTACCGAGCCTGCTCTATGGGTGCCAAACATGGACATTTACAGATAAAATAAAGAGAAAGATAAGAACCACCCAAAGAGCCATGGAAAGGAGTATGCTCAATATAAAAAAGATAGAAAAAATAAAAAGTGCATCCATAAGAGAAAAAACAAAATTACAAGATGCACTAACTCACACCCTCAAACTAAAATGGCGATGGGCAGGACATATTGCACGGTATAAAGACAATAGATGGACAATATTGGCAACAAAATGGAGAGGCCCTATCGGCAAAAGGAAAGTGGGAAAGCCATATAAACGATGGGTAGACGATATAAAAGGAACTGCAGGGAAAGACTGGCTAACCAAAGCGAAAGACAGGAAAAAATGGAAAGAGTTAGAGGAGGCCTACACCCAAAGAGGGGTCCAAATTAAATAAATAAATAGTAAATACATAAACTTAACAATAACTAATAACTATAGGAAACATACTAACCAATACAGAAACAATATGAATGTAAAAATGGGAAATTTGGAAATAAAGGCTTTTTTTTTTTATCCATGATTAGATTAGATTAGATTAGATATATTTATTTCTTATTGAAAATTACATGTCATTTAGTGTTCTAAACATCACAAATTCACAAAAAGATCGTCAAGTGTATAATAGATTAATAATAACAAATAGATAATAGCAAAAACAATTTCTAAAGACAAATGTCAATAGCAATAAGTACACAATCAGATAATAAAATAAAAAATAACTTAATAAAGAATTTAAATGTCTAATCTAAATTTATGAAAAATTCAGTATAATTATTGTATATACATCTAGGTCATACCTAGTTAATATCAAGGAAAAAAATAATAATTAAAAAATGTCAAAAAATTAATCACAATAATAAATTAATATATCATTAATAATCTTGTTTTTCACTGTATTCCCTAACAGAATACAATGATTTTGTTAACAAGAATTGTTTCAGTCGTCGATCAAATATATCGTTGGAGGTTTCATTTCTGATATCGGCGGGTAGGCGTTCGTACAGCGACGGGCCTATTACTCGCGGACTCTTGTCGAGCAGCGCGAGTCGCCGCGGCACGGGCAGTAATCGCCCCGTCCGACGGGTTATTCCGCCGAGCATATTCGACCGTTTAAATAAGTTAATATTTCTGCGCGTAAACATTATAATCTCGTATACGTATAGCGAGTAATAGGTCATTGTGTTAAGTTTTTTGAATAGGTCTCTGCATGAGTGCCTTCGATTCACGCCTGCCAATATTCTCACGGCCCTTTTTTGCAATATAAACAATCGGTCTGAATCCGTTGAATTGCCATACAAAATTATGCCATAGTGCATCAGTGAATAGAAGTACGCATAGTATATTTGCATCAAAGCATGACTTGAGACAATTGGTTTCAGTTTGCGCAGTGCAAATATGGCACTGCCCAACCTATCACACAAATTGTCTATGTGCTCTTTCCAATTTAGCTTGGCGTCGATGGTGAATCCAAGGAACCTGCACGAGTCGCATTGCGGTATCGGACTCTGTATCAGTGGCATGTGTGTAGTGTGAGATGCTGAAAATAACATGACGTTGGATTTTGAAGAATTTAGTATGAGACCGTTCGCTGAAAACCACTCGTGAAGCTGGCCGCAAACGTTTGATAAGTTGTTTTCGAGCTGTGAGTACGTGTGTGCGGTTACTATCACGGTGGTATCATCAGCGAACAGCACCATCTTACCTTCGGGCACAGAGGTAGGAAGATCGTTTACAAACATTAAAAACAGGGTATTTCCGAGCGCCGAACCTTGAGGTATTCCTTGTTTCAATACCCCTGCCTCGGATTTTATGTTTTCAATGTTCCCACCCGACACCTCCATTTTAACCTCAACCGTCTGCTTCCTATCGCAAAGGAACGATGCAAACAAGTCATGAACGCCATTAGTGATTCCGTAATGACGTATCTTTTCCAATAACAGTTCATGACTTATTACATCGAACGCTTTTGATAAGTCGCAGAATACCCCTGCTACCTTTTCCTTCGCATCCAACGCGGTTGTTATTGTGTCGTATATTTGATATGCAGCTGTTGTTGTTGACCTGTTTTTTCTGTAGGCAAATTGTCTGTCGGTCAGTACGTCATTAGACTCAAGATGGTGCATTAAAGTGGAAGATAAGATTGATTCGACTATTTTGGAGATGTTTGGCACAATTGTAATCGGTCTGTAGTTATCTACGGCACTTTTTTCACCTTTCCCCTTGTATACTGGACATACTCGTGTGCACTTTAATACGCTAGGGTACACTCCAGACGTGAACATGGTGTTAATAAGTTCTACGAGTAGCCCCGCAATGACTGGCCAAATACACTCGAGTATGTTCAGTGAAATGTCGTAGATGTCTAAGGTCGTACGTTTTTTCATCATGGACCGCAGCGTACGGTTTAGGTCTGTTAATGTGATAGTGGGTAGTACTAGGTTAGGTATGTTTGTGTCATGTAGGTGTTTTGTTAGGTACTGTACAGAGTGCGATTTATTAATATTAAATTTAAACTTCGAAGCTACAGTGAGAAAATGTTGGTTCAAGTGGTCGGGCACTTTTTGGGGTGGTATATTTTTTCCGCTGTCATCTTTGAGTGATATTGTATGTTGAGACTGTTTTGTGGATGCTTCCTGGTTGACAACGCGCCACATTTCTTTTGACGGGTTTTGGCTGTTGACGATACGGTTTGCGTAATACTCTCGTCGTGCCGACAAAGTTTCGGATTTTATACGATCTGCCTGATAAGTAATGCATTCCGAAAGAGAGTCGAGTTCCGGGTACTGACGTTTCATTTCAGTTAGGTCATTGTAGTTTACAATTAGCTTCGAGAGGGGTTCTGTCAGCCATGGGACCTGTTTGCGTTTTTTAATCAATATGTTTTTGGTAGGAAAATGTATGTCAATATAATATTTTAATATGTTAAACAATTTATTAAATTTTTCGTCTATAGAGAGTATGTCATCAAAAATAAAATTCCAATTAAAATTTTCTATGTCAATATAAAATGATAATAGGGATTGGTCTGTATATAGTCGCTTTTGGATATATGTGTTGGGATTGACGGTTTGTGTTAGCTCCCTCGTGGGCAAGGTGAACACCTGGGCGCTGTGATCGCTGATGGCGGTGTCGAGCGGCGCGGCCGCGACGCCCCGCCACCCGCGCGCCACCAGCCCGCAGTCGATGCTACTTGCGCTGTGCGCGGTCACACGGGTCGGGAACTCAACACAATTTCTGCACATGTAGCTTCGAAGAATTTCGTCTACTCGCCGTTTCGAAATGTTATCAGACATAAAATCGACATTTTGATCTCCGACCAAAACAAACTTTTTATCCTCATTTGTCAGCCTATCTAGTAATAATTCCAAATTATTTAAATACATGTCAAAATCACCATTTCCGGTGCGATATAACACAATAATAATTAAATTTAAATTGCAAATCTCAATTGCTGTGAACTCAAAGTGGAACTCAATAGCCAAACTCTGAAGATCGTTTCGCTGCCGATACACAATATCGTCCCGTGTGTACAGCGCAACGCCGCCATGTGCTATCGTTTTGCGACAGTAACTATTTGCGAGCCGGTAGCCACTTAACCTAACTCGTTCAATTTCATAGGTTTTGCACCATGTCTCACTACATGCTAGTACTTCGGGTTTTTTGGAGCTTAGTAATAAATCTAATAACCCAGTTTTGCCGCAAATTGATCTTACATTTTGGTGAATGATCTTAAAGTTAGTTAAGCCAGTTAACGTGGCGGTCGGTCGAGGTTGCTCACTAAGGAGTTTTTTGGCTGGACGGTATTGAAGTGCCTAATGGAAACACCGGTGGGCCAGTGCTTGTGGTTACGGACTATACCTACTTTGTCTGCCGGCACATCGACCTTAAAGGACGAGTAGTGACCTCGCGTGACCTTCAGCTGCTCACACCTGTCGACCTTGATGCGCATGCTGGACTTGATGTGGCTGACTACTTCGTCTGGAGTGGTTTCAGCGCTGAGGTTGAAGATGTGCAGGCTAGCGAGCCGTGGTGCAGCCGCTCGCAGCCCCTCCCGCCGCTCCGCTGGAACTGGGACCGTAGCCGTTGGTGCAGCCTGTGGGGCATGCACAGCTGATACTTCTGGTGGGAACTTCGCAAACGAGCATGGCCCCTTCAGCGCTACTTCAGCAGCTGGTGGTGTCTGTTCAGCATCGGGCTTGGCCGGCACGGGGAGCACAGGCAGCTGTGGTGGTCGGCTGATAACTGGAACGCCTGAGATATCATCTGGTGATGCCAGTGGTTGTGCCGCGAGAGTCTCCGACTGCATCTTACGACGGGGACGAGACCGGAGCCGCTGCATCTCCACTGGCAAGGCCTTCAAGGGACGAGTAGGGGTAGTAATTTCAGGCTTGGCCATGGAAGTGGACTCTTCACTAGGGACTTCGGGGTTATCTTGTGCAGTGATATTAATAAAAGTAATTGCTTCTGGGCCAGAGTCGTTCAGGAAGTGTTGTGTTGTGGACTCTCTCGTACTAAGGTCAGTTTCTTTGTACTTTAACAATGTCAATATTTGTGCATTTTGTTCTTTCTGTGTTGATAATTCTATTTGTTGACGTTCGATTATAGCATATGTTTCATCTATTTTTTGTTTCATTTCGAAAACAGTCTTCTTTAGATCCAAAATAACGGTCATCAACTTTTCGTCACTGCAGTTTCCTTTTGTTTTAGCCATTTCCACTTTGCACGTCACTATTATCTTTATATGTCAATACTAAATTAAAATAATTAAATTATGTCACTAAATATATACGAAAATAATTAATAATTAATAAAATAATACGGAGCAGTTTAAATTTGCTGCTAACGGTCGACAGTGGCGCCGCGGGTTTTGTTTACATTACTTTGTAAAAGATGCATTCTTGTAAGAAAGAACCACTTCTTTTATTAAATAGTCTATGTATGCCTCTGTATTGCTCTTTTTTATTCTAGTTGAGAAAATATTTGATTGTTTATAATGAAAGGTACCACTTTATTGACTGCCGATAAGGTGCTAAACTTCACAAATCAAATACAACATATCGGCATTGGTATATAACGTGGAAATGCCGCCAGCATTCTAGGTACAATGCATCAAGGGCTTATTTTAGTTAGTCAAAATGTTCTTTGGGCAAGTCAAACCAGATTTGGCTGGCTTTTTCTTTGAGTTGTCAAGGAAAATGCTAAATTGGCTTACGGAAGGGAAGCCGGCAGTGATTGAATTCTATGAACCGCCACTGGTAAATATATGGTTCAAAGACCCAATAAAATAGGTCTTCTGTGAGACACATCTTACTTACAAACTTGCATATTTCTATGGCTTTATGAAATATGTTGTGCCAAAACTTAAGTAACTAAGTTATGTAAGATATGTGTGATGAATTGATGATTGTTATTTGCAAGCTAGAGTGATGTGTTAGTTTGACTAGTACAGAATTTCCATATTCCAATCAATACCTTTTATCATTGCTTGATATTCCTGATAACTTTGCATTAAAATTATCAGCAGTACCTAATGTTAATCACGCCATGTTACTAGGTTGCATGGACAAAAAAAAACTTATCACAAAGGTCAGTGACCTGGCAGACAATGACTTAAATTCATTGCTCTTAAGCATGGACAAATAAAACGAAGGCAGACAATGTCTACAGAATATAGTGTTCCTTTAAAAATCGATTGGTATCTAAAACTTACTATCTTACCTCGTTACTCCATTTGGTTGGTGCCTGAACTGAAATCCCTGAATGAATATACATACAAATGAATATTAATGCTGATTGTACGCTATTTTGTACAGACCTGGTCTGTTCTCTAGTTTATTGGTCCAGGTCTCAACTCTCAATGTATGTTTACTTTGCGTTGTACAGTCGCCATCAGATATATCGGAGCGTCCGAGGCGTGCAAAATATCTGAACAAGCACTCTAACGCCTTGACAATAGAGGCGTGTTCAGATTCAGATTTGTGAACATCTCGGACGCTCCGATATATCTGATGGCGACTGTACCCCATTATATTAACATGTGAGTGCTCAAGGCCACGTAGTTTTTGTATGTTTATTGGATGGATATGTGCACAAGTATGCCTCGCGTAAGCAAGACGCTCGTATGCCGGTTGTGGTACATGAGATTGAGACATTGACATTGTGGGACAGTTGAATAAATGTCTCTTCTTATCGTTTTCCCGGCGTATATCTCGGTTTAGGGCTGGGGTCCGTTTGACAAGATAATCCCAACATTTGACGTAGGCGCTAGTTTTACGAAAGCGACTGCCATCATCTTCCAACTCAGAGGGTAAGCTAAGCCTTATTCGAATAATTCAAGTTCCCTCACGATATGTTTTCGCCGAAATGCGATTGATAAATATCAAAAGATATTTCATGCATTCATTTCGAAAAACACGGTAAATACGAGCCGGGGTTTGATTGAACACGCGATCTGGGGCTACCAACGCTCTGCATTTCAATAAATGTTGAAAGAATAACTAAAAAACCGGCCAAGTGCGTGTCGGACCACGATATACATACACATTTACACATACGATATACATTTTAAGTAAGTAGGTACGCACTGGTAGCGTGGTTTCCTCAACAGCAAGCCTTTAGTGTTTTTTTTAATAAGCCTAGAGACAGTTGCGGGCTGAAAAACAGCGCTGTGGAGCTAACAGGCTCGCAGGAAATGCTGAGTCCTGGACCTTTTGTCGAACTTTTGTAGTCTTAAATAGTTTTTTGTTATGCTTTTCTTGTGTGTCTTTCTCTTGTGTGTTGTGTTACTTATTTTCGACAATAAACGAATTTTTATTTTTTATTTTTTTTATATATATAATCAATCACACGATGAAAAAATTGTGTAAGCAAAAAGGCATAAGTGCCATCAAAGTAACAAGGCACGTATGTCCTTTTGTAATAAATAGTTTTTTGGTAAAAACACAGAATAAATAATGTAAAAACTCAAAAACGGCTTGGCCAAATTTGTTCAGTATAATTTTCATTGTAAGTCCGTTTTATATTCTATGTTCCTGAATTTTTCCACATTTTTTGTACCTCCCGTTTAAATGTTAGAGAAGGGTGAGGGGGACACTTTTTCAGGCTTTCAGAGCGATTATTTCCGAAAATATTCCATTAATCAAATTTTTGCTTAGTTCATCAAGCAAAAATTTGATTACTTTGATCTTTAAGTCATTTCTAACGGCCTATCCGATGATGTGGCACAATTAGATATTTGAATTTTTATTTTTTAACATTCAGTTCCTTGTGTGGGCGGCCCCCCTGAACATTTTTTCTTTCGTAATTTATTGGCAAAACTAAATAGCGGCTCACAAAATACACCTCTAGCTGTCAGACTGCTTTATTTGGTGACAAAGTAAGAGATCACTGTCACTTAGCTGGTGTGTATCGAGGGGCCGCTCATCAATATTGTAACTTACGTTATAGTGTTCCCGAATTTATACCTGTTTTCTTTCACAACTTATCAGGATATGATGCGCCCTTTAATATATATCATTACCATATGCTGTATAGTTACTGAGTAAAACCGCTGTGATCTACGGACGGACGGACAGACGGACTGGTCGGACTGGGCGCGTTCAGTGTAGGTTTGAACCCATTACCTCCGAATTGAAAGGCGTTATACGGCTAGCTAGACCACGTGCGTTACACGTTGCAAAAGGGTGATAATCCATGCAAAAAACCTGTTTGAGATTGTTTACCTGTCTACCAGGTATTTCGATTGAATGACTAATTCACACGTAGACTAGAGATATCGTGATCGTGATGTAGTAGATAATATCACATAACTAGTGGCTCTGAGAGCTTGTAGACCTAAACGCTTATGTTTGAAGGTGTTTGAGTGCGTGCTTAGATATTTTTGAGCAACTTGGCCGGTCCGGTCGCTGCTCTACATATATCTGGTGTTGACTGTAGGGTAGGTACTGGGTCACTCATGTGTGAAGAAAATGTTTCAGTTCTGTCTGGCACAGCTATAAAAAGTTCCGGTCTTTAATTAGTATCCGAAATTTACAATTTTATAATTGAAAGAAAAATGGAAAATTTCTCCGCGTCGAGCGGGATTTGAACTGACCTCTCTGAACACAGGTCAGATCGCTCTGCCAATGGGAGCTACCGTATTGCCGCTCACCAGGCGGCGCCACTCATGCGTGGGTCCTGAGTCAGTATGAGAGAATTGTTAGTGACGTTTGAAATGTTCTCGCGGCCAATATTTAACAGCTTGTGTACATGTTGTCATCACTTTTATCATATAATTCAACAGAAAAAGAGTACTTTTTAATGCGGATAAGGGTTCAATAAGAAAATCAACCTTAATAAATAATAAATAAAAAATATTGTGGGACAATCATACACAAATTGACCTAGTTCCACGGTAAGCTCAATAAAACTTGTGTTGTAGGTCCTAGACGAAGATATAGATAGAAACATAAATACTTAGAAATCACCTATAACCCAGGAAAAAATATTCGTGATAAACACTCAAATAAATGACCTGACCAGGATTCGAACCCGGGACATCCTGCTTCGTAAGCAGGGTCACTACCGACTAGGCTAGGACTCTAGGAGGCTTCATTTGAAAAGTCCACCGGAAAAATTCCGAACATCATTTTGTGTTTGACGCAGAGACTTGTTTATTGGTCAGTGGTGGGGAGGCCTATGTCCAGCATTGGACTGCGGTAGGCTGATGATGACTGGTTTATTGTCGGAATATGTTGGTGCGCGATTGCTGATGCCACCAGTTACATCAACCAGTTACTCGTATATTGTAATATTTGTAATCCTATATCTTAAATTCTATAATTTAAACTTTCGTGAGTCATACTGACATTAAAATTGCAACGGTTAACACTCACGTATTTTTATCACAATAGGTGTGACATGTCCGAGTGACGAGGTGATGCTCGCGCCGCGAAGGTGACAACACCACTCTGTCTGTCCGACGATGTCTGCCCGATGCAGACGAAACATGTCACGCCTATTGTGATAAAAATACGTGTGTGTTAACCGTTGCAATTTTAATATCTTAAATTCTTTTTGTATTGTTTCAGCCTCACTGCGGTGCTGAAAGCACTCTAGCAGTAAGATGGAGGAGCCTTCAGAACATATATCTTAAGAAAACCAGACGTAACATTCGAGATCTCTAGTCTCAACTGTTAAATATTTATTTTACTATTACGTTTACAAATTTTATTCCATTTTATTTATAATAAATCAACTTAACGTAAGTTACCAAAGATTGTATATAATATAGATGAAATATATAGCTTGTGTTATTTAGTTATTATAAAGAGAGTAGATGCTACTTGGCTTATGGAATAGACAGAGAAAGGTAGAGAGTAAGACGGAAGATAAGATGGCAGCTACGATGGTGGAGAACCCCCCTCCCCAGCTTATCACTACGATAGAGTGGGGGATGATGGATAAAGCGAAATTCTACCCGCTGTACACGCTCAGCAGTTTTACAGGTAAAATACTATTTTGATTATTTTGCCATATTATATTTATTTATTTATTTATTTAAACTTTATTGCACAAAATACAAAAACAAATGTACAAATGGCGATTATAGTATGTATGGGGACACATTATTTGCCATCCAGTCTAAAATCGCCCTTAATCCACCTTCCTTCCAACCGCCATATTGATCGTAATAATCTAACTTTTAAACCATTTCAAGGTTTAAAAAAAACTCCATGATTAAGTTGATCTATGTTTTGTATGTTCCGATAAAATACGACCTTTTCAATAGTGGTGTTTGATGACTTGATGAAGTAGTGTGAAAATACAAAGAGAAACAGTGACGAAACGATGTGATGCCTTTTGTTTACATCGTTAGCAAATTCGATTAACGGAGATTTTAGCCTTACTAATTCGGGGGAAAAATTGTTGGAAACTTTCGTTTTCTTTTATCATATTCTCCGTATTTTTCAGGAATAAATAATATCACTGTCTCTCTTTCCACCTATTTCTATTGTTTTTTGCTCGAGGGAAATTAAACCTAATGTACATAGAGTTGACAATTAGAGCGGAAGTTTTCATCGTTTTTTCCCGAAAGAATCCAAAAAAAATTGTTGTTTGGAAAAAAAATGGTTTATCCCTGGGTTTTTTCAACGCTAATCCAGCCAAGCAAGACATAAGCATATATCAGATGTAGTACAAAGATCCCGACTGTCTCGTCGCCTGGCAATTTTAACCTTTTCGACGCCATGTTAAATACAAACGCTTTCACTCGGACGCCACGTCACCGAGGTGTCAAAACTGAAGCCTATGTTGCGCGGGGGTATGTGATGCGACCCATTAATCGGTCTTTGGCGTTGAGCTTCAGTGCCAATATATATGTCTTTGGCGTGGAAAAGGTTAAAATGTTCCAGTTTTTTTTTTCATTCTTGGAGGCTATAGACTACTCATAGCGCTTTAAAAACTTTTGACCTTCAAAAGGATACTTTGTTTTTCAGTACGCTGTGCCCTATACCCTTTAACACTGGTGAAGACCCAGATCCAGCTGCAGCGAAAGAAGGAGGCCTACAGCGGAGTCGCGGACGCCATCTCCAAGATATACAGGCACGAGGGAGTCTCCGGGCTGTACCGGGGCTTCTGGCTGTCCAGTGTAAGTACCTAAGTGTAGGAACAAAAGTATGAGCGGATCTCGGATTCTCGGGTAAAAACAAATGAGGACGCGACAACTTTGAGCTGTTTTGAGCATGTTTGCTAAGGGGCGGAACATCGTCGGGGAACAACTTGAATTTAGAAAGAAAATTATAAATTTTGTTTTAAGAAAATTATAAAGTTGGACTCCTTCCCTATACCACCGAATAATAGAACCTACTAATAAAGGTAGAGAAGCTTTTCACTCCTACATTTGACGTTTAGCTTTTCAACCATGCAAATGTCAAAAATTCAACGTGTCAACGTGATGCTGGTGCCTCGTCTTGTGTCTACCAGGCAGATGGCTATTATTACAATTTTATTAATATTACTAGAATACGTTTTTATGAATGATTTATTAGTATTGGGATTATATTGTCTAAGTAGAAATTAGTATACTTTGATTGGAATGTAAACATATCTGAACGCACCCGTGGGTTAATTTATATAGGCCGAGTTTGACATAACGTAAAACGCGGAGGTCACTCCGCGTTTTACGTTGTGTCAAACTCGGCCTGTCTATACTGTGCCTTGGAGGTGGTGATTGGGATATGAAAGGATTCTGGGCGAATTAAAGTAAGCTGAAGACCCGGGTTACATCCGGCTTGGCATCCGATAGACTTGGTCTTTTTCTTTAGTAGGTATATGACATATATTTTCAAATTATGATATTTAGGATCTTCACAATCTCTCTGTTTACAGTTAGAGATATCATGTCGGGTTACTTGGTATTAACAAATAATTTTCCTTCAGTTTCAGATAATTTCAGGAGTATTTTACATCTCTACATACGAAGGGGTACGGCATGAACTAGGCAAATATGATATCAGTCCGAAACTAAAGGTAAACATTAAATTAAGTTATTTTATGCTTTCTATAAATATTGTTGTAGAAATGTTTGTCCTGACCCCTAGGCTTGTGTCGGTCAATAACTAAGAACTAAAAGGAATGAAATCCCATCACGGACCGAAATGAACTAGTTCCTCGACAAAAAGTTAAATCTGTCCAATGTCTTTAGTTCAGTTCAGTTCAGACGAAGCAAATACCATTAAAACGTTCATACAGCCGATACTTCACTGCGGGTATTTGCGTTTTGCCTCTCGCTTGCACCAGTTAAATTTGGTAAGGTGCGAACGAGAGGTAAAACGCAAACAAACACCCGATGTGTGGTTGTGGCAACGAATCATTAGTTCGGCGCTCTGTAGAGAGCTAAACCTTCCCTTTCTCATTCCCAGATGTGAAAATACGCAAAACTAACTAAAAGACCGAACTAGTTCCTTTGACCGATGCGTTTGTTTTTAACATGGCGTCGAAAAGGTTAAGTAGACAATCCAAGCACACTGAAAACTTTGCAATCAACAACTTTACTTTTAAATTATGTTAATGACACCTGTTGTCAGGCTCTTTATAGTGCATTATGCAGTGTTATTTATTTTGATATAGCCAATAATATTTATGGATGTTTTTTTTTTCAGTCATTTATAGGTGGAGGCTGCGCGTCTCTGGTGGGGCAAACCATCATAGTCCCATTCGACGTGCTGAGCCAGCACCTCATGGTGCTGGGGCTGGTCAGAGGTCGCGCCGGCGGCAGCAGAAACCCTGTGAGCAGATATATAAAATTGTACAAAATCTTTCTTCTAAAGGGCGCGTAAACGCGGGGATCTATCTATCTAAAGAATGGTCGACCGGGTGGAAGGGAAGAGAAGGGGTAGAGCGCCTACTCGGCGGGTAGACCTAATAAAGGCCCTCACAGGATCCAACACCTAGACCTGCCTTCAAATGGCACAGAATACGAATGCTTGAAGGAACGCGGTGTGGGACACAGACAAAAACCGGCCAAGTGCGAGTCGGACTCGCGCACCGAGGGCACGATATCACATAAATTTTAGGAAAAAAAATCGATCGGAGTAGGATTAACTTCAACATTTGTTACGGAAAGTTACGGTCAATGATATATTTGTCCTGTAATATTTATGATTAATACTAAGGTTTTGTAAAAAAATATCATTTTTTCCTTCATAAACTTCGGAGATAAAGGAGGGAATGGTATTAAATTATCGTTTATAAATCAAAATTTTTTAATTAAAAAAAATTAATAAATGTTTACTATTTTGATACGGAACGACAAAGAAAAAGCTACCGATATTTTATTATTTTTACCATCTTAAACAGCGCTTTTGTGGTCTAAAAGCATACTATCTATATGTATTTTTTTGAGAAATTTAACTTCAAAAATAACTTCAAATTACCAACATATTTTGGCTCTTTTACTATCTAAAATGAAGATAAGATAACATGAGAGCACATTTAACGAGATTTAACGGTTAGTTAAAATTACCTAGACTTTCCAAATTCTAATTGCATTTATTGTTACAGAAAATCAACCCACTAGGTTTGAACCTAGACGCGAGATTGTCGAAATCCCAGCTCGCGCACGAGGTGGCGCGGCGGGTGTACCTGCAGCACGGGGTACTCGGGTACTACCGCGGGTACCTAGCGTCGCTGGCCGCTTATGTACCCAACTCGGCGCTGTGGTGGGCGCTGTACACAGCGTACCAAGGTTCATACCTCTCACTTATATACCGAGGAAATATATAAGACATCACATGAAGTCGTTTTACGGCATTTTGGATTCCATCAACGAATTTGTGAATCTTTCTTCTACTGAACAAAATTCTTTGTTACAGACGAGTTATTAAAGATCTGCCCGACGTGGGTCTCGCATCTCCTCATCCAGTGTGTAGCCGGCACCCTGGGGGGCTTCACCACCACCATCCTCACCAACCCGCTGGACATCGTGCGGGCGAGGCTACAGGTAACAACATTAACAATAACGATTACCGAAAGTGAAGTTTTCGCTTTTAGTGTAGTTGCTCATTCATAGAGATACAATACGCTTCAAGTCTTGCTAATTGCTGTGTTTTTCCTGCTCGATTGTCACTTGTTCTCTGCCTGCGGCACAAATGTCGCTCAGGAGTCATGATCAACGAGCGGAGTAGGGCTTAGAGACTAACAGAAACAATAACGACTACCGAAAGTGAAGTGTTGGCTATGGTCGCTCATAGAGATGCGATTGCGAAAACTCATCAAGAGAGTTGAGCAGAACGCAGAACTTACCCAAAGACAGTCAGCAAACCCAAACTCTCTCGCTCACTTAAATGTTTTACCGGACTGGAGAAAAATAGGGAATTCTTCGTTGTGTACATCATGGTCGAGCAGCCTGTTAGAAAGGGGCACTAACAAATTAATCACACTTATCAATTTATGTTACCAGAAATTTAAAACATTGATTAGTCAGTCCATGTTTATGGATGTCGTAGGGCCACTGCTGACTCCTAATAACGAGTTGAACAAAACAGTGTATAAGTTAAAAAAAATGAGGTAGTGGAGATACTTAATAGTTTTGTAATATTTGGTTTTATTTTGGTTTTAATAGGCGATTTTAGACTACAACTAGAAAACTAGAAGAGCCCTAATAACTTATTTCTATTTACAGGTAGAGGGTGTCGGTACAATGCGAAAAGTATTCAAAGATCTCTGGGCCGAGGAAGGCCTATGGGGTCTCTACGCGAAAGGTCTCTCGGCGCGGCTCCTGCAGTCAGCCTGTTTCTCCTCGTCAATCATCCTCGGCTACGAGACCATCAAGCGGCTGGCCGTCGCCGACCAGTACCGGTCGCACGTGCGCTGGTAATAAACAACTAAACACAATGGAGAAGTTTTATTTCGTCCCAAACTAAGACGTGGCGTAGTCATCCTGGTCACGGCACCAAAATGTAATCCGGTGTACTAGTTAAGCTAAAGTGCGAGTTTCAAAAAGATACTAAAATCGCCGTCAATACAACTTCCTAACAATGTAAACAAAACGCCATTTTGATCGTAATAACCTAACTTTTATGTTTTTAATGAAATCTCGAAAACTAAGTTATTTATCTTACGTTTTGTTTGTTACAATAATATGACCATATCAGTAGTGAACGTCTTCAGTGGTTGTGAAAAATAAGGAGAAACAGTGACCAAACATGTGATACCTTTTGTTTACATCGTTTGTAAGTTCTATTGACGGCGATTTTACTATAAGTGCGTCGCGCTCTGTTACTTAAATCAGTGCGTCTCTCTCTAATAAACATAACAAACCTTGCTCTACGCGTTGATGCTGATATCAGTTCGTCGCTTTCTAATAAACATGGTCTCATTCACATCGCGTTTGATATGTCGCTCTAGTATAAATATCGCGTTGCACTATGATACTAATATCAGTGGTAGCGCTCTGAAGAATGAGACAGCTATAGTAATATTGCATCTCTGTGTCACTCGCATACTGTTAGAATGGGGCGGATATAGTAGTATTGCGTCAAGCTATCTGTCTTATGCGCTTCGCGTATATTGTTAGAATGAGCCACATATAGGATTACTGTGTACGGTTTCCTGTTGTGTACTGTGATTGCATATTGTTAGAATGAGACTACTATAGTAGTACTGCGCCTCGCTGTCTGTCATTTAGGATGAGACGGAATGAGACAGATATAGAATTGAGCGATCCCTGGGCCTTGGGCCTCGGTGTAATTGGGCTGTACGCTGCAGTTCGCGGCGCGGGTCCTGCAGTCAGCTTGTTTCTCCTCGGCTACGAGACCATGAAGCGGTTGGCCGTCGCCGACCCGTACCGGTTGCACGTGCGCTCGTAATAAACAACTACACCGCAATGGCGAAGTTTTATTTTGGACAAAGTGTACCTGTATCCTGGTGATCCTGGTCGCGGCACCGAAATGTAACCCGGTGTATTTTTAGCTCTATAAGTGACTTTAATTTATGTCGTTTTCAAGTTAAGTTTACCACATTGTTAGTTACTGTCAAAGCTTTCGAAATGAATCTTATCAACTATCGGAAATGTTGTACCTTAGCCAGAAAATGTCATATTTCACACAAAAACATCGTAGGTATTAAAGAGTCGATAACGCGCATGTGACCTCTAGAGCCGCACGCTTCCGACGTGTGATGTTTAGGTTAGGCCAGCTATGATTACATCTCGCGCGAGGATCTCGAATCAGAGTCTAAATTATTGCACTCGCCTGAGACATTCGTCCTAGACCCGAGAACGTATGCATTGTATAATATGCAATGACTTTACTTTCCATTGAGCAAGCCTCGCTCTCTAATCTAGATACTAATCACTCTAATATAAAAAAATTTGCGTCGCATAATATGACATGTAGTACCTAATCAAAATCCTTGCAAGTGTTGAAAGAGTCGAGAGAGAGTACTTTGTCTCTGGAGTTGACGCGTCTTTAGTCAACTGACTCGGGCTGAGGGACTGTTACTCATCACAAACATTCCGAAGCTTTACGTGCTCTCTAAATTTTAGTTTCCAAACATTGCCAGAATAGATATTGTGTAAGCAAACTATTTTTAGAGCACTCGATCGTACCAGGCGTAATAATATTTGCAAAAGGAACGTTGGTGTAGTTCCGTAAACTAAAACTTGACCTTAGATTGCGTGAAAAAACTAAGAACATCTGGACATCTGTTGTGCGTACTCCTATTTATGAGACTAATAGAAGTATTTCGGTAAAGACTTGTGGAATATCTAGGAGGCAAACGAGAAGGTGTATCGCCTCTCTAATCAAGGGGGTTATGTTATATTCCAGTTGCATCCTCAGCCGATTCGGAGCATAGAGTCCGAAGCAGACGTAGCGTCTGATGGAAAGGGATTACCACCGCCTACGGATTACAAAGTGCGTAACCGGCCATTGAGGTGGGAGTACCTACGCTCTTTTCTCTGGGAATACCGCTGCCATTTAATTCCACAGCATTTATTAGCGGGATATGACAAAATTAAATATCTGGCCAGTGACCTACCGGTTGGCACAATGCCACCTGCGTGGGATTTCTCTTGAGTCTGGATTTTTAGAATATTTCGGTATAACTACTTAGTAACAATGTTACTTTAAAAAAATGTTTGATTGTGAAGACTCCTTTTTAATCAAAACACATTATATTTATCTCATCTAACCACCTGCCAAATTTCACGACGATCCGATCAACGATACACGAGTTATTGTCGAACAAACATACATACAAACATACTTACAAATATACTGATTTTATTTTCAAAATATATACAGTAAGTGTAACTTACCTACCTACCTAACTCTACCTACCTTAGGTAAATCTAAAATTAAGTCCTTGAGGCATTGTACCTTGGATGCTGGCGACATTACCTCGTTGTATCGCAATGCTGATACGTTATGCGAGGAAGCTACCAGCTCTTCGGTCACCAGAAGGTCACTTACAACTAAAATCTGTTCAAGTGATCATAGTTAACAGAAAAATGTAATGGTTTATTGGAAAACACGATCCCCCAATGAGGGCGCCTCTGAACACTCAAATTTCGTCTCCAAAACGCATAATTTACCCGCTTATTTTGCGTAATCCCTGAGCTGCGAAATATTGCAAAACAACACATTCGCAGTTATCAAATGCTTTTACTTATTTATGGAAATTATATGCTCTAGATTTGGCTGACCGGGTTACGTATGTTGTGTTCAGTTTCTGGGTCGCTTGCCTAGCAACCGAATCAAAATAATAACATTCCCAAGTAGGAGTATAGTCAACCAATTGGAACCCTAGGCCACTCTAGAACCATGTCACAATGACAAGCAGTAAGAGATTTCTTACAATCTGATTTTATACGAGTAGCGTCACTATGGCAAAGTACTACAGTACAGTGGCACAAGGGTTCCAAGTGGGTGACTCCATCGTATTTCGGTTTAGTTTAAATTCGTTGCTAACCATAATAGCGATCTCTCAAAAACAAAGGATTTTGAAAATGGGACCTTATCTTAAGAAATTGAATTGAAGGTACCTACTGGCACTGGCACAAAGTTCGTAAGCGCCTTTGGGGGGGTCTACGGCGATTTGGACCTTTGTACAGTCGGTCGGTGCCCTCACATAAGTATCCACGCGCGTTACGCACCGACTGAATAAAAAAAACCAAAAAAAATGTCATCAACAAACTTTACAAATTTTCACAAGAATTGGTTGATAAATGCGACCTGTAGAGGAGAACAAATGGACAGACACACGAAAGCATGTTTGCCCAAGCTGAAACAGAGACGCGTCGCTCGCTTTGCTCAGTTGGTTAAACATTTAATTTTAGATATCGCTATAGGCAGAAAAGTCGTGATCATTGTAGATGGCACGATTCAAAAATTCGAAATAATTGCTGCAAAATCCAACTGTTCTCTCTTTTTGCGTTAATATAATAAGCGCTAAGCGCAGTCTGAGACAATAATAGATTGTTGACCTAGGGATGAATAGCACATATTTCAAACGAGCTCCCATTTATTTTGACACTAACGTAGTCAGTGAAACAATATACTTTTCATGTCGAATATGAGGAAAGAAGAATAGAGGTGTATTTAAAGAAAACCCATCTTTAATTAGCTATCCCGGTAAAAGTTAAAGTTTGAATTAACCAGTTTACCTACTTCAAAAATATCGAACTCACCATACGTGTTAAACCTTGAGGAGCCTACCTTTGTAAATTGAGAAGCTTTCTTAATGTCTCATGAATTCCATCATTAGATCTGAAGTAAAATTAAATGAAACCTTTGAGGTAGGGACCTCACACACAAACAAAATAAGAATCAACAACACCAGTAGCGTAACAAGGTGGGGGCAAGGGGGGCACGTGCCCCGGGCGCTGCCCAGAGGGGGGCGCCGAAACGGGCAAAAAAAATTCAAACATTTAAAATTCCCGCCGATGAAGACAGCGAATGAATTTTATCTCAATCGCTTACCAAGCAATGGCTAACGGAGCGGAGGCTCAAGAAAACCAGTATACAGTTGTGCATTCGAGGGCGACACTGAAAGTTCTTAGAAAATCAAAAACTGAACAATCTAGCAAATTATTACTTTTCAAATTAGTGTCCCTTCACATCAATACATCGCTGCATCCGATGAAACAACTGAGAAAAGCACTTCGTCCACTCTTCCTTAGGGGTCTCTTCAACGGCCTTTTGATACGCAGCCACTGCTTCTTCGGCGTCCGTGAAACGTTTTCCTGGAAGTTTTTCTTTTATTTTTGGGAATTAATAAAAGTCGCAGGGTGCGAGGTCAGGGCTATATGGCGGGTGACCCAGTAATTCCACGTCTGACGTCGCCAAATACTCGATTGTTTGCTTGGCGGTGTACGACGAGGCGCCGCGTTGTCGTGGTGAAGGAGGATCCTACTGCGAGGCCTTTTTCCTGAACTTTTTCCAAGACAAGTGGCAAACAATTCTTAGTGTACCATTCTGCAGTAACTGTTTTCCGATCCTCTAAACAAATTAATGCGTAATGACCTGACCTTCCGAAGAACGAGGCTACCATCTTTTTTCCCACGCTTCGACCTCTCTTCACTTTAGTTGGCAACTCCTCGAAAGGAAACACCCACTCAGCAGACTGTCTTTTAGTTTCAGGATCATAACAGTAAATCCAGCCTTCGTCACCCGTTAGTATGTCGAACACAGCATTTGAGTCACCTCCGTTAAATCTTTGAACCATTTCTCGGCACCAATGTACACGATGGAGTTTTTGGGCCTCTGTCAAATTATGAGGTATCCACCGGGCACAAAGCTTCCTGATCCCTAAATGTTCATGAAGGATTTTGTGAACTTGACTCATACCAATGTCTAAGCTTGTCCGAATCTGCTGATAGGTCACTAGCTCTTATGTCGGCGTCTATCATACGTCGCACAACACTGATGTTATCTTCAGTAGTCGCCGTACAAGGCCGTCCCGTAGAAAATCATTGCAAGAAAATTTTCTTGCGTTAAATTTGGGTTACGGGTGCGCAAGAGTATGGATGTTACATTTTCAACGATTTCAAGTGATATAAAACCTAATATTTTCTATATTTTCTTTACAATCGAAGTGAAAAGCAGAGTGTATGTCTCGTGCATAAGTACCTATTTTATCCTCGACTACTATATTGGTCCTCGTTACACTCGGACCAATAAATGGCCTCGTCTAAAATGGGTCACTTTATGCCCTTGATGTACAATCTACTATTTTTAATATATCGCTTACAATACAAGTAGCCAGTTCTAAAAAGTTTCAGTGTCGCCCTCTTAGTATTTGTTAAACACCTCGAGGTCACGTTAAACTGGTTAGGTTCCAACGGGAATTATTACACAGTACGTAAGCGCGCGCCGCTTTACGCCAGCGCGAGGTTATGGCATTCGATTCGATAATAGTACATTGTGCATCTAGGGCGGTAAGAAGGGCATTGCTTACGAGGGTCTATTGAAGCCCGACGCCGTAGGCGGAGGGCTTTAAATGACCCGAGTTAGTAATCCCCTTACTGCCCGTGGTACACACAATGTTTTTCATCACATTTGCGAGGAAATAAATAAACTCTATACAGGTAAAGAAACAATAATGATAAGCGGTAGTGTAGTTGCACAGTCCACAGTACTCCGGAGTGAGTACGTGCTGCGAGCGCGTGCGGGGCGGGTCCTCCGCGAGCTCCACGCGGGCGGTAAAGTAGTATGAGAATCCTTTAAAACCATGGGAATAATACAGCTCTTTAAGTGTAAGTATGCTTGCATATAATATCACCATTTACGAGCAGGTGTGATGAAATAGTACATTGTGCATCTAGGGCGGTAAGAAGGGCATTATTTACGAGGGTCTATTGAAGCCCGACGCCGTAGGCGGAGGGCTTTAAATGACCCGAGTTAGTAATCCCCTTACTGCCCGTGGTACACATAATGTTTTTCATCACATTTGCGAGGAAATAACTAAACTCTCTATACAGGTAAAGAAACAATAGAATGAATTGATAGAATGATTAGCGGTAGTGTAGTTGCACAGTCCACAGTACTTCGGAGTGAGTACGTGCTGCGAGCGCGTGGGGGGCGGGTGCTCGGGGAGCTCCGGGCGGGCGGTAAAGTAGTATGAGAATTCTTTAAAACCATGGGAATAATACAGCTCTTTAAGTGTAAGTATGCTTGCATATAATATCACCATTTACGAGCAGGTGTGATGAAAAATACCTTATTCTCTTTCCTCTCTTCGGCTAGAGGAGGGGAAAGAAAAAAAAGAATTATATATTTGGGGGGGCGCAAATTTGGTGTTTGCCCCGGGCGCCGATACCTCTTGTTACGCCCCTGAACAACACGTATCAACATTGCGATACAACGAGGAAATGCCGTCAGCATCCAAGGTACAATGCCTCAAGGACCTATATTAGATTTAAGGTAGGTAAATAGGTAAGTTTCACCAGTACCTATATTTAGAAAATAAGAATGTTTTAAATCGGATGATAGAGCTGGAACTTACCCAGCAGTTCCAGTCTGGTGGGCGGGTTGTGTGGAGGAGTACTATAAGTCTGACAAACCAAGGCTGCAGCCTCGCACTGCCGCGGCTGGGGGCTCGCAGTGTGCGTAGAGCAGTCGCCGCGGCTACACGCATGACTCATGAATAAGGGACACGGACTGTTCCGAAACATGTGAGAATGAGAATGAGAATTTTAATATGTCTAATACTCACAGGAGTTTTCTAATTAAAACCAAGGCTGCAGTAGATTTCGTTTTTAAATTATGTGCGTCCCTTTTTTTCGGTATGAAAAAAATAGGGAGGCATATAAATTTAAAAAAAGATCTACTGTAGCCTCTTGGTTTGTCAGACTAGATACATATCTACGGTTAATTTTTTGCTCCTGTTGTCCAGTATAAGTTTCTGTAAAAAAAAAAAACGTTAAAACATTTTTCAGTTTTCATAAAAAATTCACGCTTTGTTCCTAATTATAATTTGATCGTGTTTATTAACTAAATGCCATATTGTAAAAATATGTAGTAAACGCTCAAATATACCTAAATTTACTTATTTAAACGGAGATACTTCGTATCATTGGCGTATGTTTTTATTGATTGATTATATGAAATTATATTCTAGGGTAATCTAGTCTTCAAATGCATAAAACTAACAATAGTTAAATAATAATTTAATAAAAATTTGCACGCCTTGAGTCGGCAGAATTGTGCTGGACTGATTATTTTCAATTTATTCTAGCAAATAAATGATATTTGATTTGATTTGATTTTAAAAATTGGTCTCGGGCACTTTTTAAACTCTAATAAAATTCGGAAAGTCATACCTACCTATTTGCAAGCAATTTGTATGGTGTAAACGTGTCACCAATAATTAGTTCGGTACCACTGTATAATAGGTAACAATAACTCGGTTAAAGAAATCAATTCGTCCGAGCTATTTACAGTTTCTTGAACTCTGACCTTCCATTCATCAGTCATCATGCGACCAAATGGTTGAATCAATTTTGTACAGTAGCCACCACATATATCTGGACAGCCAATGTGCTCACATAAATACCTATCATATACCTAAATTCGACTCGACTCGCTTATTTCCAATTGTCATTGTGTGCTTTTTAAGCTATTGCATAGCTTCTATCGCGGGCCTTGAGCGCGGGGACCGAATCCAGAAATTCCGTAACGAAAAAAAACCTGACGCTCCCCACTCCGACGGACCGAAAGCGACTTTATTCACTTTGTTACAAAGTTCTTTATCGGGGAAAGGATATATCTCCATACGAATGTCGCTAAGTGTCATATTCTATACAAAATATTGAGGACAGTAGCCCTTATTACCAGAGATACGGCGATGTCAAACGTCAAAATAAACACTATTATTTTTTCCCGCCAGAATCAAATATGTTAAATCGATTTTGTAATCGATGCATAATATACTGGCTAGATCGAATTAAAGGCAAAAGGCGCCTAATTTTTTATTTAGACTGCGAATCGTTTTGTTTTTTTAATCGATATCTTAGTGCAAATGCAAAGTCGTACTAAGTACCATTTTAAATTTGTGAATTTAGCACGTTAGTGCACAACGGAATAAAGTGGAAATTTCATTGGCATAAGAAATATTAGTACCTACAAAGAAGTAGAGTATCGAAATATGCCTTTGTCTTGTTTATCAAATATTTTCTATTGGTATATTAGATTTGTTCCTTATTGTGATAATCACAAAGGTGACATTGCTGCGTGCTGTAAATATTGTTCGAAGACGATGATCACCGTATGTTGTTCGCCTATAAAAAAGCTCTCTTTCACTGCAGACGAAAATGTACCCAAATTTATTTTAAGTTTGTATTGTTCAGTAGTGTCATAAACAAACAGAAATTAAACTTAAGTACATATTTGTCACTACTGACGAAAGTGCACAAAAAATACATAACTGTGTTTTTAGGAAATTAGTTGAAAAGTGACCAATGTGCCGGGATCCATTAAATCTATGTAAATATGATATATTATGTTTAATGCTGTCATAAATTTGATAATAAATAAAATCCCACTAATATTATAAGCGAAAAAATTTTAGAGGGTTTTTGAAAGTTGCAATAGAGTATTAAATTTAGTAAATTGGAAGTTGTATTTATGCAATGTGATTTAAAAATGTCGATAGTGTGATGTAAAACATTTGCAATTAATGCAAACTTCATACATTTCAAATACTTTAAACGTGTACTACTACGTGATTTCCCGTTTAAGAAGCATATTACGGTAAATTTAAGTTGATTAATTCCAACAGTTATTAATAATGTTCAAAAATCCAAAAAATATTTTAATTCAGGTACACTGGCGCCATCTATTTGCTTAGATATGAAGTAAGTGAATATGCCACGACAAATTCATGGTTTTATGGCAATATTTTGCTAATCAGCAGAACTTATTTTAAATAAAATTGTGCCACATTTAATACGTTTATCGGAAGAAATGGGCACAAAGGCATAAAAGGTACATTTTCCCGTTCATATTATGTTTATTACACTGCCATCTATATATTACACGTAGAACTACTTAAGAGCTGTAGGTATCTAACTGTTTCGTTCTAAGGAAACATACTAAGCCGCGAAGTCTTCTAGATTTGTTTGATGGCGCTGTTAACAGTTTAGTAGGTTTTGTCAAACAAAATCTATGAAATGAAATGGGTAACCTAATGGTATAAATTGAATATACTGAAAAATTAATCACAGCCAGTTACTTAAAAACTGAATTACATATAAAAAAACCCAAACACAAGTCTTATTATAATAACCCGTATTTCGCCATTCTTGGTGCAAAAGAGCCCAGAACACTAGCGGCATTTCCATGCTGGATGGCTACGGACAACCTTGGATCGGGCTCGTCTCCCTTTTGTCTGAGTCGACGGCTTATGTCATGCAGAACAATTTGGGTTCCCCCAAAGCAGCCCGCAGTCTCCACTACCAAAGGTATGAACATGTATTGTATCCATGTCCTACAGACCTAAGTTGGTTATCCACGAATGTCATCTGATAATGATAATGCTATAAGTTCATGAAAAGACAAGTTGCATGGATAGCGCGACGGTGATTGCTGTCAAATGTGAGTAACTGTATAGAATTATCAGAAATTTACACACAAATGTAACAATGTGTTGGCCTATTACGTAAGTATCCCGCTATCCGTTTGGGATCTTATCTTAGAAGGGAGCGCACACTAATGCCGCTTCGCCGCCGCTAAAGTTTCGGCAGAGGGCTCCTGCCACGTGGGAAGTGCGAGTAATATGGGTAGTCGAAAATGTGCTGACGCATGTAGCATCCCACACCAAACACCGCCCCGTCTCCCATAGCACCAGCGTCACTCCATCTTGCTATCACTGCGCCTAAACTCAGTGGCTCCAGAACGGAATGAACAGCCGCTGACTGACAGACCTCAGGACAATATCATTGAGGCTATAGTGACAGATACGCGGAATCCAACCACTACAAAGAAGGCAACTCAATGTATAATATGGCTAAGCTTAGATTTTTTCGTATGATTACTATACTTAAAAGGCTAAAAATTACTGAATATGCACAACTTGATGGATTAGGATGGCACTTATTACAGTTCTATCTATATGCCACTAATCGAACTAGGTATCGCCTATATCCTCCTTAAATTGATTTGATTAAAATTATTTTAACTTTGCGCAAAAACATTCTTAGATCATGTCGTTAGATTTAGATACATTTTACTTGGCATCTATTTTATTTTTGTTGTCAAGCAAACTGATGTTGCGTTAGTGAAGCAGTCACAAAACCAGAGCACGGTTTCTTCAATTAAATTTTGGACAAATTTCCATGCTATGCTAAATTGTAAAGATGAACTCTTATCTGTTACCATTTCAAAGTAAATTAAAAACGCTGAACGGATTAAGGTGAAATTTGGTATAGGGATGTTTTGACTCCTAGGAAAGGACAGGATAGTTTTTGTTACGGAAATCATCCTATATAGAGGTGCAAAGCGGAAAGAAAGCAAGTGAAATAGTCAATTCAATACTGTGCATTGCACTTTTTTACAGTAGTTTTGTTTTTATCTTATGTTGAGTAGGTACATGCGAATAAAGGCCTATGCCGAACCTATCATAGGATCGTCCTTGGATAAGACATATATACTTACCTACTACCTAATGAAAGTTTATATGCGCGACGTAATTATTTTGGTATCCTCGCAATGTTTTTCTTCACTGGGAAGTAAGTTGTAATCAGGTATCGAATGGCATTCCATGGGTTAAATTCAGTGAGCTTAAGACATTGTTTTAAACTGTGATCAAAAACACTCGGCCTTGATTACTTATTTAATTAAAAGATACGAGTAATTTATGTAAACTTGGACGTACTTTTTACCATATCTACAAAGTATTCCAACCACTGAAAGATTAATATGTGGTAGATACAAAGAGACATACAGCTGTACAAAAATGCTGCTGATTCGATTAAATGCGTAATCGGTATCGTATTGTGATAAGCAGAAAAAATTAACAAAAAATGTTTGTCAAAAAAACATTCAGTCCTATTTTTTCTAAATCAGATTACAATATTGATCACCAGCATTTTTGGTATATCCTGAATTATTAACGAGAAAAAATAATAACAGGTTACTGTAGTTGCAAGTTAGTTATTTGTTTTATACGGCCCCGGAATTTAATTAGCAATTTACAGTTCAAGTCAATTTGGTCTTTAATACTTATGCTAATAAAAATACACTACCAAACATTATAATACTACGCAGACGAAGTCGCGGGTAACAGCTAGTCACTAATAATGGTAACTTTGTAACTTTACTGTTAGAAATAAAACTGAAAAGGACCAATTCCCTTAAAAATACAAATAGCTCTTAAATGCTACAATTAACTTTTTTTTTACTAGTATAAATCTATCTTTCGCTCGACTAATATTTTGTGTAGCCGCCATCAGCTGCTTTTACGGCTGCTAAGCGAGTTTTCATTGAACTCACGAGGTTTTAAGAATAGTTCCCCCTAGCCTCCGTAGTATTAGTGTAGTAGTATTTGTTGATGAATATGTCCGCGTAAACTATTATTGCTTTTTCAACCGACTTCAATATTTCTAAAGGAGGAGGTTCTCAAATCGTCTGTTAAGTTATTGCATAGCTTCTATGGCGGGCCTTGAGCGCGGGGACCGAATCCAGAAATTCTGTAACGAAAAAACCTCACGCTCCCCACTCCGACGGACACGGAGGTGTGGCTTGAAGGCCGTGCATCGTCTAACGTCGTTTCAGTTCGGCAGTCTTCGACACGGCGTTGTCGACACCGCGTTGTGTGCTTGTTTATTTATTTAATAATAGAAAAAATTGTTTTCTTATCGGTCACAACGCTCAAAAAGTGTAACTTGAATTAATATCAAAGAAAAAGAAATACTGCATGAATAAAATAAATAAATAATTATAATTGCATAAGTTGATACAAAATGATATGCAATAGCTTTACCGTGGCAGTCCCCGAGTGCCACACGTATTTTCATATATTTTTGAACATCTTGTAACGAAAATGATGATAGTGATAGTGATCTTGCCAAGGGCATAAGTAATGAAATCAGTAGGTATCGTATTCGGCAGACGAAGATAACGTTTGAATTGAAAGAACCCGTTCTTTTCCGATTCGAAACCAAGAAAAAATGTAGGTAAAGGCTTCGTCAGATTAGCGCGTGGCGCGAGCGGGGCGCGAAGCGAGCGCGACCCGCGCTTGGACGCAGCGCGGCGCTAGCGCCGCGCTCCTATCGCGCCCCGCTCACGCCCCGCTTTCAACGTGCGCGCGGCGCGCGGCGCGACCGCCGCGCAGTCACAGCGCAAAGAAAATTGCTTGGTGAATTACGCGCGCGTGACCCGCGCGCGATGCGCGCCTGACACGCGCGCGATGTAAGCGCGCCGCGCTCCCCGCTTCTATCGCGCTCTGCTCGCGCCCCGCTCACGCCACGCGCTAGTCTGACGAAGCCTTAAAACCTAAATAGCGAGCCTACGAACGAATTTTTATTTTTCTGCCATTTTTCTTTCGCGTCAGATTAGATAGATACAGAATCCTAATGTGGGACAAAAAATTTATACTAAATTTCCCACTGAGTTACGAAAATCCGATACGATTTCGTAACTCAGTGGAAAAAATTGTGGGACTGGGAAATTGTGTCTATCTTGAAGAGAATAAGGAACTCTTCCTACCTACCAAATTTCATTCAAATCAGAAATGAAAAAAAAATTACAACAAAATAAAAATTCGCCCTTTGACGAAATTTTGAAATGCGAGGCTCTATTACAGTAGTAGAAATGATTAATCTTCGAACCCCACCAAAGATGGCAAAGATCACCAAGGCCGCTTGAGGGTGCTAACTAACCCCACTCTGCCCCACATAACCTCACGTGTATTTTTAATTATAATATTATATAGTGTCCGTAAATCTAATTTAGGTAATTAATAATCTGATACCTCAGACGAAACATGTCATGATGTCACGCCGATTGTGATACCTACGTGAGTTTTTACTCTTGCTCAGTCAGTTGCAAAAATGAAAACACTTCACTCCCAAGCCCCGTAATTAGCTTAGGGAAAGAGGCAGGTACTTATTAGGGATGACAGCCCTGTAATTTGCGGGCTTGAGTTTTGAAGAATCCATTTCAATTGAATTTCAGTATGATTCACGAAAGGTTAAATTATAAGTAGGCACGGTATTTTCTTGAAGATTTGAATTATAGGTAATTATACAAAGAAAAAGCTTATCTTAGTCAATTCAAGGACAAACATCGCGTGACATAGGCTGACCGATAATATTTCGTTGATTTTTTATCAGTGCTTATAAACAGGGAAGTAGGTACCTATGTGATATTCATAATATAATTGATAACCCGTCTTATTAAGATCTTCATAACATGCATGATCATACTGAAATTCTGAAATGCTGGCCATAGGTATACGTTCGGGCATATTCGCCAGCACGCCTACCACGAACGTCGAAAATTGGCATTGACAGGAAAATCTCTTTTTCACTCCAATATGCAAGTGTGATAGAGATGGAGATACAAATCCGCAAGCGTTAGATTTTCGTGGTATAGGCCCTGATCTGCCAATAAATCTATTGTCTGGCGAATGCCCGGCGAACATACTGTCAGATTGCCCGAATGTGGCAATATGGCAGGAAAAAAAAGAAATGATTACCTCTACGAGACTCCTTATTGCGCCCAGGAACCTTCACAGGGGACCGTACTTTCCCGTTATTTGCCATACCATACTAAATGAATGAGAGCTATTATATTGAATGTATTAGATAGGTACAGTCAACTACTAAGATATGAATACAGCCATGTGCTTTGTTGCTGTACTTATAGTTGACTGTACAATAAAGACTTATATTTTAACAGTAACTACAACCATTTGTATTGTTTTATGTTTGTTCACCGATTACTCTAAGCGCCGTCGTCCAATTTGAGTGATTTTCTTGTTCGAAAGGAGTTACTTACCTCCAATGTGTTCGCGTAGGAATTTGGCGCTGAGGAATTAAGTGTCTATTCTTAAGCGATTTACCTAAGCATTTTCTTCCGGAAACCACCTATTTGGTGAAGCAAACTTGATGATAATGTATTAAGAGCTGGCTACGGAAAAAGGTTTGCAATTAGTAGAACGACGACATTTTCTAGTTGGTGAGCCATACTATCATTATTAATTAATCCGGGCGCCTGGCAGCTGTTCAGCGGTGGGTGGCATAGTTGCTCTTTGTCAACGCCTGGCAGGGTGATTTGCGCCTGTATTTTTGCACACTTACTGCACTGCGCTTTAGAAAATAAAAGCCGTAAAATATATGTAAATACTTTATTACAATCTTCCTATACTAAAACACAAGTTTGGATTCTAGTCAAAGTACTTAGTACAAAACGATACATTATGACTAAAGTATGAAAAGTAAGTAGTCACCTGCAATAGTATCTTTCGCTAGGAACGCCGCAAAAATATCCCACGGATAGTGAGAGGCGATTGAGATCAAAAAACATCCCAGAAATTTCAATCGTGAAGATGGTTTAAATTTATCATTATCACCCACTTGGGGACCAGTGATTCAGAAGTTCACCCCGCGAGATGTGACTTCGGATCGATGCGCGGATATTGTGAGTATTGTGTGTCGTGCCGATAACATTTAGTAGACCTAACTTTTTCTATCTACCCTGCGTTTAAAGTGACTTCCCGCTGGGTAGGCGAACATTTCTAGCAAGATGGCCGTTAACACTTCGCAGATTCATCAGTCAAGCCGCGACCATGACACATGAAACAGTGTCTAAATGTCGGTACATTAAGATAAATTAACTGTATCCGCGATAGACCCGTTTTATGTTTTATACTAACATAAGAGCGTCTTACATTCTCTATCTCTGAAAAAAGATACTATTCCAGGTGTACAGTCAAGGATTTTAATTTGTGACCCCCGGTTGACAATCCTTTCAAACTGTTATTAGAAATTGATTGAAATACAAGAAAAAGGTTCACGGACTGGGAAGGGGTCCCAAATGAAAGACCGCGACCGAAATGCAATTTTTTTTCTCAACTAACTAAGGTGATGGGGGCAAAGTGCGCCAGCCGTCTAAGTGCGCCTATTACTAGTAAGTATCATTCCATGAAAATCAATATTCTATTAAATATCACTATCACTTCATCACTACATAATAATAAAACAAAGTTTTCTCTGTCCCTATATCCCTATGTATGCTTAAATCTCTAAAACTGCGCAACGGATTTTGATGCGGTTTTTTTAATAGATAGAGTGATTCAAGAGGAAGGTTTATATGTATAATAATAACCCGTGCAAAGCCGGGGCGGGTCGCTAGTAATTCAATATATGAAAGGTAGTCGCACTTCGCCCCCCTCACCTTAATAGGTGAAAACATGCGTTTCTTTAAATGTCTATTTGTCTAGTGACAAATTTGGTTTGCCAGAATATCTGTATAGTTATAGTCTTGCAAGCAATCGAAAAAAGTAACAGTAGGTTAGATAGCATCATACTGTCTTTTTCTTACGGTAGTATTATCACCCCGAAAAAAGGGATGAGTATAGTTTTTTTGTCCTACTGTTACTGCGATCGTTGGCTTGTCAGACTATAACAAGAGATCAAGACACCAGCATTACAGGCATTAGTCATACAAAAACACTTATTAAAAACCTAGGCAGTGGAGAAAGACAAGGTGGGAAAGTAAAGTGGTCTCGGCGCCGAATATAATTTATTCCCTTTAGACCTATGGTCCGTGGGGCCCTAGCGCTCTGAGTCTCCTCAAATATCTAGAGACCTATAGAAATATCTATAGTAACTCAGGGTCCGCCTAAAGCAAAGGGGGCGCAAAGTAAGGACTTAGAATTTTTTTGATCAAAAGTGAAAATTATATAGGAATCATAAAATACTTAGGAAAATTTTATTCAAAACGCTAAAATAAGCATGTTTTATAGAAAAAACTTTTTCTCTAAAATCAAAAATGGCCAAGATATTCGCCCTCAAAGATTGATGGTTTTCAAGGGAGCTGGGACATAGAAAAATTTCGATGGATGATGTTGGTGTTATTATAACACCTATTTATTATTATTTTATCGTAAAGATTACGCTAAAATAAGCATGTTTTATAGAAAAAACTTTTTCTCTAAAATCAAAAATGGCTGAGCTAATTGACTTCAAAGTTGGCAAATTTCTAGGACTTGTAAAATATATTGTGTCAGACACTGCCTTAGCTCCGGCGCTGCGGGAAGTGCAGCCCTTCCGCCCTTGCGTGACAAAGCACGGTCGCCCGTACTCCGCTTCGCAGCTTCGGCCTGTTGGTCGCCTTCGGCGACCAGCCTCAGCCGCTCCGCTCCGCACGGCTCCCGAGCTTTGTCACGGCGGGCGAGGGCTGCTCTCCCTCCGCGCCTCCGGCTTTTTATATACACTCTAGGGGTAGGGCAGACAAGACCACGTGGAATCGGGGTTGACAGCTTCGGTTCTGTGGCAAGTCTTATGATAATGCAATGCTTATTTTAGCGTAGCGTGTTTTAGCTAGATTCGGACTTTCGCAGCCTAATATTGAATACATAATATTCCATCATTGAGAAAATTACATTTTACAATCCGTCATGTATCTTGGTAATTATCAAGTTTAGAGAAAAGTTGCCCCAACAAAACATGCTTATTTCAGCGTATTTATTACGATAAAACAATAATAAATAGGTGTTAATGACACCAACATTCATCGAAATTTTTCTGTCCCAGCTCCCTTGAAAACCATCAATCTTTGAGGGCGAATATCTCGGCTATTTTCGATTTTAGAGAAAAAGTTTTTTCTATAAAACATGCTTATTTTAGCGTAATATTTACGATAAAGCAATAATAAATAGGTGTTATAATAACACCAACATCCATCGAAATTTTTCTATGTCCCAGCTCCCTTGAAAACCATCAATCTTTGAGGGCGAATATCTCGGCCATTTTTGATTTTAGAGAAAAGTTGTTCCTATAAAACATGCTTATATTAGCGTAATCTTTACGATAAAACAATAATAAATAGGTGTTATAATGACACCAACTCCATCAAAAATTTTTTAAGTCCTGCGCCCCCTTTGCTTTAGTCCAACCTAACTCAGCAAGGAAATTCTGCGTCCTCGGTACCCAGCCGCAGGAACTTTTTTTAGATTTAGTTTTATTTCAGTTTAAAATTTGTATTATATCTTCTATAATATATACTTTTAGAAATAAACCTAGAGGATTGATAGGCGCGATAGCTCGCGATTTAAGAACCTTTTTATTCTGAACCACAAAAAACTGGTCAATACAGATCTTCTCTATCTCTTTCGTTTCTCATCAAACGAAAGAGCCAAAGAAATTAGTCATAAGTATTTTAGGAGTTAAAAACGCGAAGCTTTTATGGAGAGCGTGTGCAAAGGAAATTCATTCCACAAACATTGATTACAAATATGGCCGATATGCACGGTGTATTCATAAATAATGAAAAAAAGTTGGTGCGTAAAAAAATACTTTCACACAAAGAGCAAACACGGTTTCTTTTTTAATTAATCTAACTAGCTGTAAATTGAACACTCATTACTATACAATTATTTATACAAAAATACTGACTAATTATTTATCAGCCAATCAAAAACAATCGTAAATTCATTTAAAAAGCGCGCCAAAATGGTATACGTATTTTTTAAACGCACATAGCTACTATTGACTCATACAGCCAGGACATTCTCTATGTTTGTTGATTGCAAAAGAGGAAGTGAATAGGAAATCAGGCTCGTATCTAAGGCAATGCACACACAGGATGCATACGCGTTGAACAGGGCAATAGATTTAATTTAAAAAATACGCATGTATATGAAGGTTGCATTGTTACCTACTTAGTTTGCCTCTCTTTCTAATCACAATTGTTGGACAGAAAGGCAGATAATAAAATTATGACAAAGTTTTTTTTAAAAGGTACTGTTGGTAATATTGGTAGTACCTACGTGAATAGCCTATGGTGTTCATATAATATATGAATAATTATAAGTAATATACTAATATTGGATTTGCAACATACAAACATACATTAAACACTCTTTTATATTTTAAAACACTGTATTTCATACTTAAAACTGTATTTCTATATCTATAAATTTATAAGATTAACAAAGTCAAGATATAAGTAGTATAAGTACATTATATACTATGTTGTTTGTACATTCTAATTCTGATCACATTACGGGGGTGACATTGTCATTGTGTGACAAAACCCCTTTCTAATTATATTTAATAAAGATTAAAAAAAAAAAATGAGATGGATTTATAAAATCTAATAATTCAAGCATTAGGGTCTATAGCAAAACTGCCAAATCATACCCTAGATACATCTTTACAGTCAAAGCCTCTACAATATTCAAATTATACGCATTATCACATAGAATACAAGTGCATATTGGGCGATATGAACTAAATCTGAGTAAACTGGTCATCTTGCTTGCGCTTTAGCTGTCATCGTCAAGGCTTGTCCAACCTGTACCCTGTCTCCGGAAGCAAAATCAAATTTAAATTCCTTCGGGGCTTCAAACAGCAAGATTATTGTACTCCCCATGTTGAACTGACCAAATAACTCTCCTTTCTTAATAGGTAAATCTCCTAAATCAGCTTCGTCAATTCGATTGCGTTGTCCTTTAGTATTTGTTCGTAACTCTGGATCAGCATAGATTTCTATTGAACCAACATTAGTCGCCCCTACAGCAGTCATACTGAAGAATCCGTGTTCCCATTTACCAACATACACAGCTCGTTCATTCATAGTAAAAAGTCCAGGGATCAGTCGGGCCATCCATGGATTCACTGATAAAAGTTTTCCTGAGAAGTGTCGCCGGAAATTTGCTGTCCAGTCACATGGAGAATGGAATCTGTGATAGTCACCCGGAGCCAGATAAATAATACATTGATGTAAAATATTTTTCTTATTAGTCAATAGTGAGTCATAATAATCTTTGCCTTTGGTCTTCGACCATTTATTTTCTCCTAAAAATTCCTCTAAACTGTATGTGACTCCTTTAACTTGCTCAATCTTCTCAGTGTCTGCTGGACCGCAGTTTAGGACCACTCCATCGCAAGGAGAGACGCACGGGACAGGGGAGATGGCCCTCGCACCTTCGCGTAGGGGCCGTGCGAAGAACGCAGCTAAGCTTTTGTAATATGTAAGATCAGCTACAGCCGCGTCGTTTAAATTCACATTAAATACTCTAACGTACGTACCGTAGACGAGGCTGCGGAGCGACGTCGGCAGCTCACAGGCCGCGAGATGGCCCCATATCCGACTTGTAATCCGAAACGGAAACATTTCGTAAAATTTAATTTCCACTTTCGACACTTCATAGTTAACGCTCGCCCGAATGTAGCACCAACCGACGTAAATAACGCTTCCGAGAGGCACCCACCGCGTAATTATAGCACTCAAATTCATCCATTTATTCCGTTGAAACTGAGTCGCGTTCTTTGTTTGATTGTGCAGCGTTGATGTCTGCCGGAAAGGTCTGTGTGGACGCAGACGCTGCTTGAAAAGCGGGTTTATGACTGGAAGGCAGCTACGAATACGCGTGGGCGGAAACATTTTGCTCACGCCTGCCTTCCGTCTGGGTTTAAAATAATTTGTTTATCTGATTACTTTTCGGGATTGATTTAATTGCGCAGACTAGAAACATCCGATAACGAGAGCCAAGGCCGGACAAAAAAGTTAGATACGGGGACGTTTTGAAGCTAAGTCTCTCTATTTCTTGTGAAGTGAATTAAAAACACTCATAAAATATTAACGCAAAGGAAGTAAGTGAACTCAGAGCTATTTTTGACAATTGCAGGTCAATGTGTACTATTATTCACGGATCGCAGAGCCTTGATGTAAATAGCCTAGTTTGAGTCCAATTAGAATCTATTCAAATCAAATTAAATATTTATAAATAAAGGTTTTTGAACGTAGTTAGAAACTGTCATATAAAGGGGTCTACGAAATCCAAACGTTTGCAATTTGTCAAATTTTCGTTTGTCACCCAAGATGGCGATGGCGTCTCTGGAATAGTTTATTGTTTTTTGGTTGCAAAATGTTATTTAAATGTTGTTTGCAAAATGTTGCAGTAAACTAACGAAACAGTATACAGCTAATGAAGAATTCATCATGAAACGAATTCAGTCACTCCGTTAGTCATCAAGCGGCAATCCCGGGATCTTGGCCTCCTGAAAAACTATAGTTTAACTCTTTATATTTATAGCTATAAACTTAACATATAGCGAGGTCAATTACCGAACAACGTCGCCCAAGTGGCAATATACCTTTCTATTTATATAATATACTGAAATATTGATAATACGTGACAATGGCTAAATTGTTCACCTCTCGGACAGAAGCCATTATTTAAAAGAAGATGAAGATTTGTCAGTACAACACAGTGAAGAAGCAACATTTTAGGGTCGCCACTCACGTTCGGAATAAGAGTATGAATTTATATTATGAATTCCGTCTCTGATCCCGAATTGCCTGCCGTGTGATTTATAAAAGAAGAAGAAGAAGATTATGAATCATATCAATCTGACAGATTCATAATCCATAATGGCCTCTGTCCAAGAATTGGTTAATTTTGCCAGTGTCACGTATTATTTAATATATCAGGAATAATATAATATATTAAATGTAAATAGTATATTGCCTCTTGGGCGACGTTGTTCGGTAATTGGCCTTGCTATTTATTCCGTTTATAGCTTATACGTATTAAAATAGTTTCGCAGGAAGCCGAGATCCCGGGACAACCGAGTAATGACTCAATTACGCGATTACACGCGTTTCAGGAATAATTCTTTATGAGCTGCAGAAGTGTGCAGCTTCGTTAGTTTACAGCACAATAAGCTATAAATATTACACATTAAACAAACTTAGCACACAAAAAACAAATCATAATCATAATCATAATCATTTATTCGTTGCAACCAAAGAACTATTCAAGAGACGCACCCGCCATCTTGAATATCAAAACGGAAGTCCCATTCATAATCTGAACAAATGAGAACGTGTGTAATTGTATGTAATTCCGTGAATATGAATTAAATATAATAAGAAAATAAAATAAGAAAATTCATACTTGCGATAAATCGCAGGCGTATGTAGACCCCTATAATAATTTAACCGTTATTCTAATCTTTTGCTTGGTGCTCCGTAGAGAGTGGAAATTTTACAGTCTGTGGTTTAATGAATGACATACATACAACTGCATCACAAGCGAAAGTTATTTGTAAAATTCTTAGTTATATCCCTTTTATTATTTTGTTTTCCATCATTTATTTAGAACTTCTATGTCCGAAAAGTGCAATGGAGTGGAATCATACGAGATTGAAACAGAGGACAGTAAATCGAACGATGATGTTTGCCGATTTCTTAAAGCCGACGCTGCGGAAAAAGGTGTCTCGTTTAAAGGTGTATTCAGAGGTTTCGAGAAGAGTCCTGTAGTCACATTGACGAGGACTGATATATCACCGTATCTCAAGAATATGAGACAGAAATCCGTTGAGAAATCGCAATTGCAGAAGTGTTTATCGAAGTTGGATTTTGCTGTACATTCTAGACGGCTGGGCGACAAGTGCTCCATCAGCATTCTACGCCACGACCTTAACGAGCTCAAAATGGCCTTCCAGAAGGACCCTAACAACCCCATTTTTAATACTACCTTCAATATTGCTAAGCTAAAATGTAAGATTTGCAAAAAAGTTTACTCTAGTGAGAAGAAGTTGCAGAATCATCAGGAAAACAAGCACATGCTCGTTTACAAGTCGAACGAGAAGGCTCAGAAGCGGGTGTCGTTCTCGGACCAGGTGACAGTCCATGAAGTCAAGGAATATCATAAATGCAGGAAGTGCACAAGGATATTTGAGAAGTATAATCTTCTGAAACGTCACATGAAGCAAAGACACAAGAAACGTAAGTGCTACATCTGCCATTATTGTAACAAAAACTTTGTTGATAGGATGTTTTTCAAATTGCATATTAAATTGCACTGTGACGTTTGTGGGGACCTCTCCGCTAACAGGTCATCATACTTAGAGCACAGGCGGAGAGTCTGCAAGGTGCTGAAGTTTCACAAATGTAAGACATGCGAAGAGTCTTTTTTCAAATTCATGGACTTGAAAGATCATAGTTATGATCATTTGCCAACAATGTTTGTCTGTGACATTTGTAAAGACCAGTTCCCTTCGAAATGTGCTGTTGCTCATCACATTTCTTTCCTCCACTCTAAAACTCGTCCGAGGTCCTTATACTCAATGCGAACATTGGGAAGTGAGAGATTATATTTGTGCAATTTCTGTGACGAGAGCTCAGTTGAACGGGATGAAATAGAGAAACATGTAGCGTTGCTACCGGACTTAACAAACCGTGCCATGACAGGTTACAAAGACTACTATTTCTGCGATCAGTGCATGAAGAAGTTTGACGTTGAAACGGACATGCTTCAGCACAAATGGACGCACTTTCTGAAGACTAGTGACAATTCTCAGCTGCGGCCAAACACTATAAAGCCTAAAACTGACTATCAGAAATTTTACAAAGTAGACGAGGTCCCGGAGCACATGCAGCCACAGGTTATATTGGAACGGATTAAAGTGGGAGGGAAAGAAGTAACTGATTCAATTGACTTTGTGGATGTAAACTGCTTTGACGAATACACAGGAGAGATTAAGAAACCTGTGGTTGATCCTGTCTCGAAGAAGACAATCATTTCTAAACATCAGTGTCAGGTGTGTATTACCGACACATAGAAACATCCCAATAAGTAACTGCTTTGCTTTCATTCTATCTTGCATATTGGGTTTAGAACCAAAGTAACATCAGATGGCAACATGATGCATAATCCATCTCTCCTGACACTTGCATTTTTATTTCCAAAAAAAAAACAATGCTGAATTGGAAATTTTTATTTATTTTCTATTTAGAATTGCGAGATCTTACAATCCTAGTAGGTGAAAAAAGTGACCCAAGATTTTTTTTCGATTTCACCACCATTTTTACACAGATTTAGTACGGCGGCAATTGAAAGATTTAAAAATGTAAGTATGTCAGTTTTAGGAAACTTTTGTTTTCTTCTACTAGGATTGAAAGAGGCTTTGGACTTTAAAAAAACGCGCCCCTATGCAACTGAATCGCAAATTGCAATGTAAGTGAAGTTCTATGCAGAAAGTGGTAGTTATGTTGCATTTGCCTCCAGTGTCTTGGCTTTAGGAGATTACTCTTAGGCAGTGTACAGTCGACATCAGATACATCCGAGCTGCCGAGGTTTTCACAAATAACAGAACATGCACTGGCTGACAATAGAGGCGTGTTCAGATATTTGTCAGCACCTCGGCAGCTTCGATGTTTCTCGTACAACGAGGGCGAATGCGAAAATGGCGACATGTTGAGCGTCGCGTTTGCGTAACGTTCGCTCTCGTGGGACACTTCCATACATATCAACGATTTGTTTTTTACGCACCACATCGCCATCGCGTTTATTGCCTTCATAGTTCACTGCGTTACTAAAACGGTACAGCTAGGTTCATTTCATTTAGTACTAAGTTATTTTAAATTTATAGGTAATTTACTTTCAGTTCATATCTAGGTAATTGGAAATTTTCCAAATCACTTGTACAATTACTGTCAGACGCTTGTAGGTATTTGGATGTAATCAGTTTATGTAATGACTAATGACTTACAAAGGCTTATAGATTAGGTACCTACTCAACTCATGCCCAATGTGAGGTTTTTTTTCCAAGCCCTGGTGATCTTTTTTGACCTGATTGTGATGTTTTCACAAACCCCACTCAATAATGTATCACATTCACATGCTTTATGCATGAGCTCTTACGCACACTTTTCGGTACGTATGTTTGTAGCAGTCTCGCTCAATGTGGACTGCCCCGCGAGGCAAACGTCCATGTGTCATCAGCAGGGCCCGTAATTTTCATGCCGATGACAGACAAATGACGTCAAGCTTCTTTCTTTCTTTTACGTTTGAAAGAATAATCTGTATAACGGTTATGCATGGGTACAACAATATGTATTTTATTATGTGAATATAATATGTATGTACATATGTATATGTATTTGTGTATGTATATTAATAATTAGCTGTATTTATTCCAGAATGTGACATTTTATCTCTCTGTTTTACTCTTCCGCACCAATTTTGTAAGTTTCTGTTTGACCCAATGGTTGACTGGTAGAGAATGCCTTAAGGCATTAAGTCCGCCATTTGTACTTTCTTGTATTGTGCAATAAAGGTTAAATAAATAAATAAATAATGCTGTCATTGAATAACGTCAAACGCGATGTTAGAATCGAACGTTGATAGACTTTATCTGTCATTAACTCATTTCGTATTATAACATCCTGTGTGTTTATATACGTCATTATGACGAGATCGGCAAGAAAATGACGGGCCCTGGTCATCAGATATATGGAGCAGTCACAGCACTCACAAATATCTGAACATGATCCTCTTGTCAAGTCGTTAGAGTATTTGTTTAGATATTTTTGAACACCTCAGGCGCTCTAATAGCTACTGTGCAATGTACAGTCACCTGCAATAGTATATGACGCTGTGAAGGCCGCAAAAATATGTGACACAGTCTTGTTTGTACCGCCATAAGAGCGTGTCACACATTTTTGCGGCCTTCACAGCGTCATATACTATTGCAGGTGACTACAGTCGGTGCCCTCACATAAGTATCCACCCCACATATGCAACCGCGTAGCGCGCGTGGATACTTATGTGAGGGCACCGACTGTACATACAGTGCGACATAAAAAGGTAGATATTAAAAAGTGGCAACATTGTAGTGTAGTCCCGTCCCGTTTTCTTCGATGTTTTGAATTTTTGAATTTCTAGCTTTTTCTGTCGCAATCTTTACGAATCATCTCATCTTATTCCAGTGTAATAATAACGTAGTAACATATTTATGTAACGATTTTGTTGATACATATGTTTGCACTTGACTGTACTCTTAGTTATGTAATACTCTCCAATGTAATACAATTAACCAAATTGGAAGAAATCTGTTACTATAGCCTATTTTCCATGGTTCTTCTTTTAGAGATTTGAAGTATAGATAGATAGATAGATAGATAGATAAAATACTCTTTATTGCATACCTCTCCTTCATACACTCGGCTACTTCAATCAATTCCAAAAATTTTAAAATCGCCGTCAATGGAATTTACTAACGATGTAAAGGCATCATGTTTTGTCACTGTTTCTCCTTGTATTTTCACACTACCTCATCAAACACCACTGAAACAAAACTTAAGATAAATAATTTAATCTTTGAGATTTCATTAAAAACTTAAAACTTTATCAGTAACAGACAAACACCGAATTATAAAATCAATGCAGTGCCAAAAAACTGAATGTAGTTTTTTGCTTTTTTTTGCTGTAGGTTTCGCATATATTTAATGAATCAGTTAATTACTGTTACATAAATCTCTCAAATGAAACTTAAAAATCGGTAAACAGTTATTAGCTGTATACTATAATACCATTAATACCTTACATAACACAATAAATAAATATTTGTGGGACAATTTTTCACAAATCGACCTGGTCCCACGGTAAGCTCAATAAGGCTTGTGTTATGGTTAAATAAATCATACAAGTATAGTTTGAATTCTCTGAGGTAAATTTTACGGTTCGAGCCTTGATCCTTTAAACAATAGCCTTTGTATAATTTATTGCAACTGCTATCTCCACGCGTTAGGTAACAATATAGTTAAAAAGCAACTGTATCCTTATGGCACTAAGGTTCAAATTCATGTAATGGACATTGGACACTCTGTTTACTCTAGCTTATATCAGCCTTGCTATTCTTGATACTGTATATTATTCCGTGTGTATACGTGAAATCCACTTGTATCTTGTCTTGTGTAAACCTACTTGTATTTTGCAACACTATGCTTTCACTGTATTTGCCTGGGCCATTTTTTTGTTTTGTATTTTCTTTCCCATTTATTTTGTAGCCATTGTCTAGAAGTATTTTGTGTAATTTTTCACATTTTGTTATTTTTCTATTTGTCTCAGTTAAACAGTAAATACACAGTTTACTGTTTAACTGGGCCGTTTGGTAAGAAGTTATAATTGGTGAACTATTGACTGATTTATTACTTGGATGATTAATGATGATTTCTATTAAAATTAACTAGATTTGAAATCAAAAAGTAAGCTTTTATTCTACTAGAAAAGTACCGAGCAACTTCTTTACCAGCTGCCTGAGTGAATTGTTAGATTTATCATCGTTTATTATATTATCATGAATTCGTAAAGCGTGTGATATGTGTAAGTTGTGTTTGCCTATAATTGGGTGAATACTCTGGAGTGATTTTGTACCTTTGATTAAAGTGTTTTAGTAATAGTATTGCACCTGTTGGCAAACCTGTATCAATAAATAAAAAAATAAATAAAATTCACACACATGTAGAAATTTGACTTTAATAACCGCATTCTTAGCTCTATCCTAATTTATCCTTCTCTATCTTTTTTCAGACCTGTGGAAAATACTATTCCACTAATTACTGCCTCAACCGCCATATAGTCACCATGCACTCTGACTATGAGAACCTTAAATGCAAAGTCTGCGAGGAAACCTTCGTCTGGCCATCACTCCTCCACAACCACAAATGCATCCGACTCAACTTACCAGAGATTCCATTCGACGATGCAAGACCGGAGATACACTTTGACAATCTAAATGAAATACACAGTTTCGATGACTTACCTATCACCGAAGATGATTATATACATACAGTGGACTTTGATATACCCACTCCAGTTGTAGAGCTGCCTGAGTATGGTGGATGGCAGAATCAGAATATTCAAACCTATTACAGTGGATGCAAGATTGTAATGCAGGAGGTACCCATTGAGTTCTAAGTGCTAACTATGGGCATGGATTATTGAGTGAAGTTAATGGTTAATGGCGTTCATAAACGCTAATAAAACACAGTTTTGCTATACCTACCTCGTTTTTTTAGGATTAGTAAAATAACGGCTGATTGTTAACTTTCTTTTACTATTTGAGTCATCTCTACAAAATATTAAACTAAGTTTTATTCCATTATCAATATTATGATGAAAAAAGAGGTAGATTTGGCAGCTTTTACTTTGATTTCCTAAAAATAGCAAGACAGTCGCATAATAAATAAAAAACTGTCTAATCCTAAAAAAACGAAGTGTAAATGATTGTTTGTTCTTATCTGGCAGTTTGATTTGATATTTGCCATTGTTAGAAAAGGAGAATTTCACTTTTTTATGAATAAGGGGGTATTTGCTTATGGGGTGAGGTGGGTACAAACTCGATATAACGCATATAATATATATATATATATATATATATCCAACGCCGATCAGAGGCCCGTTTATCAAAGCTTGTAACTTGTAAAACATTGTTAGTCTCTGTCTAATTAAAGGAGTAAAACAGAGACCCCCGCTTGTTTTACAAGCTTTTGATAAACAGGTCACTGGCAGTCCTCCAGTTTTAATTAGATAGCTCCCGTGAGTATCAGACATACTAAAATACTTATAACGGGTTATTCACGTCAATAAAGTCGAAAATACCGCGACAATAGCGCGATATGTTTCGGAATAGTCCGTGTCCCTTATTCATGAGTCATGCGTCCGGCCGCGACGGCGGCTCTGCGCACAGTGTGCGTTATAAGTATTTTCGCAGTCCTTCAGTCCTATGTATGTTATCTATCCCTTTTTAACTGGAGTAAAAAGAGAGAAACATAATCATCAGAGTTCGCGTTAGAGTTTGTACTCGAGTAATAATTCCATATTTTCGTTTATAGCCAGCCATTTTTTTAATGTAATTTTTTTTATTTATGAAGTTTCTCAAAATTGTGTCTATTTTATTTATTTAGAATTAGCTTTACCATTTGTCACTATAACGTTCGAAATTACATTTCTGACTCCTTGGCAGGTACATGGGTACTCAGGTCATGAGTTGAGGCCAAATTAATAAAATAAAATAACGTTGTGTATTTTTTCGTATCGTTACTGTTATATTGTCAGGCTCATCGTTATCAATATCATATATCAGGGAAAAGATTTAAAGACTTGTATTACACTAAAACATTCTATAAAATGCATTTTAGGGCTTCAGTGTAAAAATTCTAAGTATAATATCAAGGTCAATGCATGCAATGCAAGGTTTAGGGTAAACATACCTATTTACATATACTTTCAAGTTACAACCTTATATTATGCCAAAATGGTAAATACTTAAGGCCAATGATATTTTACCCCATGTACTACAAAGTTTATCGTTACTATTATTTTTTGCGGTTTTTTTTAAAAGGTGCCTTATATTTTTGTCTTAGTTGTTAGCTGATGAAAAATGGATTCGGCATGTTTTGTTTAGTTTGACTTCACTATCTTATGCTTATTTCTCATAAAAGCGTTTAATACATAAAAGTGTAAAAGATCCTCCACACTTATGCGATCTACATGTGTGATGTGCCCTCTATATTTTTTTATTGTTTGTCGCTGGGGGAAATTGCTATTATGTATTAATGTACTTTAATTCGCTCGCGCTACGTGTATATAATAGCAATGGCATTATTAAATGTATTGTAAAAATCCAACGCTTTATGTTAAAAGTAAAAAAAAGTTGTATTTCTTTTTGCTGTACAACTGCTTATGTTATGAATTTAGTATGTTCAATGTTGAAATTAGTTGCAACATATCAACAGTGTCAATATTTAGCCAAGTCTCAGAGATTTACATACATTTTTGTTCTAGTAATAGCCATAGTACATTAGAGTACATATAAAATAGTATTTTGAAGAATTGTGTATTTAAATGGGTGTAATAAATACATATGCTTATTTAGCCGATTCGGTGATTTTGTTTACTATTGTAAGTACTAAAACGTTATTTGCTTGATACACGTGTTATTGGTTTTTGTTTATTGTCCCTGTATTAATGTATTGATTATGTTACTTACATACGTCTGAAATATACTTTACCAATTATACCTATTAGGTTCAAAATTTAAAGTTTAACTCAATATTTAGTGTATTTTTATGTTTGCGAAAGCTATATTCTAATTATTTTTAAGATCTATATTAGGATATACTTATTAGAACAGTAAATAAATATTTAGGACTAATATAAGACATTGTCGCGTTTTTGTCGACTTAAATGTAAATAAGTACATAACGTTAGCCAAACAGTCAAAAATCATAGACACTATAGAGTCCGTCTATGCTAAGTTTCATAGATATCGATAGCACAGATTGTACGAGTAAGTGTTAGGTCAACGTTATAATTTCATAGAAGTTTGACGTTTAAAATAACACTTTAAAGTTTGACAGTTCATTTGCTGGGAAGAGATAACGTGGTTTGACTCTAGCAGTCTCAGTAAGAAAAAGGAAAAACAGGGCTAGTACCACGAAATTCGAACGATTGCGGATTTGTATCTCCATCTCTGTCACACTTGCATATTGGTGTGACAAAGAGATCTTTCCGTCAATGCCAATTTTCGATGTTCGTGGTAGGCCTGCAGATACCCATGATCATATGATTAAAAAAAGAACAAAAAATACGAATACCTGAGCGCCTACCACGAACCGCGAACGAAAGTATGCCTCCCTTGCGCACTTGAGATTTCTCACTCAAGTGCGACAGAGAGGTGAAACTTCATTCGTGGTTCGTGGTAGGCCTTCTGATATGATTATGATGATCGAACATATGATATGTACAGCCATGAGATAGGAGCGAAGGTTTCTAAAATATCTGAACAAACAGTCTTCACGTCTTGACAAAAGAGCTGTCAAATTTGCCACTAAAATCGCCGTCAACAGAACTTACAAACGATGTTATCAAATTTCACACTACCTCATCAATAGTCATCAAACACCACTAAAGACATGCACTACTGATATGGTTGTATTATTGTAACATACAAAACGTATGATAAACAACTAAATCTTGGAGATATCATTTAAAAAATAAAAGTTAGGTTATTACGATAAATATGGCGGTTTGTTTACATTGTTAGGAAGTTCAAGTGACGGCGATTTTACAATATTTTGCACCACTTTACGTGTCTAAGTATTGTTCGGTCTATGGCTAACAGTAAGTAAGTACATTCGGCAAACTATATGTATGAGTTATTAATATTATGATTACATAAATTTGTTTTCTATAAGGTGAAGCCCCTTAAGACGTTTTTTTGGTAAAGGTAGTCTTTAAAATCTGTGCCAATGTGTGAACCCCATGTGTGTATTCAATTACTTGCATTTTGTAACGCATTCAATTGTTTTTAGTTTCCAGTGGAAGTACATAAATAAATGTTGTACATAAAGAGTTTGTTTTAAAATTACCCCGAAAAACCCTATATTAGAGTAGCAGATATAAAACTTAAGATTAGAACCCTTTCTTAGCAAAATTGTCATTCCTCGTATTTTAAATAAGATGGCCTTGATAATCATTTAGGAGTGGCCGATAATAGGTGAATTTACCCTATAATATAATTTCACTGAGTCAAAGTTAAGTGTCAACAGGCAATATCGAAGCTTTTGTTTGACTAGGGTTTCACCAATCACAAGAGGCCTGGTGATCAATGTTACCAGGTTAAGAATCACAATTTGCAAAAAAAAAGTAATTTCAATTTTAAATTAATTAAAATAAATCAATTTCAAAATAATTTACAGGGTGATGGTGCCTCCGTCGTGACATCATAAAATGAAATCGTTTTCAAATTCTTAGCTATTTCTGAACGAAAATGTCCTGGGCGTCGGCAGTAGTGACTAGTGACGTGCTTTGTGCTTACCGATTAACGTACTTCTCGATAAGCTAGTAAACTGAAAGTCTGAAACAAAAAATCACTGTTCTATTTTATACGAGCCAATGCAAATATCTGGTAAACTAAAAAATATGAAAAGCTTACAATAAATATAACAATTTAATTATATCGGGGCTTCTTATTTATTTTCTTTACTTTAGTTAAGTTTGCCTGCGGTTTCAAACACAATATCGATAGGTCCATGTCACAAAAAAATGTCAATGCGCCGCACTGGCGTCGGTATGTTTTGCTGTCAAAAGCATTACCGTATTTAATATCCGATAAAGTCAATAATATTATCGAAATTACATCTAAACAGCAGCAATAAGCTTAATTACACATTATTAAACAGTTACTTATAATCTTCCACGGTACATACGCGTTTAAAGTGCTTAAATTGCTACATCCTGGGTGCGGTGTTCGCGTGTGATATTTCAGTGTTATATTAACTTAAATCATGTCTGTGAGTGAAAAAGTGTCTTTATCGGATGCTCTAAGCAATGTGGATGTCCTGGATGAGCTCATGCTTCCTGGTAAGTAGTTATTTTGGCTCCTTATCAACCTCGAAATTATGATTCATACATGTTTATTTTGTTCCGTGGTACATGTTAATGGATTCAACGAAAGGCGTAGGTATTTTTGTTTATATGTTCAAAATATTCTTGTGAATTAAATGATGTATGTCATACATTAAATAAAAATAAATAAAAAAGCCTTTTATTTCATTGTAGCTCCTTATGTTACAATTTACAAAATGTAGTTATTCTTAGGTGTTAGCTACACCAGAACCCCCTTACGAGGTAAAGGCCTCTTCCAGAGATTTCCAGTCTTCTCGGTTTTGGGCCCTCCAAGTCCAGTTGGGCCCCGCTACCTTGCTGATCTCGTCAGCCCATCGCGCTAAAGGTTTACTAAATCAGCGTATGTTAAGCATACTTGCTGATGAAAAGTGCATTTTTTTAATATTTTGGAACAATCTTACACAAATCAACCTTTACTCACTGCAAACTCAAAAGGCTTGTGTTGTGGATACTAGAATACACTACTTATTAATAATTACCATTGTATATTTTATTAATATCATTTCTGAAGGGTGGATACTTTTTAATTTTGTTACACCTTGCACCACTCAGAATTAGCTGCTAACCTGGAGTTAAGCTAATTCTCTAAAAATCATGGTTTTATGTCATTAAAAGTCAGTAAACATGATTTTTTTGGTAGTTATATTACCTTTTCATGACGGGCCACCTACCAAGCATGTCAGTAGAACATACTATGTTTCTTCTAACTAAGGCTGGATTTGACCAAACTTATTAACCAAGAGTAACGCTTACTCTTGGATACTAATGTCAAAATCCCATAGTAATGTGACGTCTATCTGAGAGTAAGCGTTATTCACGGTATAAAAATTTGGTAAAAACGCATCCTAACTGTGTTAGTTAGTTAGTTAGTTGTGCTGGGCGTTTTCCGCAACTCGACATCTATTGTGCCTTTTTTGCGTGATAACGAGGTAGCCCTATTCTAACCACCCTAGTTCCTCCACGAAACTTAGCATATGTTTTAGGTTGCTAATTGCTTCCTTTAGTGTTGTTGGAGTTCCTAAGTACTTACTCCTGTATACTTCTACCTGTCCGCATTCTAGGAGAATGTGTGTTGTCGTTTCCTCTTTTTCCATGCATGCTCTGCACATAGGACTGTCTGTTATGCCCATGTTATATAAGTGTTTGTTTAGTGTGTTGTGTCCTGTGAATAGTCCTACTATTTTCCGCAGTTTGTGTCTGGGTGTCTGCAGTAAGGTTCTCGTGAGCTTGTGGTTTAGCTCCGGTAGGACTTCTTTGGTTTGTCTACATGTTTCCAAATCATCCCAGTATTTATTGTGAAGTTGTTTGTGATGTTGGTTTAATTGGTATTGTATGTACGATAAAGGAAGTGGTATGATAGGTTCGGGTCCATATGTTGGTGTCTCTGAGCCTCTCCTCGCTAGTTCATCCGCCGCATCGTTCCCCCTTGAGCCACTATGTCCTTTTATCCATTTTATAGTTAGTTTGTTTCCAGCCTCGCTTACCTTTGTGAGGCTGTTATGACATTCGAGTGTGAGTTGTGTGGTAAATTTGTCGCTGCATAGCGCTTGTAGTGCCGATTTACTGTCTGACAGTATTAATATGTTTTCATTTTTAATTTGTCTTCTTTGTATTGCATTGCAGGCTTCTATTATTCCCACACATTCGGTTTGGAATACTGTGTTGTGTTCTCCTAGGGGCTTCGAGATGTGCATGTTTAGGTCTTCTGAGAAGACACCACATCCTGTTCCTTCATTTGTTTTTGAGCCGTCTGTAAATATTCTAAGATTTGTTTGATTTAGTCCTTCCTTCGGGTCTTCTGTTAACGATACGGCATAGTCTTTCCAGAAGATCATCGTTTTTGGTATTTTGTCAATAGGTGCTTCCAGTATTGGCATGTTAGCAACTGTATTATCATAGATTTGTTTATGTTTTGAACTTAGGGTTGACCACAGATTTTGGTTTTTCAACCGAAGTGCAGTTGCGGCCGCCTCTTTTTGTATGTAGATGTGTAATGGCAGGAGTCCTAGCATTATTTCTATGGCCGCAGTTGGAGTAGTCCTCATGCACCCGGTGGTTGCCACACATGCTAGTCTTTGGGTCTTGTTTAGTTTTTCCTTTGCAGTGGCTAGTTGTGTTCGGGGCCACCATACTACCGCTCCGTAGCTGATCATCGGCATTATTACCATCTTGTATAGCCACAGTATGATGTGCGGGGCAAGCCCCCATTTCTTGCCCACCATTCTTCGGCATTGCCAGAAGGTCACTGTTGCTTTGTTTAGTTTATTTTCCAGATGTTTGCTCCAGTTTAGTTTGTCATCTAAAGTTATACCTAGGTATTTGACTTCCTTTGAGAGTGTCAGTCTTGCCCCAAAGAGCATTGGCATTTTGTATGTACCCAAGTTTCTTTTCTGTGTAAAGAGAATTGTGTCGGTCTTCTTTGGGTTTACCGTTAGGTCATTCTCCCTGCACCAGTTCTCTATCATCTTTAGTGCAGATTGTGTTAACTCAAATAGCGTGGGAATTACTAGGCCGCTGATTAGGATGACTAAGTCATCCGCATAGCCTATAGTCCTAAAGTGTTTATTGTTAAGTTTTGTTATCAAGTCGTTTACGTATCCTAACTGTGCTGCATTTGTCCCATGGCAGATGGGACCGAATAACAACAAAAAATAGTTGAATCACCCATCTTAAAGAGATATATTAGATCTATAATTATCGGAAGAACTTGCCAGTCAATGAAACAAATTTTTGGCTTGAGTCCTCTTATTACATTTGGAATAATCAAATTGGCTATTTTTGTCACTAGTACTTACAATGTACAATGTTTCTTCTACTTACTTACTTACTTCTTCGGCGCTACAACCCTTTGTGGGTCTTGGCCACTTCTACAATGGAGTGCCACCTGCTTCGATCCTTGGCCTTTCTCCTCCAGGTGGTAACCTTCCCTATGGCCCTGAGATCTTCCTCCACACAGTCACACCATCTCTTTATGGGCCTCCCTCTTGGCCTTTTCTGCTGCGGCTTCCAATTTGTCATGACCCTGGGTGCCCTACTGGGTTCCATTCTCTCCACGTGCCCCGCCCATCTTAGACGCTGTGACTTTTTATTACTCTAACGATTGTTTCCTGTTTCAACAACTGATCAAGCTCATGATTCATGCGAGTACGGTATCCATTGAGTCCGTCTCAGATGTTTCTTCTAACAAACTGTATTTAATTTGTCCCCTGGCTGGCGGCAGTAATGGCACAGGATAACAACTAGAGATGGGCCGAATACGGACTTGCCGAATACGAATAGTCAGCCGAATATTTGGTTCAACTCTTACTGAATGAAATATTCGGTTGTGCCATATTGTTAGGAAAGGAAAACAACTCTGGTTTTTTATTTCTTAAGCTACGGTTTTTTATAAAATAATTGTATTTATATTTTGATGCACATTTATATCTTATCTTTATGACAGTTTCTTAGAATGCTGAAATATGATGTCATTATCCTATGAAATACGAAATAATCTACGCTAGTTATTTACTTTGTTTATTCTGTAAAGACATTGCCGACAATGTAACCCGGCCCGGCGGGGAATGTAATGTATTCGGCCTAATACGAACATTGAAAACCTTGCCGAATATGCCAAATACCGAATATTTACCGAATATTCGGCCCATCTCTAATAACAAAAATGAATAGTTGATTCACTCATTCATGTCCTTAATGGGCTCATTCTTAGGGATCTCTCAACGAGTGTTTCTAATTATACTAATCCTGTTATTTCAGATGAACAGCCATGTATCGAAGCAGCACCATGCTCCATCCTCTACCAGGCGAACTTCGACACAAACTTCGAGGATCGGAATGGCTTTGTCACCGGTATTGCCAAGTACATTGAAGAGGCTACCGTTCATGCCAACTTGGTAAGGACCTTGTTCATTTACTTTCTAAATATATGAATTAATAGAGTAAAGTCAGCAGCAGGAGTAGCTGAGCCGAAATCTAGATAAGATCGCGGTTATTTCTGCTGCATTCAGTTTCATACAAAAAACCTGTATCGGAAGTCGTCATTTTGCGTCCGTGGGAACAAAACGGGCGCAATGTATCTAACAGGCACATATCATACCCTAATTCGAATGTCCCACAGAACGAGCTCCTAGAGGAGGGTAACGCGCACGCCGTGATGCTGTACACCTGGCGCTGCTGCTCCCGCGCCATCCCGCAGCCTCGCTCCAACGAGCAGCCCGACCGCGTGCACATCTACGAACGCACGGTCCAAGTGCTCGCTCCGGAGGTCGACAAGCTGTTGCAGTTCATGTACTTCCAAGTGAGTGTTACAGTTTGGTGCCGTGACCAGGATATTGTAACTATGACATCAAAATCGAGGCAAACTTAGCTTAGTCGGTATTTTTTTATACGTTTAGTTTACCTAAACTTTTTTAGAACGCTAGATTAAAGGATTTTTTTTTCTAGCGTAAAGCCATCGAGCGTTTCTGCGGCGAAGTCCGCCGGCTGTGCCACGCCGAGAAGCGCCGCGACTTCGTCTCCGAAGCGTACCTTCTCACGCTCGGCAAGTTCGTCAACATGTTCGCCGTGCTCGACGAGCTGAAGAACATGAAGAGCTCGGTGAAGAACGACTACTCTACCTACAGGAGGTAAAAGCACTGATTAAGTATAGTCTGACGAGCAATCGAACGCAGTAATAGTAGGTTAGAGAGCTTATGTTATGTTATGTATGGGAGGGATGCTCGGCCGGAATCGAGCGGGCTGTCGAGCACTTGGTGTGCTCATTCACCCCATTTCCTTGTTGCTGGAGGTTATTGTCCCGGCGGCATTCCCCCCTTGCTTTCTTCTAGCCTTCCTGTCGCCTTACAGAACCTCAGGACATCCCTAAGGTCGACGTCCCTTAGCTTCTCCTCCTCCAGCGTATCCCTACCAAACACATTATGACGCACTGCCGCATACATAATGCATTCCGCCAGAACGTGCTTGCTGGTTTCTTCAAGCCCACATTGTGGACACGAACAGGCTGCCTCGTTGCTTATACCCATCACCTTAAGATGCCTGTTAAGTGTGTTGTGCCCAGTGATAATTCCGGTTAGCATCCTTAGGTTGGTTCTCCCTAGCTTTATGAGGCATTTGGTTCTTCTGTGGATGCCACCTAACATCATCTTAGCCTGCCTGCAAGCAGTTTCCTCCTTCCACGCTCTTTCTGCTTCCATCTCTTTCAGTTTGTTTATCACTCCTTTTGTGACTTCAGCCGACATGGGTAGAGCCGGTTCAGGACCTATGAATTCCTTCGCAGCTCCCTCCCTCGCCAGTTCGATCTTTCTCGTTTCTCGTGACCGGCACCCACGCTACAGTAATCTTCCTTCTCCTCCCCAGCGAGTTGAGCTCCTCGTTACATTCTTGTACAAGGGAGGACGTTGTCGCTGCCTTCTTTAGAGACTTTGTGCCGCTTGACTGTCTGTGTGTATTACTATAGCATCCGACTGTTGCGGTTCCTCTTTTATGATTCTTGCACATCGCATTATCGCATATACTTCCGCCTGAAAGTATAGAAGGTATCTGTACCAAGTGGTACAGATACCTTATCCCCTGATTTCGGGATGACTATACCCGCTCCCGCTAGTTGTGTGGAGCTCCATCTTGAGCTATCTGTAAAGCATATCATCGTTGGGTGTTCGACGCTTACCTTCCACTCCTTCCAGTCGTCCCTCTCTCCTATGTGTACTCTGTATTTCTTGTCGAATCTCCTTCCTCTTTATGAGGTCATTGCGTGTTACCATCATCTCCATCTTAGCAAGCACTCTGCCTTGTATAAGCGCATGTCCCTTGTCCACGCAGCTTCATACAGGTTAGAGTTAACGTTAGGTTAACGGATAAGTTGGAGCTCACCGGCTCAGTAATAGCTAGGGTGTGCAAACCGGTTTTTTTAACTGTATGGGAAAACGGCTTATTAACCGAAATTTCATACACATATAAACCGGTTTGCACACCCTAGTAATAGCCTATTCACTCGTGCTTCCAAGAGACCGAGGTCGTACTTGTCAGAGAATACAGAAGGTACCGCGTTCTATTCCTTGGCAGTTTGCTACTGCGTTAATCAACTATTTCTTGTCATTCGTTGCCATGGTTACAGTCTCGTGGGTCACGTTTAAAATCACGGTTTTATGGCATTAAAATTTACAACATAAATAAAATAAAATAAATATTGTGGGACAATTTTACACAAATCGACCTAGTTAGCTCAATAAGGCTTGTGATGTGGGTACTAGACGACGATATATATAATAGATAGATACATATAAATACTTAAATACATAGAAAACATCCATAACTCAGGAACAAATATTCGTGATAAACACACAAATAAATGCCCTGACCAAGATTCGAACCCGGGACCTCCTGCTTCGTAGGCAGGGTGACTACCGACTAGGCTAAGAGGCCGTAACATGATTGTTTTGGTAGTTATATTCCTCTTCCATGATGGGCCATCTACCAAGCATGTCAGTCAGTAGAACATACTACAACGTTTCTTCTAACAAACTACTCGTATGCTACATTTGGTACCTGGACAGAATAACAACAAGAAATAGTTGATTCACCCATCTATTTCTAGTTTCATCCAACAAACACATTGTCCACAGAGCCGCCCAATTCCTGAAGGTTATGTCCGACAGCCAGAGTCTCCAGGAGTCGCAGAACCTCTCCATGTTCCTGGCCACGCAGAACAAGATCAGGGACACCGTCAAGGATGCACTGGAGAAGATTCAGGGTAAGGAGTAGACTGTCAACAGAACTCCTGAAGGTGGTAGAGCCTCCAGGAGTCGCAGAACCGAAAAGAGAAAAAAGGGGCACAATTTACTCACATTTATTGATATTATTCATATAATTATACAAATTCGCTTTATTTATTTATTAAAAAATAACATACTCATAACAGTCATAACTATGTGACACATGCACAATAATATCTGTTTTGAGACAAATATATAAACTTGATCTTAAGAGCAATCTTAACCTAGTCTTTATCTGAGTTTGTCCCTGGGTGACATTTGGTTAGGTGGAGCAATTTTACTCCCTACAAATTGATTGATTATTTTTCATCTGATCGATGGCGATATCTATTTTACCAACTTACAAGACAATGAGATGAATAGAAACAGTTAGAGCATTGTTACCCAGTGGCATCCAATAGGGAGCAAAGTAGCAACACTTTACGGTATTCGATAAATACAACTATTTTTTTATACATTTATTTTCAAAATATATACAGTAAGGGTAACATACCTAGCTACCTACCTTAAATCTACACGGACAAAATTAATTTTCTGCCCTATGACGAAACAAAAAAGGTAATATGATTAACAACATGCAATTACGTTCTTAAATGTGAATTAACATATTATTCATAAACATAAACTAAAGCCATTATAAATCGCACAAAACATATATACTATTATTACATTTATTACAATCCACTCATTTACTCAAAAGCTTCGTCATAATTGTCAAAGATGTCAGTAACACGACTACACGCTATATATCATAATTGTCATATAATAAATTATATACATACAATGATGATACATTACTAAATGATAAAAACTAGTAAAACTGGTGGGATTCGATTTTTCTGAACGCTCCGAAATCGATGATTGTCAACACAGTATAAGGAAGGTGTCTCTAGAACAGTATTCAAACATCGAACATTTAATAATTCTCGTTCGAAATTCAAAATTATAAATGTTCCCCGGCGACGATCAGACGGCGGTGGTCAGGTTGTTCCGCGCCTTAGCAAACTTGCTTAAATCATTATCTGTCGCGTCGTCATTTGTTTTTACTAGAGATCCTTTCATATTTTTCCTTCGAAGTTGAATCCGATCTGTAATGACGACACTAACACATTAATGATAACTACACTAACAAATCTTGCACACTTCGATATATTTTGTACGGACTAGTCACAACAAATACAAATAATTCAACACAGACTTGCATGCCCATTAGGGCTTGTATTTAGGCAGAGGGTAAACGGTACGTACTGTGTTGATTGAATTCTAAACCCATGAATTGTACAAGTTATGGGATCTTCTTGTAGTGGATGGAATCGTGTCGGACGTGGAATCGAAGGTCCAGTCCACCGCCTGCTGAGGCTTCTGTGCTGTTTGTTGTTGGGTTCCCTGAAAATTTCAAAAGCTTGTAGTTAAGTTACAGGGAAATGATAGACGAGATTTGACCAAATCTTTTTTTTTTTTTAATACTACGACGGTGACAAACAAGCTTACGGCCCGCCTGATGGTAAGCGGTCACCGTAGCCTATGGACGCCTGCAACTCTAGGGGTGTTACATGCGCGTTGCCGACCCTTTAAAAACTTTAACACTCCTTTTTTGAAGAACCCCATATTGTAGTCCTTTGGGAAAACAGTGGCAGGGAGCTCATTCCACAGCCGGAGCGTCCGCGGGAGGAAGTTCCTCATAAACCGCACGGTACGAGACCATTTAGGCTCCAGGGTATGCGGGTGAACACCCTGCCGACGGCGAGCGGTGCGGTGGTAGAATGCAGCCGTTGGCATCATATCAAACAATTCCTCAGAGCACAATCCATTGTACAAGCGATAGAATACACATAAGGAGGCGAAGTCTCTCCTTATAATGATAATGATATTTATTTTTTGCAAGAACATAGTTACATAAGGTCTTATAAAATAAAGTAGCATTGCTTATGTTCTACCCGAAAAGGCATGCAAAAATTAAATCTTATACTATTTATGTACAATTACAATAACACATGCAGTAGGTACATACATTTTTATGCGGGATTTCAGTGTTAATCTAGTATGTCCAAAGAAATATGAAATTAAATTACTTAATTAAAACAATTACAATGATAATAATTATACGGTGATTCGTGTCGGTTAAGTTAAATTTTATTGAAATCTTAGATGCTATACATTTGCTGTGTCTGTTAATAAATAGTCAGTGACAGAGTAAAAACATTTGTCTAGTAGCCATTCTGTAAGAGTTCTCTTAAAGCGATTTTTAGGGCATTCTATAATAAATTCAGGTAACCTATTGTAAATTTGGATAGCCATACAGTACGAGTTTTTCTCGTGAAGCATAATTCTAGAACGTGGTAAATATAATTTATCTTTATTTCTCTTTAATCTCTGATAGTAGGTGCTCTGCATTTCAAATAATTCAGGGTGTTCTCTCACAAACATGCACATCTGTTTGATGTACAAACATGGAAGTGGTAAAACTCTTGTTTCTTTAAATAAGGGCCTTAGACTTAAGGGTTCGATATCGCTCGTGAGTTTGGGATCGTTGACAATTCGGACAGCACGTCTTTGGATCGAGTCAAAGGGGCCCAGCTGGTATCCAGGTGCTCCCGCCCAAAGATGGCAGCAATACTCCATATGGGGCCTGACTTGGGACTTGTATAATAACAGTCTTTGCCCCGGAGAGAAGTATTGCTTAGCTCTATTGAGCACACCGAGCTTTTTGGATGCCAGCTTGGCCTTCCCTTCCAGGTAGCTACCACAAAACAGAGAGACTAGTAGAAGTGACTTGCGACCGGAATATTAGGAAAACGGATGTCGCCAAACTCACACAGCCTCAAACTCGCACACCACAGTATCTACAATATAATTGGCCAAAATATCTTATTCAAAACTAAGCTTAATGTGTAATGCAACATCGTTGAAATTATACTACTCATTTTACCACATACGACGTTTCAATTTTCACACTTAACGTGCAAAGGAAGAGGTGTCACCTAGCATCGAGTAGCTGAACTATTGGGTATCATCAAATAGTTCAGCAACACCCCAAAAGATGGCGCATCCTCCTTCTCCCTTCCACGTACGCAGTTTTAGCGGGAGTGACAGAGATAGGCATATTATAACACGTTTATCATGAAATAGTTCAGCAACACCCCAAAAGATGGCGCATCCTCCTTCTCCCTTCCACGTACGCAGTTTTAGCGGGAGTGGCAGAGATAGGCGTATTATTACACGTTTTAGAGGTGTCACCTGGCATCGAGTAGCTGAACTATTATCATCAAATAGTTCAGCAACACCCCAAAAGATGGCGCATCTTCCTTCTCCCTTCCACGTACGCAGTTTTAACGGGAGTGACAGAGATAGGCATATTATTACACGTTTTGGATAATGGATAGCGTAGTGAAGTGCAAGATTCGATAATTTGTCGATAAAAAATTTAAATTAATAAATATTGTACTAATACAGAGCTGACTCAAAAATTTAGGTTTTTTATATAAATTGTAAATGTCGTTATTTTTTAGGGTTCCAAACTAAATAATACTAGGTAAACTGAACCCATACTTACACAGGATGTAACAACAATAATGATGATCCGTTTCAGGATTAAATTTGTATCGCATTATGTCCGTAGCTACCTAATTTTCTTCTATTTTTAACCGACTACAGTAAAGTGTAGGTATGTGTGTATATATACACACATACGGGTCAAACTGAGAACCTTCTTTTATTGAAGTTTACATATGTTTGTTCCCGATTATTTCAGGTTTGCTAGACCGATTTTAATGTGGTTTTCAGAAAGGTACATGTTACATTTAAGAGAAGGTTTTAGTACTTCAACCGACTTAAAAAAGGAGGTTCTAAGTTTGAACCGTATTTGTATAAATACGTATGTCCTATGTATGTTTGTTCCCGATTATCTCGCGTTTGGCTAAACCGATTTTATGCGGTTCTGAGAAAGGTATTTCTTACATTTAGTAGTAAGATTTCGTACTTTAACGAACGTTAGTGTCAAGTCAATATATTTAACTTGAGACTCCACTTGCCGACTAAGAAGAACTTTCTTATGGTAAAAGTTGCTAAGCGCTCCTAAATATATGGTGGAGAAGTTTGGGGCCACGGGTGTGGTCTTGGTAGCTCAGTTGGGCGTGTATTCGAGAGCCGCGGGTTCGAGTCCCGCCCGAGGTCATTAGTTTTTACACATTTCCTTTTTTTCTAAAGGTCGCTTAACTCTGAATATACTACTAAAAATAACAGATTCTACAATGTTAATAATGTATAACTACTATAATGTATTTTAGACTAATATTAATAATTATATATTCTCGTTTATAATTATATATTATTATTAGTTTTATTAATCATTGTTTTCAAATATATACATAGCAGTAATTAATGAACATATGCACTTATACAAAATAATACGTATAAACGCGTTTACACGACAACTTTATCGACATTTCCTTTAAAAGATATATTAATTCAAAACCCGATTACAATAAATAATGATGTTAAAGAATACATTATTTTTCAATCATAAAAAGGACATATCGATATCAATAAAAAAAATATTTTTCCTCGCACTAGGCCGAGTAGCGCGTCTACCACCCGATATCGTTGCGATATTCTAGAAAGTTCTCAAGTTCTATGCTTCGTGAAAAACGACCTTATCTTTTGTACATAAAGTTGTTTTTATTTTGAGCAGATGTGTTTTTTTGCGGAGGACGACATTATTTGAGAAAATATTAAAATATACTCAATATAAGACTTACCGGTGGTATGAAATACCTCCATGGGAGATATTTTGCTTGCGGCTGTCGTTTCCACACTGTAAAACCGCACAATAAGGCATCTTTGCATTTTATTTTTACTTTTGTATAAACCGCGATCTTACTTGGGCGCTCGTGACTAACTGAGTACTATCTGTGGTGCGAGCGTGCGGCTATCCGCGCACTCTTGCCACACGCGCCGCGCTTACGTTACGCTTCTATTAGTCTCTCTGTTTTGTGGTAGCTACGGAATTGGACGTCACTGGAAATGTCAACACCCAGGATCCCAATACTCTCTGACATGGTAAGGACTGTGTCTTGGAATTGTGGGACCACAGTAAATAGGGTTTTTTTAGCGGTGAACGCGCAAACTTGTGTCTTAGTGGGGTTAAATCGGACAAGATTTTCCTGGCCCCACAGTGAGATATCAGAGAGAGCACTCTCGATGTCTGACACAAGCTTTTCACGACTCTCGAAAACAACGGGACGAGGGATGTTAGCACGGCCTGTGTAATAGGCATCCCCAGTACTGTCGTCTGCATAACAATGAATATCGCCAATGGACAACATGTCATTGATATGCAGCAAAAACAGCGTTGGGGATAGCACAGAGCCTTGTGGGACACCAGCATTTAAGTCCATGCTATCGGAGCAACTTCCGTCGACAACGGCTCGTATGCATCTGCCGGACAAAAAGCTGGCAATCCATTCGCATAATCCCCCGGGCAGTCCGTAAGATGGTAACTTCGATAGAAGACCCCCATGCCAAACCCGATCGAACGCGTTCGCTATATCCAGGCTGACTGCCAATGCCTCACCTTGACTCTCAATAGCTGAAGCCCAGCGGTGGGTGAGATACACTAGAAGATCACCAGTGGAGCGACCATGGCGAAAGCCATACTGTCGGTCACTGATCAGATCGTGATCCTCTAGGTATCCCAGGAGCTTTGCGTTGATTATGCGCTCCATCACCTTGGAGAGAAGGGAGGTTATAGCGATTGGCCTGTAATTCGACGGGTCTGATCTGTCACCCTTTTTAGGCACAGGGTGCACAAGGGCGGTCTTCCACGAAGACGGCACCTGCCGTTTGTGATATGAGAGCGTGAAAAGGCGCGTGAGCACTGGACACAACTCGGGAGCACATCAAACAATCTATGAGAGATATGCTCAAAACACGTCAACGCCGGCCAATCCATTTCATTTTGGAACTAACGTTTAACCCTTTGACCGCCGTTGTCACCTATACAAGACAACGATAGTACGATACACTAACGCCGTCGTCTTGTATACAAGACAAAGTTTCAACCGCTTACTAAATGGTAAAATAATAGAATTTAAAAATTATTTTGTACTCGTGTCAACTTGTTGACCCTTTGTTTTTTCATACATTTACTTTTTAAGCAGGTATATGAATCCATTGTTTCATAATAAAGGATTTAAAAAATATGCTTATAATTTCTAAATTTTTCCGTGTCACTGTCGCCGTTGGCATGTATAAAAGACAGCTAGGGATGGGAAAGTTCAATTGATGTGCAAGTTTTTAAAATGAATATGTTTTCACGAATCTGGTTTTATTTAAGCGTTCAAACATTTAATTGCCAATTATTGTCATTGTTGGTAACTACTCGTAGTAAGTAGGTATATGTAGAAAAAAAAAAGGCATAATAATGGATAAAGTTTAGGCAGCTTCTTCAGTAAATTGTCCATTGCGGTTTATTTGCCGAATAAATTATTGACCGCAGTGACAGCGGAGGTCTACATTTTAACTCAACCGATATATACAGTATGTATCACAACGAAGAGCAAACCTTAAAACTGGTTGACGAGGAACTCGAGTACAATGTAATGACGTGCATTTCACGTGCCTAAATACATGTTTTATGGCATAAAATTACTAAATGAATTACTCGAAGACCATATTTTTGCAGTCGGTTAATGGTTTTTGTAACATTCTATAGGGTTTGTTTACGTTTTTGATTTTTGACAGTGCATGCGTATTGCGTACTGTTGATATGTAGCTAGGGGCAACTAATAAACATTAACGTTGTTATGTCAATACACATGCGCTTTGAGTTCTGTTTATAAGTAACCTAGGTAATTATTTTAATAATGGCTGTAGTCATAGGCAACGCGCAAGCGCTTTGTTAACTATTTGTTTGTAACTAGGTAAAAATCCAAACTTCAACAAGGTTTGACGCCTGTCTGTCAGTTGGTAATTTAAGAAATGTCATTTATAAGATTGTAAACAAATAATACAGGGGAGGTGCAACACAATAATAATAAATGTATATTTTTATACCTCACGTAAAACCTGTCGTATTTTTGATGAATTAGGTAAGTACCATGCTCATATTTATGATCTAAACATTAACGGGTTTCTTGTTTTGCCTTTCATTCTGATACATACTGTATATATATATATATATTATTAAATCCACCTGTTAGTTTTCTCCGAAAACCCTCCGGTAAGTATGTAAATTTATCGAGACACGATGCGCGTCCCTAATCTTATGGTTTATAAAGTTTACGTACCGACAAGCGCTTATGCCGTTGACTCAGACGCTATTATTACTTAACTCGCGCGTAAACAGTATTTGTCAGTCGGAACTAAAGACGTGCCCTGCGCGCCGTTGACATGTATAGAAGACTACTCGTACAGACTAGTGCGGTGATATTACTTCATGATTCGATAATGTTTAGTTGTTGTTTTTCATGATAAAGTCCTTTATTTTCAACATTTTCTTGTATAGTAAATCTGTTTAGTTTAGAAATTTTGAGAGAAATCTAAGTTTGGAAATAAAAAAAGGCAAATTGAGAAGAATTCCACCTTTAATTATGAATATCGATATCACTATTTGCAATCCCTAAACTTTTTATTAGTTGTTTACTTAAAATTTGCTCTGGCGTGTGAGTGAGCGTCTTGGCGAACAGGGTCCGGCGGCCAAAAGGTTAAAAGTGAAGTACTGTCTATGACAGTTGTAATCTGCCAGTATCAATATTCCAATAAATACTTGCCTGGAAAAAAAAAGTTGGTTAAATCCCTGAGTCGGTTTAGCGAAATAACGTTCGAGGTAGCAACCCCTTTCTCGAAGGCGTTGACCAAGCTCATTTATTAGGCGACAAGTTTCTGAGCGGATCCATATCGGGATCCCTAAGGTTTTTATCCTATTTTTGCATTCCCTAATACTGTTTGACATAATGTTTTTTTTTATCGCAGGGGTAAATGCATTTACGCATCATCACCCCCGGGCTACGAAAGCCGGTTGGGGATGGGGTGGCAAACATAATGATCATTTACACTTATTTAAACTTTCACGATTTTCACACATTATAAATTTACTAAAACGGGGCTTAATCGTGTACAGATTTTGAAAACAAACCTCCGACGTTTCAAGGGCGACGTTGCCCCCGTGGTCCCGGAGAAAGACTGGCTGAGGTTGACATCAACATCTTCTAGCTGCGCGGGTTTTACGAACTACCCGCACTTGGTCTTGTTTATAAACTTGAACATTTTGCGCACTAGGGATGTGACTCTCCCTAGTCCCTAGTCAAGTCACGTTTCAAGTCTGGTGTCGGTGGGCGCGCTAGCGCGCGCGGGTTATGCGGTAGCCTGTTAATAACTTCAATGTCTTCGGAGGAACAAGACAAAAGACAATCGTATAATTTAAACTTTCGTGAGTCACTGATGGTGATGCCCGAGCCGCGAAGGAGACAACACCACTCTGTCTGTCCGACAATGACTGCCCGATGCAGTCGAAACATGTCACGACAAAAATACGTGAGTGTTAACCGTTGCAATTTAATAAAAGACAATCGATTCGGTTCGCGCGGAGTTCCATAGGCCTGCTATGCTGCTGTACAATAGTGTACTTGTATAAATAATGTTTTCACACCACCTACTCATAAAGGGGTTTTTTCAGTTCAAGCTAGGAGGGATCAAAGTGGCATTTTTCTGTTCAAGGACTACACATTTTTACGTTTTCGGGCATTAACTAGTGGCATCGTGGTGTTGGTATAATGCTGTTTTTGGTTTTGTTTATTTCCTCTTATTTGGTGTGAAAAGTAGTGTGTCACACGGTATCAAAATTATATTCGTCTTTGGCGTTGACGCTTGAATCCCTCGTTACGCTCTAGATTCTATTGCAGAATCCATCGCTCCATTCGGAATTCAATATACGCCAGAAATAGATCATTTTGAACTCTTGTAACGCAATCTACTATTTTTGTCACCAGGATACGAGGACTTGTTGGCAGACGTGGTCAACATCTGCGTACACATGTTCGAGACCAAGATGTACCTGACGCCGTCAGAGAAACACATGCTGGTCAAGGTAAGTGCTAGTTTAAAAAAAAAGGAAAATAAAACAACCAACCGCTTTTAGCCGACGATTTTCATGCGATCATGCGCAAAAAAGTCGCATCTCTGATGGGTCGCATAAGGGAGAGTCAAAACAGCATTCTGAAAGTAATTGCTGATAGATTTAGTTGCCCCATAATGTGGCATTACTACTTTGACATATGTCAATCAAGTAGTAGTGACCGAAGTAGTTAGTAGTGTAGTTTTAAGAATTTAAATTTTTAAGCTATTGCATAGCTTCTATCGCGGGCCTTGAGCGCGGGGACCGAATCCAGAAATTCCGTAACGAAAAAAAACCTGACGCTCCCCACTCCGACGGACCGAAACCGACTTTATTCACTTTATTACAAAGTTCTTTATCGGGGAAAGGATATATCTCCATACGAATGTCGCTAAGTGTCATATTCTATACAAAATATTGAGGACAGTAGCCCTTATTACCAGAGATACGGCGATGTCAAATGTCAAAATAAACACTATTATTTTTTCCCGCCAGAATCAAATATGTTAAATCGATTTTGTAATCGATGCATAATATACTGGCTGGATCGAATTAAAGGCAAAAGGCGCCTAATTTTTTATTTAGACTGCGAATCGTTTTGTTTTTTTAATCGATACCTTAGTGCAAATGCAAAGTCGTACTAAGTACCATTTTAAATTTGTGAATTTAGCACGTTAGTGCACAACGGAATAAAGAGGAAATTTCATTGGCATAAGAAATATTAGTACCTACAAAGAAGTAGAGTATCGAAATATGCCTTTGTCTTGTTTATCAAATATTTTCTATTGGTATATTAGATTTGTTCCTTATTGTGATAATCACAAAGGTGATATTGCTGCGTGCTGTAAATATTTTGTTTGTGGTGTTCGAAGACGATGATCACCGTATGTTTTTCGCCTATAAAAAAGCTCTCTTTCACTGCAGACGAAAATGTACCCAAATTTATTTTAAGTTTTTTTTGTTCAGTAGTGTCTTAAACAAACAGAAATTAAACTTAAGTAGGTACATATTTGTCACTACTGACGAAAGTGCACAAAAAATACAAAACTGTGTTTTTAGGAAATGAGTTGAAAAGTGACCAATGTGCCGGGATCCATTAAATCTATGTAAATATGATATGTTTAATGCTGTGATAAATTTGATAATAAATAAAATCACTAATAATGGTAACTTTGTAGCAGCCCGCTGTCTCCACAACCAAAGGCATGAACATGTATTGTATCCATGTCCTATAGACCTAAGTTGCTTATCCACGAATGTCATCTGATAATGATAATGCTATAAGTTCATGAAAAGACAAGTTGCATGGATAGTGCGACGGTGATTGCTGTCAAATGTGAGTAACTGTATAGAATTATCAGAAATTGTCATACAAAGGTGACAAACTGTTGTCTTATTACGTTACGCTATCCGTTTGGGATCTTATCCCAGAAGGGAGCGCACACTTTTGCCGCTTCGCCACCGCTAGAGTTTCGGCAGAGGGCTCCTGCTACGTGGGAAGTGCGAGTAATATGGGTGGTCGAAATTGTGCTAACGCATGTAACATCCCACACTGAACACCGCCCCGTTTTCCACAGCACCAGGGTCACTCCATCTTGCTATCAGTGCGGCTAAACCCAGTGGCTCCAGAACGGAATGAACACCCGCTGACTGAAGAGACCTCAGGACAATATCATTGAGGTCTTAGTGACGCGGAATCCAACCACTACAAATACGGCAACTCAATGTATATATGGCTGTCAACACCCACCATGCATTGTACAAGCGGATGACATACATACCTCATAGCGGGCCCAGGGGAGTACAATGGCCAAACGCAACGATTTTGCCTTTGCGCAAAGAACAATGTCACAAAGCCAGTACGGTTTTTATATTAAATATTGGACAAGGATAGTTTATAAATAAAATCAGATTTTTTTGTACGATTACTTTTCTAAAACGGCTTATTACTGAATATGCACAACTTGATGGATTAGGATGGCACTTATTACAGTTCTATCTATATGGCACTAATGGAACATAGGTATCGCCTATATCCCCGTTAAATTGATTTGATTAAAATTATTTTAACTTTGCGCAAAAACATTCTTAGATCATGGCATGCCATTAGTCTCATTAGATACATTTTACTTAATAATGGCATCTATTTTATTTTTGTTGTCTAGCAAACTGATCTTGCGTAGCGATGTTGTCACAAAACCAGCACGGTTTCTTCAATTACATTTTGGACAAATTTCCATGCGATGCTAATATTGTAAATTTGATGAACTATTATCTGTTACCAATTCACACTAAATTAAAAACGCTGAACGGATTAAGGTGAAATTTGGCATGGGGATGTTTTGACTTCTAGGAAAGGACAGAATAGTTTTTGTTATGAAAATCATCCTATATAGAGGTGCAAAGGGGAAGGAAGCAAGTGAAATAGTCAAATCTATAATTGCATGGGCAGTTTATGAATGAATTCTTTCATAAATTGCCCATGCACTTTTGAACGCCTGTGTAAATGCGAATAAAGGCCTCTGCCGATCCTATCATAAGATCGTCCTTGGTTGAGATGAGACATAATATATACTTACCTACCTAATGAAAGTTTATAATTATTATATGCGTGACGTAATTATTTTGGTATCCTCGCAATGTTTTTCTTCACTGGGAAGTTAGTTGTAATCAGGTACCGACTGACATTCTGTGGGTTAAATTCAGTGAGCTTAAGGCAGTGTTGTAAACCGTGATCAAAAACACTCGGCCTTGATTACTTATTTCATTGAAAGATAATTTATGTCAACTTGGACGTACTTTTTAGCATATCTACAGCGTATCCAGCCACTGAAAGATTAATATGTGGTCAAAGATACATACAGCTGTCACAAAAATGCTGGTGATTCGATTAAATGTGTAATCACTAATCAGTATCGAATTGTGGTTAGGAGAATAAATAAACAAAAAATGTTTGACAAAAAAAACATTTAGTCCTATTTTTTCCAAATCAGATTACAATATTGATCACCAGCATTTTTGGTATATCCTGAATTATTAACGAGAACAAAGAATAACAGGTTACTGTAGTTGCAAGTTAGTTGTTTGTTTTATACGGCCCCGGAATTTAATTAGCAATTTACAGTTCAAGTCAATTTGGTATTTAATACTTATGGTAATAAAAATACACTACCAAACATTATAATACTGCGCAGACGAAGTCGCGCTAGTAATTGCATAAGTTGATACAAAATGATATGCAATAGCTTTACCGCGGCAGTCCCCGAGTGCCACACGTATTTTTTATTGTAGGTATCCTAACATAGCTAATAAGTAAAAAAATGTAACTAACAATATATGGACTCACGAGTCTGAATTAAAATATTTGAATTTGAATTTAGCGACGTAAATATAGGCATGTGGTTGGTTTTCATACAAGCCACGATGAAATTGCATTCGTTTAGTACGACGTACTGACCGCTTTTAACGATCGTTTAGTACATCTTCCGACGTACGTACGACGTAATATGGCCGGTCCCTTGAACGTCGTTATAACCGGATTCTACTGTACCTATCTAAATTTTTCAATTGAGGCACGTTATGTACTTATGAACGTCAAAAAAATCTACCACCGGTTCAAACCCTAAACACACAGCCCAAGAAGATTATTACCGGCAAGAAACTCAGCGGGACTTATTTTTCAAAACAAATTACAAAAAGCCATAATAATATTTAGGTACAATTTGTGGTTCTACAATAGAAATATCAGAAGAAAATGGAACGGAAAGACCACAATTACAAATACCTACATTCAATTTAAATTTTAGTTCTTAAATCCAATATTGGCACCGCGGGTTCAACGCCAAAGACGGATTCGGATTGAGATAATTTTCTCCAATTTGTATTAATTTTCAGACAGGACTGCAAATGGCTAGACAGTAGGCCTATAGCATTAAGTTCAATTTCTGTTTTGATAATTTGGTGACGTGGCGTCCGAGAGTAAGCGTTTGTAATTAACTAATTAACATGGCGTCGAAAAGGGTAAAATTTTACAGCGATTTTTTTAGTTTGCGAATGTTACCGATCTAATGATAAGGGCGGCAAACAAGACATTTAGGAACAAGTGTAATTTCCATTTTAATACAAGTTCGTAATTCTTGTACCGTCCGTGTAACACACAATGTTTTTAATCAGTGATGAATCATCACACTTGCTTTACTTTAGACATTTAAAATAGTGTGACATTTGAACGTTTTCCAGTAAGTTAGCGTAGTCGCCTACTTACAGCCTTAGGTCGTATAATTTAATTTATATTTTTTTTACAATATGGTGTCTCAATGTCGCCATTTTGAATTTTGATTATAAAATGTCTTTAGTGACATTCGTACAATGAGGACAAATAGATTGACGCGAGAAGCACTGAATCCGTCCACGCAAGGAACAAACATACATACCCTCGTATGCGTTGATGGTAGAATTCTATTAGGCCTACATTTATAGGTTAAGGAGTTGAAAAAGGAGCATAACTTAGAAAGTTAGAAACCTTTTCAATAAAAAAAATGCCAACTGTAAACTCACCCGCCTGCTTGCCTCTTTCTTGATATGACTCGATCCGAAGACGTGGTCCAGTAGATTCCTCAGCGCGCTCGGCACTTTGGTGTCACAGATCACGCATCGGGCCGTTTTCGCATGTTTAGTAGCTTCGAACGCGTTCTTCACCTTCGTCTAATATGGAATACAAGATTTTATATGAATATTATATATTTTATATTAGAGGCAAACTACGTGATCTCTCTCAAGCCAATGAACTGTCAAACGTCAAACTTCTATGAAATTATGACGTATAAGTACTTGTCACTTGCACAGTGTGTGCTATCAATATCTATGAAACTTGACATAGATGGACTCTACAAGCGGGTGCAATGCGGAGGCGGCCCATTGGGTGGGGATCAGCACCATCACTAAAAAAATACTGCAACGCGACTATACAATACAATACAAATACTCTTTATTGCACTCAAATGAAGTAAATACAGCGAACAAAAGAAGAGGCAAACTACAGGCGGTCTTATCGCTAAAAGCGATCTCTTCCAGACATTCTTTAGGTAGCGGAAACTAATAAAAAACAAAAGTATACAAACACAAGTAACAAAGTACCTATAGTAAGTAGTAACTGTATCACGACAATATTCGAAAAAAATCTATTTATCTCATTTACTCGAGTTATCGTCGAACAAACAGGTAAAATCGCCGTCAAAGGAACTTCTTAGCAATGTAAACAAAAGGCGACACATGTTTTGTCACTGTTTCTCCTTGTATTTTCACACTACCTCATCAAACACCACTGAAACCGTTCACTACTGAAACGGTCGTATTATCGTAACATACAAAACATGAGATTAAATAAGTTCATCTCGGAGATTTCATTAAAAACTTAAAAGTTAGGTTATCACGATCAATATGGCCGTTTGTTTACATCGTTAGGACCATCGTTACCATTGACAGCGATTTTACCTATACTTGTTCGACGATAATTCGAGTAAATGAGATAAATAGATTTTTTTCGAATATTGTCGTGATATAGTTACTACATACTATAGGTACTTATGTCGTCATCAGATATATCAGTCCGGGGTGCTCAAAATATCTGAACAAGCACTAACGGCTTGACAATAAAGTCGTGTTTAGATATTTGTGAGCGCGTTGGCTGCTCCCATATATCAGATGGCGCCGGAATGCTCTATTCCAGTAGATTCGGAGAACTTCGCTCGCTCAAGCCTTTTAAATAAATTGAAATTGAAATTGAAATTGAAAACTTTATTTCGGACATGATCCATGAAAAACTGCCGTGAGTATCAGACATATTAAAATACTTATATGGGGTTACTCACATCAACGTCACGTCACGTCATTTTGTCGTCCGCGGCCGGACGCTTGACTCAAGAAAAGGGCTCGAACAAATCCTGCGGATGACGTAATTTTGCTCACAGGATAATGTTTGTATTTAAACTTCCGCGTGACATGTCGCTCGAAGTAACAAAATAATTGTTAATAAATCCATGGAATGAATAATACAGGTGATGTCGTGAATAAAATAAATATATCTTTTAATATAGAGGTTGAGAAATGATAAGTGGTAATTGTTTATGAAAAATAACAATGGAATCATCCTGTGAGTAGTTTGAAGTCATCCGCATGATTTGTTCGAGCCCTGCTCATGAATAAGGGACACGGACTGTTCCGAAATATGTCGAACTATTTATTAAAGCATGCATAACAGGACAAAATGATACTTGCCTAGTAACGGATGATATGAATCAGAGTTCTACATATTTAAGAGTAATTAAGTGAGTCAAAAAAATACCAAAGCAGTTCAAAATGGAACTGCTTTTGTTTGCAAACATCATGACGAACTTAAAACTGACAGAATATAACATTTAATAGCACAGTAACTAAAAAAAAAAATACCGTCTGCAAATCAAGACCTTTTTTTCTACTCGGCCGGAAGTTTTAATTGTTGAAAAAAAAAACATTTAGTTTATTTTTTCTAATAAATACTTTAACTCACTTTATTATTTACATTCTTGACATGTTTCTGCCCATGTAGATGGCCTATAAGGCCAACTGACGTAATGGTCACTTTCATGTTACAGACAATGCAGCGGGCCACGCTTGCATTTTTCGTTGCTTCGTACGGATATTCCAGCTTTACACGAAGAGCCTATAAATAATTTATGACATTCAACTTGGATGTCATATACAAAAGAAATAGTAACCAAGAGGGCTAGAGTGATTTTTTCGGGTCTCTATTAATTCGCATAATAATGCTGGGTCTCACTGGGGGCACGGGCTTGGCAGGAGCCTCCATTATGTTGGCCCACGATGAAGCCCGAAACACAGGTGATTTCGCGAGTCAGAATCGATCAGAATCACTCGAATAAATAAACTTATCCGTTCGCCCGTCCAGAACGAACGATCAGCGCAGCGCACCACACTGAGATCTGACAAAGATCTGACCGAGATCTCGGTCTCGGTCTCGGCAGTCTCGGACAAAATTCGAGCCGAGATCTCGCTCTCGGCGCTGGCCGAACCTTCCGTCTTGACACTTTTTGCGATTTTGGTGGGTACTCATCAGTAGTTTATGTTAATTAAAGTGTATCGTGTCGTAATGCAGGTTGACTTTTTTTCCACCCGCCAACCTGACGTTCGCCGAGTATAGCACTTTGTATAAGGTAATAAATGGTATAAAATATAAAAATGGCAAATTAATGAAATACCCCTTATATGCCTTTATATGCCTTGTGAAGAAGTGAAGTATGGATATAAGATTCAAACTATACAAATGTATAGTTATGGAGTGTGACGAAGCTGAAGCATGTGGACTTAACTTACCTTTTTATCCATTTCGTTTGTGGTATGACTTAGCTCTTTTACATGCTTTTTCATATGTGTTGGAGATATTGAAACTTTGACATCACAGATGGCGCAGCGAACGACGTGTGCATTATTTGTAGCTTCGAATGGGTATTCCAGTTTAACTACCTGTGAAGGGTACAAACTTTCGTCTATTATCTCACTATCGGTTCTTAAAAACAGATGTTTAATTATCATAGAAAAAGCAAATACAAACCTTTTTTAACACTACGCAAACATAATTGACGACCTCCGAACAAACGCTAAGGTTGGCGATTAGAACTATTATATATGGCGGCGCACGCTATGTGGACAGCCTTTTGTTAATATGCGTCGTTACAAGACAAATGACAATAGATTCCAGTTCGCTCGAAAAATGCCATATGCGAGGCGAATAACAAAGCGATCAGATTCCTATTTGAATTTGAAAAATGTTGCTCTGTATTAATACTAAATACAATTAGAAAAAACACTCACTGGACTCCTCAATTTCGCGACATGATTAACTCCTTTAAGGTGCTCTATAAAATTAGCAGCCGAGGTAGTCACTTTCATATCACAAACAGTGCAGCGGGCGATGCTAGCGTCCTTGGTAGCTTCGAAAGGATATTCCAGCTTTATGGGCCCCGTCTGTGCTTCCTGAAAGGAGTCCACATGTTTTAAAATGGCCGACGCGTTATGCCCCATGCAAGCATTCACCAAGGTCGATCATCAAGAATAACGAAAGCAGGGAAGGAGGACAATATTGCGTCAAGTGTCACCAACTTCCAACTGTCACTTGGACTCCAAAATGTTCATGCGACCAAGTTAAGTTGTAATGCATTGGCACCGACTACGAAATAACAAATGATGTATTATTTTGGCTGCGTTATATAATCCAGTATAATGCCAAATTAAACACGAATGAATTACAACGTCAATGGACTACATGTGACAGTTGAAAGTTGGTACCTATGCAATTGAAGAAGGAACAAACATATTTACATCTCTTTTTGACACTTTCTTTAAATGGTAAGGAAGTAAACGACGGGTGTATATATTAGACGTAGCAACTAAAGGCTCGCGCAGCCGCAATGCCTTGGCCAAAGCACGTCCGCACGGGCCGAGGCCTCTCCCTCTCTGTCACACGCCTACGTATTCGAGTAAGAGATGTGACACGAAAATTACAAAACTTCGAAGTTCGCAATAGGGCCTTTGTTTTGCGCGGCAATTTGGCTATTTGAAAAGAACCTACGGATTGTTAGAACTAATTTCAAAAGGTTAGATATGATTAGTAAGAATTACAGGTGATTATTCTGAACAGAAACAACTCCAATAGCTCGAATTACTTTATTAAAAGTAAAGACGTATACTACTTACTACTCAACGCATATTATATGGCATTTCTTTATCACATTTTATACAATTTTTTATGAAAATCAAAGACGTATATTGGCACCGCAGGTACAACGCCAAAGACGGATTAATCGGTCACACACCACAGAGCAGAGCAATATAGACCTTAACGAACACTCTTAAAGTTCAACCTCAGTTTTGACTTCAGTGACCTGGCGTCTGCGTGAAAGCGTTTGTATCAAACATGGCGTCGAAAGGTTAAATAATTTTACGTTTTGACTACACATGAAGAACGTATGATTATTTCACTAAAACTATGTTTCTACAAGGAGTAATGATGGTATAATCTTGTTGAAAATAAACGGAAACTTAAACGTACATTACCAAGTAAAAGAGGATTAAAATCAGTTTAGCGATCTGAGCATCGTGTAATATAACAACACTTAAGCCTATTATTCTCAATTGAGAATTCCGAAGACAAATCACTTAGAACTACTTTATAATAATAACTAATAAATTATCTAAATACCCTGATGAAAATCTAAAACTGAATGTTCTAAATTAAGTGGCTTTACGCATTTGAATATTATTTCTACTCAATTTATGACGAAAGTATAGGTTATCTTAACCAACTGTTAAATGTATATGATACTCTGATCTTAATTTTAGCTTGTACTATTATTTATTCTGTGATTTTAGGTAGAAAATGCCAAAATTTTAATTTATTTGTGGAAAAAACCTATTTTATGCTCAAATTTTGTCAATGGTGAGTTGGTTTTTGAGAAATTCTGAATTAAAATTCTATTAGACCACAAAAATAGGATAGTAAAAGGAAGAAAATAGTATTACGTAAAATCACAGCGAAAATTTGCATTTTTATAGGAATAATCTTATAATACTTTTAAGAACTAAACAATTTGCATGCCATCTATTCTGTACTATTTCTATACCATGCCTAATGCCATGTACGAGTATTTTGTAGGAATTAATAAAGAAATTATCAATCTAACTATCGAAAACAAACAGATGAGTAAATTTAATAAAATAGTACATTACGATACACGGGCGAAATAGTACATTACCTCACGTGTTAGGTACATCATTTTATGCCTACACTTTGGCAGAAATCCGCTTAATGGCCAGGTGTGGCATAAAAGAGGTTTTAAATCGACGCGAGTTGCGAATTACCTCTTCGCACGTGTATCGTACGACGTTTTACAGTACATATGGCCCTTTGAATATTCGAAGCAGACACGTAAATTAGTACATGTTTACAGTACATATGGTGCTACATTACTACACTTGTGCAATAATGAGCACTTTATATGCCTACGTCAAAATTTTAAGTGCCATTACTGTAAAACTTTGTATGATACACATGCTTATAGGTAATTCGCAACTCGTATCGATTTAAAACTCTCCCTTTGGTCGTGTTTTACTTTATCGCCACTCATTGCGAATTTCCTCCTTTTCGCACTTGTACCGTAATCTACCATTATAAAAATAACCACTGGAGCATCCTTATATACTAGAAATACTTACAATACGTACAGATTTGGCCGCCATTAATATATATCAGACAGATCTTACTTGAAATTATGTTCGTACTTATATGACTAGTGTATCGTATATCGTTAAATCAATTGAATGGCACTGAAGCAGCACAGGCGACCCAGCGGTGGTGTCAGACTTTCTATCCGGAGGTCTCGGGTTCCCACCCCGGCTCGTACCAATGAGTTTTTCGGAACTTATGTACGAATAATATTTCGGCGATCATGCTCACCGTGATGCAAGTGACAAAACGTTGATATATCACTGTGACTTTAAGATTTGCATCAGTCACGGGGATAATAACGCTTATTAAATAATATTTAAAACGGGTCACTCACGTAATTTAGTCGATTTTCGCTCGACATGTTTCGTTCTTTACGAAGAACGTCATCAGGAGCGCCCACTCGCGACAGAGGCAAGTCGCACACGTAGTTAGTGTACGACTTGCCTCTGTCGCGAGTGGGCGCTCCTGATGACGTTCTTCGTAAAGAACGAAACATGTCGAGCGAAAATCGACTAAATTACGTGAGTGACCCGTTTTAAATATTATTTAATATGTTCGAGTCTCACGAGAGTTTTATAGTTAAAATAATAACGCTTAACTTATAACAATGAATATAACAAACTTACTCTTTTATTTTTCACTTTCCTAACATGATTCAATCCAAGGAGATGCCCCTTCCTGTTCTCCGGGTCATTGGGCACTAGACAATCACATATGACACAGCGGACCCCTTGCTTCGTGACCTCAAATGGATATATAACCGGCCAATCTGATTTCACTTCAATAGAACTTTCTGAAGTTTTAGTAACTGTATGTACAGGCTTTGTCGCTTCTATAGGTTTAGCGGGTTTGGAAGTTGTGGCCTGGTGTGTAGGTTGAGTGATTTTGGAAGTGGTGGCTTGGCTTGGATTTTCTGTCATAAGTTGTTTCTCCTTTTCGCTGTGGCCGAGTGTCTGGCAATGTTTGTTGAGATTTGTGTTTTTTATTAACGAATTACACAGGATACAGTGGCTGACATCGCCATCAACCTAAGGAAAATTTTAAATTAACTTATAAATTGAAAGACATATCATATACTACAGAAAAAGTGACCAAGGCCCCCAGTGAGCAGGGCTGAGATCGAACCAGCGACCTGCTTTCGCGGAAGACGCCCTACCCACTGGGCTACCCGATCACGGCAGCCAGAGTCCGAAATTTCCTAAGTATTGCATATAGGTACTTAGGAAATTTCGGACCTTACTTTATTACTTTAAACGTTTTTAAGGTGCATTCCGCCAATCATAGAACACTCCCCATACTTATCAACGGTTTGGTTATTGACGTTTAAAGACGATGCGGCATACCGCGCGGCGTCGCGTCGAAATACCACCACCCCGTACCTAGGCTTCGAAATTATCAAGATAATTACGCTTGGATAACGATGTGTGCTCCGATGTTATATTGTTTCATAACAATTATAACAAATTCTAACACAAAATAAATAAATTAGTAAAATTGGTACTTCGTGCGTTCGTATTTTTCGAATAGGTACCTACACACTTTCACAAGCGCGTTTTTTTGTTATTATCAATCGATAATTATCATATATTTGCCCACGTCGCTTTAGGTCACTAAGAAATAATAAAAAATTACTAACCTTTCTAACACAATGTTCGTCAATGATAGAAGTCGGCATTTTGTTCAAATGCTTCAGCGAAAACATGTGTGAATCTGTTTCGGCACTATCAAAAATAGTGTTGCATACTCTACAATGTATAGTATCATTTTTTCTAGAGAAACTATGGTAATAGTCACTGAATACTTTTACTACTTTATTTTCTTTGGTGACGAATTCTACATATTCTATTTTATCCGGATTAGATTTTGGTGAACTAGTATTACTAGTAGTAGCAAGCTCTTGATCATTCTTTACAGGTATTTCTTTATCTGTACAACTGTTATTTGTTGCAATTTCATTTACAGTTTCACTGGATGTTTTTGTTTTAGATTCAAAAGCGACTTCGTCTAATTCATAATTTTTAGTTTCCACATTTGCAACATCACTGTTTTTGCTAGATTCATGATTTCCATTTTCAAAATCCACAACTTCACTGGTCTTGCTAGCTTCTAGCTTTTTAGTTTCATCATTGGTAACTTCAGTACTTATCTCCTTAATATCCAAAGATTTATTTGGTTTCTCATCTTTGTCTTTCTTTCCGTCTGCTTCGTTTTTGTTTGTCTTAACAGTCAAACCTGTCTGTTCCATTTTTTCTTTCTTTCTAAAATTATTTTCATTAAATGTTGCATGTCCATTGTGCCGAGACTGCACTTCTTCGACTGTAAAATCATCGTCACTCAGTAAACCATCTTCACTATCACGATCATCACCGACGTACGCCGACATCAGTTCCCACAACAACTTGTCGTGCATCACAGCGACCCGATGCTCTTTTGTTTTCTCATGATTCCTCCCGACTATTGTGGAGCAGTTAGCGCAATAGCGGCCATCTTGTGTGGCGAGGGGTGGGGGCGGGGCGGAGATGAGGGCGTGCGTGCGTTGCGCGGCTACGCTTGCGATGCGAGCGTTCGCTCGGTGTTTGACGCTCGAGGTGTGCTCGCGAGCGAACGCTGCTGGCACGTCGGTGGCGCATATGTGGCATTTGTAGTAAATTGTGGGATGGAGCTCTAGAATAGAGTTAAAAATGTATCAGGGTTTTTTTGCCTCAGTGAATTAACTAATTTCGTGAATAGCTCTGTAGGTAGTTTGTGGGAATTGTGATACCAAATGTCTAAATATCATAATTATCTTTTTTTTTATACTACGACGGTGACAGACAAGCATACGGCCCGCCTGATGGTAAGCGGTCACCGTAGCCTATGGACGCCTGCAACACCAGGGGTGTTACATGCGCGCTGCCAACCCTTTAAAAAAAAGTTCTATTGTTGGGACCCTCCCAATAGGACGTGTTTTAACGTGCCATTACTGGTCTATTGCTAATACTACTAAAGTGAATGTCATTGGACTTTCAGGACTGTGTAAACAAACCGCCATATTGAAATTGTTTTTGAATGATGAATTTACTAGTGATGGGGAAGTGCTATTTTAAGTCAAAATAAATCGATTACTAAAATACCAAAAGTAAAACACATCTCATCTTCATATTTTTAATTGGTTTAATCTTCTGAAAAATCGGTGCTTGAAGTTTTACTAGAGTCACCAGTATTAATTATCAAAGGTGGCGTTACATCCTCGGTATACCCTATCGATGATGCCGTCTAAATTTTTCATTTTATGCTCTTCTCCTATTACATGATCCACGCATTTCTTCCACTGCATGCATCCGCATCTGAATTTAGGTATTTATTTAATTTTAAGTATATTATACCTTACGCTAAGATCCTGTACTCATTTACTTACCGTGTAGTGTACACTATGCCTATATCAGGTAGATACCGTGAGTACCGGCATTACAATGTCACTAACTTAGTCACATCCCTAAACGTCATAGACAAACGTAGAATATAAAAGAAACAAAAACGTCATTGCATTTTGTCGAAATAACGTAACTTTTAAATCGTATTGAATTTTCAATGAAATTTCCAAGATTAAGTAATTTTTCCTATATTATTTGTTTTTTACGAGAAAGGATATTTTAATAGTGTATGTTTTCAATGACTTTTGATGAGGTGGTGTGAAACTTTAAGGAGTAACAGTGATAAATCAAAGTGACGCCGTTTGTTTACATAGTCCTGAAAGTCCAATGACATTCACTTTAATATGATATGTGTGATTGTGCAAATTAAAATTATTAATAAACTGTGAAAAATTTTTAACAACAAAAAAATATGGTTATTATTGTCATTGTATTGAAGTAGTAAAGTTTAAATGAGTAATCAATTTACTTTAAAACACACCAAAATAAAGTACCTACCCTAAAATGTAATATATACAGTAAAATCCTAAACTACATATAAATAAAAAACGTTGAGATTGCTGCCTGTGTAGTGTGCCCAGAAGGCTGACCGCATTGCCACGTTGTAAGGCAATGCTTATACGCTCAGCGAAGTACTGGCCAGTCCTGATCACCCGTGATATATTTAGATGAAACAAACAAACAATTAATACATACCTTCAACTTCCTCGGTGTTAATTATTTGGAAATGGTAATGTTGCTTCTTGAGAAAGTCATTGTACTTGTGTGTGCGGAGAGGCAGGAGCGCCAGGTCAACGTCGTCGAGGCTTATGGAATACGTCGTCATTCTGCAATACATTAAAAACCCTTTGTTCATAAAAAAACTTAACAGACGTATTAGTTTTTTCTCTCTAATAAATGCGAATTTTAAACTGACAGATAAAGACAAACAATCAATTACGTACTTGAGGTTAAATTTACGTTTATGAATAACAAGAAAAGTAATTGAAATGTGTAAAATGTATATTACTAGTATTTCGTCCTAAACCTCTTATATTTCGGTAACCCCATGACCATTTGACTCATATTGAAACTTTAAAATTGACAAATTTCCCAATAAACCAAATTATTGTTGAACAAACAAACAAAAAAAAAAAACAAAGGATCGTCCAAGTAGACTGGGAGAAGAAGTAGAGGGCGTTTGCCACGAAAGCAGGAGGTTGCTGGTTCGATCCCAGCCCTGCTCACCGGGCGCCTTGGTCACTTTTTCTGTAGTATATGACATCTCTTTCAATTTGTAGACTGCGAGAGTCAACATGAGCTGTTTCTATGTTCCATATCATTTGTATTCTTTTTCCGTATTTGTATTCCTCATTACTGAGATTTGTAACCATTTGAGGCCGTTATTTTGCACAACAACACTCTGCATTCCACAGTCTTCTGCTTTGTATTGCCGTATCATACAAGAATGTTTGAAAATATACTTGTTTGTTTGATATGGTTAATTTTAAAATGCATCTTAATTGTTTTAGTGCCTTATTAACAAGTTAACAACCAACAAAGTGGTACTTTTACTGAAAATAATCTAATCATATACCTTTTTATCCTATTGGGAGGATGGAAACAAGCTTCTGATTCTAAGTAGAAATAAGTAAGAAGTTTGAAACCCAACACAATAACAAAAATGGCATTTTTTTCACCATACAACATACCTAATTTGCATTATTTTGAATCTATTATTTAGGAAATAAAATTGAATAAAATGTAGCAAATTAAAACAACTGTTTCAATTGAACAAAATTTAAATTTCATTCAAGTATTGGATACCTTTTAATATATACCTTTGGGCGGCGGGAGGTCCAAGAAACAGTTTGTCATTAGTAAGGTAAGTTTAAAATTGTGACTTAAAGACAAGAATTTCATTACAGTAACCAATCATACTCGTACATACCTACAATATATATACAGGCTGTAATCTTTAAGTGTAGCCAGGCGATTATTCCGTAAATATAAGGGATATTAGAAATTTTCAAACTGATATTGAAAGTGCGTTACCCAATGAGTAAAATTGCATTAATGACTTTTTTGAAATAAAAGTATTAATATTAAAAATATTATGTTTGAACGCTCCCATACGATTAGTACCTACAACGACTCACTCTCAAAGTAGAATGTCGGTGCCGAAACACTTAACGATTACACCCTGTATATACATGTTTTTAAGTCAATTACTTCATAGCAAGATCATTACAAAAACACCTCCATGTTAGAATACAAAAGTCCTAAGGTTATCTTAAGTTTCCAGCATGAAGTCAGCTTTATATTTACATACATACTCAATAAGATTTCAAAGTGATATCTTGACACTATCTTGCCCTAATTTTAGAGCCTACAGAATATATACAGCACTTGAGAGGAGGCCTGTGCCCAGCTTTGAGATGTATATAGGCTGGTTTATTATTTACTTCATAAATGAAGCTATGCACAAACTGTGCACCCTGCACATTATGATGCTAATGGGGCTGAATTTCATAAGTTACCCAAACTTAACTTCAATTGAGAAATTGGTGGATTTGAAAAGCTTTGGGTACGTAATGAAATACCAAACTGATCATGCAAAAGTGACAAGTGCCCTCTGTTTTTAACTTCCATCATAGGACAAGGGCCTATACCACGAAAATCGTACGATTGCGGATTTGTATCTCCGTCTCTGTCACACTTGCTTATTGGAGTGACAAAGAGGTTTTCCCGTCAATGCCAATTTTCGATGTTCGTGGTAGGCATGCAGTACCAACATTAATGGGACAACCTCGGAGGATTATCCTTCAATCAAACAAGAATCATCAAAGATCGCTTCATAATCGATGCAATAATCGCGTGAGAAACCGTATCTCATTTTTTATCTCTGATTTAGTAACAACAATATTCAACTACGAAATATCCCGTGAAACGGTTCCTGTACGAAAATTTTCAGTCCAGAGTATAAGCGCAGCTTTGCTTAAATCACCTTTAAGCTATATCTCGTATAAGAATCAACGGAAAGCTAGTAATTATCATTAAAAAGTCCACGGCAAAAAAGTATTCTCACAATGACTTTTAAATTGTGAGGAATTTATTCCACTCACTGTTTAGCACAGAAATAATGATTAGTATCATTTTACTTACTTGTATATACAGCCTCATAGACAAATGTGCAGAAAAGCGGCTAAAATATGAATTACATGAAATATTAGCGGTGCGATTTCCAACGAAAAACAAAAGTTAAGTGTGACATTTACATTGAGCAGTGTTGCCATACTTCCGTTCAGAAATCTACTATACAGCAGTGTTTTCTACTAACGGTGCTTGCACCCAGTTAATGTCGATATCCGATAAGATATACTGACTCGTTTCCGCCTGTGATTTCATACACGAAGAAGTTTTAGTCGGACAACCACTGGCTGCAGTATTTTTATTTTTGTGCGTCACTTTTATTCGGAGTGAAAAAAATAGGGAAGCATATAAATTAAAAATAAATTATACTGCGGCCTCTATTTATGTTTGCGCGGTTATGATACTGATACGGATCCGTACGCCGCTGCATTGTGCAAGGTCCCGGGTTCGAATCCTGGTCGTTATCTATATTTATTTGAGTGATTGTGATTTGTTTGAGGTATATAAATTGCCCCTTCAATAGCACAAAGTTCGCTTAGGTCCCAACTATTTATTAATTTTTAAAGCTAAAATTGTATCTATTTACTAACTTTTTGAGAAACTTTTGCCGTATTAAAAATCTTTTTTAGGTATATTTGTATTTTTATATTAAAATAAGTACGATTTATAGATGCATTCCACGCGAATGTCCCTAACGGAATACTTTTACTTGGTATGGCAGCTACTTCAATTAAATTCATAAAGCTCGATAATATACTACCAATTTTTAAGCGAAGTCATGAAATATTATCAGGCACAAAATCGGTTTCTTCACTTAGCGTTTTCATAACTAATAAACATTGTGGGAACACACGTGGATTGTTAATCCCACTACGTTGCAGATTCGGATCGGCGCGCGGGACGCGCGGGGGGTTAGCATCCACTTACGTTCTCACAGGCCCCGCCAATGTACGACACTTACGTACCAACCGTGACTTCATGTACACGCAGTAAAGAATATTAATAATCAATTGATTTTCATTGGGTCACCACTATCCTAGACCTTGAGTGTGCGCACTAAGTACTTAAGTCGCACAGTGGTGACCCCGACGTGATTTTGTGAGTGACTTTGTGAGTGATTTAAAACATCATTAATAAGATTAAGACTCAAGGTCAGCGATGCCGGACCCGCAAGATATTCAGGGGGGACCCGCGGGACAGCCGGCCGGAGCTGCCGCCGCCGGAGCTGCTGCCGCCGGAGACACCGCCGCCGGGGCTGCCGCCGCAAACCCACAAGACATCAAGCCAGACATTATGGCAATCTCACTGTCGTCCCGCCTCCCAGAATTTTGGATCGATCAGCCGCGCGTGTGGTTCATACGCGTCGAGGCCATCCTTGCGCCGCAGAGGCTAGGGGACGATGCAAGATTCGATCTCGTGGTCGCGAAGCTGCCTAAGGAGGTAATTGTGCAGCTTACAGATTTCCTGTCTCGCCCGCCGATCGTTAACAAGTTCGCCGCGTTAAAGACCAAACTATTGTCCATGTTCGAGGACACAAGGATCCGCCAGATTGAGAAATTGATTGGCGAATTAGAGCTCGGCGACTCGAAACCAAGCCAACTACTGAATAGAATGAGGGACCTGGCACGCGAAAACTTTCCCGATGAAACCCTGCGGATTCTGTGGCAAGGCCGCCTACCTATCAACGTGCGAGGCGTCCTAGCTGTGGCGGAAACAAGTGACCTCGACAAATTGGCTATTATTGCGGATAATGTCACCGAAGCCACACGACATAGCTACGTGTCTGAGGTCAAGCAACCATCGCCATCGTCATATAGTAAGCCGCTGTGTGACAACAACGCGTCAACCTCTTCGCAGTCAGAAATCGCGTTTCTGACAAAACAGATCGCCAAGCTTACCGCTCAGATGTCGAATTTGGAGCGGTCAAGGTCGAAGCAGCGAAGCCAGAGGCAACGAGGACGCAGCTATGGAAGGTCAACGTCGCGCGCTAGGAGCTCTTCACATAGACAGCCACGACGCGCCAAGAACAACCCGGAATGGCTTTGCCGATACCATTTCAAGTTCGGCGAGAAGGCCCAGCATTGCTTCCAGCCGTGTGCGTGGAAATCGACGCATTCGGAAAACTAAAAGCGATGGTGCAGTCGTCGACGGAAGTCTGCACTACATCGGTAAGCCGTCGATTATGTGTTACGGATAGGGAAAGTGGACTTAAATTTTTAGTAGACACAGGCGCCGATGTTTCGATTTTACCGCCAAGACACCGGTTTTTTAGTGGCGAGTGCTCGAGATATAAACTATACGCCGCGAACGGTACGGAAATAAAGACGTTTGGAACCAAAACGTTGGTGTTGGACCTTAATTTACGTAGGCCGTACCGTTGGGAATTCGTTGTTGCCGATGTTAAGCAACCTATTTTAGGAGCTGATTTTTTAGCCCATCATAAGCTACTTGTTGACTTAAGTGCACGTAGGCTGATAGATTTGACGACGTTCCTCAAGGTTACGGCGACAATCGTAAGTACCACTCAGCCCTCTATTTTTGCATATAGTGAGGAGCATCCCTTCCGTAATCTGTTGTCCGAGTACCCGGAAATTACCAAACCAGCTTCTTTTAAAGAGACGGCACCACATAACGTGCTACATTATATTGAGACTACAGGGCCACCCGTTTTCGCGCGTGCAAGGCCCCTTCCCCCAGATAGGTACAAGAAAGTTAAAAAGGAATTTGAATTAATGCAGGAGTTAGGTATTCGTCGTCCTTCGAAAAGTGCTTGGGCCAGTCCGCTACACGTCGTAGCGAAAAAGAATGGCGATATTCGACCTTGTGGAGACTACCGGATGCTTAACGCTATAACTAAGCCCGATAGGTATCCCATTCCGAGACTGCATGATTTTACTTTCATTCTGGCGGGGAAGCAGATATTTACCAAATTGGATATTAACCGCGCGTACCACTGTATTAGCGTTGCGCCAGAGGACATAGAAAAAACTAGCATAATCACACCTTTTGGGTTATTCGAGTTCCCGAGAATGAGTTTTGGGCTTCGGAATGCAGCTCAGACATTCCAACGCTTTATGAATAACTCCGTACTTCAAGGTTTGGATTTTCTTTTTAACTATCTCGATGATGTCATCATAGCTAGCGATAATAGTGAGCAGCATGAACGACATCTAGCTCTAGTGTTCGAGAGGTTCACAAAGTACGGGATAACGATCAACCTTGACAAATGCTGTTTTGGACGCTCTTCGGTTGAGTTTTTGGGGCATCATGTCTCGACGGCAGGTATCAAGCCGCTCGAGAATAAGGTAAGTGCCATAGTTGATTTTCCGAAGCCAGAAACCGTGGAAGGCCTGCGAAGATTCCTCGGTATGCTCAATTTCTACAGAGGTCACATACGAGACGCAGCCGTCAAGCAAGCCGAGCTAGATAAGTATCTAGTTAATACTAAAAAGAAGGATAAGACCAAGATATTGTGGACAACGAAGGCAGAAGAGGCATTTGCGCAGTGTAAAGCAAGTCTTCAACAGGCAGCTACACTCGCGCACCCGAAGCCTGATGCCGTATTAGCCCTGATGTGTGACGCTTCAGATATTGCCGTGGGCAGTGTCCTTCAACAAAGGGTAAATAACTCATGGGAACCGTTGGGATTTTTCTCAAAAAAGTTGTCCTCGGCTCAAGCTAAGTACAGTACATACGATCGCGAACTCCTTGCTCTTTACCTATCAATTAGACATTTCCGAAAGTCGTTTGAAGGTCGCCAATTGACCTTGTATACCGACCATAAGCCCTTATGTTCAGTGTTCAAGAAGGTAAGTGACGATAGCAAGGAAAGTCCCAGGCGCGCGAGGCAACTTGTTTTTATAAGCGAGTTTACTACAGACATACGTCACATAAGTGGCAAGGACAATGTGGTCGCAGACACGCTGTCTAGAGTCGAAACAATTAACATTCCGTCTGTATTAGACTTCTCAGAGTTAGCAAACGCACAAGTTACAGATGATTATGTTTTACGCATGTCGCAATCGAATCCTAATGACGCAAGCAAAGTACAGCTCAAACTAATAACATTGCCGACTTGCGATAAACCGATACTTTGCGAAACATCTACACGCCAAGCTCGACCTTATTTACCTTTAGAGTTTCGTCGGAAAGTATTTGACAGTTTACATGCATTAAGTCATCCTGGTATCCGCACTAGTAGAAAAATGGTTAGTAAACACTACTTTTGGCCAGATTTAAATAAGGACGTAGGAAATTGGGCTCGGTCGTGTATCCAATGTCAAAGGGCGAAAGTCAGCCGGCATACGATGTCAGAACTAGGTACGTTCCCCGATTCAGCCGCGTTTGAACATATACACGTAGATATTGTCGGAGCATTACCCACAACTTCAAATGGGTATAGGTATCTCTTAACCATCATAGATAGGTTTACGCGTTGGCCCGAGGCATTCCCTATAACCGAAATAACCGCGGAGGTAGTAGCCAAAACCATTTACGAAGGCTGGATTGTTCGCTACGGTTGTCCGCTAAGGCTAACTAGCGACCAAGGCCGCCAATTTGAAAGCAGGTTATTTTCAGAGCTAATGAAGTTGTTAGGGGTTGATAAGATAAGGACCACCCCTTATCACGCAGAATCGAATGGACGTATTGAGCGATTTCACAGGTCTCTAAAGGCTGCACTCATGGCAAAACTCGCAGAGGGAAGCTCTTGGGTAGATCTCCTTCCCAGTGTAATGCTCGGGTTACGCACCGCAGGTAGATCCGACAGTGGCATAAGCGCAGCGGAAATGACATTCGGTCGCACGCTTCGCCTGCCAGGAGCGTTTTATGAAACAACGCCAGATAGAGACCCTGTCGACCCTTATAGCGAGGTAGAGAAAATTAGGGATCACATTTCTAGTCTCAAACCAGCTTTGAAGCGTGATAGACGAGATAGGACTATTTTTGTGCATCATGACTTGCGCACGTGCACGCATGTTTTCCTTAGAGACGACACGGTGCGCAAGCCATTAAAACCGCCTTACGATGGACCTTACAAGGTCATCGAAAGGGGTGAAAAAGTATTTTTAATTCAACTTCCCAGTAGACAAGCTCGTGTTTCGATTGATAGGTTAAAACCCGCATTTATACTTAATTTAGATACCGATCAACACGGTTTAGATAATCAAGGTAGCTCTCAAAGTAAGCGGACGTCCCAGGCTATGGGGGATCGGGAATCGCCTTCGGTGGTACCATCGCCCATACCTGAACCGGTGACTCGGACAACGCGTAGCGGGAGGACCGTTAACAGGCCGGTCCGATTTTTAATTGACGACTAAATCGCTATCAACGTACGTGCACATTAGATGTAAGGATCGATCCGTAGCAGTAACGTATATTAAGAATTATTTTATAGTGTGTATGTTTTACTTAATGTTGTGTTAAATTATAGGTACGAATTTATAAATACGCCACTAAGTTGCATTGCTGTTGTAACATCGTACGGTTTGGCCAACCGAGATGTAACGTCAGTAATGTTTATGAGGTCAGCTGTACTGAAAATGAATCACTTAATTATATGATAGTTATGTATTTACTTATAGCGTTATATCTTAGGTTGCAACCTAGTTAAGTAATGTTTTGAAGTAGAAATTCTTGTAAATAATTTGTGTGTAAGTTTTTTGTAATATTTAAGAAACGATTTCGACGAAACGTAACCAATTTCAATCGATCTCCGGGCAAGTCGAAATTAAACTGAATTACGTCGGCATAGGGCTCATCGCAGTTGGCATGGTCCTATTTATCATGTTATTGTACGCGCTACGCGCTTAATGTAAACACCACGTCGGAAATTGGTTGCGCAAAGCCGTCGACTCGGTGTCGTTTTCTTTTCTCAGGCAACTCGAGCCGGGAACGTGATACCAGAGCCAGTTGTTTATTAATTTGAAGTGTGTGAACTGTGTACTTATGTTTAATGATAGTTAAGTCTAAGTGTTTGTTATGTATTTTTTTTTTACCAGTGTAATTTTTCTATACCTTTTTATTTTTCAAAAAGGGGGGGATTACTGTGGGAACACACGTGGATTGTTAATCCCACTACGTTGCAGATTCGGATCGGCGCGCGGGACGCGCGGGGGGTTAGCATCCACTTACGTTCTCACAGGCCCCGCCAATGTACGACACTTACGTACCAACCGTGACTTCATGTACACGCAGTAAAGAATATTAATAATCAATTGATTTTCATTGGGTCACCACTATCCTAGACCTTGAGTGTGCGCACTAAGTACTTAAGTCGCACAACATTAAAAAAAAAACAAATCCTTGGATATATGTAGCCTAGTGCTGCGCGTGTCTAGATATCGACTTAGTTTGTACTATTTGAAAGTTTCTGTCAAATTAAAATCTACCGAACAAGTATAACCAATTATAATGGTCACACTTTTTTTTCATTTCATACAGTTTCAGTAATTCCCTTTGCGTTATGAGGGGAAGTCCCTGTCACCATCTGTCAATTTAAGTGTTTATTTAGTGATTATATTCTCTTTGGGTGTATTATAAGGCGCTTTTCGTCGGACCCAATACACAGTGTAATTAGTGTACCACCGACTCTAGGTGTCCCTTGTATTGATTACACCGCCTGATGTGAAGGATTAATGCTGCTTTCCTTCAAGGAAAAATCCAAATGATTAAAACAAATACTTTATACATAATCATTTATTTCCTTATTCTAAGGTACAAGTGTAGAAATAATTATGGGTGCACATATCTTACTTAAGAGGCGGCCGACCGTCCAGTGGCGCCCTCGTGGGGCAGATTGTGTTTTCTAATAAACCTATTCTATTTCTCTATACCCCACCATAAGATCGTTTTGTAGTCCTACTGGTGTGATAAAAGCGTAGGTACATTTATGAGATGATTTTGTCGATACATATTTTGGCACGGACAGGTCGGACAGTACAGTTACAGAATACTCTTCTGAGTACATTGATACGACAAAGTGGTATCATTACCATAAAAACCTCACAATGTGGAGTATGTACAAATACATAAAATTGTACGAGATATCTCGGACTCATGTTAAGTACTTAATAAAAAAAAAACAATTCTAATATTTCTGTCTTTTCAATAGCGTTTTTGACAATTGTTGCCTTTGGCATGTTGATGCTTTCCTTATTTTTGTAGCATATAATGTTGTGATCTCAGTTGCTGAAAGATAAAACCACATGAACTTAGAAATTATTATTTTTCTAGACATTTTTTATTAATTATGTTATGATTATATTACAAACAGCTTTCTATTAATCAAGATTACATTGACCCACTTATGTGATAAGTGCGATTGGTGGAACATTTAAGAGCGTTCTCGCCCTAGCGCGCTTCCCAAGTTTAGGTATTTCTCCGCATCGACCACGTGACCAGACGCGCGCAATGCTAGACATCGACGAGCGCCGCGCGTGCGACGGGTATACTATAGCGCGCTCAAGCTGTGCATTTTACCTTGATACTTAAATCAGATAAACTTACGTTACTTTGATTAGTAATCATTGTTTACAGTATTTTGCGTAAAATTGAATTTGCAGTTTATAACTTTGATACTTGTAGTCTTGTACTAACTGAATTTAGTACTAACTATGTAATTAAAATTATTTTCCTATGTACTTATTTCCTTTTATAATAATAATCAACTTTCCTTAATAATACCTACTTATTTTGTTGCTATTTTAGTACTGAGTTTCTATTAATAATAGTTTTCATTTCACGTTAACGTTCGATGGTATCAATTCTAATGAAGCGCCAAAAATATGTATACACTACCTTAATATTGAGAAAATAAGATTGTGTACGTATATAATAATATATTTCTGGTAGTACATTTTTATAGATGTTATTAGATTTGACTGTACAAATGCGCAAAGTTGTTGTCAAGCTCTCGTGTTAATATTGAGAATTGAGACCCGAACTTAAAAATTTAAATCTTGAGAATCTTGGTTTTAAGGTATGAGAGTTAGACAAACTTTACTACGAAGTGAAACACAACATTTCTCATCACATTAGTCAGGAAATTGTTAATGATCGTTATTTCCAAGTTAATTTCTATTTCTTTTTATTTTTATATTATAAGTGCATATAGAACAAAACACTTAAATATTCCGAAAAATTTTTTTCCGATTTTCATAATCCCAATTTTTATAATTCTGAATTTTTATAAATCCTATACATCAAATTTCCGTATTTCACATTCTCAATATTAAAAATCCGATAGCGCCTTGAACGAATACAAAAAAATCCAATTTTTTATATTCCGAAAATAATTTATCCGAATTCAAAATTCCGAAAACATAATATTCTTTCGGAATTACGGTGGTTCGGTAACTTCGTAATTTTGTAGATTCGGAGTTATGGAAATCAGAAAAAAAACTCGCCAGCATTCGATGGCGCCAGGCGGCCTTGTTCCCGCGTAAGCTGTGGATCAGAGTTCGATCCTCGGCTTAAGCTTCCGATGTTGTTGATTTTTTTCTTTAGTTTTATGACATCTATTTCAATTTATAACATGACAATATGTTTATGGTCGTTGTTAATCCATAGTTGTCACCACCCACGTAGACAATGACAAACCATGATTAGCAAACTGGCTTCAACCTACAAAAAATACAGCAAATCAACGTGCCATGATTTTTTTTTACCCATATAGAGGGATTTCGTAATAATAACATAGTGGTTCCGAACCTACTATGGTACATCACTACTCATAGCAATACTTACTTCAACATTATAAATGCGTAACATTACTTTTAAGCTTCCCAAGCTTTTGCCAAGTTCTCAAACACGGTAAGTATAGTGTAAACCGGTACTTAGTCTCCAGGTTTTAATTACCAGCTAGTCTACTTGTGTTCAACCAGACAATGCATTTGATTTCAAACATGGTACGTATAGTGTAGGCCGTTACATAGTTCCTGGCCTAGCCATCTAGTTACGTATCCAGGTCTTTGTCACCACCCGGTCTACGAGTGCTCACCAAGACAATGCATTTGAGCTCAAACACGGTGCATCTAAGGTAAGCCGTTACATAGTTCCTGACCCAATATTCTGGTTACGTTTCCAGGTCTTAATTACCAGCTGGTCTACTTGTGCTCAGCAAGACAATGCATTTAAGCTCAAACACGGTACGTATAGTGTAAGCTGTTACATAGTTGCTGGGCCAAACTTCTGATTACGTCTCCAGATCTTTGTCACCAGCCGGTCTACGAGTGCTCACCAAGACAATGCATTTGAGCTCACACACGATGCATCTAAGGTAAGCCGTTACATAGTTCCTGACCCAATATTCTGGTTACGTTTCCAGGTCTTAATTACCAGCTGGTCTACTTGTGCTCAGCAAGACAATGCATTTAAGCTCAAACACGGTACGTATATTGTAAGCTGTTACATAGTTCCTGGCCCAAACTTCTGGTTACGTCTCCAGATCTTTGTCACCAGCCGGTCTACGAGTGCTCACCAAGACAATGCATTTGAGCTCAAACACGATGCATCTAAGGTAAACCGTTACATAGTTCCTGACCTAATATTCTGGTTACGTTTCCAGGTCTTAATTACCAGCTGGTCTACTTGTGCTCAGCAAGACAATGCATTTAAGCTAAAACACGGTGCGTATTGTGTAAGCCGTTACATAGTTCCTGACCTAGCCTTCTGGTTACGTATCCAGGTCTTTGAAACCTGGTCTTCAAGTGCCGCGACAAGTCTTATGTGAACGGTTACAGAATCAGCACTGTCTTCTGATTACATCACCTAGTCCTAATCAGCAATTACTAGCTGTTTTTAACGGCGGTTTCCAGGTCTTACCAACAACTTACTACGAAACCATCACGTCCTGGTCACCAGCTGATGATTATTAAAAAAATTACTATAGCTAATATATAAACAACAATTAAATCATCAACACAAATAGAAATCGAACTTATCAAGTATCTTGATCGGTTGGTCGCGGTATCACGGTCTATCTTATCTTTTTAGATATGTCTTTCTCTTTTTAATCATCTCTTTCTCTTTCTCGCAAACTTCACTCGTAAAAAGAAGGCCCGCGGAGCAAAGCGATACGTCCACTCTCTAGAAGGCATGGGGCCAGACTGACGAGCACGCGCCGCGCGCAATCTTATAAACGGGGTTTTGATAAAAAATCTAAATAAATATTATTTCGTTGTTTTTGACCCTTTTTTTAATTAAATGGAGTAACCAACGAGTTATAGTCTCATAAAAATGACAATCTGAACCATTTACTGCGAAAGTATAATACTAAAACACGCCGTGAATTTTGCAAAAATTGCGTAGTTTTTATCAGTAAGTTTAGTTAAACAGAATCTGAAATTTACTAGTTTTGCACAATACAAAAGTTAGATAGTGTAATGTTCTTTCGTAAACCAGTTTTGTTTTGTATAAGATCATTACAGTGTAGGAATAGAGTGACGTATAAGACAACATGTTTCGGCAAATTTCAACAACGGCCGCGAAAGAATTGGCTAGAATTGCATATAATTATCTAAAACTTGTAAATGTAGACAATACAAAATTTGGCTTATGAGTTGTTTATTATGTACATATAAATATTTTGATCTAAAAGTCTAACAATCACATAGTACATCGAGCCCGAAAACCGCGTAAATCATTGATTTCGCGCTTTTGTGGTATAAACGCTCTTAATGATCATTTTCTATCCACTTTTGTAGCCCCCTAAGAGGGAACTCACTGCGGTGTTACCTTTTCCACGCCAAAGCTGTATATATTGGCAGCGCGGTTCAACGTCAAATACGGATTAATCGGTCACAGACCATAGAGCAACATAGATAGACCTTAATGAACACTCATAAAGTTCAACCTTAGTTTTGACACTTCGGTGACGTGGCGTCTCGCGGCACGAGAAATACATCATCTCATATAATTTAAACTTTCGTGAGTCATACTGACACTAAGATCGCAACGGTTAACACTCACGTATTTTTATCACAATAGGCGTGACATGTTTCGTCTGCATCGGGCAGACGTCGTCGGACAGACAGAGTGGTGTTGTCACCTTCGCGGCTCGGGCATCACTGGCATCACCGCTCGAGACCGCCTATGGTGATAAAAATACGTGAGTGGTAACTTGCAATTTTAATACATCATCTGTTAAAATTTCAACTGTCTAACTATAATGACCGCTCCATACAATGAGCCATGATGGGCGATAAGGCACGCAGTTATGAGTAAGAGCGGTTACGCAATACTGCCATCCCGTTCTGCTGTATATGATGGCCAATTGTGTGGTGGCCATAACAGTTCATGAGATACAGCCTGGTGACAGACAGACAGACATCTTAATAATAGGGTCCCGTTTTTACCCTTTGGGTACAGAACCCCAAAAAGGCGAGACAGCTGCGCTGCCTTACCTCAGTTCAGTCCGTTGCAGCAATGCTTTTGACGAGAAGTGACTTTATCTCGTTGTGGTTATGCGACTGCTTGTGCCTCATCACGTCTCTGTTTTTCATCTTATCATTGCATAGAATACAGTGGCTGTATACGCGACTAATCTGAAAAAATACATGATATTTTCATTAATTTGTGTTGAAAATAAATACATAAAACAACTATTATCTGGGATATCACTAGGTTAAAAACACTAAAAACTAGTAATCTCTCGGTAAGGTAACGGTAAGTACCTTACCAAGAGATTAGGATTCGCGTGTCACACCATGTGTGCACTATGACTTCCCGGATTGACAGTTCACTATCGCCGGTGATGGCTTCGTCTTCAGATTTATCCAAACAAGTCTGAGTTGCAAGTTTACTGTATTAAATCCTGTTATTTCATTAATTAATTGCTTTGTGTATTTACAAAAGATCTTATAAATAGAGCAAATTCAATTTTTCAACACAACCCTGTTAGAGCATGGCAATATATCTAAATTAACATTAATTATTTAGTTTTTTTTTTTTCTGTAATGTTTATCTTTTTAAGGATTATCCCCAGTTGTGGCAATAAATGTTTTTTTTTTTTAATTCATTAACAATGCCTATTTAAGTACATCATTATTATTTTTTTGGCGGGAACCTTGAACTGATTAGGCGCGCTGAGCAAAATAATTTTCTGTAAATTCATATAATTGTGTAAATTTTGTAATTTTCATGTTAATTCTAGTTGTAAATTCTTGTATATAGTTCTATTTGTTTATATCTATAGTGGTAATACTTGTAACACTACTACTTGTACTTGTAACTTGTTGTAAGGTTAACTGGAAGAGATCCCTTATAGGGATAAGTTCGCCTTTGTTGTATCAAAGTGTCTATGTTACCGTGTTTCTTGTATTTCTTGTGTTATTGTACAATAAAGCTTATACATACATACATACATACATACTTGTATAGTGCGCTTCCCCATTATGGGGAAGCGCTCAGGAAAACGCTCTCGCGTACAGGGCGAGGGTCAACAGTCGATGGATAGGGATTCGCTGTCGTCTGAGTCCACGTACTCTGATGCTGAAGCTGGTGAACGTCCTGTCGCAAGAAAACGGGACAAAGATAAGTATAAGCCTTTTAGAGCGCCAAATTATCACAGACTATACGATGAAAATTCCAGCAAAAAGGAATTCATAGTCTTTCTTAATCGCGAGGAAGACAACGCTAGAATTACAGACAAGGACCGGCTTGCTCTTTCAAATGGAATTCGAAGGCATTGCGTCTCTGGCGTGATGCACTTAAAGACAATCAATGCTTTTAAAGTAGGTATTACTTTCGACGTTCCAAACAACGCTAACGTATTCCTGAAAAATGAGAAGCTGCTTAATGAACTACGCATGGTTGCATCAATACCGGCAATGGAGACTGAGGTCACAGGGGTTTTAACATCTGTCCCCTGTGACTATTCAAATAAAAAAATCTACCAATTAATAGCCTCTAGCAAAAAGGTAATTAATGTGAGAAGGTTCATGCGGCGAGTAAAGGATGTCGTGTCGGGCGATGTGTCCTTTGTTCCAACGCAGACTGTGGCTGTTACTTTTGCTTCGACACAATTGCCAGAATTTGTCACTCTCGATCATTGGAGACATGAAGTGGGGATTTATGTACCACCAGTTAAACAATGCCTGAAATGTATGAAGTTTGATCACATAGCCAAATACTGTAAAAATAATGAGGTTTGCTCAATCTGCTCCGAAAACCATAATTTTAAATCTTGTCCCAAAGAAAAAACTTTATGTGCCAATTGCGGCGGAGAGCATTTAGCAATTTCAGCCACTTGCCCTCTTAAAAAAAGAAAAATTGAAGAAAATAAATTTAAGTCTCATAATGCTAAATACTCAGCCCTCTTTAATGAAACTGCTTTTCCTCTAATAAATTCAAAGTATGTAGAAACACAGTTGTCAAATCTCACCAAATCAGATAAATTTATGAATCTTATAGTAGAAGCAATAGTCAAAATAATATCAAACAAAGATATGCCGAAAAACTCCAGTAGTATAAGGGAAGTTTTAAATGAAACACTAAATAAAAAGACATCTTAAATTCAAAAATGGACACATATAACATAGTGCAATGGAATGCTCAAAGCATAATTAGTAACAAGCTAATTTTAACAAGTTTTTTATATGAAAAAAATATCCATATTGCTATTATTTCAGAAACTTGGTTAAAGCCTCAACAAAATTTCAACATAAAAGGATATAATATAATCAGAAATGATTGTGGAAACAAACATAATGGAGTTGCTATATTAATACATAATAATATACCATACTCACATGTAACAACTCATTTTGATAATTCTTTACAAAATATCTGTGTAAAAATTTTAATTAACAATAAAGAAATAAGTATTGTAAGCTTTTACAGTCCAACTAATTCAAATCCTCCATTCAATAAACATAATTTAGACAGTTTGATTAAGTCCATTCCTGAGCCTATGATTTTTGCAGGCGATTTCAATGCGCACCACATGTCTTGGGGATGTGTAGATACATTGCCTCGAGGTAATGATGTCTTAGAAGTTATAGATGACAATGATCTTGTTCTCTTGAATAATGGTCATGCTACCACTACAGGTTCTTCTTCCTGGCGTCCTAATGCTCTAGATTTAACTCTAGTTTCTCCATCTATAGCACTTTCATGTGAATGGTCCGTTTTTGATTTTCCTTTGGGTAGCAGCTATCATATACCTATAATGATAAAAATTGTTGTTGGTAATGGAAATAATTTACATAACAATATACAATGTAATGGTGTACATATGCCCATTCATCCTAATTATAAGCTGGTGAATTGGAAAGTCTATAGTCAATTAACTGATTCTAACCTTAACAGTATTAATTTTGATGACTTGTCTATATTGGAAGCTTACAATTTGTTCTGTAATACTTTATATTCAGGAGTTAAACAGTCTATTCCCATACCAAAGTTTCAAAACTCAAACACTAGCAATTCCATTAATTCTTGCTCATCTAAATCTTTTAAGTACCCTAAGTTACCATGGTGGAATTCTAAATGTTCGGAAGTGGTTCAAAATTCCAAAAATGCTTACATAAATTTTAAGAACAATCCATCTGATAATTATATTGAATTTAAAAGATTAAGGGCATTGAAAAAATTAACACTTAAAAATGAAAGAAATAATAGTTGGATGGAATTGTGTAACTCTTTCAATCGATGTACTCCTTTGTCTACAATATGGAAATATATGCGTAAGTTTAATAAAACATTCAGACCTAGTAATATATATGATGATAGTTGGATTCCAGAATTTTTATGTAAATATACACCAGACTTTGTTATGGATGAGCCTACTAATTTTGACAATATTGAAAATGTTGCTAATACTTATTTATCTGATACATTTTCTCTCAAAGAACTACAATCTGCACTATTTTCGAGAAGAGATACTTCCTTTGGTCTTGATGGAATTGCATATATTTCGCTCAAAAAGCTAACCTCTAATAGTCTCGGAATTTTTTTAAAAATTCTTAATCGCCTATGGAAGAATAACGTTATACCTGACGAATGGAAAACTGATTGTTTGGTTCCAGTTTTAAAACCAGATAAAGATAAATTTCTACCTGGCTCGTATCGACCTATAGCTCTCACCTCTTGTGTTGGAAAAGTATTTGAGCAGCTTTTGAAGCAACGTTTAGAATTCTTTGTAGAACAAAATGGAATTTTACCTTATAATCAGTTTGGTTTCCGCAAAGGTCGATCTTCTCGTGAGAGTTTTTGTCAGCTTCAACTTGATGCACAACAATGTCTGTCGAATAATCAGTATCTCTTGTCAGTATTTTTTGATATCACCGGAGCCTTTAATAATGTTAACGTATCCGTTCTCTGTAATGAATTGTCAAATATAGGGGTACCAGGTAAAATAACAAATTGGATACAAGCATTTTTGTCCAACAGAAAGGTGTATGTAAAGTTCAATAAACACTTGTATGGCCCTAGATTTTCTTCTTTAGGAGTTTGTCAGGGAGGAATACTATCCCCTTTAATTTTTATTTTGTATATGAGGTGTTTAAATCTTATATTGGGACCAAATGTTAAAAATTTACAATACGCAGATGATCTTGTAGTTTATGTATCAGGAATGGATTTAAATCAACTGGCTAGGACCGTTAATGAGGCGTTATTACACCTACATCAATACTTTTCATATCTCAATTTGGACGTTAATCCTAATAAGTCTAAAGTTTTAATTTTTAGCCGTAAGCGCACTGTTCCACTTAATATATTTTACAATAACATTCCACTGCCTATATCCTCTGATGTAAAGTTCTTAGGTGTCATATTTACTCCAAAACTTTCCTGGACAAAATATATCAATAGTATTATAATTAAAGCAAATAAAGCATACAATGTTTTAAAATCTATCTGTGGGACAACATGGGGGGCAGATCCCAAAATATTGTTGATTTTGTACAAATCCCTGGTTCGTTCGCATTTTGAATATGGTTTTCTATGTTTTGCTGGAGATAATAAATTGGTAAATAAGCTTGATAAGATTCAAAACAAATGTATGCGCACAATATTGGGCGCTTTTAAAACCAGTCCAATTGCTTCTATGCAAATTGAATCGAAACTTCCTCCTATCGGGATTAGATTCAGATATCTAAAAGAAAGGTTCATTTTAAAACTTCATAGTTTGCCGAGGAATGTGCTTCTTAATAATTTAATTGCATTTCAATCAGCCTCTTTTCAGAAACACATGTTTATTTTACAAGAGTTTTCTTGTTTTTATCAACCTCTTCAAGAGTTGAATATATTTCAGAATAATGATGTTCTTTCCTGTTATGCTGGTACTTTCCAGAGTAAATATTCTGCAATAAATATTGTAATTGATCCAAATTTGACTTCTAAGGAACAGGTTTATTTATTATTGTCTGAGTGGTCTAATTTTAATTTTGTTTACACAGATGGCTCCAAAAATAATGATGCAGTTTCTTTTGCTATTTATCAGACTGGAATCAATAGGGGTGTGGGTTATAAAATAAATAAATTTGCTAGTGTTTTCACCGCTGAAGCAACAGCCATTCTATTTGCTTTAAAACACATTAAGGAACAAACTCTATCAAACAATAAGTGGGTTATAGTTAGTGATAGTATGAGTGTCCTTAAAAATTTATCAAGTAATAAATATAATGCTAATACTAACTACCTCATTTTTGCCATTAAAGAACTGTGGTGGGAGTTATCTCTGACTGGTATTAGGTTTTGTTTGGGTTCCGTCACATATAGGTGTCTTAGGTAATGAATGCGCAGATTTTCTAGCGAGGACTATTGTTACTATGTCTGACTCTTCACTGCATTCAGCTAATAAGGAATTGAATGTTGCTTTACCATACTCCGATGTAATATCCAACTTAAAACAGCGTATGATTGCTAACTGGGGAAGACATTGGTATAATTGTACAAGTATAGAAAATAAAGCTCATACATATTCTTTGTTAGACATTCCAATCAATAGCTTGCCGTGGTTTTATAAGTTTAAAAATGTAGTGCATAGAAAGTTCTACACTATTATTACTCGAATGAGAATTGGTCATTACTGTTTGAATTTCCATCTTCATCGTAAAAATATCATTTCCTCTCCTTATTGTGATCGCTGTTCAATGCAAGAAATACAGTCTTTAGATCATATCATTTTCGATTGCCCATCCTTTGGTATACAGCGCCTAGTGCTGATGGATGAGCTGCTTGTTATTTATGGGGCGTGTAATTTAATCCCGTCATCAGCTCCAGATTTGCTAAAGAATGTTAAAACTTATATGTCCTTATATAAATTTGTACATTGTACTGTAAATATGTTGTAAATTCATGTATTATATACTTTTTAGTTTAAACTACATTGTATAAATTGTACAAACTATATGTTAATATTATGAAAAGTTTATTACAGGATTTGACTACTCTTTGATTTGACTTTACTTAAAAAAGGGATTATGACTTGTTAAAAGGAAGATACCTTACTTTTAACCACTGGATTTGAAATAATTACACTTGAATTGATTTGAAAACCCTGAAACTGAAGATATGAAACCTGGAATACAATGAATATAAAGATAAATAACTGAAGACATATATATTGGATTTGACTTATTATGAGAAATACTTACTGATGACAAGGCAGTATGGCTTAGAGCTTTAGCCTGTCCAAAAGGACGAAAAAAAAAAATTAAGTACATCATTGGATTAAAACCGCTATAATAATACTGGAATTTATTGATGATGATTGGTGCGTTTCTTTTTAACAATACACTGACAAAACTGTCAATTTATTAGTGGGTCAGGAAGTCCTTGACTGTACAAATCTCACTTTAAAAAACCGACGAAGTGGGAGTCGGACTTTTACGGTTTTTGGATTTCTTCCTGTACTTGTGCTACAATATCTTGCTTTTTGCCAAATTTCGTGATTCTAGGTCAACGGGAAGTAATCTTCTTCTTCTTTTATAATATGGCCTCTGTCCGAGAATTGGACAATTTTGCCAGTGTCCCGTATTAATATATCAGTGTTTTTATATAAATAGTATATTGCCTCTTGGGCGACGTTGTTCGGTAATTGGCCTTGCTATTTATTCCGTTTACAGCTTATACGTAATAAATATTTCAGGAGGCCAAAATCCCAGGGCAACCGATTAATAAGTCAATAACGCGATTACACGCGTTTCAGGATTAATTCTTCATTAGCTGCACACTTCTTCGTTAGTTTACTGCACAATAAGCTATAAATATTACACATTAAACAACATTTAGCACACAAAAACAAAGAACTATTCAAGAAACGCAACCGCCATTTTGAATATCAAACGGAAGCCGGGAAGTAATGAAATGCGACATAAACGACCGTATCTTTTTGATTGCGCTGACATAGACGTTTGATTTTTTTCACAGTTTCAAGTGACTGCAGACCTCTGTATGTGACATTAATTTCTTGTTGCTACCTTTACGCGTTTCCGAGATAAAGGGTCTTGACAGACAGACGGATGGACGCACGGACAACAAAGTGATCCTATAAGGGTTCCGTATTTTTCTCTGGAGGTACGGAAGTCCTAAAAACAAAAATTTTAAATATGTCAAGCTGCCGAGAAACAAAATATAACATTCAATTATATTTAAAAAGTTACTAATGTAATTAAGTTGATTTTCGCACGAAGATCATAGAGGGCGTTAGCCCGCAGTGCACGACTCGACTTACCTCTGTCGCTGGTGGTCGCTCTTGGTGCCAACCTTCTTAAGAACGAAACATGTCGAGCGAAAATCGACTTAACTACGTGAGTGACCCTGTTTTAAATGTTATTTAATATGTCCAGTCTCACGGGAGTTTTATAGTTAAAATATCACGTTACCCACCTTTCTCACAAAATGGCCATCATCTTCAAAATTAGAGACTAGACGGAGATGTTCCGAATCATTAATATGTTCTTCATAGTCCACATTATCCAAAATGCAATTACAAACTTGACATATAAACTCATCATCGCCAACTGGATGAAAACTGTGGAAGCGAACTGTGTACGTTTCTAATATATAGTTATCTAACCGCAGTCTAAACGAGTCCCTTTTATTTATCTCTTTAAACTCGAAATAGTATTTTTCATTCACGAATTTCCTTAATTCCTGCCCATAATCTTTCTTATTGGATATCTGGGGAAACGAGAAAGCCGAATTGAATAGCCTGTTAATCCAAAAAATAAAAAATATATGAGTTGTATAGTATTGGTTGATAGTCCTCAATGGTAGCATGACCTTGGTCGGTCGTCCGTACCATTTGGTGTGATTTGGTGGTATAACACCTACTACACTTCTTACATGGTCGGCAACACCTTGTCGAGAGCCCACTGAGCCCAGTCGCCGATCGTGTATTTAGATGCGGTTTAGTTTTATATGGGAATATAAATCCAAAAAAAAACAAGTGATATTCATAAATATATTTATTAATTTGAAAAATGTCTTATATTTCTTTATTACACAATTTACACACAACATCAAATAAAAAAATCATATTAATAAATTGTAAAGCTTAACAAAAAAATTATACATTAAAAAATGAGTCGACACGGGGTATAGTAGGTATCATATTTCTTTATACATGCTATTAAAATAAACTAATAGTAGTGTAAAATAATAAAAATAAATAAAGTCTAAAAACAAACTCTTAAGCTAATTGAAAAAAAAAACATTAATTAACACATTGAGTGCCAGCGAGTGCTACGCGCTACGCTCGTAGCCGATTCCGTTTTCCCGCTTTGTAGCGTAAAGCCACCACCCACATAGAACTCCCCTGGTTGGTTCCCGGCACTCAATGTATTAATGACACTTTCGGGATAGTATTTAAAAAAATTAAAATTTACTGCATCGGGACTTAATTGCGTAAAACATTGAAAACTAACCTCTGACGTTTCAATTGCGTCATAGCCCCCATGTTCCCGGAGAAATACTGAGTCTTTAGTTTTCAATATTTTACGCAATTAAGTCCCGCTGTAGTAAAATTTAAAATATCATCGATTTTTAGGTATTCACGTGATTTAGATCTATTCATTACACAACACATTGTATTATAAATAAAATTTAAATAATATAAATGGAAAATTACACAGTTCTTTTAGTAAAATTTTGATTAAACATCGTTATTTCATTCATTGCATAATTGCGTTCCTCTGAAATGAAAAATTAAAGCTTAACTATGCATACCTATAACTTAAATGTACCATACCACGATGTTTAGCACCATACACATGTTCTTCCCTGTTGTGTACACTGTTTGGCACTTCGCATTCGCAAACCACGCACCGTAATTTGCCTGTCTCTGTCTCTTTGTATGGATATTTAGCTTTGTAACCAACTGTTGTGTTTGTAATGATTGTATCAATTCGTTTAGTGGCTACAGTTTCAATAGTTTTAGGTTTCTCATGAAAATTACCTTTGAAACTAATGTTAGAATCGACTGGCTTAGTTGTAGCTGTAATGACATCACTTTTATTTTCCTCGTGAAATTCCGTTTTAGAGGCTACTATTGCATTGATGCGTTTAGTTGGGGATACAGCTCTATTAGTTTTATTATTCTCACAAGTATCAGTATTTAAACCATCGACTGACTTAATTAGAGTCGCAACATTAGTTTCACTTTTCTCTTTAGATTCTTGTTCGCGCTGTTGATTATCGTTAGCGGTTGTAGCAACTGTGACTTCTTTTTTTAGATTGTCGGTATTGTTGGTATAGAGGTCCTTTTTGATAGTGTGAAGTAGTAGACGCTTGTGTGTATCCAGGCTTTCGTTTCTTATCTTCAGGTTGCATAAAATACAGTGGCTATATGTGTCGTTTATCTAAAAATACAAATAGAGTGAGTAAAAAATAGTAAATATAGTGACTGCTTGATAAATACTTTTTAAGTTGTCGCAAGCAAATTTGAAGACTACTAATCAAAGAGTAGGTTGTTACCAAGGGAAGAAAGGCAACCATTTCAGTGGTTGCCTTTTTACTGTAATTAATAAAACATTCTGACCAAACCGGTAAATGTACACAATGAACAAGCAATCAAAAATTCAACATGTATTCACCTGTCTTATGCAATGTTGATCATTCCCTAACTTCATGATTCTTCTCATATGCTTAAAATCGTACTTGTGTTCCTCGGCATCTTCAAAATTTAAAATACAATCGCAAACTATGCATTTTAATCTTCTGCTGTAATACGTTCTATCAAAACTGTGAAAGTGATCGTTATAAATGCTTATTATATTATTATTCATCTTTATACGTATTACGTTTGACTTCTCATTAAACTCGAAATTACAGCTACTATCAATTAGTTTTCGTAGCTCTTCACCATAATCTTGTACGTCTTGTTTTGTATATTGATCGTTAGTTTCTAATTTTATTATTGTATTTGTTGCCTCAACTGGATCGGTATCCTGTTCTATAATAACTTCTTTAGCTTCAGAAGCTTTAACACTATCGCTTGTAACTGGAACTATCTGATCTGTTGTTTGTTGATTATTTTTATGTTTGTTCAAGCGCGTGTCTTTAACTTCAAATTTTTTTTCTGCACTACTAGGATCACAATTAGATTCACAATTCTTAGTTACTTGATTGAAGACTAGAGGGCTGTCCGGGCTATGTTGTGTGGTAACGACTTCTCTTGTAGAAGTGTTGTCTTCATTGACGTTTTTAACCTTTCGAGTAAATAATCTTTTACCAAACTTATGTGAAAATAAGTCTTTGTGTGCTACCATGTTTGTATTCTCGACTTTTACATTGCATAGAATACAGTGACTGTATGTTTCGTCGACCTGAAAGGGCATATCATATATATAAGGTTAATTACAAACCACTCAAAAATTACTTATTACAAACTGTGGAACTGTGTTTTTCATTGTAACTTGTAACATATTGCGGTAGTGAATAAATAATCTTATCTATAGACTATTTCTCCAATATAAAAATACGTACAAATTATAAATAAAATATTAAAATGTAACTTTGTTTACACTGATTGAATCAATAAATACCAAAACGGACTGCTCTCAAGTGGATTAATTCTTTGGAGTTTGATTTGTGATTTCTCTGTATCTGTTAGTGTATAATATGCCATACGATTAAATAAATAAATAATCAATAAATCGGTTACCTCTCTGATATAGTGGCCATCTTTTCCTAGTTTCGTTATTTTCCGCATGTGGTTGATATCATTTTTATGTTCTTGACCACTTTCGTTATTGAAATTGCGATCGCAAACAATACATTCTATTGTGCCTTTATCACATAATTTGTTGAAACTGTGAAAACGATCACTATAGATTCTTAAAATGTTGTCTTTTATTTGAATTTGTACCATAAGGAAAGTTTCTTTAAAGTCGAAAAAGTCTTCATCGTCTATGGCTATGTATTTGCGAAGCTCTTCTCCATATTTTTGAGAGCCATATTTCTCAATATTCTTTTTATTTTGGTCTTTTGTCGTTTCTGATTTGCCTTCTTTTGATTTCATTGATTGCTGCTTATTATTAACCTGAACAAAACATAAAATAAATGAAAATGGGACAAACACTATAAGTTGTAAGGTAATAATAATAATACACGTTACCATAATACGATGTCTTAGTCCTTTCTCATGCTGTTCTCTCTTGCTTAAATCAATTAGCACACCGCACTCGCAAACTGCATACCGTACCAGGCCTGTAGACGTTAGTGTTGTTATCTCAAATGGTTCCCTGGTTTTTGTTTGGCATGTCGTAAAGTATTGAATGATGGATTTTTTTAATTCTTCGTCTTCATTAGGTTCCTCAAGGTTATCACTAAGTTCTTCTTTTTCACTGTCATCTTCGCAGGTATCGCATTGTTCACTTTTATTGCTTTTGTCCAGGTTATCTTTGTGGTCTTCATCTTTAAAACTGTGCTCCAGGTTCACATCGGGTTCTTCATTTGTACTGACGTTCGTCATATTATCTTCAGGTTTTTCATTATAATTGCATTCTTCCGAGCTATCATGGATAGCGACTATAGAGTGACTCGATTCACCGTTGATTGACATAGTTGATTCTATATTTTCATCGGATTCTTCTAGGATCACTCTAAGATCTTCATTTTTACTGTGTTCATCCAGGTTGTCGTTGGTTTCATTTTCACAATATCCGTCCGAGCTTTCATTAACAGTGACTATAAAGTGGCTTGATTCACTGCGGATCGACATATCAGATTCTTCATTTTTATTGTGTTCATCTTGCAGATCATTGTGTTCATGATTTTTGTTGGATTCGTTCAGGTTATCTGAGGTTCTTTCATGTTCACTATATCCCTGCAGGTTATCATTATTTTCACTATCAGTATCATCATTTTCACTGTATTCTTCCGAGCTATTATCAGAAGATTCCATAACATAAGTCGAATCACTATTTATTGATATAATAGATTCTTCATCTTCATTGTATTCTTCTAAGCCGTCACTGTCTTCTTTATTTTTATTGCACAACCAGGAGTACGGGTTATAGTTGGCTATTTCTTTTCCATAGCTTTCTTCCAGGTACTGCAAGTAGCTGTAGGTCAGTGTTGGTAGGGTATTGGGATCTTTATTTTTATTATATTCCAGGAAATCATTGGGCTCTTCCATGTCTTTGTATTTTTCTGGGTCATCTTTTAGTTCGTCAGTTTTACTGACTGCTTCTTGGTTAGCAGAACGCGTGTTAGTGTATAAGTATTCTTTTACGTTGTGAGATGCTGATTGCTTATGTGTTTCCAGATCTATGGTTTCTATTTTTAGATTGCATAGAATACAATGATTATAGATTTCGTTTATCTGTAAAATATGTAATAATTGTAATATATTTAATTAAACTATAACGACAAGGTGACAATAAAGAAGTTTTCACTTCGTTTTTATTGTTTGTTTCATTAATTAGACCGGCAAAGCTTAGAAAATGAAATATGAAGTAAAGAAATTAAAACACAATATATTACATTTAAAAAATTAAATCAATAATCTGTCTAATCAGTTTAATTAAAAATAAACCAAACGTTACCTCTCTTATGTAATGACCATCGTTTCCCAAGTTGGCAACTCTACGAATATGTTCCAACTCATATTTATGAGCTTCGGCGTCTTCTTCATCGATAACACATTCGCACAGTATGCAATTTACACTTCCATTATTACTTCTATCGTAACTATGATAATGATCACTGTCAATGTTATTTATAATATTATCGTTAAACTTAATACTTATTTTAGTTATTTCTTTATACTCGAATACATCTTCATCATTAATTAATTTGCGTAGCTCTTTACCATAATTTTCTTTGTCGCATTTCAAAATATTTTCTTTACATGCTTTGTTTCCAGTTTTATGATTACGAGTGATCAAGTCGATTTTCTCAGTGATGATGAGCGTGTCTTGATAAGATTTGTCTGAGTTATCATCTGTTTGACATGTCTTCTCTTTGTTATCTTTTTCTTTTTCCTCTTCCATTAGCTTCGTTGGTAGATTATTGTTCGAAGCCATATCGACCATAACGCTGCTATTACTATCCATCCCAACTTCGTGTTTAAACTTTACATCGTCTTGTTTCCGATCGTCAGTATCACTTTGATTATTAGATTGTTTTTTTTGGATACTTGAACATTCATGATCTTTAGATTCATCTTGATCTTGAACATACGCTTTCATCAGATCCCATAGCAAACTGTCAAGCATCACAGCGACGCGGTGTTCATTTGTCTTTTCGTGATCCTCATTTGTTTCTTTGGAGCAGTTTGCGCAGAAACGAGCAGATGATTGTTCAGCATGTGGTGGCGGTTGGGTAGAGATGAATGCGCGCATTCGCTCCGCCGCCACGCTCGCTATGCGAACATTCGCTCGGTGCTTTTGACTCGCAACGTGTTCGCTCGCAAACGCCGCCGGCACCTCTATCGCACATATTTGACATGTGTAGAGAATGGGCTTGGACACTGTAACTGAAATTGTTTACTGATATAAATACATTTTGACGTTTTACGTGTATACATACAGTTAAAACCAATCAAATCTTCATACATACAAGTGAAAACGGTAATTTTGTAAAAGTACAACCGCCTAGAGGCGTTAGCCGCAAGCTGAAGAACGTGTTCAATATCCGGCTTGGCTTCTTTAGTACATATATGACATCTATTTTAGTTTATAAAGTTTTATATCGGTGCATAATTTTCGAAATAAATGTCTCCAATCAGCGTTCTGGATCGAATACGTACAATATAAATTTTCACTTTTGCCTGCCTTAACGGTAAAAATACCAAAAAAGTTACTCATATTTAAAGGACGCAGAAATTACCAGAAAAACTGCAGTCTGGTGACATCTTTCTCTGATGATTCCACTAGTTTAAAAAAGTAGGTATGTATAAGTATACTACCTAGTTTATGCAACAGTGATATAATAAGGGTTCTTAAAACATGAGGGTCGCCGTTATAAAACGAGACGAAGTCGAGTTTTGTAATAATAGACCCAAGAGTTTTAAGAACCAATTATGAGCTGTTGCATGCGCTAGTTTTTCTACGACAACTAAAATAGCGTAAAAAGCAAAATCTAGAAAAGTGAAGCAGAATAGGGAAGATGTTGTGACCACTACATACATTAAAAAAAACAACAACAGTGCTCATATATTGTATGAAAATCCATAGGAGCAGTGTTCTTATGGAATACCATAGACAACGTTATAATGATTACTTTTTTAATATCGCTGTTAGGCATCTAATTGAAAGACAGAAGTGCTGGAGTAGAAAAAATAAATTTATATCAGTCAAACCATAATATTATGAATATATAATTTATTTGGCAGAAACAAACTTTATGTCCACGTTACATACCTTCACCCGGTCCAGTTTTCATGACTTGGAACTCGTAGATTTCTTTCTTCAAGAAGTTGTTAGAGTTAGAGTGCATGGGCAGAGGCAGCAGCGCCAGGTCCACGTCATCCAGGCTTATGGAGTACTTTGTCATTCTGGAGCTATACGGCCCCCTAGCCTAGGTGGTAGTGATCCTGCCTACGAAGCAGGAGGTCCCGGGTTCAATACCTGGTCACGAATTTGTTCCTGAGTTATGAATGTTTTCTATGAAGTATTTATATTTATACAATTGTAAAGCACGAATCAAATCATTTATTCAATGTAATAAATGTTTTGAGCATGTTTTTTTAAGTAGTCACACTACGAAATATAAATTGTAAATAAAGAGATGTTACATGCTACAGAAAAAGTGGCCAAGGCCCCCAGTGAGCAGGGCTGGTGTTGATCTGGTAGCCCAGTGGGCGTCTGCCGCGAAGCAGGAGGTCGCTGGTTCGTTCCCAGCCCTGCTCAACGGGGGCCTTGATCACTTTTTTGTAGTATATGACATCTCTTTCAATTTTTTATTTATATTTATCTATCTATTATATACAGACGATAACTCGAGTACCGTTGATCGGATCTTAGTGAAATTTGGCAGGTGGTTAGATGTATATCGTCATCTAGTACCCACAACACAAGCCTTTTTGAGCTTACTGTCCCACAATATTTATTTGTTTTTATTTTAGAGAGCATTGGTTGCCCAGCGGTATGAGTATGACGTGAGACTTTCAATCCGACGGTCTTGGGTTCAAATCCTGTCGGCTCGTACCAATCAGTTTTTTGGAACTTATGTACGAAATATCATCTTGATATTTACCAATCGCTTTTCGGTGAAGGAAAACATCGTGTGGAAACCGGACTAATCCCAAAGGCCTAGATTGACTTTCTGGGTTGGATTGGAAGGTCAGATGGCAGTCGCTTTCGCCAACGGCAAATCTTGGAATTAGTTGCATGTATGAAAAAATGTATGAAAAAATGTATGTAAAAATGTATGAAAAAATGTTTGAAAAATTTATCCAGCGGATGCTTCACGGACAACCGGCTGGCTATTGTTCTACAGTCAGCGTTGGAGCCTTTATTTTTTTTCACGAAACCCATGTATAGCGATAAGACGTTACTGCTTTAAAGATTCAGCAATAGACAAAGTGGTACTTATTACTAAAAACAAGCACATGTTTGTATTAAACTAAGGCCTTACATTGGTACTTACATTACATAACGTAGGGACGCAGCTATTAATCCAGTCATTGAACACACAGCTTGTATGGAAATTTTGATTACTTGGGAAATAACGTATGAGTCTATTATTATTTAGGCAACCAAATCCAACAAAATATAATTACATGCTAATCATCACAAATATGTACACACATGTTGTACATATTTTTTTAGCCGTTTTTAAAGGATCAGGACCAGTTTCTACCTATTACCATTTGTTTCTAGCGAAATAACACATCTATCACCCGTGCCCTATATTTTCTAGATTTAACTGTTTTACGTGAATACGTTGTTTTCTGTTTCGGTTTTAACAGACAAATAAGTTGTCATGTTTACAAACAAGAAAAATATTAGGTAGTTACTGTAAAAAAAAACCGACTTAGTTAAGTTTTACTTTTTTACTCTTTACCTACTTCCTTCCGGAAGAAAAGTTTGTGGTATTTTTGCATATATTATCTATAAATATCCCATTCGAACGTTTCTGTCAAAACCCTGTCCTGGGGACTGGGGTAGGTATATATGCAAGCATGGGACTTGAATATCACTGTCTTATTGTTGCATATAGTATAGTTGCGTCCCTACTTACGTAAGTAAAACTTACCAGTGTAAAGCCGGCCTAATATTAAAAAACTTACATTAACGTCACTGTTGGCTTAAACTAAAGAGGTGTGATTGTTTTAAGTAGGTACTTAAACTTTTGTTTTCGGGACAATACCGCATTTTAAACTGTATGACAAAGACAAAATAAAAGCAAATGAAAAACGAATTAGAAATATGGTTGCTAGCGTTTTTTCATAAACTTAAATAAATAAATATTACAGAACATTCTTACACAAATTGACTAAGTCCCGCAGAAAGCTCAAGAAGGCTTGTGTTACGGGTACTCAGACAACGATATACTCGTATATAATATACAAATACATAGAAAACATCCATGACTCAGGAACAAATATCTGTGTTCATCACACAAATAAATGCCCATACCGGGATTCGAACCCAGGACCATCGGCTTAGCAGGCAGGCTCACTACCAACTACGCCAACAGGTCGTGAAATCTATAAATAAATAAATCTCGTCGTAAATCTTATAGCTTAATAACTTCTAATCTGATTGCACTAAAATTTTATAGCCATCTACTTAGTCCACCTTTTTTTTATGTAAGCAATTTTTTAATGCATGTTACACATTGCGATCGTGGCCAACAAAATGGGCTTGCCAGAAAATCAGCGCTGTCCTTCGGGATAGCATTATGCTGAGGCGAGTCCATTTCGTGGTAAAAATATTCTGTTTTTTCTTTGTTACTTTAATGTTTTCTTGTATTTCTGATTTTTACCATGAATAAATATGATTTGATTTGATTTTGATTTGATTTAATTCTTTAAACTTTAGGAAATTATGAACTTTGATTAACTTTTTTTTCTGCAATTTTTCTTTTTTACTATATGTATATTTCTAAGTAAGTATTTCTAATTATAATGGAATACAAAAGCAAATATGCATCAATATTGAATATTATTAAACGGAAAATGTAAATTCAGATAGTAAATCAATGCGAAAAGTCCTTAATCTGTGGGAGCATTGAGAAACAAATGCAAAGTTTTGTATAGTAGGTTAAAAGGTTTGCCTTGAAATGTAGAAACAGCATTATTTTTATTCTCTTTTTTAATAATTTAACTAAGCTATAAAGTAACTAATTTTTTATTCTGTATTTAATTCAATTTGAATTATTGAATTGTTATTTTTAACACTAACTATTAACTTAAATACTAATTTAACACTACAGGAATTTAAATAAGAAAAAACTGGCCAAAAGCTTGTCGGGCCACGCTCAGTGTAGGGTTCCGTAGTTTACAAGTTTTTAAAAGGGGTTTTAATAGATACCAAGCTCATAACAATAAAAAAGGAGTATCTTCGCGCCTCTTACGACTTATACGCCCTCTTAACCAAGAAAGTCTTTATAAAGCTCTATTTTCATGTATTTTTTTTTAATTTTTTGTTCTTGCGGTTCAAAAATTTGAGAAGGGGTTTTTTACTTCCGGAGCGATTATTTCCAAAAATATTTTCAAATACCTATCCAACGATACCTCACGGTACATTTTAGGGATTAAACAAAAAAAATCACCCCCCACTTTACATGTATACTTTACCCTAAAAATAAAGATTTCCGACTTTTTTTTACCACTTTGTGTGGGCTTGATTGATATGTATTTTCATACCAAATTACAGCTTTCCAGTACTACGGTCACTGAACTAAGCTGCAGACGGACGGGTGGACGGACAGACAGACATGGTGAAACTTTAAGGGTTCCTAGTTGAATACGGAACCCTAAAAAAGAAATTTTGTTTGAGTGCAACTAATTACCTACGTCTAAATCAAAAAATCTAAGTAAAGGAATTGTGATAAAGCCATTGTGACTAGACTTAGGCTGCGGGTCGAACCTCAAAATAATCATAAAAACATACATATCCTCAAAAGAAAGCCTATATTCATTACCTATACTTCGTGTAAAAAAATGCTTGTGATACGTTTAAGGTCGTCAGGCCATCAGTATCGTAGTCTAATTACTTTAAATAAAGTAGAAAAAAACCGTTTTTCGACGTTTTTTTTGCATGGAAGTTTTCCCAGCTAGGAACACCTGCCCCATGCAAAAACAATTGCGTCGTTAATATGTTTTCCTATTTTTATATAAATTAGAATCCGATACTCATTACGTCCTCAAACGGAATGAGAACAAGTCACAATAGATTACACTTTTAACATTATAACATCTCACAACTTACAAATTTAAAAAACAAAAAAAATTACCTACCTTAACATTACGTTAACAAAGCATATAATTGTAATTTTATTTAAACTTATACTTACTTTATTTATGCTGTGATGGTATGTTTGTTTCCTTTATTCATTTACACTGCCAAGATAAACAAATAAATAATTTAACCAATAATAACAAAAGAAGATTGCATTGAGTAGATGACCGGTAATATCAAAATTAATTTGAGTAAATTTGACAATGACAAAGTGAGTTTGCCAGTGTTGCCTGACTTTGGTAGGAAATCTACCTAATTGGTAGAATGTTCTACCAAGTTAGTAATAATGCCCCCATAATGCTAATTAAATAATTATATTTAAATAGCAATATGGTACTTATCGCTATAAAGCGATCTCAATATTTGTACCTATTTATGCCAATGCATCTTTCTATTCAGAGTTATTTAATAAATAAAGATAGTTAAATCTTTCAAATAAATTTTAATAATTAAAACACATTATTATTAGTAACTACGTGTGGGTTTACAAATTTAAACATTAAATTACATATATTGAATAGTTCATGAATTACATTTTATTGATATTATTTTGTATTTTGAATGGATTGATTTTCTCCTATCACTAAAACAGCTTCACATCAGAGGCACTGTAAAATGTAAATGATAATATTAGATTTCCTACTACGATTTCAAATTATTCATATGTCTCAATCCCTTGACATGGTCCTCTCTATTCCGGACATCTCTTGGTACTCTGCAGTCGCAAACCGGACACCATAGTTCTCCATTTCTTTCTTCATAAGGCTGTTTTTTTATATCTTGTACACTTGTATTTGTATTATTGCTCATTTTATTTTCGTTGATGTTTTTTTCAGTTGTGGCTTCATTTGGTTTGACATTGCTTCTAACGTTGTTTGTTTTTCTTATTTTGTGGTGTTGTGATGTCTTGTGGTTCGCAACGTTTACGTTGTTGATCTTCTGATTGCAGAGGATACAGTGGCTGTATGCGTCGGTTATCTGGAAACGATGTTAAAGTTTATTTAATAAAAAAATATACTTATGTTTATTTAAACTTTCACGATTTTCACACATTATAAATTTACTCAAACGGGCCTTAGGGGGGGGGGCGGGGGGGGGGGAGTCTTTCTCCGGGACCACGGGGCCAATGTCGCCCTTGAAACGTCGGAGGTTTGTTTTCTAAGTTTATACACGATTAAGCCCCGTTTGAGTAAATTTATAATATACTTATGTTTATGTTATTAAAGTTATTTACCACATTTTTGATAGGTTTATTTTTGGTCAAATATAACCACTTCTGTAAAAATAATTATGGATTATAAATTTGTTCAGAACAACCACTTAAATGATGACCCAGTTATTTGAAATAAATTAAGTTTAAGGATATTATTTGCACTATGATATATAATTCTATCATGGAATTACTGGCTTGTGATAGCTCTTTCGAGCATAAAACTTTTCAGTGTAGCAATTATTAATATTCATACCTCTCTCACGAAATCTGCATCGCCTCCAATTTTCACAACGCCACTCATATGGTTCAAACTGTATTTGTGGGCTTCTGAATCCTTTTCATTGAACGCAATATCGCAAACTATGCATTCTATTTCACCTGTCTTGTATATTTTATGAAAACTATGAAAATGGTCACTGTAAACGTTTACAGTAGTATCGTGTGTCTTTATGTTCATTCTGTGATACATTTCTTTTATTTCAAACTGATTTTCATTATCCATAAACTTGCGTAACTCTTTTTCGTATGGTTCTCTTTTTACTTTTAGTTCCTTTGTTTCTTGGCTGTTTGTTATTGTATTATTAACTGTTCCGTTTTCTACCACATCTTTAGTTTGAGGAAGCGCTTTAAACCAACGACTTGTTGTTGGCATAACTAAGTTTACAGGTGGATCATTTTCATTGCTATTAATTATATTATTTTCAGTAATATCAACGTTAGTAATTTCTTTGTTCTTGCATTTACCAATGGTTTCACCATTCACAGCTGCTTCCACGCTTTTTGATATTGTTTTATCAGTTTTTTCTTCTATCTGGAGTGCTTTGTTGTATGCCATCTGATTTAATATAGCATCGTTGCTGTTTATATTCTGTTCAGTGTTTTTAAATTGATTGTCATCTTTTGTTTTAGAAATTTGAGTTTTAGTTTGATTTCTGTTAACAGCATTTTGATTATCTTTTGTTTCATCCTCTCCGACGTATGCTTTCATTAGCTCACTCAGCAGATTATCGTGCATCACAGCAACGCGATGTTCTTTTGTCTTCTCATGGTCATCGTCTACTATTGCTGTGCAATTGGTGCAGAACCGTGCAGACGTTTTTGCAGTGTGAGAAGGGGGGGATGCGGTTATGAGCGCGTGCATCCGCTGCGTTGCTACGCTCGCGATGCGAGCATTCGTTTGATGCTTGATGCTCGCGGCGTGCTCGCGAGCGAACACTGATGGCACCTCTAGGGCACATATATGGCATGTGTACGTAATATCCGATGTTAATTCCGGAACTTCTGGAAATTAAATATACTCGATTAAGTAATTGTTGAACAGGGCTTCTCAAACTTACGAATCTATTGAATTTTGCATACACAAGCTATCCAGACACGCTATATCTTCACTGAACCTTTCACTAAAACCGATTACAAATAAAGTTTTTAAAACATACCAGCCGCATGCTCTTTGATAACTTGGAACTGATAGTGATCCTTCTTCAGGAAGTTATTGTGGGTGAGTCGAGGCAACAGCGCCAGGTCCACGTCGTCTAAACTTATGGAGTAGGTCGTCATTCTGAAACTGAAAACATGTCTCTTTAATTATCTCTTCGCATCGTTTTACACGTCTCGTCTGTGTTTGGTCATATGACTGACTTGAATTTTGCGCGATCTTTTTTAATTCTGAGAGACTGAAGACGATGAAGAATCCTAACAATAAACATGTTTGTATTACAAATGTGGAGATACGTCAATTCAAACAATGTGTTAGGAAACAGTAAATATCCGGGCAAGTGTGTAATGCTGGACATATACGTTCGTGCGTATCTGCCGGATCAATGTATGGGAAATGTGACCACATTTTTTTGTCGAATACGGCGTATCGGCAATACGGAATCCTATATACCTAAACTTCGGCGTTGGCGTTGGTGGGTATGGAGGCGAAATTAACATATTTTTTTGTTTTTTAATAATGATAATCGATTCACGAAAGCTGTTGCGGAAAATGTATGAAATTGTCATTCATATCATAGATATTCCGCGGCAGCTATCGTGAATCGATCTGTAGGTAACCTATACCTACATATTACAAAGTCAAACCTGTCCCTACTGTCGATATTATATGGGTAATAAACTACTGAATTCTTTGATATTGCTGCAGCATATATCATCTGTACCTACATCAACTTATTTACTTACTTACAAAACTAAAACCAAGTAGTAGCTTAAGGCACTTAGTAAAAAAAAAACAAAACATTTTTGCAATATACCTACAGTCACGTCTATAAATATCTACACACTTCGGAACTTCTAACAGAGGAAGACGGGTCAAAATTGAATACAGATGGATATATATTTATGGAGCCGACCGTATCTATTACCTACATTCGCATGACGTTTTATGCAATCTCGGAATTCCAGGGGCGCGATTTTTAAGATTTGAACGCTCAAATATTTCATTCGAATGTGAATAAAAACGAAGTACAAAGAAACTCCACTAGCCATTCGAGTAATAATTCCAGTGACTTTCAAAAATACGAACAATGGTATCATGCGAATATAATCGTGACACATTTTCAGGTGCGATTATTTTCGATCACTTGTTTTTGTATTCGAGCGTTCGAATCTCAAAAATCAGACCCGAACTTATATTATTTAAAAATATATTTTATGAAGCTGATTTTATTTTTAGGGTCCCGTAGCCAAAATGGCAAAAACGGAATCCTTATAATTTCGTCCAGTTCGTCAGTCCGTTCGTATCTCAGAGCGGTTTTACTCAGTACCTATAAAGCATATTGTAATAAATATTACAGCTAGATGTGTATTTTGTGGGCCGCATATAAGTTGTGAAATAATACATGCCTCATACATGTAACTAAATGACAAAAAATTTTTTTTGCTAAATTCCTGCTTGTGGTACATCATCTGATAGGTCTTTAGAAATAACATAAAGGTTTTTTGAGCAAAAATTAGATTAATTGAATATTTTTAGAAATAATCGCTCTCAAAGTTTGAAAAAGTGTCGCCCCCCTCTAACTTTTGAGCAGGAGGTCCAAATAATGTGAAAAAATTCAGGAAGATAGGATATAAGACGAAATTAACACGAAAATTATTTTGAACAAATTTAGTCTAGCCGTTTTTTAGTTTTTGCTAATAAACAATTTTTACAAAAGGTCGTAAATACCCTGATATTATAAAGGCACTTACGCCTTTTTGCTTGAACATTTTTTCATACTATGACGGTACGGAACCCTCATTATGCGGGTCCGACATCGAACGCCAAGAAGTAGGTTCTCATTTAGAACCCAAAGTACTAGTAGAGTCACCCGTTTTAAATAACAAATGATATTGATATACATACATACATCATACACTACACTAAACATTTCAACTATATTATTAGAAAAAACACAGAAATTTATAAAAAAAGTAAAAAACTAACGAGGTACTTAATTGAGGTCACCGATATCCGAACCTTGCGGAAGGGTTCCTATGATGCTGGCTGCGTTCCTTTGAATGGCTATACCTATCCGTTGTGCGAGGAACGAGCCAGCTTTACATAAATAACATTTTCCCCTCACTAGCTCGGAAAGCGCTGTTTTGTCCTTTAAAACTAGCGTGGAAAAACGCATTTTATCCACATGTGGGGCAAAGTAATCTAATTCCTATCACTTACCACCTGTACAGTATAAGTGAGTCCTATATGCCCATAGTAAATATGCGCAATCGGAGGTCACACCTTAAATTGGTCGTGTGATCATGTCTTATCCCGCACTTGGTAAGCTGTTGGCAATATCTAAGTACCAGGAGCGTACCTACTCTATGACAAATTTTGAAATTGATTTTTGATGGTTTCTTCAAGATAACTTACATGTGGATAAGATTTATAATCGTATTTAGTCTGTATTTTCCTCGCAATAGTGAGGGGAAAAAAGTTGTATTACACTCGGCGGCAAAGTTTGTTCAACTCTCGTGCCTTGAGACCCTCGTAAAGCTCAAGATTCCATTTATTGAACCACTCGCTACGCTAATTTTCGCTAATTTTGGAATCTTTCGCTTGCTCGGGTCTCAATATAAGCCCGAGAGTTAAACAACAACTTTGCCCCCTTGTATAATAAATAACTATTATTTCACTCAATTGAATAAAAGCTTGAAATAAGTACTTAAACGACATTTACGAACCTGAATAACTTCTATTATTATGTTATCACTAGCACACAACCAGCCACACAAACCATCGGAATTCTACTAACAATTGATAACAACATTCTTCTTACCACTCCATAAATTCCAATCTAACTGACTTATATTCCACTTTTGACACGCCATTAAACTCCGTATACAGTTATACGGTTTAAAATTCCGTAAGCAGGCGTGGCGGTTAAGTCGTTTATATTTCCAGTTAGACATTACTGTTACATTAGGAAATAGCTTAATAGTCGGATTTAAGCTGATTTAATCACTTTTAAAATGAATATGGACTGTTAGGAGGGGTCCTTGGTATGCTGAACCTTTGGAATAATAGTAAATAATAAGTATGGAATAGTAGCTTATGCGACTGTACATAATGAAGGGCAATACAACACGAGTGTTTAAATGCATAATTATGTATTGTTGCATACACTACTTTACTCACATATCATAAGTGCTCGAAGATAGGTTCAGGAACCGTAGGGGAATGACCTGCATTGTTACTTGTGCTACTTGTAAAATATCTATAGATTATAGATAGGTACTACTACGAGATGATACTGGTATTGGCACAAAGACCCTAAGCGCCGTTGGAGTCTATGGCGCGCAAAAAATTGGTCCCGGCTGGCGGTGCCGTACTGATTTTACCCATACAAAATAAGTAAATTTAAAATTTTATTTTATTAGCGTTTTATTTAGGTACCTACTACCGCGTTCAAAATTGAGCTAGGGGCGCTAGTACTGGAGCGTGGGTCCTGCGGGAACATTACAAACGTCACTTTGACAGTTTTCTCATACTGACACATGACCCACGCATGAGTGGAGCCGCCTGGTGAGCGACAATACGGTAGCTCCCATTGAGACACGTAGAGCAATGCCGTAGCATGCCATAGGTACTATAGCGTTCAGAATTGCATGGGCAATTTATGTGAGTATGTGACAGAGTGGTCGTGGTTTTATGATGGCGGGGCGACGTGGATAGTGTATCCCTCGCAATGCGCCTCCACTTGTTACGGTCTTCAGCGTTACGCGAACATTGGACTATGGTGGTTTGTGTCGCAGCTTTAATTAAGTCTGTCCAACTGTCCTCTGGGTCGTCTACCTTCCATTCGGTTCTATGTACGAAACCTTATATTGAGACCCTCGTACAGCTCAAGATTCCAGTTATTGAATTGAAAATTTTTTTTTTGCCCCCTTGTATAATAAATAACCATAATTCATGCTTAACAATAACAAGTGAATTTATAAACATACAGAACCCAGAACAGAGAAGTTGTTTAATTAGTTAAGCAGTCAATTAAGTACAATAGGTTCATTTAGTAAACTGTTCTGACTAATGTTTTACTTACTTATGATTGATGATGACAGCCGCCATCAGATATATAGGACCGGCCAATATGCTCAAAAACATCTGAACACGCCTTGACAATAGAGTCGTGCTCAGATATCTCTGAGCATCTTAGCCGGTCTGATACTTCTGTTGGAGACTGTACACGTTCTGTCTGCTAATTGGCCAACTATATAAAAAACCCCAAGTGCCCAGGGCTGGGCCTTGGTCACTTTTTCTACCGTGTTGTCGCTCACCAGGCGGCGCCACTCATGCGTGGGTATGGAAGAATTGTCAAAGTGACGTTTGAAATGTTCCCGCAGGACCCACGTTCCACTAGCGCCCCTAGCGGAAAATCGACTCACGGTAGTCCTCATTTATAATTATATAAAAAAAGTTGGAATGTGTAATCATGCCAGTAGTTAACAATGCAAAACATACAATGTACAATACATAAGAACACTTGCTTTGTAACATGTAGTTGCTATCATGTTTCGCTGACGCGTGATAAGACTATATACAGTTAAGTTAATAAACATATGAGCAGACTCTTAAGACATTGACAATAAGGTGCAGATGCAGTGCATAACTTTCCTTAGTATTTTCTCGGAAACACTGGTATTTGTCATACTTGTACTACTTGTAGTACTGATACTGACTGAAATACTCCTAGTGTTGTGTTTCTGTTGGTGAGTATTAAGGTCACCAGAGCTCCAAGAGGATTCACTGTGTTGACAGCTGGGGACCCAACGGAGCAAATCTTGCCCCTTTAGCTGTCAACACAGCGAACCCTCCTTTTTAAAGGGTCGGCAACGCGCATGTAACATCCCTGCAGTTGCAGGCGTCCATAGGTTACGGTGACCGCTTACCATCAGGCGGGCCGTATGCTTGTTTGTCACTGTCATAGTATAAAAAAATAGCATGACACGTTCGGGCGTTTCCGTGAAAATACAAAGAAAAATAATAATGCACTACATAGACATTTATGAACTGTATTGTATAGCCTGACAAGCTATAGGCTGCAGTAGTTTTTTTTTTTAATTTATATGCTTCCCTATTTTTTTCATATTGAAAAAACGGGACGCACATAAGCCTGCAGCCTTGGCTTGTCACCTCAACGAGTAGACAGAGCATACAAGACAACCCGCGGTCACCGCACATATACGGTCCCGTACTAATTTAGTATGGAAGCGAGCGTTTATTTCACTTGCACCCACACCTTTTTTTAATACTACGACGGTGACAAACAAGCATACGGTCCGCCTGCTAGTAAGCGGTCACCGTAGCCTATGGACGCCTGCAACTCCAGAGGATGTTACAAGCGCGTTGCCGACCGTTAAAAAAAAGGAGGATTCGCTGTGCTGACAGCTAATGGGGCAAGCTTTGCTCCGTGGGTCCCCAGCTGTTAACACAGTGAATCCTCTTGGAGCTCTGGCGACCTTACCAACAGAAACACAACACTATGACTAGGGTCTAGTGTTATTAAACTGCGGTTTTCTGTAAGGTACTAGGTAAGGAGGTACTTCCCCAGATGGGCTCTGCTCCAGATTTGAGCGAGACGACATTTGTTGCGCTGTGCCCTCCACACTAAACGATATGCATCCGCTGTGCCCATACCTCTCTTAAAACGTAAAACCGTGCATAAGTGTGGTGACCTCATTCTATTTGGAAACACTTCATAACACGGTATCTGTGTAGTCTAAGCCTATACCACGAAAATTGAACGATTGCAGATTTGTATCTCCATCTCTGTCACACTTTTAGATGTTCGTGGTAAATTTGCTGAGCTGTTGCTGTTAGGGGATTCACCGATTCTGTGTTGCTAGTTATTCGATTGTGCGGCGAAAAGGAGAGTGATGTTTTTATCAGTATGTTCGAGACATACAAGTAAACTGACAATGTCTATACTTATCATATACAGTGTGTAAGTATAAATTTAAAGTATAAATTTTTAAGTTACACTTAATAATGACCCCATAATTAATTTTTTAAAAAAAATTTTTGCAGCAATGTACTTACTCTAAAAAAATTTGACGCTGACAGTTGTCAACGAATGTTTAACGCGAGTTTGTTTGAATTACATTGCGGGCCGAATTATTTTCTATGGATAAAATTTTAATTGCAATTCCATTTAAAAGTTACCGTAATTACATTTCTTATGTATTGTACCTACTAACCACCGTTAAGAGGTTCGCCCGTATTCGATTTACACACTGTATAGTAACTGTACCGATCATGGAACATTTAAGAGCGTATTCGGAGTACTCGCGCACCGAGGGTTCCGTACAAACTTTATGTTGCAACTACACCTAGAAGGAGAGACGTCAGTCACATGTATCGGACAGATTGGGTCAGTCGTTATTCATTTAAAAATAAATAAAAATTCATTATAAAAAAATATGTTTTAGAATGTGCAAATCTAGCCCTTTTAAATGATACCCCACATGGCCCAGTAACTAAACTATAATTGTTGCCCCCTCTTTTACCGGGCATTTTTACTTAAAATAAATTAAAATCTATAAAAAGTCCTCTCTTTATGTGGCTGGATTAACTTTGTGTATAACTATTCTAAATTTCAAATTGGTAGCTTAAGTAGTTCTCGAGATATTTGACAATGTGACAGACAGACAGATAGACAGACAAACAGACAGACAGACAGACATACAAACAGACAGACAGACAGGCATACAGCCAGACAGACAGACAGACAGACTGACTGAGTCTCACCATAAGGGTACCATTTTGGTACGGAACCCTAAAAAGGTCCTACTATATATTAAACGGTATATCGTTGTTCCAGGTGATGGGCTTCGGACTCTTCTTGATGGATTCCGACGGCTGCAACATCAACCGGCTGGACCAGAAGAAAAAGATCCGTCTCGACAGGATTGACAGGATCTTTAAGGTATACATTTTTTTATACTACGACGGTGACAAACAAGCATACGGCCCGCCTGATGGTAAGCAGTCACCGTAGCCTATGGACGCCTGCAACTCCAGGGGTGCTACATGCGCGGTGCCGACCCTTAAAAAATAATAATCAGGTAGGCATGTTACAGTGCACTTTTGAACGTCGAATTAAAAATAAATAAAGCTGGTCGGCTCTAACATGCATTAATTTGAAAAAAATACAGTTCAGTTCAATTTTAAATTCAATGCAATAAAAGGAGGATTCGCTGTGTTGACAGCTAAAGGGGCAAGCTTTGCTCCGTGGGACCCCAGCTGTCAACACAGTGAATCCTCGTGGAGCTCTGGCGACCTTACTCACCAACAGAAACACAAGACTATGAGTAGGGTCTAGCGTTATTAAACTGGGGTTTTCTGTAAGGTGGAGGTACTTCCCCAGATGGTCTCTGCTCCATATTTGAACGAGACGACATTCGTTAATTATTAGACTTACACACTGTATAACATCTCTTCTATTTATAATTTACTCGTTTTCTATTGACATATAGGACGAAAAGAAATTGTGTAAAGCTGTTAACAGAACTATTGTCCACAGGAAAGAAAAGTTGTGTGTTCAACTGATCTGTGTAGCCAACATATAATAATTGGAAGCTAATATGTTATTCTGTTTTACAGAATTTGGAAGTGGTGCCACTTTTCGGAGACATGCAGATCGCACCTTTCAATTATATCAAGCGTTCCAAGCACTACGATCCGAGCAAGTAAGTTTACGTTTTTTTTTAACTGTCACTATATCTACGAACACCTAAACAGTTTTCCACTCGAACGTCCAGGTGTTTACAAGATGACTGTAGGCTGCGCGGAAAATGCATGAATCTGTCAGAGTACCTTTTTGTACCATTCGGGGTCGAAACTCTTGGTCCATGGGGTCCCAGCGCACGCAAATTTTTCGTAGAAATCGCGAAACGTCTGGTTGATGTTACTGGTGACCGAAGAGCTGGTGGCTTCCTCGCACAACGTATCAGCATTGCGATACAACGAGGAAATGCCGCCAGCATCCTAGGTACAATGCCTCAAGGACCTACTTTAGATTTAAGGTAGGTAGAGGTAGGTAGTTAGGTAAGTTACACTTACTGTATATATTTTTTTTTATCTGTCATTATTTTCATAGACGTTCCGCACCAGCTTTCGTGAATCGATCTATACCGACTAAGCTAGGAGGCCGTTAATAGGGCGTTTTTATTTTTTGTTGTAGAACAATATTTTTTTGCTGAATTGGAAATTTTTATATGTTTTCTACTTAGAATTGCGAGCGAATCTTTCAATTCTGGTAGGAGAAAAAAAAGTGTCCTAAAATTTCTATACGTTTTTCCAACTTTCCATTGCGCTACCACCATTTTCTCATAGATTTAGTATAACGGCATACTAAATCTATGAGAAAATGGTGGCGAAATGGAAAACAAACACGGGATTATTTTTTTCCAACTAGGATTCAAAGAGCTCGCAATTCTGCGAAGAAAACATATACAAATTCCTAATTTGGTTAGGGCGTCTGCCGAGAAAGCAGGAGGTCGCTGGTTCGATCCCAGCCTTGGGCACTGGGGGCCTTGGTCACCTTTTTCTGTAGTATATGATATCTCTTTCAATTTATAAAAAAATCTAATTTAACAAAATATGATTTTTGTACAACAAAAAAAAAAGCCCAAAAACCTCGTTGAAAAAAAACTTTCTCGTGGAATGCCCCTTTGAAAGAAACTTTCTTTTCCAGGTGGCCCCTGTCTTCGAGCCCCAACCCGCCCTCGCCGCAGGCCGACCTGATGGTGCACCTTCCGCAGATCCGCGAGGAGCACCAGAACTACATCTCCGAGCTCGCGCGGTACAGCAATGAGGTACGTTTGTCAGGTCACCCACTCCCAGCCCTAACCCGCCAAATAAAACACTACTTTTCATATCGAGTACGAGGAAAGAAAAATGCAGGTGTATCAATTAAATGTATCTAAACGTAACCTTGTATGAAAGACCATCTCGGAGATACTTTATTTTTAAAATAAGATTTAATGTCGTTTTACATGGTGATTCATAAGACGTGAGCAGGATTAACCTTACGGTTTCGGTGAATGATAAGCTATTATTTCATACTAAACTTAACGAAATTAATTTAATTTAACGTTAATTTCGTTAATTCTAGTATGAAATAATAGCTTATCATTCACTGAAACCGTAAGGTTAATCCTGCTCATGTCTTATGAATCATACTGTATATGGATTTGGGAAATAAACATCAGATTGGAAATAAAATCATACAATGAATCCATTTTAAACCGATTTATCATTGTAATTAGTAAATCCTAAGAAAAAAATGCATTTCGAAAGTAAAACGCCCTAGGGCGGAAACGTAACATTTTGCATCCGCATCGTAAGTTAACAATGATCCACTTTCAGAGCATGAGATATGAAAATATAGTTTCATTACACTTGCTCGTAATGGTGATATTATATATACACTTAATGGATACTGGCCGTAATGGATTCGCATACTACTTTACCGTCCGCCCGCGCCTCCCGTGTCCCGTCCGCACGTGGCCGCCGCTCACCTCGGGGTACTGTGCCCTGTGCTACTACACTACCGCTAATCATTATTGTTTATTTAACCGCCTAGTAAGTTTATTTATTTCCTCGCAAATGTGATGAAGAACATTGTATGTATCACGGGCGGTTCTTGCTTACCGCCCTTAATACACAACGCTTTCCCTCAGGTGACAACAACGTTTAAGGAGGCTGGCTCTGACGCGGAAAACAAGACGGTCACCGAGCTCTGCCTGCGCGGACTGCAGCTCCTCTCCTCTTGGTGCTCCGTCCTTACTGAGCTGTGTTCCTGGAAGCTGCTCCATCCTACCGACCATGCGAGTAACTCTAGGTGTCCTCCCGACGCTGAAGAGTACGAACGGGTAAGCATATATGTGTCTCATTAATCTGGTTACTCACGTCAATAAAGTCGAAAATAGCTCGACATGTGTCGGAACGGTCCGCGTCCCTTATTCATGAGTGAGATGCGCTCGCGAAGTTTGCTTTGCGCACACTGCGCGCGACAGCACGCTGCGTCAGACGACTCGACGTCGTGGGGGGTACAGTGACAGAATAAGTAATTCTTTCTCTTTCCTACATTTGACGTTTAGCTTGTCAAGTATGCAAATGTCAAGGTGAAATTAAGGTTGTCACTATGCTGTCAGGTGTGTATGGTGGTACAACATTTGTATTAAACATATAAATAAAAACAAAATATTATTATTTTAATTAGAAAACACATTTTTATTGATTATTTATAAGTATTGGTATGATTTTGTCTAAGTATAAATTAGTATGCGTTGTTTGAAATATAAATATATCCGAACGCACCCGTGAGGTAATGCGCGTTCCGCGGAAACTGACAGTTTATGTGGAAGATTTTGTGTCAATATAAAACGCGGAGTGACACCCCTGCCAGCACTAAGAAACCCCTATGGGCTTGTTAAACATATACTTGTTCTGTCTTCTCCCTAACGTTTTCCCGGCTTATGATGCCACGGAGCGCAAACTAGTCCTAATTGGGTTTAGTCCGGTTTCATCACGACATTTTTGTTCACCGAAAAGCGATTGCTAAATATCAAATGATATTTCGTAGATAAGTTCCGAGAAATTCATTAGTACGAGCATTAGTTGGCATTTGCAACCGCGACCTCCAGATTGTATTCTCAGTCGCACGCTCTTAACACTGGGCCACCAATATTTTTATGCTTGGTCAATGTTCTACATGTTGTTGTTATGGGCATGACTCAAGCGTTTGATGTTTTCAACAGGCGACCCGGTACAACTATACGTCTGAAGAGAAGTTCGCGATGATCGAAGTGATAGCTATGATCAAAGGTCTGCAGGTGCTCATGGCTCGCATGGAGACAGTCTTCGCTGATGCGGCGAGACGGTGAGTGTTCAATTTTGGAGTATTTTTGTGTTTTTGTATGTAGATAGTTTGCACAAGTAAATTTTTTGATTGACGGGGAGAATTCGCATACTCTCAGTCATCATCTTAACCCTGTGAAAACGAGTGCTCTAAAGGGCTCGAAACGTAGGCCATTGTGTTAATAAACCCGATCAATCCGTTCTAAAGTGTATAATTTCAATGAATAACAATTGCGGAAACAGAAGACAATATTACATTTTGTTAACGTAAAGACATTTAGGCGACCCAAGAGAAATTCAATCTGAATGTTGCAGATCTATTTATGCTGAGCTTCAAGATTTCGTACAACTCGTTTTACGTGAGCCGCTTAGGAAGGCCATCAAGAACAAGAAGGATCTTATACGCAGGTAAGCTATCATGATATTTTTTCAACTCCAGCAAATCTATCTGTTAATTAGATGACTGACAGCGATAGTAAAAAAGTATACAATATAACGTTGTCTATGGTATTCCATAAGAACACTGCTATGGATTTTCGTACAATATATTAGCACTGTAGATTTTTTTTTAATTTCTACAGGGGGCATACATAGACATGTTCCACATTCTGCCACGTTTTTCGAGATTTTCCTTTTTTCGCTATTTTATCTGTCGTAGAAAAACTAGCGTGTCGACTCGACTTTGTATCGTTTGGTAACGTATTTATAATGTCACTGTTGCATAAACTAGTATTACAGGTCTGTCCCATGTTTATTATATTAGGGTATTGTTGGTGAGAGCGCGCGACTTCCAATCCGAGGGTTTAACCCCCGACTCGTACCAATGACTTGTTCGGAGCTTATGTACAAAATATCATTTGATAGTTACCAATCGCTTTTCGATGCAGGAAAACATCGTGAGGAAACCGTACTAATTTAAATAGGTCTAGTTTATAATCAATGTAGTCATACCAATTCCCAACACATAATTTCGATTTACTTATTTTTTGCTTAAGTGATAAAGCAAAGCGTTGGGGAATTAGTAGGACTAAAACGATCTTATGGTGGGGTATAGTGAAATGGAATGTTTTATTAGAAAACACTATCGGGCCCACGAGGGCGCCACTGGACGGACGGACGCTCTCTTAAGGCATTTGATTTCCTAACGTATTTGTCATTTCACTTCGATATTACTATATTTATAATATACTAGCGACCCGCCCCGGCTTCGCATGGGTTATTATTATACATATAAACTTTATATGTATAATAACTAACTAACTTAACTAACTAACTAACTGTAACTTTATATGTTTATATGTAGGTTTATATTATAAACCTTCCTCTTGAAACATCATCAAAATCCGTTGCGTAGTTTTAAAGATTTAAGCATACATAGGGACAGAGAAAGCGACTTTGTTTTATACTATGTAGTGATGAAGCGGTATACTACATATAAGCGGTCTACTGTAACTCCTAGGTTGAACCTCTTATACACAATCTGACCTCTCTTTCAGTATAATAGTGTCCGTGCGGGAGACGTGCGGCGACTGGGCGCGCGGCTGCGAGCCACAGCAGGACCCGGCGCTCAGAGGCAAGAAGGACTCCGAGGCCGGCTTCACCATCAAAGTGCCCAGGCGGAACGTCGGTAAGTTACACCTATACCTACTAGCGGGCCTGTGGAAATCTCCGCGACATACGCTGCGCTATATCAAACCATACAAGTAACTAAGTACCCATATGGAGTATTGCTGCCATCTTTGGGCGGGAGCACCTGGATACCAGGCGAGCGATATCGAACCCTTAAGCCTAAGGAGAGACTTCGCCTCCTTATGTGTGTTCTATCGCTTGTACAATGGATTGTGCTCTGAAGAATTGTTTGATATGATGCCAACAGCTGCATTCTACCATCGTACCGCTCGCCGTCGGCAGGGTGTTCACCCGCATACCCTGGAGCCTAAATGGTCTCGTACGGTGCGGTTTAAGAGGAACTTCCTCCCGCGGACGCTCCGGTTGTGGAATGAGCTCCCTGTCGCTGTTTTTCCAAAGGACTACAGTATGGGGTTCTTCAAAAAAGGAGTGTTAAAGTTTTTAAAGGGTCGGCAACGCGCATGTAACACCCCTGGAGTTGCAGGCGTTCATAGGCTACGGTGACCGCTTACCATCAGGCGGGCCGTATGCTTGTTTGTCACCGTCGTAGTATTAAAAAAAAACTAACCTTTAAGTTTTAAACCAGAAGAAATTGACAGGCCTACCCCTCTGCCGAATGGGTATGACATAGTTTCATACTCAATATATGTACTGACGTTATCTGACATAGCTATTTGAACGTTACTTACGAATAGCTGTACATCTGACGTGCCCCTTAAAAATAGCCTATAATACACCTTTAAAATGTTCAACTTTTTTTTTATCTTGTATTTTTCTTTTACAGGCCCATCATCTACCCAGCTGTACATGGTGCGCACACAGCTGGAAGCCCTCATCTCCGACAAGTCTGGTGGCAGAAGGACTCTTCGCAAAGACCTGGATGCTGCCACCCTGGTCCAGATAGAGGCCTTCCACCGCCAGAGTTTCTACTGGAACTGTCTGCTGAACCTGTCAGGTATAGTTCAGGTGTAGATGGAATCACTGTTTGCTGAATTGGTTGTTGTACACATAATAATGAAAAACTTATAAACTATTAAAAACTCGTCAATATTATAGAAAGCGTTCTCGATAAAAAAATCCTTCAGTCTTTTTAGTATGCTCTAATACAGTAATTTGTCAACAGATTCGCTGCAGAAGTGCTGCGATCTGTCGCAGCTGTGGTACAGAGAGTTCTATCTGGAGATGACTATGGGCAGGAAAGTCAATGTAAGTGCCTTTTTATTTATTGATACACACATTGCGCTCTAGACGTTATATGCTTCGCGTATACAGCTAGAGTGAGATGAGTATAGTGACAGTGCATCCCGCTCTTGTAACATGTATAAGTTACAACAACAGCTAGTGCAGCCGCAAATGGCGGCGGCACGGCTCCCCGCGGAACACGCAGGACGGCAGCTTCCCGTTGTACTCCCAAGCGGCGTACGTAACGCCACTCTTGGCTGTCTTCAAGGCAGCCAGAAGTTCCAACAGGCAGCGACACTGCCACGGGTTACCGTAGAACAACGTCCGACTAGGTATCGAACCTTGAGGCGGTGGCAAGAATATCGACGCGAAGTTATCAGGCAGAAAACTTATCCTATTCCTATATAGATATAACTGTCTAAGACTCCCAAACGCATTTGGAGACACGTACTCAATCAAATTATTATCCAACCAAATAGTCTCCAATGACTTTATATTGAACACAGAATCTATTATTCTTGTCATTCTATTATCACTCAAATCAATACTCTCTATGTTGGTTAAAGATTTAAACACGTCTGGGGCGATATACTCGATTTGATTTCGACTCAAATATAGATACTCTAGTTTGCCGCAACCTGAGAATATTCTGGTATCATTTATAGCAGTAATTCTATTATTGTCGAGATGCAACCCCTGTAGACGAGGGAACAGTGCGTGAGCACCGAAGTTTGGTATATTACGAATCTTGTTTTGCGATAACATCAGCCAGGTTATATGTGAAACAGGGATGAAAACTGTCGGATCGATATCTTCTATCTCGTTCTCGCTTAGATCAATTTCCTCGAGCTTAGGAGCGGTTGTGTTGAAATCGTCGATATGTAGTGTAGTGATGTTGCATTTCTCTATGTTGAGTGTGGTGACGTAGTCGTCTTGAAGTTCAAGGACGCGTCCGCGGCCGTCCCAGCCGTGCTTGCATTTTGGCCACGTGGTGCGATCGGTGGTGATGGGTGGGATGAGCGCCAGCAGGGTTATCAGGGACAACGTCGTTACTGTGGCTGAGGCGCCTGCAACACGATATTCATTACACACTCGTGTATTTTTAGTTCTTCGGACGCAAAGGGCGTCAAACAGGTCGCTTCAAGATTTATTCTAATGGGACGACGGGAAGATCTGTCAGTTTCTATAAAAAAACATCACGTGACATCCGAGGGCTCTGAGCTAACACGTGATTCTTTCTATGGAAATTGACAGATCGTCCCGTCCCGTCCCGTGTGAGTCATCCTTAAGGAACACGGCTTCAATCCACGGTTTTTTTATTAAAATGAAGCTACCGATATTTCGGCGATGTTGCAGCCTACCGTACCCTACCCTCTTTCTTGTTCGTTATTCTCCTAGACTAGACAGGTAGAAGTATACAGGTATTTAGGGCCTCCAAGCACACTTAAGGAGGCAGCAATCTCAAAACGATGCTAGATTTCGTGGAGGAGCTAGGGTGGTTAGAGTAGGGCTACCTAGTTATCATTATCACACAGAAAAGGTATTATAATGCATGTCTAGTTGCGGAAAAAGCCCAGCAAAACTAACTGGGTGTTTTTAAACCATTTTCGTGGTATGATCCGCTTAGCATCTATAAACTCTACTACTATAGTCTTTGAGACCCCCTATGAGATAGCGACCCACACTTTGAAAAACACTGAAATGTGTATGTAAATATTGTTACTTACCTCTTGTACTGAAGAAAGCCAACATCATGCAAGAAATAGTTAAACCATCAAGTTAAATATACTGCCGTGGTTATAATAATGACACAGCCTGAACTAAACGAGAGTTACTAAAAAAGTGGAATATTTACTGCCATCCGGAATATGATTAAATGTGTATTTATTAACCTTTTCACACTTTATCTCTTGTAAACAAGTCCTAAGAAGACTAGTTAATATTAAAGACTTCATTGTCAATCCACCCCAGACATTTTTAGTCATATAATGCAGGTAATTGACTTAAAACAAATGACTCTAAATTTCGAAAACATGATTCTTCCAGCATATCTATCGCGAACATGAAAGTTGGCATTGACGGGAAAACCTCTTTGTCACTCCAATATGCAAGTGTGACAGAGATGGAGATACAAATTCGCAATCGTTCGATTTTCGTGGTATACGCACAGATCTGGTTTTGTTTCGAATCAGAATCATGACTTAATTTGATCCAGATAAAGAAAAAAAATGTCCCAAACTTTCCATATACAATTTTAGTCTCTATTACGTCACGCTCATAGTAAGTTCACACAAAAATGTGACAGAATGGAAATGAATTGTTCGGAACATTAAAAAAGATCAGCTCGTTATTCTAATTCGAACTGGCCGAACCAAATCCTAATCTGGAATCAGATTTTCGGGATTTTTTTGGAAAAATGTGTTTGGTTTATTAAAAACTAGTTTCTTGGTCGCGTAATTTCTGTTACATTCGGTTTCATTCAAAACTCCCACGGACATCACACGGATGCAAAATGTGTTTTCTGCCGAAACCGTTTCTTTTTGTCTCACCCTAAATCTCATAGAATGACTATAGTCTGACAACCATAGTGTAGTTTTTTTAAATTAGCGTCTCCCTTTTTTCACTCTCAAAAAAAGGGAGGCATATAAATATTTGAAAATCTACTGTCAGTCTGGGTTGTCTGACTATAGTTTAGCACAAAAAGAAAGGAAAAACCCTAAAATTCATGACCTCTAGTGGGACTCGAACCCGCGACTCTGGTATACCAGCTACGAACGAGATACCAAACTGAGAAAGGACCATTGTGCAAATTAGCCCCAAACCCAACAGATCTGAGAGTTATCTCATTTGATAGGTATTTTTCTTTACTAATTTTCTTTATATGGACACCAAGTTGAATTCCATTGCAGAACTGAGATACTTAGACTTTTGTCAGGCAATAATTGGTACATAAATGCACCCGAGTGGTATGCGTAACGCATTCCTCCCTAACAAAACAAAAGGCTGCGTGGATCCGCCATCATCGCCGAGCGGTTGTGAATATTTTTACTTACATAATACTCGCGTTTTAATACGAATATCTCAGATCTGCAATAGAATTCAAGTTGTTGCCTATATAACGAAATGAAGCAGACAATAAGACCTGTTTACAGACGTAAGTCTCATCTCTGTTGGTTTTGGGGGAAGCTTCCATACAAATTTGCCCATGGTCCTTTGATATATTCACTGACGTTTCTTCTTAAATATCATAGTATAGTTTAGCTGTCTATATCTAATAGTGTTCATTTTTTTAGCTTTTGGTTGGACTGATAAGAATATATTGGTCAAGACCCCTAAAACACGATAAGGCTACAAAAACAAAATCTTAATTTGGCCTTGAATTTGTAATAAAATATAAAAACAATAATAACTTTACAGTTGTAAAGCGCGAATCAAATAATGTATTATTTGTAGATAAATATTTTGATTCATGTTTTTTTTTTGGTTCCGTACCTCAAAAGGAAAAACCGGAACCCTTACAGGACTTTGTTGTCCGTCCGTCCGCCTGTCTCTCAAGACGCTATATCTCGGGAACGCGTAAAGGTAGCAAGTTGAAATGAGGACTACCGCGAGTGAATTCGCCGCTAGGGGCGCTAGTAGAACGTGGGTCCTATGAAAAGAGGTTATATGTCATTTTCAGTACATTGCTTATTAGTTTTTAATTTAAATCGTTAAAATATTCACTTTTAGAGAAATGATTATACAGAATCGAATTCGATAATATAAATTAGCTATAATAACATTTTCATAGATAAGAGTTGTAACAAAAAATATATTATTATGGGGGTTTTTATATACGGCTTTTGAAACGTATTATGGAGGGCTAAAATCAAAGTCTTAAATCTATTTCTATTAAAAAACGAATACATTTATGTTACAGAAATGCATGGTACGCCACCAGCACAATGAGGAGTGCAACGACCTGATCACCATGGAGAAGAGGATCCAGTTCCCCATCGAGATGTCCATGCCCTGGATCCTCACGGATCACGTGCTGCGCAGCAAGGAGCCAGCCATGATGGAGTAAATAATATTTACTAAATATAACCAGTCGCATAATTGAATCAGTTTTCGATCTCAGCCCTCCCAGTTTGGTCTTCAGTACTCCAACAGTTGCTACGGGCCTTCAGTCTTTGCCTGTGGTTCAGCTATTAGGACACTGACAAGTATGCAACCATTAAATGCATGATGATGCATTTATAATACGAAACCGAAACAAGTGACAATCAAGTTATTCAAGTTATCTTGAAATTTAGACTTTATTAAATCGTCGTAAGTTCTTAATTTAAAATGAATTTGGTTGTCGCTTAGGATGTTTTCATTCAGTATTGATAATTCATGCATTTAAGGATTAATGTCCAACCTCAGCCTTCGGCCTTGCATAGAAGCTAAACAAAGCTTGTAGTAGGCAACGATATACATACGTACATATATCGTCGTGTCGTGTCTGTATTTATTTATGTGTAAGTACTTATATACATACGCAACGTCCATAATTTAGGAACAACTATGCATGATAAACACACAAATAAATGCCTACCCGGGAGTCCCGGGTAGGCATTTATTTGTGTATTTAGCACAAAGAGCTCTGTCAAAAGCAGGGCTCTGTCATCATCTTAACCCTGTGAAAACGAGTGCTGTAAAGGTCTCGAAACGTAGGGTCATGGTGTTAAACGCGATTAATCCGTTCTAAAGTGTTTAATTTCAATGAGGTTTACCGCGAGTCGATTTTCCGCTAGGGGCGCTAGTGGAACGTGGGTCCTGCGGGAGCATTTCAAACGTCACTTTGACATTTCTCTCATACTAACACAGGACCCACGCATGAGTGGCGCCGCCTGGTGAGCGACAATACGGTAGCTCCCATTAAATAAAACTGTTCTCCACAGATACGTGCTGTACCCGCTAGACCTCTACAACGATTCAGCCCAGTACGCGCTGACCGTGTTCCGCAAGCAGTTCCTGTACGACGAGGTGGAGGCCGAGGTCAACTTGTGCTTCGACCAGTTCGTCTACAAGTTGTCCGAGCAGGTGTACGCGCATTACAAGCAACTCGCCGCCAGGTGAGCACCAAGCACTGATCACCTCACGACCAATCAAATTTTTTCTGTTAGCTGAATTTCACTTTCTACTTCGACTATACTTATAAGAAAAAAATATTCACGTTCTATTTTAATTTATGTATGGCTGTATGCCAAAAAAGGACATAAGAAATCTACGTAAGCCAATATTTTTTTATCAAAATCTGTTTTTTTTACTTTGTTTAAGAGCAGAATTTTTTATGAAATTTTATCCGTAGAAAATAATTCGGCCCGCAATGTAATGCAAACACACTCGCGTTAAACATTAGTTGTCAACTGTCAGCGTCAAATTGTTTATAGTACATTGCTGCTGAAAATGTTATTAAAAAAATAATTATTGGGTTATAATTAAGTGTAATTTAAAAATATGTTTTAATTATTGATATCACTAATTAATTCTATGTTTGGTTAAATTTATCGCCCGTATTAGACTTGTATGACACACCCGTATGACACACTGTATAATAGGTATAAGTACTTAGATACTTTTATAGAAAACATCCGCAACTCAGGAGCAAATCTATACATATAAAAGGAAAAGTCCTGACTGACTGACTCACTGATCAACGTACAGCCGAAACTACTAAACGTATGATCTGAAATTTTCACATTACGTTAAGTGTTTAACGAAGGTAACGAATAAGAAGGGGTTTTGAAAAAATCATCTTCTAAGGGGGTTAAATCGGGGTTGAAAGTTTGTATGGAAGAAACATTTTTTTTAGATAGAGACTCAAAAGTTGGTGTAAAGGTTTGTTATTAAAATACAAAAAAAGTAATTTTAGCGTTTTGGAAAAATCAACCCCAAAAGGGGTGAAAAGTGTGTTAAAAGTTTGTATGGCGGAAGCGTTTCCCTTTTAGTTATAGACTACAAACTTTATGAAAAGAATCCTCATTAGAGTTTACAAAAAGTAATTTCAGCGATTTCGAAAATTCGACCCTTATAAGGGTGAAAAGGGTGTTGAAAGTTTGTATGGCGGAAGGTTTCCTGTTTAGCTAGAGACTTTATTTTATGTGTAAAGGTTTCTCATCAAAATACAAAAAAGTGGTTTTATTTATATATATATATATTTAAAAAAAACTGACTGACTGAATGACTAACTGACTGACTGACTGATATATCAACGCACAGCCCAAACCGCTGGTCCTAGAGATTCCAAATTTGGCACGTAGGTTTCTTATTATGGTGTAGGTGTGCATTAAGAAAGGATTTTTCAGAATTCACCTTCTAATCGAGATAAGAAAGAAGATCCGAGAGGTTCTTTACAATGAATCTGGATCCAAAACTGCGAGAAAAGGCCGCCATCTGAAATTTCTTCAGTTATGATCTGATCGTGATGAAAATCAATATCTGAGAATCCGAAAGGTTCTTTCCAAGGAATCAGAAGTTAACATTGGTCGTAATATGTACTCGGTTGGTACATATCAAAGGGTTCAAGAGGTTCTTTATAACGAATCAAAGCCGCCAACTTGATTTTGAAATTACATTACGGTTGAACATATTTTGTACGCGGGCGAAGCTGTGGGAAATAGCTAGGATTTTTTAGAATTCTCTTCCTAAAGGGGTGAAGTGGGATTTGATTGTATATCGGGAAACAAGATTTTAAGACTATTTTCTTCACAGTAGTATTCCTAACGAGAAATGAGTAAATAGGAGTACGAAATGGGGTGAAAAAGTCAACATGGGAAATATATACAGTAAGTGTAACTTACCTAACGACCTACCTCTACCTACCTTAAATCTAAAATAGGTCCTTGATCATAATTGCGAAAAGGGGCTCCATCTTGAATTTATTGAGTTTTAATCCGACCTTGATAATAATCGGTATTTGGGGATCCGAGAGATTCCTCAGTAACGAATCTGTAGTAAAAACTGCGAGATCCGGCCGCCATCTTGAATTATTTCGATTTTGATCCGATCGTGTTAAAATCGATTTCCGAGGATCTGTGAGGTTCTCTTTATGAATAATCTGAACTTAAAACTGAGAAAAACGGCCATCGTCTAGAATTTCTTCAGTTATGATCTGATCGTGATGAAAATCGATATCCGAGGATCCGAAAGGTTCTTTCTAACGAACCACCAACGCCACCATCAACGGCCACCATCTTGAATTTATAGAGTTAAGTTGGTGATAAAGCTCGGTAGGCACATATAAAGGGTTCGAGAGGTTCTTTATAACAAATCAGAGGTAAAAATTGAGAAACAGTTGCCAACTTGAATTTTTCGGTTTGATCACATTTCACATTAAGAGAGGTATGGGCACAGCGGATGCATATCGTTTAGTGTGGTAGGGCACAGCACAACGAATGTCGTTTCGCTCAAATCTGGAGCAGAGCCCATCTGGGGAAGTACCTCCACCTTACAGAAAACCGCAGTTAAATAACACTAGACCCTACTCATAGTGTTGTGTTTCTGTCGGTGAGTAAGGTTGCCAGAGCTCCAAGAGGATTCACTGTGTTGACAGCTGGGGAGTGGGGTGTACCCACGGAGCTAAGCTTGCCCCTTTAGCTGTCAACACAGCGAATCCTCCTTTTTTAAAGGGTCGACAACGCGCGTGTAACTCCCCTGGAGTTGCAGGCGTCCATAGGCTACGGTGACCGCTTACCATCAGGCGGGCCGTATGCTTGTTTGTCACCGTCGTAGTATAAAAAAAAAAAAAAAAAATCCAACAACCATCCATTCCATTTAAATCCGTTCAGCCAAACGCAAGATAATAGCGGACAAACATACAAATATACGGGCCCAACTAAGAACCTCCTTATTTGTAGACGGTTGAAAATTACGTTTAGTACGCGTGCGAAGCCGCGGGTAAAAGCTAGTATTCATTATAAAAACACAAATAAATGCCCTACCAGGACTCGAACCCGGGCTTCGAACCCCTGCTTCGTAGTGGCACTAACTAGGCTAGGAGGCCGTTAATAGTAGTATAATTGATAAATAGTGAGTTTACAGTACATACGGTGCTAGGTATATATCGCACAATGAGCACTTTATGTGCCTATGTCAAAAATTAAAACTGCCATATGTACTGTAAAACGTCGTACTATTAACGTGCGAATAGGTAATTCGCAACTCGTGTCGATTTAAAACATCCCTTCGGTCGTGCTTTATTCTATCGCCACTCATTGTGAATTTTCTCCTATTCGCACTTGTATCGTAATGTACTAATGGGAGCTACCGTATAGTCGCCCACCAGGCGGCGCCACTCATGCGTGGGTCCTGTGTCAGTATGAGAGAACTGTCAAAGTGACGTTTGAAATGTTCCCGCAGGACCCACGTTCCACTAGCGCCCCTAGCGGAAAATTGACTCGCGGTAATCGTCATTGTTGCAGCATGCTCCTGGACAAGCGCTACCGTGCGGAGTGCATGGCGCGCGGCGCGCCGGCCGGGCCCGCGGCGGGGCGCTACGCCTCGCTGCTGCGCCAGCGCCACGTCGCGCTGCTCGGCCGACACGTGGCGCTCAGCGCCTTGGTGAGTCACCCAGTGTGTTGCAGCATGCTCCTGGACAAGCGCCGGCCGGGCCCGCGGCGGGGCGCTACGCCTCGCTGCTGCGCCAGCGCCACGTCGCGCTGCTCGGCCGACACGTGGCGCTCAGCGCCTTGGTGAGTCACCCAGTGTGTTGCAGCATGCTCCTGGACAAGCGCCGGCCGGGCCCGCGGCGGGGCGCTACGCCTCGCTGCTGCGCCAGCGCCACGTCGCGCTGCTCGGCCGACACGTGGCGCTCAGCGCCTTGGTGAGTCACCCAGTGTGTTGCAGCATGCTCCTGGACAAGCGCCGGCCGGGCCCGCGGCGGGGCGCTACGCCTCGCTGCTGCGCCAGCGCCACGTCGCGCTGCTCGGCCGACACGTGGCGCTCAGCGCCTTGGTGAGTCACCCAGTGTGTTGCAGCATGCTCCTGGACAAGCGCCGGCCGGGCCCGTGGCGGGGCGCTACGCCTCGCTGCTGCGCCAGCGCCACGTCGCGCTGCTCGGCCGACACGTGGCGCTCAGCGCCTTGGTGAGTCACCCAGTGTGTTGCAGCATGCTCCTGGACAAGCGCCGGCCGGGCCCGCGGCGGGGCGCTACGCCTCGCTGCTGCGCCAGCGCCACGTCGCGCTGCTCGGCCGACACGTGGCGCTCAGCGCCTTGGTGAGTCACCCAGTGTGTTGCAGCATGCTCCTGGACAAGCGCCGGCCGGGCCCGCGGCGGGGCGCTACGCCTCGCTGCTGCGCCAGCGCCACGTCGCGCTGCTCGGCCGACACGTGGCGCTCAGCGCCTTGGTGAGTCACCCAGTGTGTTGCAGCATGCTCCTGGACAAGCGCCGGCCGGGCCCGCGGCGGGGCGCTACGCCTCGCTGCTGCGCCAGCGCCACGTCGCGCTGCTCGGCCGACACGTGGCGCTCAGCGCCTTGGTGAGTCACCCAGTGTGTTGCAGCATGCTCCTGGACAAGCGCCGGCCGGGCCCGCGGCGGGGCGCTACGCCTCGCTGCTGCGCCAGCGCCACGTCGCGCTGCTCGGCCGACACGTGGCGCTCAGCGCCTTGGTGATTCACCCAGTGTGTTGCAGCATGCTCCTGGACAAGCGCCGGCCGGGCCCGCGGCGGGGCGCTACGCCTCGCTGCTGCGCCAGCGCCACGTCGCGCTGCTCGGCCGACACGTGGCGCTCAGCGCCTTGGTGAGTCACCCAGTGTGTTGCAGCATGCTCCTGGACAAGCGCCGGCCGGGCCCGCGGCGGGGCGCTACGCCTCGCTGCTGCGCCAGCGCCACGTCGCGCTGCTCGGCCGACACGTGGCGCTCAGCGCCTTGGTGAGTCACCCAGTGTGTTGCAGCATGCTCCTGGACAAGCGCCGGCCGGGCCCGCGGCGGGGCGCTACGCCTCGCTGCTGCGCCAGCGCCACGTCGCGCTGCTCGGCCGACACGTGGCGCTCAGCGCCTTGGTGAGTCACCCAGTGTGTTGCAGCATGCTCCTGGACAAGCGCCGGCCGGGCCCGTGGCGGGGCGCTACGCCTCGCTGCTGCGCCAGCGCCACGTCGCGCTGCTCGGCCGACACGTGGCGCTCAGCGCCTTGGTGAGTCACCCAGTGTGTTGCAGCATGCTCCTGGACAAGCGCCGGCCGGGCCCGCGGCGGGGCGCTACGCCTCGCTGCTGCGCCAGCGCCACGTCGCGCTGCTCGGCCGACACGTGGCGCTCAGCGCCTTGGTGAGTCACCCAGTGTGTTGCAGCATGCTCCTGGACAAGCGCCGGCCGGGCCCGCGGCGGGGCGCTACGCCTCGCTGCTGCGCCAGCGCCACGTCGCGCTGCTCGGCCGACACGTGGCGCTCAGCGCCTTGGTGAGTCACCCAGTGTGTTGCAGCATGCTCCTGGACAAGCGCCGGCCGGGCCCGCGGCGGGGCGCTACGCCTCGCTGCTGCGCCAGCGCCACGTCGCGCTGCTCGGCCGACACGTGGCGCTCAGCGCCTTGGTGAGTCACCCAGTGTGTTGCAGCATGCTCCTGGACAAGCGCCGGCCGGGCCCGCGGCGGGGCGCTACGCCTCGCTGCTGCGCCAGCGCCACGTCGCGCTGCTCGGCCGACACGTGGCGCTCAGCGCCTTGGTGAGTCACCCAGTGTGTTGCAGCATGCTCCTGGACAAGCGCCGGCCGGGCCCGCGGCGGGGCGCTACGCCTCGCTGCTGCGCCAGCGCCACGTCGCGCTGCTCGGCCGACACGTGGCGCTCAGCGCCTTGGTGAGTCACCCAGTGTGTTGCAGCATGCTCCTGGACAAGCGCCGGCCGGGCCCGTGGCGGGGCGCTACGCCTCGCTGCTGCGCCAGCGCCACGTCGCGCTGCTCGGCCGACACGTGGCGCTCAGCGCCTTGGTGAGTCACCCAGTGTGTTGCAGCATGCTCCTGGACAAGCGCCGGCCGGGCCCGCGGCGGGGCGCTACGCCTCGCTGCTGCGCCAGCGCCACGTCGCGCTGCTCGGCCGACACGTGGCGCTCAGCGCCTTGGTGAGTCACCCAGTGTGTTGCAGCATGCTCCTGGACAAGCGCCGGCCGGGCCCGTGGCGGGGCGCTACGCCTCGCTGCTGCGCCAGCGCCACGTCGCGCTGCTCGGCCGACACGTGGCGCTCAGCGCCTTGGTGAGTCACCCAGTGTGTTGCAGCATGCTCCTGGACAAGCGCCGGCCGGGCCCGCGGCGGGGCGCTACGCCTCGCTGCTGCGCCAGCGCCACGTCGCGCTGCTCGGCCGACACGTGGCGCTCAGCGCCTTGGTGAGTCACCCAGTGTGTTGCAGCATGCTCCTGGACAAGCGCCGGCCGGGCCCGCGGCGGGGCGCTACGCCTCGCTGCTGCGCCAGCGCCACGTCGCGCTGCTCGGCCGACACGTGGCGCTCAGCGCCTTGGTGAGTCACCCAGTGTGTTGCAGCATGCTCCTGGACAAGCGCCGGCCGGGCCCGCGGCGGGGCGCTACGCCTCGCTGCTGCGCCAGCGCCACGTCGCGCTGCTCGGCCGACACGTGGCGCTCAGCGCCTTGGTGAGTCACCCAGTGTGTTGCAGCATGCTCCTGGACAAGCGCCGGCCGGGCCCGCGGCGGGGCGCTACGCCTCGCTGCTGCGCCAGCGCCACGTCGCGCTGCTCGGCCGACACGTGGCGCTCAGCGCCTTGGTGAGTCACCCAGTGTGTTGCAGCATGCTCCTGGACAAGCGCCGGCCGGGCCCGCGGCGGGGCGCTACGCCTCGCTGCTGCGCCAGCGCCACGTCGCGCTGCTCGGCCGACACGTGGCGCTCAGCGCCTTGGTGAGTCACCCAGTGTGTTGCAGCATGCTCCTGGACAAGCGCCGGCCGGGCCCGTGGCGGGGCGCTACGCCTCGCTGCTGCGCCAGCGCCACGTCGCGCTGCTCGGCCGACACGTGGCGCTCAGCGCCTTGGTGAGTCACCCAGTGTGTTGCAGCATGCTCCTGGACAAGCGCCGGCCGGGCCCGCGGCGGGGCGCTACGCCTCGCTGCTGCGCCAGCGCCACGTCGCGCTGCTCGGCCGACACGTGGCGCTCAGCGCCTTGGTGAGTCACCCAGTGTGTTGCAGCATGCTCCTGGACAAGCGCCGGCCGGGCCCGCGGCGGGGCGCTACGCCTCGCTGCTGCGCCAGCGCCACGTCGCGCTGCTCGGCCGACACGTGGCGCTCAGCGCCTTGGTTAGTCACCTACTCACTCACTGCATAACCTGTCACGTTTTAACCCTTCATTTGATGATTGAGAAGAACATCTCTCAACTCGAACTCTTTGACCCTCTTTTTATAATTATAAATTGAAAGAGATGTCATATACTACAGAAAAGTGACCAAGGCCCCCGGTGAGCAGGACTGGGATCGAACCAGCGACCTCCTGCTTTCGCGGCAGACGCCCTTACCTTTTTTTGTATTTTTTTCCTAACCAGAATCATTTAGAACTATTGAGCGCCGAGGAGGCTGGAACTCACGACAATCCTTGTTTTGTCTGTATCTCATGAACCGTGATAGTTAAACAGTTGAAGTTTTCACAGATGATGTATTTCAGTTGCCTCCATTACAACAAATACTAAAAAACCGGTCAAGTGCTAGTCGAACTCTTGCACGAAGGATTCCGTACCATAAGCTATAAAAACGCCAAAAAAATCACGTTTCTTGTATGTTTTATTTCGCGCACTGTGCGGTTTCAGAGGAATTTTCTCCCGCGGACGCTCCGGCTGTGGAATGAGCTCCCTGCCGAGATTTTCCCGAAAGATTACAGTATGGGATTCTTCAAAAAAGAGTGAACAAGATTTTGATGAGTCGGCAACGCACATGTGCAACGCACGACCATTGGCTACGGTGACCGCTTTCCATCAGGCGGGCCGTATGCGCGTTGACGACCCTTTAAAAAAAGGAGTATTATTCGCAACATTTAGTACTAACGTGTTTATTCCCTGTCAGGTGGCCCAGCGGATTAACTCGGACATGCACCGGGCCCTCGACGCGGCGGTGGCCAAGTTCGAAGCCGGCGACATCACTGGCGTTGTGGTATGATAATGCAATTTTACATACATTTCGTAATAATATCGTAAAAGCTACTTTTATTCGTAGCTTGCTTATCGGTACCGTACACTGTAGAGTACAAACAAATATCGAAATTCGATTTTTTTTTACTTTGTATGGGGATAGGTGCATTTTTGATCAGCTGTTCCATACAAAGTGTTTTTTTTTATTTGATCTTGTGCGTTTGAATAAGACATGATTGAAAATAATGACAAGTATTTTTTTTTAGGAACTGGAAGGTCTTATAGCGGTCAACCGGCTGTGCCACAAACTACTGAGCCGCTACCTGGCGCTCGACGACTTTGAGAGCATCCTTCGCGAGAGTGACCATGGCGTCCTCGCTCCCTACGGCAGGGTCACTCTCCACGTGTTCTGGGAGCTCAACTATGATCTCCTGCCCAACTACTGCTACAACGCTGCTACCGACAGGTTAGTGCTTGTGACAATATTACTTTGCTCTCAAAATACCAACTCACCCCTCTATCTCATCTCTCTATTCATGTACCAACCACTCTCTCAATCCCTACTCACCCGCATTTTACGATACCCACTTTTGATGTAAATACATTATACGAGTAGTGTCTCACCGAAACGTATTTTTTATTGGCGAAACCGAAGGTTCGGTATGATTCTTATTTCGGCCGAAACCGAAACCGAACATTTGATAAATGAGATTAAAACGCTGAACAAATTATCAAGGAGCCGTTTCTTTCAAATATATGGATACCGAAACATCTCATGGTCCGACCGATCTTACTTTTCTTGTATTGTTGAAATTTTGGCATTATCATATATAACATGGGTAAAACAGATAGTCTCATGCGCAGAGCCTGCATGGGAAAAAAAGAAACATCAAATCATATTCTCCTAGACTGCCGACAAATAGATGAACACAGGATTAGGTATTTCGGAACTCCAAACACACTAAAGGAGGCATTTAGAAACCTAAAAACGATGCTTGGTTTCGTGGAGGAGCTAGGGCGGTTGGAGGGCTACCTCGTTAGCATGCAAAAAGGCACAATTGATGTCGAGTTGCGGAAAAAGGCCGAGGTCAATCAAGTTGCTACCCGGATTGACGTACGAGTATTCCATTGTTCTGAGAATGAGTTTTCTAAGATTACGTTGTTTGTAGTAGTAGTAGTAAAACACTTTATTGCACAAAAACAGGGGAAAAAAACAAGATAAATAACACAAATATTTGTACAAAGGCGAACTTATCTCATTTAGGGATCTCTTCCAGTTAACCTTTGAGCAATTAAAGGAGAACTGGAGATGGTAGACATGTGTATGTGTATTGTATAAATTACATTTAAAAAAAAAGAAGAAACCCAGTTAGTTCCTACTATACTATATAGGTAGCCCAAAAACTATTAAATATAAATTACATACTATAATTTATGAAAAAGAATACATAAACTACATACATCAATAATAAATACATACATACATACATATACAAGTATATAAAACCGCATATATCTTATGTTTGTGTTGTGTCATTCTGCATCTTAGGCTTAGAAATTGTCTACTTATATAATTATATAAGATTTTTGCTACACTATCGCATTGGGCAACTGTTATGATAGATGTATTGTTGTTAATAAACAATAAAATAAAAATGATGTATCGCCAGCTGTGCCGAGCTCGCCTGACGTCAGTCGAACGCGACCCGAAAGTACGATATTATAAGTTTCACCGCGGCCGAAACTCAAACTTCGGTCGAACACTAAAGTACATGTATTTATAATAATAAATATTACAGGACAGAATGCACAAATTGACTAAGTCCCGCAGTAAGCTCAAGAAGGCTTGTGTTACGGGTACTCAGACAACGATATAATATACAAATACATAAATACATAGAAAACATCTATGACTCAGGAACAAATATCTGTGTTCATCACACAAGTAAATGCCCTTACCGGGATTCGAGCCCAGGACCATCGGCTTAGCAGACAGGGTCACTACCAACCACGCCAACCGGTCGTCAAATTTATGACCTAAAATATTCCCTTCTACCCGGCAGGTTCGTCAAATGCCGCGGCATCCAGTTCGCGGCGAACGTGCAACGCGAGCGCACCCAGCAGTACGGCCACGCCCTACTCTGGGGCTCCAAGCAGCTCAGCCTGGCGTACTCGGCGCAGTACGCGCAATACGCAGGTAAGCAGTAAAACGAGAAACGACACAAAATCTTCCACCCTAAGGCGGCATAACTGTCTGGGTTCGCGCACGATTACCTCACTTAACTAAATATATTTATATTTCAACGCATACTAATAAATAATCAATAAAATTCGTGTTCTTATAATACAAATGTTCCGATACATACTTATTTTGTACCTAGTTATACGTAAGGTATGATGAAATAGAAAAGATGCTAAATAATTGAGGAAACACACGCATGCACACTCACTCACACACACACACACACATATTGTTATACCGCCATACGCACCTGACAGCATGGTGACTACCCCAAATGTTAATGTCATCTTGACATTGTATGTTTGACAAGCTAAAGGTCAAATGTAGGAAAGAGAAGCTTCTGTACTTTGTACTTATTCTGTGATAATACCTAGTTTAACAGATATTTATAGCGAATACGGACCGTTTTGAACACCACGCAAAAAAACAATTGACGATCGGCCCCTTCACCCCCGCATGGCTCTAGGGTTGCCTACGTATAGAAATGTTATATAATACTGGTGGCGGCGTGCACAGGCGGGCGCGGGACGCGAGGGCAGCCCGTGAGTCGTTACCGACATAAGACAATAGACGATCGATTTGATTTCCCGCGCGCTATCTCTTCCAAGTAAAAAGTGAAAAGATCATTATTATTATTTTCCCCTCACTAGCTTGGAAAGCGCTGTTTTGTCCTTTAAAACAAGCGTGGGAAAACGCATTTTATCCACATGTGGGGCAAAGTAATCTAATTCCTATCACTTACCACCAGTCCAGTATAAGTGAGTCATTTATGCCTATAGTAAATATGCGCAATCGGAGGTCACACCTTAAATTGGTCATGTGATCATGTCTTATCCCGCACTTGGTAAGCGGTTGGCAATATCTAAGTATCAGGAGCGTACAGGTATCAGGAGCGTATAGAGTAGGTCTACTCTATGACAAATTTTCTATGACAAATTAACTTACATGTGGATAAGATTTATAATCGTATGTAGTCTGTATTTTCCTCTCAATAGTGAGGGGAAAAATTTTGTATTACATTCGGCGGCAAAGTTTGTTCAACTCTCGTGCCTTGAGACCCTCGTAAAGCTCAAGATTCCAGTTATTGAACCATTCGCTACGCTCGTGGCTCAATTTTGGAATCTTTCGCTTGCTCGGGTCTCAATATAAGCCCGAGAGTTAAACAACAACTTTGCCCCCTTGTATAATAAATATCTATTTCCCCTCACTAGCTCGGAAAGCGCTGTTTTGTCCCTTAAAACTAGCGTGGAAAAACGCATTTTATCCACATGTGGGGCAAAGTAATCTAATTCCTATCACTTACCACCAGTCCAGTATAAGTGAGTCCTATATGCCCATAGTAAATATGCACAATCGGAGGTCACACCTTAAATTGGTCATGTGATCATGTCTTATCCCGCACTTGGTAAGCTGTTGGCAATATCTAAGTATCAGGAGCGTATGTACAGGTATCAGGAGCGTATAGAGTAGGTCTACTCTATGACAAATTTTCTATGACAAATTAACTTACATGTGGATAAGATTTATAATCGTATGTAGTCTGTATTTTCCTCTCAATAGTGAGGGGAAAAATTTTGTATTACATTCGGCGGCAAAGTTTGTTCAACTCTCGTGCCTTGAGACCCTCGTAAAGCTCAAGATTACAGTTATTGAACCACTCGCTACGCTCGTGGCTCAATTTTGGAGTCTTTCGTTTGCTCGGGTCTGAATATAAGCCCGAGAGTTAAACAACAACTTTGCCCCCTTGTATAATAAATAACTATTTGTTACTTTATAGCGTACCGTTGAAACAGAAACTGTTTGCAGGTTTCGTGGGCACGCAGCACCTGCACGCGCTGGTGCGGCTGCTCGGCTACCAGGGCGTGGCGGTGGTGGTCTCCGAGCTGCTGGGCGTGGCGCGCGGGCTGCTGCACGGCTCGCTGGCGCAGTTCACGAGGGCCCTGCACGCGGCGATGCCGCGCCACTGCAAGCTGCCGCGGTACGACTACGGGTCCAACGGTGGGTTACACAAATACAAATGTTTACTAACAACGCCAAAGTTACAGGTCATCGATCTTACATACTAGCAAGTACAACATGGCCCCAAAACAATGGCCCCAAGAATATTCAACAAAATACCACAAAATATTTACATCTTACTAAGTTTAAAAATGTCTTAAAATTATTGTTAGCTCAAAAAACTTACTACCCTATAAAATAATTTTTAAATCACAAGGATTAGTAAATATATAGAATATATGTAGTTACTTAATTTATATTTTGACATGCATGCTCTCAAAATTTGTATGCCGTAAGGCGCCACATAGTGAAACTGATTGACATGTAACAACCTATGTACACCTATGTTGGACAAATAAATAAATTTATATTTGTATTTGTATTTGACAATAGTGGAATTATTATAACGTATCTAATATAGCTTATGTCAACGGCAGTGACAAGAATTCCTCGACATTGTATAAAGTTAGTGTCAACAGCCACTCTTGCAGTTTAAATTTAAAAATATCGGTGGAGGTTGCATTTCTGACCTCTGCGGGTCTTTATATACAGACGGACCCGTGACATACGGAGATCGCTTTGACTTGAACAGTTTGTTTGTTTGTTTGTTTACATTGTACAGTCACATATATGTAGACACTTTGGAACTTATTTCTGTGGAAAAAGGGTCGAATTTGAATACAGATGCATATGTATTTATGAAACCGACCGTACGCCTTCAAAAGTGCATGGGAAATTTACGAATGAATTCATTCATTCATTCAATTTTGAAGGCGATAGTACATCATGTGGGGCCTTTCCATTTTTCGTCTCGTCTCTTCGTTCCTTTTCGGTGTAATATATTTATTTATGTTCATCTTATGATATGTATTGGTATTATGTTGATATTTATATGTATTGATATTGTTTATCGCACCTTGTTGTACATGTTGATTTACTTGTCCGCCTTATTTGACGGCGTCTCTCAAATATTCAAAGGTTATCTGGAAGAAATCCCTTAAAGGGATAAGTTCGCTTTTGTACTTAACATCTACACTTGTTAACTGTAGTTTTCAACTGTGTTTGTGTAAAATAAAGTGTTACTTACTTAATAATGGCCTCCTAGCCTAGTTGGTAGTAACCCTGCCTACGAAGCAGGAGGTCCCGGGTTCGAATCCTGGTCAGGGCATTTATTTGTGTGTTTATTACGAATATTTGTTCCTTAGTTATGGATGTTTTCTATGTATTTAAGTATTTATATGTATCTATCTATTATATATATCGTCGTCTAGTATCCACAACACAAGCTTTATTGAGCTTACCGTGGGACTAGGTCGATTTGTGTAAGATTGTCCCACAATATTTATTTATTTTATTTTGTTTATTTTATAATTTGTATTTTTTTCAGGCGTCCTGGGCTACTATCACGCGCAGTTGACTGACATCGTGCAGTACCCCGACGCGCGCACGGAGCTCTTTCACGCGTTCAGAGAGCTTGGCAACATCATCCTGTTCTGTATGCTGGTGGAACAGGTAACCAAGACAATACTATTAGATTCTATTTGGCGACCGGTTGGCGTAGTTGGTAACCCTGCCTGCTATGCCGATGGTCCTGGTTTCGAATCCGGTAAGGGCATTTATTTGGGTGATGAACACAGATATTTGTTCCTGAGTCATGGATGTTTTCTATGTACATATTTGTATATTATATATATTGTTGTCTGAGTATGTACCTGTAACACAAGCCTTTTTGAGCTTACTACGGGACTTAATCAATTTGTGTAAGAATGTCCTATAATATTTATTTATTATTAATGAATGGCTAAAAAAAAATACCTATCCATATTTTATTATACCCTGGCAAACTACAAAAAATATTTTTCAAGTTACGTAATTTAGCGAAAACGATGTCAGCCATGGTAGTCCATAGATTGTATGTGGTATGATGTCACTGTGCAGGAAAACAACATTTGTCAATGTCACAGCAGAGGATACGTAACGAACTTCACTCGTATAAGATTCAACATGAAGTTAGCTTCGACGAGTAAAATGACGTCACGACATGGCCGACAGCGCTTTCGGAGTACAAAATTAAAAAATACGTATACCTACGTCTTACACTTTTACCCGAAATCAACCAATATTGGTTATCTTAAGTCAAATACTATAACCTATAAATAATAATAATTAATTGTGCCAAATTTGATATGAGGCTAGTAGCCTATTCCCAGAGTCTCAATTATCCCAAACTTTTAATTTTAACTGTAATCATCTAAGAGGCTTCATTTTCCTCTGAAATTATCCATGACCATTAACCCTTAAATGCATGATAATGGATTTATAACACAGAAACGAGACAAGTGACAATCAAGTTCTCTTGGAATGTAGACTTTGTCATATCGTCGTAAGTTCTTAATTTGAAATGAATTTGGTTGTCGCTTAGGATGTTTTAGGATCAATACTGTTAATGACATGCATTAAAGGGTTCATAAGTCCCAGGGTGAAATACTAATAGTACCAGGAACTGAATACGGTACTACGTCCTTTTTGCTATACGTCGCTTGCTCAAAAGCTAGTGTGATTATAATGATGTATTTGCAGGCGCTGAGCCAAGAGGAGGTGACGGATTTACTGCACGCGGCGCCCTTCCAGAACATTCTCCCGAGACCCTTCGCCGCTGGTAAGTGGCTTCATTCCCCCGGCAGATCTATATGGCCAGAGGCATACCGGTAGTGGATAAGTATAGCCCCCAATTAAGTTTCAAGTAAAGGGCACACCTTTTCAGACCTTCAGAACGATTATTTCTGAAAATATTTGATTAATATTTTTTTTTTGTTTAAGAAACCTTCACTATATTTTATAAAAAATTACAGGGAACACTCACGTATATTTAGTCACTATGCGCAACATGTTTCGAACATCTTAGGGTTCTATCATCAAGGACGCTGCGCGCGGCAAGAAGGCGCTCGGTCCGCCCGCGCGCGTCGTCGCGCACGGTTGTTAACGCTTGATAATGGCATCCTAAGATGTCTGAAATGTCGCGCATAGTGACTATAAATACGTGAGTCTTATCCGTAATTTTATTATAATACTAATATGTCTCATCATAGTTTAAATTCGAAAAATCTCGAAAGTACTAATAAATTGTCTAATAGCATATATGCCTATTAGACCGAAATAGCCCTGTTTAAGATCGTAAAATGACGAAAATACAATGTTAAATCACACCAAAGTACTAAGTTCATGTGCGCTTTTATAGGAATAAGGACTCTGAATCCCAGAATTAAAAACTCAATGCTGGTGTACCTATGTGATTGGGCCCCACTCGGCTAGCTAATTCTAAAAATATTGGTCTAGATATAAGAGTATCAGCGGGGCTAAGATGCCAAGCTGATATCCTGATAATTGCTGGATAAGACGATAGGTAGTTTGTTGGCACGTTCTGACAATTTATGATAATTTTAAACAGTTCTGTCAAATGTCTTTGCATTTGGCAGCTGTCGCCGTCGCGCTATCCGTGCAACTTGTCAGTTTATCAACGTATAGTATGCTAACCCTGCTGCAGGGTTAGCATGGTTGCCATTTTATCGCTTATCACGCTATGCGTCACTTTCGCACATACATACTTGTTAGAACGTGACAGCAACGTCGGTAAACGATAAAAACCCGACCATCATAGACTAGCAGACCGAGATCTTATGACATTCGTGGAGAACTATCTTAGGCCCGCTGGAGCTTACTTTTTTTTTAATTTTTCTCTATGATTGTTCATGTCAGCGGAAAGTAATTCTCATGTTGTCCATTGCAGAGGGCGAGAAACCGGAGACGAAGCAGAAACGCCTGGAGGCCAAGTACTCGGCGCTGCAGATCGTCCAAAACGTTGACAAATACGGCACTGCTAAGGTACTCATTTACATACTACCTGACCTAAGGAAGTCTCAACTCAGATCGATCGTCTTTTGTCTTGTGCCCCACCGCCCACCGGTGTTATCCCTTAAATGCATGAATTGTCAATACTGATCATAAAACGTCCCAAGTGACAACCAAATTCGTTTTAAATTAAGAACTTACGATATGACAAAGTCTACATTCCAAGAGAACTTTGATTGTCACTTGTCTCGTTTGTAACATAGATGCATCATCATGCATTTAAGGGTTATATAATATTTCTAATCATAGCCTTTCTTAGCGTTGTGCCGAGGGGACCGAGCGTCAATTGTTTTTTTCTATTTCAGCACTTCTATCTGTCAATTAGATGACCGACAGCGATATTAAAAAAGTATACATTATATCCTTGTCTATGGGATTCCATAAGAACACTGCTTCAATAAATTTTCATACAATATATGAGCACTGTTGTTTTTTTTTTATTTCTATAGTAGGCATACGACATCTTCCACATTCTGCCACCTTTCTAAATTTGGCTTTTATCTCTATTTTAGCTGTCGTAGAAAAACTAGCGTATGCAAGAGCTCATAAGTGGTTCTTAAAACTCTTGGATCTATTGTTACAAAACTCGGCTTCGCCTCATTTTGTAACGGCGACCCTAAAGTTTTAAGAATCCTTATTATATCATTGTTGCATAAACTACTATTATGCGACTGTAAATAATGAAGGGCATTACAATACGAGTGTGGGTTTCACGCGATCAGATCACACGAGTGTTTTAATGCCTATTTATGTATAGTTGCATACACTACTTTTATCTACACACATATCATAAGTGCTCTAAGATGGGTTCAGGAACCGTAGGGTAATGACCTGCATTGTTACTGGTGCTACTTGTAAAATATATATATTATAGATATAAATGTAATAAAATAAAAAATAAATTGAACACATACAGAAATATTTTTTTACTATTTTTCACTCGTAAACAGTAGAAAGCCAACAAACAAATGATAGGTCGGAATGGCGGCGTTTCTAATCTAGATTAGACACCCACGTGAATTGACAGCTGTTCCAAATTTAAACTAATAACCTACTGTTTTCAGGAGATAATGTTAAAATTACAGTTCCGTCAATTCCTGCTGGTTGGTAACGCTGGTCATTGCCTATGGTTTCTGAACGAATTTTAGAGCACTAATGATATGTGCTTAAATATAAGTTTTTTTGTACAGCAAAGCCAGCTAGCCCGCGAAGGTGACCTGCTGACCCGGGAGCGGCTCTGCTGCGGCCTGTCGCTGTTCTCCGTGGTGCTCCGTAGGCTACGTGGTTGCCTGACCGCGCCGGCCTGGCCACTGCCGCCCGCCGCGCCGCACGCCGCGCCTCTGCACGCGGACGACACCAACGAGTTCCACAGGTTATTCTTCAAAATATAGTCTTAGCGCAGTTAAATAGTGTTTTTGCCAATTTTTAACGCGCACTTGAGACCGAACGGCTCATTCGAAAAAAAAACTAATTAGTAATATTTGTAGAAAATGTTATGTACTTTAATTTCTGTAAACAGACTATTTACTAAAAGTTACTAGTTTTCGAGTTTTAAGCAAAAAACCGGAAAAAGGTGATTTTTTTTTCTTTTTTTTTAATTTTTTTCAATTTTGCGTCACGAAATTTAGTATGCAAACCTCAGATTCGGATTCAGCACCCCAAACTACACATGAAATGAAAGAAATCACAACTACCCCATAACTTTCTTACTAGGGGCCTTTTAAATTACAATTTAACTGGATTATCTGACAACCCAGCGAGCGCAGTAACAGTAGGATAGAGAGCATCATACTGTCTTTTTCTTACGCTAGTATTACCACCCTGAAAAAAAGGGATGGATATAGTTATTTTGTCCTACTGTTTGCGCTCGCTCGCTTGTCAGACTATACCATCACTGAGTAACACAGAGTAACTCGGCAGTTCTGATATATAACAACAATTAGTATGGGACTGCATATGTACAGTGACTGCGTGTTGTCTTGTAAGCTCTGTAGTTGAGATGGGCTGTGGATAAAGTCCAAAAGTGGATACATTTCTATGTGGTGGACTGTACAATTTAAGCTACAAGACACTGTTCTGCTATCGTTTGTTTAATTGGTGCTATATTCTAAAAAACATAAATACTTATTACATTTATTTATTTAATCTTTATTGCACAAAAGAAAAAAAACTTGATGTACAAAAGGCGGACTTATTGCCGTATTCGAAATGAAAAGTAGAGTTTAACACGATGAAAGACATTCTGACTCCGAATTATTGTCGCTCTTATTATACCTCATCAGGAATGGGGTTTCATCATCTTTTTTTTAAATCTCTTATTTGACTAAATATGTTTTTGTTTTCAGATTGTGGTCAGCGCTTCAGTTCCTGTACTGCATCCCGGTCACCGACACACAGTTTACCGTCGAGTAAGTTTAAAAATCGTCTTCAATCCAACTTCCTAACAATATAAACAAATCGTAGTAACCCAACTTTTATGTTTTTAATGAAACCTCCAAGATTAAGTTATTTATCTTACGTTTTGTATGTTACAGTCAAGTGTAAAAATATGGGTGGACACATCTTACTCAAAAATATGTCCCATAGCATTTTATTCCAGTCTAATAAGAGCGTAGTACCATATAGTATGAGACGATTTTGTCAATACGTATTTTTGCACTTGACTGTACAATAATATGACAATATCAGTAATGAATGGTTTCAGTGGTATTTGAGGTAGTGTGAAAATATAAGGATAAACAGTGACAAAACATGTGATACCTTTTGTTTACGCTGGTAAGTTCTATTGACAGCGATTGTATTGTTTTTTATCATTAAAAAAATGTTAGCCCTGTAGTTCCCATACACGTAAAGTGGGGGGTGTTTTTGTTTACATGCTAAACTGTGATAGTTGAATAGGTATTTAAAAAAAATAAGGATTTGCATTTTTTGATAAAATGAATATTTTCGGCAATATTGGTTTCAGAAGTTAAAAATAATATAAAAACCCCTTCTAGGTTCGCGTGGCAAATTAACAACGGAACCCACTGAGCGTGTTCCGCCCGGTTTTTTTCCAGAAACCTAATATTGAACCCAACTTGTTCGCAGGGAACTCTTCGGCGAAGGCCTCCACTGGGCCGGGTGCACCATCGTGGCCCTGCTGGGGCAGCAGCGCCGCTTCGAGGCCCTGGACTTCTGCTACCACATCCTCAGGGTCCAGCGGGTGGATGGCAAGGACGAAATCGTCAAGGGGATCGTGAGTATCTTCTAAAATGTATGGGTGAATTAGCTATTTGCTGTTATTCTGTCCCGTCAGCTAGGGGATAGATGCGACACAATTTGTTACAAGAAACGTTTTAATATGTTCTACTCAGATGCTTGGTAGATGGCTCATCATGAAAAGGGACTATACCTACAAAGAAACATGTTTTGTGAATTTTAATTCCACAAAACCGTAATTTTTAAATTGACCAAGGAGGGCGTAACTTTTGCAACTACTGACATAAAATAGTTTATTAATATTGTCTTCTGTTACCGCGATTGTTATTCATTGAAATTAAACACTTACGGATTAATCGCATTTATTAACACCATGGCCCTACGCTTCGAGCCCTTTACAGCACTCGTCAGTCGTCCTTTCTCTCAGTCATCATCTTAACCCTGTGAAAACGAGTAGGTACTGTAAAGGAAACTCGAAACGTAGGGTCAAGGTGTTAATAAACGCGATTAATTCGTTCAAAAGTGTTTAATTTCAATAGTATATTAACCCATATTATAATAAAATAACAGATAAGATTACGCGCGACTTGTTTCGGACATGCAATTATCAAGGACTGTGATTAATATGTTTTAGGGGTGAACCTAGTGTCAATATACTAGGTATCTCTATATAAGACATTTAAAACATTTTAAGACATTTATTTATATTCACAATGTAAATTTTACAAAAATCAAAAATATAGTATAATATATTGTGTATAGTCGGTTATGCTCATAGAATAGTAAAAATTTACAAGAAAAACTATGCATATACCTATGTGGTAACTAGCGTTGAAAATGCTGGAAAAAATCGAATGTTCATGATTTAATGAAATGTTTGGTTTCTCTCCGAAGTTTTCTTAAAAAGAAATAAATAATGTCACTATCACTGTCACTTTCTTCCTCAATGTAATCGATGTAGCCCTGTTGTAGGTGTAAATTAGACCTAATAGGCATTGATTTAGAGTTGAAAATTAGAGCGGATATTGATTTTTATTAAATCCGAAAAAAACGAGTCGTCTGGGAAAAAAATCGGATTTCTTCCAGACTTTTTCGACGCTAGTGGTGACCTCATTCTCTTTATAAACTTTGGAAGTGAAACTTTTGTCTGACTTGTGTCATTTTTTCCAGCCGCTGAAGCGCATGGTGGACCGCATCCGCCGGTTCCAGGTGCTGAACTCGCAGATCTTCGGCGTCCTGGCGCGCCATCTGGCGGCCGACGACGAGCGCGCCGGCGTCGAGCACGTGCGCTGCTTCCCGCCGCCCAGCGCGCCGCAACATGGCGGCTAGGCTGCCGGGCGGCAACTAGGCTGCCGGGCGGCAACTAGGCTGCCAGGCGGCTAGGCTGCCAGGTGGCAACTAGGCTGCCAGGCGGCAACTGGGCTGCCAGGCGGCAACTGGACTGCCAGGCGGCAACTAGGCTGCCAGGCGGCAACTAGGCTGCCAGGCGGCAACTAGGCTGCCAGGCGGCTAGGCTGCCAGGCGGCAACTAGGCTGCCAGGCGGCAACTAGGCTGCCAGGCGGCAACTAGGCTGCCAGGCGGCTAGGCTGCCAGGCGGCAACTGGGCTGCCAGGCGGCAACTGGGCTGCCAGGCGGCCTCCTGCGCTAGGGTGCGCCAGGCCTTCACTACTGGTATTTCCTCCACAAAAAAGTACCGGTATCATTTCGGTACTTTCTACAATATGTTTTGATGGAGTTGGGCATTTTTATTTTTTGTTGTAGAAAAATCATTATTTGCTAAATGGAAATTTTTATCTCTATGCTACTTCAATCCTATCCTAGTAGGAGAAATAAGTGTTCTAAAATTTCCATACATTTTTCAAACTTTCCATTGGGCTACCGTCATACTAAATCTATGAAATGATGGTGGCGAAATGGAAAACAACTCTTGGGACACTTTTTTTCTCCTACTAGGATTGAAAGAGTCTCGCGATTCTGAATAGAAAACAAATATACAAATTTAAATTTTCAAAAAACTATTTTTCTACTAAAAAATAAAAACGCCCAGTTACCTTAAGTCGCTATCAATGGCACTTCCTAACAATGTAAACAAACCGCCATATTGATCGTAATAACATAACTTTTATGTTTAATGAAATCTTCATGATTTACTGATTTATCTCACGTTTTGTATGTTACGATAATACGACCGTTTCAGTAGTGAATGGTTTCAGTGTTGTTTGATGAGATATTGTGTAAATACAAGGAGAAACATTGACAAAACATGTGACGCCTTTTGTTTACATTGTTAGGAAGTTCCAATTTGTCCTAAATGCTATGATCGAGTGCTACTAAAGAACATACATTAGTTCTAAATATTGGACACTTACTAGGTTTAAAAAAAGTACCGGTTCCAAGCCCTGGAGTCGGCTAATAAATCGAGTAGCAAGTTGGTTGACAAGTTTGGAGTCGGATATAATGACTTCTTCCCCTCTAGTAACCCCCAATAGGTTACTAACTAATTTGCATACTAGAAAAACCAATATTAACTACTCCCATGTTCTTTTATTACATTAAGCCTGCGATTTTTGTTAGTTCCATCAAGGATTTATTAAAATGTATTCGTTACTTTATTTTGTATCAACAATTTTTTATACAATAACTTGTAGCAAAATCTCACGAATTAATTAACAACTACACGAATGAATCAGGCCAATTTCATATTACATTTACAAGAATGACATTAAACTGCTTAAGTTGAATTAGGTATATTTAATTCCCATTTTGCGATAGTATTTAAGAAATGAAAGACAGTGTGTACTCTTTAGCATAAGCGTAACTTAATAAGAAAATTGTATTATTTTCACACCCCCTATTCATAAAACAGTTTTTTCATTCCCTCCTAGAGGTATCAAAGTGGCACTTTTCTTCCCTGCTGGGAAGGATCAAAGTGACACTTTTCTGTTCAAGATTGTTCATTTTTACGTTTTTGGGCATTAACTAGTGGCATCGTGGTGTTGCTATGATGCTGTTTTCGGTTTTGTTTATTTCCTCTTAGTTGGTGTGAAAAGCAGTATGTCACACAGTATCAAAATTATTTTCGTCTTGGGCGTTAACGCTTGAATCCCTCATTACACTCAAGATTCTACTTTAGAATCTACTAATGTAGAATCCATCGCTTTATTCGGAATTCCATGTACAGTCCCCATCAGATATATAGGAGCGTCCGAGGCGTTCAAAATATCTGAACAAACACTCTAACGTCTTGACAATAGAGGCGTGTTCAGATATATTTGAGTACCTTGGACGCTCGGATATATCTGATGGCGACTGTACGCCCTCGCCGGAAATATATCATTTTGATCCCTTGTATCACAGCCTAGGTACTATTAGTCATAATATTTAGCTATGTGTAGTGATGTAAGTAAATATGCATTTATTGTTGCTTTCAATTCAACGTTTAATAAGATTATCATTTTGGACGCCATACATCCGCACCATCGTCCGAACGTCAAAGACGGATTAATCCTCCACAGACCACAGAGCAACATAGTCCTTAATAACCACTCATAAAGTTCAAGTTGGGTTTTCACACTTCGGTGACGTGACGTCTGAAAGCGTTTGTATTTAACATGGTGTCGAAAAGGGACGAACGGAAGGGAAGGGAGGGAGGGAAGGGCGAAAGGAACTGAACTTTATACGAAGAATCTGTGTAATGTAAATGAATCCTGGACGTTATGAACAGACGTGGCTCCGCGTTTTAAGAATCGTGAGCTCTTTCCATTCTAATAGGAGAAAAACTTGATACTAAATTTCCAAACTTTCCATTCTCTTACCGCCATACAAAATCTATGAAAAAATGGTAACGAAATGGAAAAAAAAACCTTGGGACACTTTTATTCTCATACCGGATATTGCGATTTTCAACATTTCTAAATATTAAAAAAGTGGGGGTCAACTATGAAAAATGTGGCCAACTTATTGGCATACATAAATGTTATTCAAACGTCAATGATTTAAAATAACTTTGCAGTGGTTGGATAAGGATTAAATTTTTTTGCCACAAGATGGATATTTTCTCCTGCAGTTTCGTATTATGTGTAATGATTTTAGTTTGATATGATTTTTAAGTTATTTAGATTATAAGCAATACGATTATGTAATTCCATTTATATTCACTTTTATAGAAAATAAATCTTTATTCGTATCTTGAATTTTATTATTCGTTCACCGTACCTTAGTTCGGTCTACCGCTGAACTGAGGCGTCTCTCTAAGCATGCGAGCAGAGGCAGGACGGGGTTACAGTTAAATTAAATAAATTAATATTTCAGTCCTCCGGCCGGTAAGCGCCACTTTACGCAAAACTAAATTGCCGCCTGCCGGCTCCGTCGGGCTGAAAAATAGTATACAAACCTCGGCCGATAAATGGGAAAGCCTCGGATCACATGTTAGTCGACCTCGGCTTCGCCTCGGCCGACATTTACACGGGATCCGAGGCATTTCCCACTTAAACGGCCTTGGTATGTAATGTACTATTGTGGGACAATCTTACACAAATCGACCTAGTCCCAGTAAGCTCAATAAGGCTTGTGATGTGGGTACTAGACGACGATATATATAATGAATAGATAAATACAGGTAAATACATAGAAAACATCCATAACTCAGGAACAAGTATTCGTGATAAACACACAGATAAATGCCCTGACCAGGATTCGAACCCGGGACCTCCTGCTTCGTAGGCAGGGTCACTACCGACACATCATACAGATTAATGACGGCTCCTGTCTATTGTTCCTCGACCCCTCTTCACCCGCGCTCAATCCTAGGAGACGCCCCAGTTAAACGGTAGACCTATCAGCGCGGAGCGTCAAAATGTCCTTTAGGCAAGCCGCAGCTGATTTGGCCTGATTTTTCTTTGAGACGTTAAGGAAAAAGCGCTGGATTGGCGCTCGCAGGGCAAGCCGGCAAGAATCGAGTTCTAAGAACGCCCCGCCTAGAGACCTATAATTATGTGGTAAGTCACTCAATATTGATTTTTGCACTTTGAAATAACCACCAAACTTCATTCAAAACGCGAGGTGCCATTATGAATAACAGACAGACCCGACAAAGCATTATGGATTTATTATACAAGCCACGTGCTCATAAAATGATTTATGATAAAAATGCGTTTAACATGTGTATATTTATTTATAATAAATTACCTGTTGACATAAAATTCCTGCAAGGCAATAGATTTAAGAATAAGTGGTTTATTCTTAAATCTATTGCCTTACTCTAAGCGGTATTTGTGTAAGAAAGAGAGCGTGTGTTTAGGAGGGTGATCATGATTCGTGACGTCACGCTGAAAACAGCACGTAGTACAATTTATCTGCCCTGTGGACAAGGTCAACACCTGCAAATAATTATAAAGAGAGGCCCAGACGAGAACAGCATTTATACTCTCGTTCTGGACCTCTCGTACGAGAGTGAAGAGCTGGTAAGAAAAAGAAATTACTCAGGGGCGTAGCTACGGGTATGGGCGGGCGAAACACCAAATTTGCACCCCACAGTAGCACCCCCCCCGCCCTCGCAGACACAAACATTGCTCCTGTTGCCAACAACGCCTGGGGCACGTGCCGCCTCTACCACCCCTCTAGCTACGTCTCGGCTCGTACTACAATGCCTTATAAATAAATAATAAATATTGTGGGACAATTTTACACAAAATCGACCTAGTCCCACGGTAAGCTCAATAAGGCTTGTGATGTGGGTACTAGACGACGATATATATAATAGATAGATACATATAAATACTTAAATACATAGAAAACATCCATAACTCAGGAACAAATATTAATGATAAACACACAAATAAATGCCCTGACCAGGATTCAAACCCTCCTGCTTCGTAGGCAGGGTCACTACCGACTAGGCTAGGAGGCCGTTAGCCTTATAGGCTTGTTGACTAAATTTTTTATGGCAATCATAATAATAATATCTTTAATGAAAACTAAAAGGCGAATAAAAGAAATAGTAACTTTGACGTATTTTTATTAAGTCTTAAGTTATAATATCTATACTACGCTCCGCTTACGGCTACGATAAAAAACCTTACGATATACATACATAATATATTACAACAGTTCCACTTAGAGGTACAGTCAAGTAAAAAAATATGATTGTACACATCTTACTAAAAATATGTCCCATAACCTCTTATTACGGTGTAATAAGAGCGTAGTACAGTCGCCATCAAATATATAAGAACGGCCAAGGTGTTGACAATACACGCGTGTTCAGATATTTGTGACCTTGGACGCTCCGATATCTGACGGCGACTGTACCAAATTTATTAGACGATTTTGTCGATACACATTTTTGCACTTGACTGTACATGATTTAAAAGAAATCTATATTAGTTCTACCGGAACTATCGTGGCCGAAGGGATAAAAAGTTACTCCAAATGTGTTTTATAAATGAAAATTTTACAGATGAAATTACTCAGAAATACTAATCAAAATGTATTCAAAGTGAAATGTATCAATAAAATAATGAGGTAAATCAATGTGAAATAAATGACTTATGTAACTTACCTTACACCTTTTTGATTACCAAGTCAAAGTGAAACCTAACCTTCTTCTGATACCACCAAAAAAACTTTTTCCTTTAATGGTGTTTTTTTCTTGAAAATGCAGTGCAATAGACGTTAAATGTAAATCAGAGTAGTAAGAGCCTAAATTTATGAACAGACCTGACTTATGTGTCGCTTATTCCCTAGAAAGGGGCTCTGACAACTCCGTTTATCAACTTTTATTCACTTCAGCCACAATTCCCGCCAAAAGTGACATAACCTAAAACTTTTGACATTTGCCGGCGAACGAAAGCTACCCACAGCCTTTACCAAACGGTAAACTAAAATTAAACGTGAAATGCAGTACCCGCCTACACATTATTAAAAATATACTTGACAAAGCAATGACTACTCTATTCGCACCTTTATTCTCTGGTCGATTGAACAGCATTCAAAGACAATCTTTTTTTTTATTTTAAATGGTAACACTGTTCCATAGATATAAAATAAATACTTTATCAATGAAATTTTTTGGGCGCCCTCAATGTAGAGGACATTTGTTTTAAAGCTTTTTTTGTTGTTGGCTTTGAATGTTTTCAATCGGCGACATTTTTTTTAGTAGAAATAAACAAAGTATGAATTTCAAAAGATAACGCGTATACAAGTTACTCGAGTTACTCCTAAGACTATTTTTTCAAGAACCTATAACAAGCTGTGGTTAAGGGGCACTTTGCAATATCCATATAAAACTCATATGTACACACATATATGCCTTCAATTTTGTACTTTTTCCAAAACGGGTTAAACGAAACCTTCACAAAAACAATCAGATACTTACTATTTTTTATTATTTATTTAATTATTTTATACATAAATAAACAACTTACAAAGAAAATATATTACAAAAAGTTATAAACTATTGTATTTTACTTATTGCAACGCGCCGGTGTACGCACACCATGATTTACCTCTATTTTTTTATTTTATCAGTCATTTATGGTAAGCAAAAAACAGGCCAAGCCCTAGAAAATAGGCATTCAGCTTGAACCTAAAAACCTGCGCTCTAATCTGATACTAAACAAAAATGGAATCTTTCTATCACATTTTTTTTTCATTTACACAGTGATCAAAAAGCGGTGGTTAGCGATGCTTATACAAAGTTAACCTTACATAGTGAAAATAAGATTATTTTATTCTGTTAGGTAATTATAAGGATAAACAACATGGTATTACTTTAATCAAGAGGTTAAGAATCAACTAAATCAATAGATGTCAATTCAAGACATCTATATTAGAACTTATCCAGTGCTTAAAATATCGACACAAAAAAATTTAAGTATTACTTAAATTGTGTCAATTTGTAATTTAAGCTGTTTATCTTTCTTAAAATACCTATCGGAATGAAGTAGACAAAAATACAACGCCTATTGTTGTATTGTTATTAATGTAAAACACAACTTCACTGGTTTTCTGTTTTTCCATTTATAAATAATAACAAAACTAATATAGTTGAATACAAAACAATAATAATGTCAATATTTCACTTTGTTTTTCATACACATGTTTCTAAAAATGTGTAATATTGACATTATTATTCCTAACATAAGTTGTTCACGATTTTTAACAAATATTTTGTTACAGAACTAAACTTGGTTTTGAGAAGGAGAAGTAAGAGATCTGTTCCCTCGTATACGTATACCTCTTTTATTTGATATAGAAAATGTTGAAATAAATGGAGGTTTAAATATTTTGAAGATCCCTCGATAACTATGTCTCAATCTGGTACGACATATGTAGTTGCAAAGTCTAATAAGATAGAAAAACCAAATTGATGTGATTGTAATTATATGAAAGTTATATACTATATATATAAATTATATAATTATTAATATTCATTTCACATAATTCAATCTTATGTTTTGGTTTTTGCCATCACGATTTAATGTAGAATCCAGGTTCAAAATACAACTGTATTTCTAAAACAGACATATTTTTAAAAATACAGACATATTTTGTAAAAAGAGTTAAGGAAAAACGATATATTTAACAACCTTTTCTATTTTATCATGTTGTGACTGTATCATTTTCCCTTTTCCCATATTTTGTCGGTATTTTAGTTGAATTGTAGTATTGCGACATCTGACAGGCACACTAGTTTTTGTATTACCTGTTCTTTCTATATTAAAATATATGTACACACCATCTTATATGTATTACGACACATAAAAAAGAAATCTTAATGTCGTTATGTATGGATAAAGTGCCATAAGTTACGCGGTCTTGTTGTGCGAGCAGGACATTATAGCGCGGTCTCGCTCACATACCGAAACGGCATGCGGAGAATTTAATACAACAGTTACTCAATTTTAAGTAACACATTTATATCATGTTTTTGATCTTAGATTATGTCAATAGTATTGTATTAAATTCTTCAGAATGCTAATATTTTTCTTACATTTTAAAAACTTCAGTTTCTGACGTTTTTGCTTATGCGCTGCTAACTCATTATGAACCTGTAGGTGTGTGTCGCGTAGTCGGTGTGCCAGTATGTCTGTCTGCCCATTTGCTAGCAGCTCGGGAACTGTCACTCGTAGTGCTTGGCCTTGCGGTCCATGTCGTCGTCGGAGGAGCGGTTCATTGGGTGGTCTGTGAATTAGAGGTATTTAATTAGAAACAGTAAGATAACATAGTTTATAAGGTAGGATTTTGCACAGATTGGTTTTAATATAGTTTGCCTTCTATGAGACGCTCGAGGCTCATTTAATAAAACGCTATTGATATTTTGCAGGAAAGCTAGGACTACTGAAAAACAAAAGGCCAATTTCCAAGTAAATAATAAATTATCGTATTTTCTGACATGGTTGTCGCCAAGGGCTGGTAGGGGGACTATTGCAGGCCTTAAGCCATTTTTAATCCTATACACTTGTAAAGTCCAGCTACCACTTTTCAAAACGCCAGTCATTCCCAATCAATGCCATGCTCGTAAAACGACATATGCACTATTTTAATCTTCGTGTGTTACCGCCGATATTCGTAGTACCTTTTTAACATCCGAATCCATCTGAATTTTATAAGTACACAATATATGCTGCTTACCGTGCTGCATTTTGGGCACCAGCACGACATTGCCGTCGGCGGCCTGCTGCAGCGAGTACTGGGCTGACGACAGCGGCCGGCCTTCGGGGTCGCGGAGGTTCTGAAACAAAATATAAGTTGTTATATTGTTTTTTTGTTTGGAAATAGTGGCTAAAGTTTGAAACTCGAACGTACGTAATGTTTCATAAAAAGATAACCAGTTTTATTTGCCTAGTTACTTCTAGATTCCGATGTTTATTTTTGCTAGCTGTTCAATCAATACATTTTTGTTGACACAAAAAGTATTGAAGTGCCATCGGCTCGAGCGCCTCCCGAGCGATGTCGCACTACAGACACTCACCTGGAACACGTGTCTGTAAAGGGCGGCGAAGCGCTCCTTGACGCGCTGCCGCTCGGCCGTGAGCGCGTGGTGGTCGCGCTGCGTGCGGATCTTGCGGTCGCGCACGGTGCGCACCTCGTCGGCGAGGGATGTGATCTGGTCCAGTTTGCGCTTGCGGCAGTTCTGTGCTGCCACCTATTGGCAATGGAAGGTCACTTTTTACTAGTCTGTTAACCAAAACGGGGGTTAAGATGTGTCTCAAGCTATATGGTCGGATAAAGTTTGCAAAATTATTGAGTTTATATGTGTCAAATGAACAATGAGCATATAACATTTAAGTATGCAAAAGAGATAATGATATGAAAACGATGCAACTGTGAGAATTTTAAGTAGGAACTTGCTATCTTATGCAGCTTAAAAAAACTATTAAATCTGTGTTAGAGTTGGACTAAGTTAAGTTTGCATCGATTTCGATAGCACACTGTGCTTGGTCTGGCTCTAAGCGAGTTAAATGTGTTATCTTTATAACAGCAGGATAATAATGTTGTATTTTGAGTTATGTCCCTATTGCTTTTAGTAATAACGTTAATTTGCCATGTATATTTGTTTCTATAAGTTCCCAATATTTCTGCCCTGTTACAAATGTCATCATAAAATAAAACGTGATGCAAGTAATCACATGTCATAGCGATCTATCCTTTTTCAGTGCTACTAATCAATCACTGCTACTAATATTTTTATTACTTATTAAGAGCTATATTAGTACATCGTATCTCATTCAGTTAATACCTTATTCTTTCCACGGCGGCGAATGTCACGTATAAGCGAGAGCTGTGCCTCGCTCAGGTCGTGTTTGGAAAGCCGCTCGTTGAATTCGTCCATCGGCAGGTTTATAATATCGTGGACTTCCATGGGAATGCCTGTGGATGATATTTTAGGTTATAAACTCGTTAGGTGACTAGTTAAATCAAATACCTTATATATATTTATAATTGAATTTAAGTGGCCGTGTACAAAAATTTTATCAAACGAAAGATGAAAGAAAGATAACAGTGTTGTGTAATACTAAGGGCAAAACAGGACGATATTGTATAGGAAAAAACGCAAGATGTGTCACAATGACGTCTAAATAATTTTGCGGAAAGATGACCCTGTGTCTCACCGCGTCTTTTTGACAGAGATGATGAATCAGATTAGGTTGTATTGCATTGTTGTAAAGTATATCAGTACAAATAGTAGGTTATAGGATTGGTGTGAGGTATACAGTCGTGGTCAGATAATTAAGAACGAGATTTTTCCCCTATACAAATGCCTACAAATGGGACTTTGCAAATTTTATGATAATTAAAAAAGTAAGTGAGCAATTTTATAATTATAACAATATATCCATGCATAAATAAGGTATACTCGAATGTATTGCAAAGTCCCGTAAAATACCTAATAAATACTTCAATTTAATTAGAAACAAATGTTTCGTTCCTAATTAAGTTAAAGTGTTTAGAAACTCATCCATATTTTTTAAATTAGGTATTTTATGGAATTTTGCAATACATTCGAGTATACCTTATTTGTATGGGGGAAAAAAATACTTCACACCAATCCTATAAACTACTTTTTACCTAGGCACATTTACATACCTAGTGCTTTAGCCCGCTTCTCGTCGCGCGACAGATGGCCGGGGCCGGCGCCGACGCTGGAGCCGCCGTCCGACACGCTACCGTCCGTCATCCGCCGGACTGCAACACACACATATTACCTCTATCTCTCTCTCTCTTTTAATTCGTGCGTAGTCAGAAAGAAACATACTGTCATCTCCTTTCACCTCCCCAAAAAGTTTTATTTTTCAAATATTACTGCCAAAACTGGTTAAATAAAATATACATCGTGATACACTGTCATGTACAGGTCGCATTTCTCAACAGATTTCCCGTGAACTAAAATTTTTACTAAGCCACAGACGATTATGTTATGCATGGCCCGTAATTTTCATGCAGGTTTCGTCATAATGACGTATATAAACACACAGGATGTTTTAATACGAAATGAGTTAATGACAGATAAAATCTATCAACGTTCGATTCTAACGTCGAACGTAATAGTTTTGACACTATTTAATGACAGCATTATTCTTTCAAACGTAAAACCTAAAATATGATGTGTGAAGCTTGAAGTCATTTGTCTGTCATCGGCATCAAAATTACGGGCCCAGGTTATGACGGTTAAGTATGCTGGCAAGATCTATAGTTCACAGAGCCACTATGCCTCGTTTTTTTAAGATTAGAAAGAATTCGAAAGATAGAAAATATTGAAATAACATTACTTATTTCCATAGAAAAGTTAAATGATTTTCCTAAAATCGCGTGACTTTTCTGATCCGAATAACACGAGGTATAGTTTAATTCATCCTTAATTTCAGCCATTAAGTATGTATTAAAAATGTTTTGGTTTGAAAACTGGTAATATTAGTTTACCTCGCTTGTCCCGCAACCCGGGCCGCTCCGGTGCAAGTCCTGGCGCGGAGTACGTATGGTTGTGGCGTACGCGTTCCGGCGTCGCGTACGCGTACCTGGCCGGACTCGATGCTAGACCGTTCTAGAACAACAATAAAAAAATAAATGAGATATCCCTGCAATCGAGAAACTACTGAGAATGACGGTAGACGGAGAATGTCGGTATGTACCGAAACATGTCATTTTTTTTCGACACTATTGACGTGAGTAACCCGATGTAAGTAATTTGATATGTCTGGTACTCACGGGACTTTTCTTTTTAGAACTACTGAGAATATTTATAATCCGAGTTTTTATATAATTTATATTTATTGCACACAAAAAACTTATCGTACAAAAGTAGAGCTTAATGTCATAAGACATTCTCTAGCAGTAATCAAGGGTACTTAAAAACAGGAAGATTGTATGCGGTGCTTTTAACAAACTAAAAACGTAAACAAAATTTAATACGTAGCATAACAAATAAAAGTTTCAAATTCTATTGAAAATAAATGATAAAATTACAGATCGATTCCGAAAGGAGCAGAATGTCTATGAAAGTTAATGACAGTATCATACATTTTCCGCTTTTGTGAATCTATGTGTACTTACGAGTAGAAAAGAAAGTGTACCTGTAATAGTGCATGGCTGGAATGCGCCGTGTTGAGGTCGATGGCGGGCGCGGCGGCGGGCGGCGCGTGCGCCTGCGCCAGCTGCCGCGCGCCGAACTCCACTGCGAAAGAAAACGATACAAAATTAAGCTATTCATTGCATGCGGCACGCAACTAAAGTGACCCGGCGCTTAGTAAGTCGACTGTACATTCTGGTAATATATTTTACCTTTTGGTATCTTATCTTATATTTTTTACGGGAATTTTGGGAAAAGCTAACGATATCAATATGTAATAATGTTTTCATGTGTTTTCTAAGGTTCGCTCGATCCTAGATACTTTCATATCATGTGTAATTACTATTTATCCCCAAATACTTAATTTATTTACCTTTGGAAAATAAAACCCTGCGCTTTTATGTGAGTGTTATACCAGCCAATTGCAAGTGGGTACGCTAAACAAATTCGCTGCTTGCCGACTGCGTCAAGCAGAAAAATTATACACAGACCTTGGCCAGTAAATAAGAAAGCTTCAGATCACATTACACGACATCTGGGACATTTCTTACTTTACAGGCCTTGGTACGTAATCTAGGGTAAACTCGCATTATTTGGTGATACTTCTAATTCGGTGATACTACTACACAGAAGAATACACTTTAAAGCGTTGCAAAATGGTCGATTTTATCAAAGTCAGGTTTCGATATAATATTTTGAGTTTTCAACATTTTTGCAACTTATTTAAGTATTTTGTTCTATGTAGTATCACCGAATTAGAAGTATCACCAAATTCTATGTAATTTTTATGATTTCGGCTGAAGGACTTGGGTCCATAGTCATGAAAAAATTAAAAAAAAGTATCACCAAATAATGCGACTTCACCCTACCATTAACTCAAAATGGTAGTTACCGTTATGCATATGCATGGTCTCGTGGGGGTACGCCTGCTCCGGGCATTCGTACTTGACGACCGCCGGCCGCTGGGGCGTTAGGTTCTCGAGAGATGGCGCTGGTTGGTTCTGCTCCTGTAATAAAAATTGGATATTAGTAAAAATATTTCGAGATTAGAAGATTGACCAACGTTTCCGAGAGCGCCGGTGGCTCAGCAGTAAGGTTTTCAATCCGAAAGTCGCTGGTTTACGGTTTATATATACGAAATATCATTTGATATTCACCAAATGTGAAACACAGCGTGAGGAAACCTGCATACATTGGTGAAACATTTCGAAGGTGTGTGTGAATAAATATTTCTGATTCTGATTTCTGATTCTGAAGACACCAACCCGAGAGAGGAGGCCTGTGCTGTGCCCAGCAGTGGGACAGACATAGGCTGATTTTTTATAAGATATGTACCTGGAAGCACCGTTTGCCGAACATGTGGTGTTTCTTCTGTGGTTGGTGCGAGCGCTCGCGACCGTAGGACCCGTCGTACGGGCGGAACTTCGAGCTGTAACAAGTTTTTCATTAAGTAAGGAAATTTTATAGCAAAATTAAAAAGTATACTGTTTAACGTTATCTATGGTATTCCATAAGAACATCGCTAAGCGATACTCTTATGGATTTTCATACAATATAATAATACTAGACTTTTTTTCTATAGTTGGCATACGATATCTTCTACATTCTGCCACAATTCCAGGTTTGGTTTTTTTAGCTATTTTTGCTGTTGTAGACAGACTAATATTCGCAACAGCACATAATTGGTTTTTAAAATAAAAGGTCGCCGTTATAGAACGAGACGTAGTCGAGATATTTGTAATAATACGACTATTAAAAGCAAGATTAAAGAACTAAAAAACGGTATTGGAGGATTTTGTAACATGTTAAGAGAGTCGTCTTATCGCCAATTGCGCTATCTAGAGATAACCAACTAATCCAGATACCCCAAGGTTAAACGTTACTAAGTATGGACAGCTAACTCCGGGTTAGTGGCTAACTCTAGATGTCGCTAGTGGTCCTATTAAAATAAAATTAGAAATTATAAATTTAAAGAGATTTTATTTATTTTTTATTTTTATTTATTTGAAAACATGTTTACATGACCTTACAGACAATTCCAATGCGCCATGAAACTTAACATTAACATATACCAATCAGGTACATATAACTATTACAATTAACAATCAGGTACAAACAAAAAATTACAAATAATACAATTACAAATCACTATAATCCCTTATCACATAACAATTACACCTTAACGGATGTAGGCCTCGCATCCATCACCTCACAGAATCTCAGGCATTCATTTCTCACAGACACCCAACGCCACGCAAACAGGTCGCACTCGGGTGCTGATGCCAAGAGTGCATTCAACTGTGTGAGGGCACGGAGCAGCGGAGAGTTCAGTCGTGACACGGTGCGTCCCGCTGGCAAAGCCAACAGATCGCGTCGCCGCGGTCTGAGGGCTATCCTGGGGATGTCTGGCACATGTAGTCGCACAAGTCGACTCACCAATTCTGGACAGTCCGAATCACCGCGCAGGGTCCGACACGCCAACGTCAACAAGCTAAGGTTACGTCTCACCTCCAAAGAGTTGTAACCTAAGGTCCCAAGGAGATACTTTGTCGGATAAAGGAACGGGTAATATCCAAACATTTTCTTGTATAAAAACCGTAAAAAGGCTTTTTGTACCTTTTCAAGAAGCAAACTGTAGGTAGCTTCGTAGGGATGCCAAACGATCGATGATGTCTCAAGCTTGCTTCTTACAAGTGCATTATAGACAAGCCTGATAGCAACAGGATCGTTAAACTGACGAAGGTTACGTGTAACGAAGCCCAGTCTTCGAAAGCAGTTGGCAGCAAGCGTCGAGATATGCTCATGAAAAGTGAGCCGCGTATCGAAGACCACACCCAGATCTTTAATAGAAAACACGCGGTTTATAGGCTCCGACCCCAGCACATATTGTGCAAGCAACGGCATATGAGCACGGCTGAAAGTGCAGACGCAACACTTAGCTGGGTTGAACAGCAGCTTGTTTTCGGTGCTCCAGAGAAAAACCGAGTCGATGTCCCTTTGTAACGACTCACAGTCAGTACTTTGCTCCACTCCATACACCAACTTAAGGTCATCTGCATATAGAAGACACTGAGCCGATTGAAGGACCGAACTGAGGTCGTTTATCATGATCCCGAACAAGAAAGGACCTAATATGGAGCCTTGACTGACCCCAGACCGGGTATGGTATGGGGCCGAGACAAAACATCCATGCTTGACGTACTGCTGCCGATCGCGCAGATAACTAGCGAAGAAAGACAACAATGCGGGAGAAAAACCAATCCGATCCAGTTTCGCCAACAACACATCGTTATCCACGCGATCGAAAGCCTTACTGAAATCAAAATAAATGTCATATACTACAGAAAAAGTGACCATGACCCCCGGTGAGCAGGGCTGGAATCGAACCAGCGACCTCCTGCTTTCGCGGCAGAAGCCCTTGCATGAAGCCCGGCATGGCGTGAAAGCAGGATGTCGCTGGTTCGATCCCAGCCCTTCTCACCGTGGATCTTGGTCACTTTTTCTGTGGTATATTACATCTCTTTCAATTCAATTTATAATTTATATATAGTAGTGTGACTACTTAAAAAAAACAAGAATCAAAACAATATAATACACACAATACAACAATTGTATAAAATTGAATAAATGATTCAATTCATGATTTACAATTGTAAAATTAGAAAATTACAAACCTGTGGAACTCTTGCGCAGAGTCGCTGCCATCACACCACTCTCCATCGGAGAGAGACGGCACGCGCTCCGAGCCCATAGACGAGACGGCGCTATCGGACGCTGAGTCACGCTCTAAAATTAAAAAAAAATGTAAGTTAGATCATTTATACCTGTTATGGCACAAACAAACCTTGGATTAAAACATATTTATTAAGAAAGTATTTGTAATCAAATTATATCAGTTAATTTGCTAAAACGGGGCTTAATCGCGTAATACCACAGAATAAAAAGTAATAAAGTACAGAAGCTTCACTTGCCTACATTTGACGTTTAGCTTGTCAAACATGCAAATGCGATGATACCATTAACATAAGGGTTGTCACTATGCTGTCAGGTGCGTATGGTGATAAAACAATTGCAAATGATTATTTGCAATCATAAGTAGGTATGTATCTTTCAACAGGTTTTCGAAGTATTGAGTTACCGTAATAAATAGTATGTTATCTTATTTAATCGTACTTAGGCCTAATTCGGCATGATTTGCCGGCGACGGGCCTACTTAAATCTGCCGCGTCGTCACTTGTTTTTACGCAAGCTCCGCTCATATTTGACCATTGACCCTCAATTGACCATCCGTAGACCTTACGCCTTCGCAATAGGGTTGACAATTGGTCAGTGTTAGCGATAACTAGTACTGACCGGCAATCATCATGTGTGAGTGGTTGTGCGGCGCGTGGTGGCCGGCGGCTCCGTCCAGCATTCGCATCGTGTACATGCCTGTAACAAGCGAACATATTTTAATTAAAAATTATAATCTGTTCAGTGGAAGACTTTAATTTGTGACCTGACAGTCCTTTCAAACTATAATGAAATCCAGAGGAAAAGTTGCGAGATGGTTCACAAATATAAGACCGGTTAGGTTATTATATAAGTTTCTGCATTTGATTTGACTGATCGCACTAAATTTTCTGTGTGTGCCTGCCATCTGAGCTTCCAACCCTGAGGGTAAACTAGGAAACTTGGAATTAGTCTGGTTTTCGCACGATGTTTTCGATCACCGAAAAGCAATTGGTTTAATACCAAATGATTTTTCGTACATACGTTCTGAAAAAAGTCATTGCTACGAGCCGGCAGGATTTGAACCCGCAACCTTCGGATTGAAAGCACGAATTACCGCTGCTGGGCCATTAACGCTTCACGATTCGTACGCAATATTACAGTACAGTTTTCGTAACATGACTTGACCTTTTTAATTAGCATATCATATCACCCTGTTTATATCCGCGAAGAGTGGGATCTAAAAATAACCTACTTATTTAAATAAGACAGTTGAAACAACTGATAGTTGCCTGTATCCAAATGACCATCACTACGAATACTCTTTACATTGATTAGGTGTTCAGAGCGGAGACTACGTCTTCTGTTAATTTGTTCCACATTTCGACCACCGTTGCTTAGAGAATTGTATAATAATATTAATAATTCGATAATACATATTATGAAAAAAGAGTGACAGTGCAAATATCCTATGATAGTGATAAAACAAACAGTGAATTTGATGAAAATGAGTCATATATGTGTCGGTGATAACTGATAATCTTATATATTTTTTTTACAAAGTTCTTATTTACCATGACGGCACAGAATATGTTGAAGGTTAAAAGTTAAAGATAAACGAAGAGATTGATTTAGTTACGGTTTTCCATGAAATACTGGTAACGAACAAAGTGGTATATTTACCCCAAAAACGTCACATATACGCTACTAGAATTACTAGACTCCGCATTTGACTAAGTCCGGGTAAAACTTTTAAAAATGTTTAACCGTATTATCACTAACTGAAGAAAAAAAATGGACGCTTCAGACGAGAAAATAAGTCCTAAAAAAACTCACATGTCAACTGCTTCTGCAACAAATGCTCAAAAAGCCACCTTGAGAGCATATCACATATCAATTCTGCTTCGTAAGTGGCAGAACAAAACTACCATATTTTTGGTGATTTTTTTAACTGCCGTATTGATTATATCTGACAAGTACCCATTCTTTACTATGTACGAGTATGCCTAAACACTATCTCAATTTTGCTTTTCGCACACAACCTTAGATAAAAAAAAAACGAATGTTTTTCGCATATACAGTACACAGTTCGCATGACTGTGAGAGTCATAAACTTATAAAAACAATGAAATTCGACCTAAAGTTTCAAGTAACAAGGTCGGATATTTAAAAAGAATACTTTTTGTCATGTAATCGTTATTATGATAAAAAAAAACATGCTGACGGCTGAATGATTCGCAGAATTGGGACATTGCCTGCGTCATGGCGACATTTGTTAATTCGGTAAGACACCTAGATAAGATAGTAAGAATTTGTTTGGATAGCTACATATTCATTCAGGCGGTAATGTCACGTAATGTCACATGATAGGTTTTTTTCTTTAACGTGAGTAACGTGACATACAAATTTTGGCAAGTTGCTTTTCCAATAGATACTATCCTAAAGAAAACCTAACCCCGAGAAAGAGAGCAATAGTGCTTGAAGGAGACTGCTGTCGGATCTTTTCAAAAGCCGAGAAATAGGGAATCACTAGCTGTTAAACCAATGAACCTCCGCTAGACTAACTAATCCTAAAACCTCTTCAAGCAACACAGGGAGGGGGAGTCGACATACGTAACGTTTCCCTCTGCCGAAATACAAACCCAATGAGGATTACCGCGAGTCACTTTTCCGCTAGGGGCGCTAGTGGAGCGTGGGTCCTCTCAAACGCCACTTTGACAATTCTCTCATACTGACACAAGAACTATAGTCCTAGCACAAAAGCGTTGCGTCAGTATCTCGCGGTCGCGAAAGATGCCTGTCATTTTCTAACTGTTCGGATTAGACAGTGACAGGAGTATTTTTCTCGAACGGTAAATGTTCCAGTTCAAGTGCTTCTTTTTCTTTTAAATCGTGGCTTATGTTCGAGAGTTGGACCATTTTGCCAGTGTCAAGTATAATCAAAATCTCAGTATATAAATAGAACTGATCCTTCATACTTTTTATAAACTGATATTATTAGTGTTTCCATGGAAACTCATACAATTTCACAGTTCGCAGACTAATATTAGTCTAATACTGTTTGAGAAATGGCCCTCAGCTTGGGAAAGTTGATCCGTAGCGTAGACCATTCAACACTATGACTGTACTCTATACAGCTGATGGGTTTGTAGGAGGAAGATCGTAATAAGTGCCCTAGTTACATGAAAAGGCTAACAATACTCATTTGTATGTCGTTTTGAACAGGAGGGAAAGAGATGTCACTGTGTTATTATTGTGGTGACCATTTACCACACAAACTTTAAAGGGGCTTTACCAAAACAAATCTGTTTTTTTGTTAAACACTGATAAGTCAAACTGAAGGGCACTGGATGATTTAAATGTCAACGACCTCCTATTTACGGCATGATATACTAAAGTTAGTTGTATGCTTACCATCATATAATTTGTAGTAGGAACTCAAGTATTCAGCAGGGTCAGGGTACAACAGCTGGCTCGGTAAAAATGGCGGTAGGTAAGGCGCCCCGTAGGCAAACGGTGCCACTGATAGATCCATTTTGAACCAGAGATTATCACTCCGATCTTTAACTAATTTTACACTATAACTACACCAAACTACAGTCACACATCCCAGCGGGCTGTTCACTCCTATGTTTCACTCGCAGAACTAAAAAATATCCAATATTTCGTCTCCAATCTATATCGTTATCAGTTCAGATTGTCATAATCTGTTCCTTACAAAAACAAAACTCCGATAGTATATACCACCATTTTCTAATTCTGTTGTTGTAGAATTAGGGAAATTTCTGTGACGTTATCAAATATTTGCTACATAAACATCTGGCGTAGCTCTTAAGACCATTGCAAACAGACACATGACTTTCCTTTGTCTCATTTTCGCTTATCAGTGGTATAATGCCTTCGCTCTTACGACGCGATTGTTACACAGGGTCGTAGTATTGTCTATATTTGAAAGTCCAGAGACAATAGTTGTATCTTTTTAAAACGGCCACTGGGACCTTGGTTAGCGAATCACAACTTATCCTTGGGCGACGAAGAGCGCAGCACAAGCGGCAGAAACATATACCTACAGAATTATGCACCTTTCGACTCTTCACGGTACGTTGCTTCAGGAAGTATGTCATATGTAGGCTTTTTGGCAACTTCGGTGAAAACTCTGATGGTTTTAAAGTTGTTTAACGCACGTTTTGTTAAAAAGTCTCTTTTAAGAGTTTTAAGTCTTTACAACACTTAATAGTTTATAATTTGCAATATATGCAACCGGTATTTTAAAGTTCAAACGAATTTCAACACGGATTCGATTTGAAAAAGTTCAACGTTGAAAGATAGTCTCTCAAAACAGTAAAAAATAGTAAAAAGTTTCCAGCGAATCACTTGACAATCTTATTCATTACAAATAAGCGGTAAACGTATGAAAAAACACCCATGTTGGCTAATTAAAAAATAAACTTATATCCTTCCAAAACGCCCAAAATCACCCGAATAAAACACCTTTAACTTTTTAATTCAGACGTCTGTTGCTTAGCGCGGGAAAAGTAAAATGGCTGACTGTCACACGCTCTCTTTAATAAAAGGCGTCTAGCAAACATTCCTATCTTATTGACAATGTTTATACACACAAAAAGATCATTTATGTCTATTTTGGTACTAAAACCTCAAAATACGGCTTTTGTAACAAGAAATTTGGACAATTAACTGACGTCTGTATAAACTGGCCGGCGAGAGGTGACTACGCGATAAAGTTTATTTTTGTTGACCGTGATAGAGCAGTTTTGAGTAATACTCGTATACCTATACAGTATGAAATGCTTGTTTGGACAATAGGTTTTTACCACCCAAAGGGGTTAATACACTATAGTCAAAGTATATTGATATATTACATTATAACTAGTGGTTCTAACGCGAACTCGTGACCCCAAAATTTTGACAACACCTTAACGGATTTAGCTGATATTTAAACTTAAAATAGGTAGTACATTACAATACAAGTGCGAATATGAGGAAATTCGTAATGAGTGGCGATAGAATAAAACACCACCGAAGAGAGTGTTTTAAATCGACACGAGTTGCGAATTATCTATTCGCACATGTATCGTACGACGTTTAACAGCACATATGGTCCTTTGAATATTTGACATAGGCACATAAAGTGCTCATTATCGCACTAGTGCGGTAATATAGCACCACATGTACTGTAAATTGTATTTATCACATCTAACCACTTGCCAAATTTAACGAAGATCCGATCAATAATACTTGAGTTATCGTCGAACATACACACATACAAACCACGGAGTGTCCAAATAGATTGGGCGATTATTTGTCGTGTTTTAAGTTGTCATAAATAATACGCATGTTTTCCTTGAATTTTGTTGTACTAATTAGTATCAATTATTATCTTTTTTACCAATTCAGAGAAAACTTAGTTGGCATCGTATAAAACAACGATTGATTGATTTAGTAAAAGGTATAGGTAAAAACTTAAGAAAGTCACTTGTTGTATGTAGTAGTGAGCTATTCGAATAGGCATTTATTTTATTTTTGTTCAAATTTTAAGCATGTACTTATTGTCTATTCGAATAGCTCACTACTACATACAACAGGTGACTTACTTAAGTTTTTCACCTATACCTACCACTTTGTCGGTCTCCGATATGGCGCTAAACAAGTAATAAAGATGCATTTAAAAATAGTACATTACCTAACTATTGCGGTAAAACAAAGAAAGGCCGAGATCGCAGATGTTTGCGACCCGAGCTGCAAGCGAGGGACGTAAATATGCGATCAAGGGCTTTATTTATTACCTCACGTGTTAGGTACATCCTTTTATGCCTACACTTGGGCAGAAATCGGCTTTTTCCGTACGCGTAGCGTGCGGAAAAAGGCACTTTATGGCCAGGTGTGGCATAAAGAACCTTATCGGTGGCCGACTAAGTGATACCTTTTCTTACAAACGAGTAAAGTAAAAGTAAAAGTAAAATATTCTTTATTGCACCACATATGAGACAAAAGACAGAACAAATTGTAGCATTACCTTATGTTTCTTGTAAGCTTCGGATTCATTGAGCGTCTTTCTAGCTCTATTCCTTGCACTTATCTTTCAGTTCACTGTATGTTTATGCTATTTTATAGTTGATTAAGCTGCATTTTGAAGATCTGAAAGAATCCTGTTATTAACTTCAATACGTAAAATCTTTCACACACTGGTTTGACCTAAAATCTCCTAGCGGCTAACCGGCTTATATGTATAACGTTCTTCCTCTTCAAGGATAACAGCTTATTTTTGTGAAATTTATCATAATTACTTATATTTTTCCGTTTGTTTACACTTTTTGATATATCTATTTATAAGTATCCATGGTTACCTACTTTGTCGTAAATTGTCAACTTCTAAATTTCTTACCATGCAGTTTAGGTTTTCTACATTTTAATAAGTTTGTTTGATATTTAATACTGGTACTTTGTAAATATTTAAATTTAAATTTAACAATTCTAAATTCTCGAGCTGGGGTATAAAACCCCAGCAGCCGTCTACAGAAGTCAGTCTTTCGTCAGCTCTAGTCTAGAGCAGTTTTCGAAAATTGAGGCCTGTGCGGGGTCTAGGCAGGCCCCGCACTCTCAAGCGACCTCCCTTCCTGGCCCTCTTAAAATATTCTCCTGAGAATTAAATCTACGAGGAAGCTATCCTACTGCTGCTTGTCGGTTTTTCTGACATCTACGAGTATCTTCAATTGACGGCACTCGGCGCAGGCGAATCAACGCCGCCCGAGGTTCTCTACGCCTGACGAACATCGGTCCTGAAGACATCACTTCTGGTGTCCCACTTCGGTGCAGGCGTACATACGCCGCCCGAAACTACCTTCACCTGCTAATACTATTCCTGGTAACCTGTCTTGGAAATCACGCCTTCCGGAACTACTTCGCCCGCTGCTGACTGACTCTTCTTCTACATCCTACCCGAACCTACTTCAGCTTCACTCCGTACTTACCGCCATAGTGACCTTATGTTTACCGGCTGAAAATAAAGAACCCTAACCCTAACTTTCTTTCTTTTTCTTCCTTTCCTTACTCTAAGTTACGTATCCTCTTTAACGTCAGTTACGGGAGAATACGTAACGTGACAGTTTGGCGCCCAACTCGTTATTTTCAGCTTTTTTCTTTTTTTTCCTAAATTCTAAAAAAAAAGACAAAACTCGTGTCTGTAAATTTTACTTTTTTCGGCTTCTTTTTGGTGATACACTTTTTTTTTTAAGATTAACTCAGGTCACTATGGCATATCCTAAATTTTTCTTAGATCTGTTTTACTTTTTGTTAACTCTGTTTTAACTTTTCTTAGTTATATTTTTTGCTTTTGTTAATTCTATTTTGACTTTGCTTAGGCCTATTTTAATGTTTTGATTTTTTTTTTTCTTTACTACAGTGGATTTTAGGTCAAGCCCTACCCTACACTTCCAAATTAAAAACTCTCATTGCATGTGATGTCATTCCATTATCATACTTCACCCTCATCTTAGATTTTACTTCACTTCATTCCATATCTTTTATATTTTATTTTCTGGCAACTACTTTGCCACTTTTCTCTCTTATTCTTCCTTTTCCTTTTCTTCTATTCTCTTTCCTTCTCTTCAGAGCGGTAGACTAACTCTCTAAAAAAGCCACATAGTCAAAATCTTATAGAGCGGTAGGTCAACTCTTTAAATAAGCCATATGATCAAATCTTTGTATGTTAGGTAGACTACTATTGCTACCACATACTAAAGACTCTTCTTCTACCGAGCGCCTACTCTCATGGGTTCGGTCTACTTAATCTAGTCGGCTCTAAACCGGCTGGGCCTTGTACATAATCTATTTCATTTTTTGTTTTTAAGAGGAGCGGCTGACTACTTCTACAAAAACAAGCCTTAGGTCATTGGGGGAATTCCCTTAGGAGTGTGCGTCATAGAGTGTGAACCACATCCCCTTATTTTGTCAGAGAAGTATGTATGAAAAAGTGACAGAGAAGCATGGATGTGTAGGTAATTCCCTATATTTTATAACATTTTTTTTTTTTTTAGCACTTCATCTCATAACATGCACTAACTCATACTTGTATTTATGTATTACTTTAAAATCACTTAATAATAATATACAAAAAAAAAAAACTTTCACGTCTAGTTCACGCAAAAGTTTTTTTTTTCCGAGGTTTTTGGGGTAATGTAGCATTACCTTATGTTTCTTGTAAGCTTCGGATTCATTGAGCGTCTTTCTAGCTCTATTCCTTGCACTTATCTTTCAGTTCACTGTATGTTTATGCTATTTTATAGTTGATTAAGCTGCATTTTGAAGATCTGAAAGAATCCTGTTATTAACTTCAATACGTAAAATCTTTCACACACTGGTTTGACCTAAAATCTCCTAGCGGCTAACCGGCTTATATGTATAACGTTCTTCCTCTTCAAGGATAACAGCTTATTTTTGTGAAATTTATCATAATTACTTATATTTTTCCGTTTGTTTACACTTTTTGATATATCTATTTATAAGTATCCATGGTTACCTACTTTGTCGTAAATTGTCAACTTCTAAATTTCTTACCATGCAGTTTAGGTTTTCTACATTTTAATAAGTTTGTTTGATATTTAATACTGGTACTTTGTAAATATTTAAATTTAAATTTAACAATTCTAAATTCTCGAGCTGGGGTATAAAACCCCAGCAGCCGTCTACAGAAGTCAGTCTTTCGTCAGCTCTAGTCTAGAGCAGTTTTCGAAAATTGAGGCCTGTGCGGGGTCTAGGCAGGCCCCGCACTCTCAAGCGACCTCCCTTCCTGGCCCTCTTAAAATATTCTCCTGAGAATTAAATCTACGAGGAAGCTATCCTACTGCTGCTTGTCGGTTTTTCTGACATCTACGAGTATCTTCAATTGACGGCACTCGGCGCAGGCGAATCAACGCCGCCCGAGGTTCTCTACGCCTGACGAACATCGGTCCTGAAGACATCACTTCTGGTGTCCCACTTCGGTGCAGGCGTACATACGCCGCCCGAAACTACCTTCACCTGCTAATACTATTCCTGGTAACCTGTCTTGGAAATCACGCCTTCCGGAACTACTTCGCCCGCTGCTGACTGACTCTTCTTCTACATCCTACCCGAACCTACTTCAGCTTCACTCCGTACTTACCGCCATAGTGACCTTATGTTTACCGGCTGAAAATAAAGAACCCTAACCCTAACTTTCTTTCTTTTTCTTCCTTTCCTTACTCTAAGTTACGTATCCTCTTTAACGTCAGTTACGGGAGAATACGTAACGTGACAAAATTCACAAATTATATAAAGGTAGCAACAGGCGGTCTTATCGCTATAAGCGATCTCTTCCAGACAACCTTAGGGTAGCAGGAGATAAGTTGCAAAAAACAAAAACAAAACGGGTAGTGCGCGAGAAGTATTACAGATAAGAACACTACACATACACTAAACAGAACTATGCATTATTTGCATTAACAACTTAATTAATAAATATAAATACATCCAAATACATACATATATACCTAACCCAAATAAAATACATACAAATAAAAATTATCCATATATATACATATACATACACAATGGCAAATCAAGGCAGAGACAAGTAATGATTCCTTAAAAGGCTTTTGAAGCTCTGGAGAGTCTTAGCACATCTGATGTCTAACGGCAGCGCGTTCCACAACTGAACTGCTCGAAATGTAAAAGATTTATTATAAAATTTCGTGGAAGAAGGAGGGAAGGCAAGTAAATATTTCCGTGAAGGCCTGACAGAGGAGAGATAAGTAAAACGATCTTTAAGATAAGAGGGAGTGGATGGGTTAAATAGAACATTATAAAGAAGAGCTAGAATATGAGAATTACGACGATAACGAATGGGAAGCCACTTGAGCTGGGCACGAAAATTAGAAACGTGGTCATACTTACGCAGGCCAAATATAAATCTTATGCACAAATTTTGAAGACGCTCTAGCTTATTAAGCTGGTCCTCAGTGATATCAAGATAGCAGATGTCAGCGTAGTCTAATATAGGCAGAAGGAGGGATTGTGCAAGCGCAATTTTGGTAGCAAAGGGCAAGAAGTTACGAAGTCTGCGAAGAGAACCCATTGAGGCAAACATTTTCCTGCTCACCTCACTCATCTGAGGTGTCCAAGATAAGGTGCAGTCAACCAAAATGCCAAGGTTCTTTACCTGATTTGAAAATGGAATCGGGACACCGTTAAACATCATGGCAGGTAACACGGAGAAATCGATTCTAGGTATAAGTTTGGAACTGCCTACAATGATCGTTTGGGTTTTAGTAGGGTTAACCACGAGTCCGTAACGCCTACTCCAATCTGAGATTAAATCCAAATCACGATTCATGGAATTGATAACCATAGGCAGATCATTAAGGGTGCCATGAGAATATATTTGGAGGTCGTCAGCATAAAGGTGATAAGATGAAGTGATATCAGAGGTAATAGTATTAATAAAAATTGAAAAAAGAAGAGGAGACAGCACGCCGCCTTGCGGAACGCCAGCGAACGTACTGCACCAAGAAGAACGAAGTGAATCAACCTTTATGCGTTGACGACGACCCTTTAAATAACTACTGAACCAATTAATCACCGCAGGGGATAAGTTAAGAGAATGCAAGATTCCAAGCAGAACGTCAAAGTCAACCGTGTTGAACGCGTTACTGAAATCCAACAGTGATAACACGGTGACTTTCCTGTCATCCATCCCAGAACGAATATCGTCAGTAACTTTTACAAGAGCTGTAACCGTACCATGACCCGTGCGGAAACCGGACTGGAAAGGATTCATGAGCTCATGCCTGTTTAAGAAAGACGTTAATTGCTGATGTACAAGGCGCTCAAGAACTTTGGATAGAAATGGCAGGATAGAAATTGGGCGATAGTCAGAGTGAGAGGAAGGATTTTTCTTTTTAGGGAGTGGGATGACGTCAGCGTCTTTCCAAAGAGAAGGGAAAATATTAGAGGAAATAGAGCAGTTTAGTATATTCGTAATAATCGGGGAAAGGAGATCTAAGAGAGGGAGGATCATGTTACGGCTTACACTGTCCACCCCAACGGCATTGGATGAAATAGCTAATAAGTTCTTCTTAACATCGTCTAAGGTAAAATCAGCAAATGAAAAAGAAGGATGGACTGGAGTAAAAGAATTTAAAAGTAAATTAACCGTGTTTGTTTTTGCTGGACCAGTAAAGGTGGTACTCGAGGAAAAATGTTGGTTAAGGTGATCAAGGTCAACGTCAGTGTTTGGAGAACTATGAGCAGACTTCCCGACTCCTAATGACTTGATAAACCTCCAGACTTTAGCAGGGTCGCCATTCTCTACTGACATGTGGATGTGACGCCTCTGAGCATCACGACAAACAGTACTGCACCTGTTACGTAAAGTGTGATATCGGACTTTGTTTTTTTCAGATGCGTTTCCCTTATATTTAGACTTGGCCAGATTTTTTTTAGCTATGAGCGACTTAATATCCTCAGTAAGCCAGGGAGCAGGAACGTGCTTTATTTTGACTGGACGCACCGGAGCATGAATATCGTAGAGCTGAGTAAGAGTAGAGTTAAACAGAGAAACTTTATCGTCTACGGATTCAGCCTCCAAAATGGCATTCCAATCAACCAGAAGGGCATCTTCGCGTAACCTTTCCACACTCATACGACCAAAACTGCGCTGAAGAAGAATTTTGGGTTTAGCCTTCGGAGGACGAATTTTATATGACAAAAATAAAAGATGGTGGTAGGAAAAACTATCAGCAGAGTACTGATTATATCTTGCAACATGATTAATTGAGGAAACCAGAGTAAGGTCGAGAAGCGATGGGGAACAATTTGGAAAGAAATGAGTAGGATCAGAAGGTAAAATGGTCATGTTACAAGCATCAACAATGGATTTAAGAGAATTCGATCGAAAGTCATTCTTGAGCAAGCATGTGTTAAAATCGCCCATAATAATATGGTGATCATAAGACGGCAGGAAATCCTCAAGGAGTTTTTCAAAAGTATCGAAGTAATTCACCCGGAGAGAGGGAGAATAGAACACTCCAAGAAGAAGTTTAGAGTGAGATAAGCTTAACTCAAGAAATAAATACTCTGCTGCGTCGGAAGAAAGTGATTGTGTAGACATACTGAGAATAGAAAATGGGATATGAGAACGGATATATATTGCGACCCCTCCACCTCCTTTAGTAGTGCGATCATTCCTTACCAAGCAGAAACCTGGCAAAGAGTAAGATGTCGAGGTTAAACACGGTTTCAGCCAAGACTCTGAAACGAGAATGGCATCAACTTTGCTGTGCTCAAAGGTTAACAAAAGATCATTAAAGTGAGCAGGAATACTTTGTGCGTTAATGTGAACAATATTCAGGTTTTTAGGTACGTCAGAAAGTTGTCGGTTAAGTACGTCATGAAGAGGGGGAGGGAGGCTGTGGAAACTATCGCTATCCAGATCAGAAGAAACCGATACAAAATCATCACTATCACTAAGATCACTATGTAACATTGCCTTAATGTATAAATAATAAATAAATAAACAAGAATACCAATAACTACAAAATAAAAGTTTGATAACTAATTTAAATCTGACTACTACCCGCCAGCAGTAATATCTCAATACATAAAAATTCAACTGATAATGATAAAAAAGAAAGTAAAAACAATTTGGACAAGAAATGAAACGTTTTTATAAAGTGGCAACACTGCACTAGCGTCAACAAGACGTCAAAGCTGTCAACTGTCATTAAAGTGTTAATTACAAACAAAACAAATGTATTATCCGACTAAGTTAAAATTATAAGACAGGCAGTATTAGAAAACTAAAAGGAGGTAGATACAATTTCCAAGAACATTATACTGCTGCGAAAAAAAGGAAAAGATTGGGTCATTGAAAAATAAACTAGCAAGAATAATTAGAATAACAATACTATACGCAATCAAGGTTTGGGCTTTGTGGCAGCTTTGCCAGCTTTCCTCTTCGCCGCCCTGCCGCCCCGCTGCGTAGCAACCTGATCTGAAACGTCTTCATCGCTTGCCCTGGGTGCTGGGGCCGACGATGCCCCCGACTTAACCAGGTCAAAGTCAGCACGACAAGTCACGCAGCGACGCTTACCGTCCTTATCCAACACGAAGACGTTGCCGTCCCACGTGAAACACTTCCGGACTCCGAAGCGCTCTCTTGCGGCCATGAACACATCATGCCGAGGCGCGGTTAAAAACTCCGAGATGATAATCCCGGTGCCCTTCAGTTTAGTTTTGTCAAACCAGATGTTGTCGCGATCAGCTTCATCACGAAACTTTACTAATAAACATCTGTTTTGGTCGCTGCGAGGCCGGCCCATGCGATGACAACGAACAATATCTTTCACAACCAGATCGCTCTGTAAATGGGACTTTAACAGCTCAACCACCCGTGCCGATGGGTCTTCTCCATCTTCCTCGGCTACACCATGAAAGAGGAGAATTCCACGCCGCGATCGCATCTCGAGACTGTCGACTTGTTGAGCTAAGAACTCCACTTGCTTCTGCAGCGCTTCCAATGACTTTAAAATAAAGTCTCGAAAGTCAACAAACTGCGAAGCCACCGTGGGACTACCTGGACCGGCCTTATCAATCTGGCTCTGGAATTCCTCCATCTTCGTGTTGAACTGAAGAGTCACATCTGCTATTGACTGCTTAATTGACTCCATTTTGTGTCAGTGAACTTGATGTGAAAACTAGTTTAGGTTAAGTTGGTCCAAATTGTTAAGTCAAGTTAAGAGAACTGCTGGTAGGTAGTATTTTTCACGAAAACATTAATTTAATTTAGAATTTAGGTTGAAATAATAACTTTTACTAAATTTAAAGTAAATATTATTATAGATAATGTGTACTTGATTTCTTTGCCTACCCTCTTTTTTAACTAGCGCTTTACTAACGAGCACATACAGAGCGTCCCAAGACTATGGGACATGAAGGGAAAGTGCCTTAAGTATCTTAGTTAGTAATACTGAATTCAAAGATATTCTAAAAATTACTTGCCTCGTCTGGGAATTGAACCAACTTAAATGTGAAAATAAAAATCACCCCTATTTTTATGACACTAATTCATTCAAATTAAAAACATACATACATGAAACTGCCGAAGTCAATTAGGTATTTTTTTAAAATATCTTTAAAGGTACATAACGTATATATTATGTATGTTTATGTGTATATGTATTTGTGTAAGTTTATGAATATAGTTTTTTTTGTAGTAGGTAAATCAAGTGCATTCAAGACTAAAGTCCCTGCACCTACTTAATCTTTCTGTTTTGCCCATCGGTTGACTGGTAGAGAATGCCTTAAGGCATTAAATTCGCCATTTGTGCCATTTGTATTGTGTAAAGTTTTAAATAAATAAATGCAATATTACTAACTTTTAAAAATAACAAAGTCTTCTTTCAGCAAAACATCCTATCAATGATACTTATGGTACTTTCATGTCCCATAGACTTGCGACGTCCCGAATAAAATTTAATTAAAAAGTAAACTAACTACTTTATGTCCACATATGACGTACTATGTAGCTAGAAAGATCATACATAATACTCCGTCATTGATAAGTAACATCCGGCGGAAAAAACAGAATTATAGCACGTTTAGGTACACGTTTGTTGGTTCCGTGTAGGTGTGACGTTACGGAGGCAAAGGTATCGTATGGGTACCGTCGGCACTTCGTCGCGTAGCCTCGCGTTAGTATAGGAGTGCCGTTAGTAATAACATAAGTGTTTTTTTTAGTACTACGACGGTGACAAAAAGCATATGGCCCGCCAGATGGTAAGCGGTCACCGCAGCCTATGGACGCCTGCAACTCCAGGGGTGTTACATGCGCTTTGCCAACCCTTTAAAAAAAAGGAGGATTAAACTAAAGGGGCAAGCTTTGCTCCGTGCGTCCCCAGCTGTCAACACAGTGAATCTTCTTGGAGCTGGCGACCTTACCAACAGAAACACAACACTATGAGTAGGGTCTAGTGTTATTAAACTGGGGTTTTCTGTAAAGTGGAGGTACTTCCCCAGATTTGAGCGAGACGAAATTCGTTGTGATGTGCCCTACCACTGTGCCCATACCTCTCTTAAAAGTGTCAACCGGGCGTAACCTTTACCCGCGATACGTCACAGGTAACTATCCATTAGTCAATATTAGGCATTTGAAAAGGCACTCTATAATGTAATTGTCATAACATCATAATAAATAATGATAGCATAGTAGAATAACATGCGTGGAACATCTGACTGTGTAATATTGAATTATTTAGTAAAATATTTATATTTTTTCCAGCCATTAAGGATGCTGTAGATGTGAAGTCACAAGTATCATTCAGTAATTAAATTAACTTTTGATGCTATGGGTTTCATAAAAGTTATAATATAAAACATTAAGTAAAATAATTAGAAATCATAGTAACATCATCATCATCAGTGCCCTTGACAAGTTAAATTAGAACGACTCTTATCGTACATTGCTTATTTGCAGAAACGTAACCCTTACAATACTTATCTAAAAAAAACTTTACTTACAAAACATCTCTTACTAATCTCCACCTTAAAGCCGTATAGCAACGGTTCAAGTTCCGATATCAGTATTTCCTACTGTTGCCATTTTGAATTTCGAACTACTAATGTCTAAGTAAACTGTCAGGTGAAAGAAGATGGCGGTCGTAACCGGTTACAAGCGGTTCTGATTATTACGCAGCTGTGTTAAGTTAAGAAACGGCTGATACGATAATAGGCGGCTGTCACACTGACGGCGTTAATAAATAGTTGTAAGTATATATTAATGTATATGCAAATGTTTTTATACAGGTTGTAACAAACGTACCGAACGATACTTTAACAGCTAATAAAGTAAATGACCCTGAGTACGATACAAGTGAAAAAAAACGAAATTCGATTTTTTTTCCTTTTTATAGAACAGCTGATTGAAAATTCACCTATCGCTATACAAAGTACCTACTTTTTTTTTTCGAATTTCGCCGGGGTCGATCGGGCGTCGACAGCTCAATTGGCAGAGCGATCTGGGGTTCAGAGAGGTCGTGGGTTCGAATTCCGCTCGACGCGGATAATTTTTCCATATTCCTTTCTTTCAATTATAAAATTCGCGTGTATATCTCCGTGTTCATCTGTGTGCTTCTGAATGGGTAAACCGATTTAAGTGCATTAATCGAAAGCCCTTATGTTTTAGTGGAAGTAGGAGCAGTCGTCTCCAAGCTATTGAGTCCGAAAAATAATACCAGAATTTAGCACAGAAAAAAAATCTAAATACACATTAGGGATGTTGCGGATGCTGTTTTTTTGACATCCGCGGATGCGGATGCGGATATTAGAAGGTTCACATCCGCGGATGCGGATGTTATGTAGGTACATAAAAAACCTCCAATTTTGTATTAATTATCGAAAAAAAAGGACAGTTTAATATTTAAACATAAATATAGGCGAGTTATAGGTACTTAATAAAAAATAACTTTGCTGCCTTTTCCGGGTTAAGACGATTTCTCAGCGGGTCATAAATAAGGCCCGCAGCACTGAACAATTGCTCACTAGGAATAGGAACGCTGCAGGCCTACCACGAACATCGAAAATTGGCATTGACGGAAAATCCTCTTTGTCACTCTAATATGTAAGTGTGACAGAGGTGGATATACAAATCGGCAATCGTTAGAATTTCGTGGTACTAGCCCAGGCTGGCGGAGGTGACAGTTACCTTTTCTTGATCACGATCGTCAACTTTAAAATAAGTCCAAATTGCACTTTGCGACGGCGGCGCCATTGTCTTTAACCACCGAACGAAACGCTCAACACAACTAATCAAATCACTCTTCACAATGTTTATTTACTTATTAACTTCTCATTATACGACACCCTTCGTCCTACAATAGGATGTCAACACTAAAATCAAAATAAACAAACTCGTCATTTCTTGTCGCTATCCTTCAAGGACGCAAGAGCACTATCGATGAATCAAGAAAAAGTAACAATATTCCTATTGGGTAATGGTGAAATTGCCTACTTTAACTAGCACGTGCGCCATTACCGAGACGTTCCTGCATCGACTTGTTCCACAGCTGCATCCGCATCAGCTCCGCATCGACTTGATGCGGAGGCGGATGCGGATGCGGATTTTAAAAATTATGCGGAAGTTCCGCGGTTGCGGATGCGGATGCGAATATTCGCAACATCCCTGATACACATGAGGGCAATGTTTTGATATGTATATTTTTTTTAGAAAATTTATGGTTATTTTTTTGTTGTGTCCCAACAGTATCACGCGCTCGAGATAGACACCTGTCCTTGTCTAATCCGAACAGTTAGAATGTGACAGGTGTCTATCTCGAGCACGGGATACTGTCGCGGCACTCCTGGCTAAACCACAAAGCAAAAGTACCCTTATATTGACACAACTTTATGTTGGTAGGTATTTTTTGTGAGTAAAGTTCATTGTACCATATCCAAACAATGATAAACCCCCTGAAATGACATTAAACAGCATGACTATGACAAACCGATGACTCATAACTATTTATACAAGTACAAATGTAATTTTGTTAATCGCCAAGTCATTTTGAATACTACGATATATCGATTGTGTGATTAATTTTATTAGTTACCAAGTGTTGATATTTTTATCTTTAAGTCGATTGTTAATCTCCCCGATAAAAAGTCGTTGTAATCTTTATGATTCATAAATATATGCCTTATACTGCTGTCTTACTTGTTTATTGTCCCTGTTGCCACGTTCATGTAACAACAGCCTAACGTATACGATATGATGAAATTCTATTTGACAACGAGATTTAACAAACCTTCTTTGATATATGTACAGTCAACCAATTGGAACCCTAGGCCACTCTAGAACCATGTCAAAATGACAAGCAGTGTAAGAGATTTCTTACAATCTGATTTATAGCGTCACTATGACATAGGCCTACAGTGGCCTAGGGTTCCAATTGGTTGACTGTACAGTCAACCAGTTAAGTATGAACTGTTGCACTAGTGTGTGCTTTTTCTACAACCGCTAAAATAGCGAAATCTCGAAATACGGCAGAATATGTAAGACGTATACCAACTATAAAATTTTACAAAACAACAACAGTGTTCATATATTGTATGAAAACCCATAAGAGCATCGCTTTACGATTCTTATAGAATACCACAAACAACGTTTCAAATTGAATTGATAGATAGAAGTGCTGGAGTAGAAAAAGATCGTTTATATAAATACAAGTAAAAATAACGCGGAGTTACTTTATTCGTCTTGCAATTAAAAACAGAAAGAAAATCGTAATCATTTTAAGGAACATTTCTATCGCATGCGTATACAGGCGACATTATATTGAGAGATCTGTTGTAGGTTTCAAACGTCGGTACTAGATGGCGCTATGCAGCTGGCTGCATAGAATGTACAGCACGATTATTCCAATATGTTACCGCTAGGTGGCGTAATCTTACAAAATATATTTTAGCTACCGGAATATTAGTCATTCTAGAATTAGGTAGTTTTACTGTAATGTTAGAATTGGTAAAGTAATATAATTAAGAAAATATGCAGAATCCCTAGACGAAGCAGCGACAGCGGTGTATTTTGTATGCAGCGATTATTAATCGATTTCTCTTTTGACGAACTGATTTACATAATTTGAACCCTACCTAAATAGAATTCAATATCAATTACGAATTCCACCAGGATTAAAATCGAAGGAAACAAAAGAAATGTTATTCTATTCAAATTGAACAGAAGGATACCTTTTTATGGACCTCTAAACGAGGATTGTCGAATGTGGAGATCATTCCATTTAAGCGAAGCGCGACTGTTTTTTTAATTTTAATATTCCTTAAGATTTAAAATGATATTAACTGACCTTCGTTCATAGCCATGTCCATGAGCTGCAGGTCCTCGTCGTTGAGGATGGACTGGAGGAAGCCGTCGGAGGCCGGCGGTGGAGGCATCTCGCCGGTGCCATTCTGTAGGAAAAAGGACTTTTTTTTTATTAACCTTGGCCACGCCAAAGACGTATATGATATGTATACTGGCACCGCTGGATTCAACGCCAGAGACCGATGAATCGGTGACAGATACTGATGTGCCGGCGGAAACTTTCCAAAGTTTCAGAAACTTCTCACATTTTTGTATGGGGATTAAAACTTTCCGCAACGTAAAATGAAAATTTTTCCGCAACTTGCACATCTGTCGTCACAGACAATATAGCAATATAGACCTTATGAACACCCATAAAGTTCAACTTCAGTTTTGACACTTCGGTGACGTGGCGTCTGAGTGAAATCGTTTTTTTTTTTTATGCTATAGGTGGCAAACGAGCAAACGAATCGCCTGATGGTAAGCGATCAATGTCGTCCATAGACACCCGCAACACCAGAGGTGTCGCAAGTGCGTTTGTATTTAACATGGCGTCGAAAAGGTTAATAGCATTTTTAATAAGGTTTACAATAATAATAGTTTTTTAGTTTTTAGTTTGTTGCCAAATACCTTATCAACAGGCATGCCTTGAATACCGGTATTTCCTTCATACAAAACTACCGGTATCATCATGATGAGCACGACGACTCTGTCAAGAGTGATACGCAGAAGAAATGTTGTAATAATATCTACATTGTGGATTAAGGGCGGTAAACAAGAAGTACGAACGAGTGTGAATTTAATCCCGAGTCTCCCGTTCTCCTTTTTTAGCGGCAATGACCTGTCTCCTTGCTGAATAATGCCTGATTACCGCCTTATTCATAAAAAAGTTAACAGAAGTTTTAGTTGAATTATACTTACTCCCATTCTGACAAACGCGATTGTCAAAGTGACAGATAAGGACAAACAAACATTAAGCTATACTTAAACCGTTGTTGAAGTGCGCCATTAGAATTTAATTATTATCATTTTTATAGGAGGTATATGCCTGAAATCTTAGTTTACCTTATCAGTACACTTTACTTGTTACTTCCCCGATTAGTAACTGTAAACTTACCTACATTATTTAACTCAAAACATCGTGACTGAGTGGACAAACAGAAGGCTGTCTTCGCTGAAAAGGGGTACACTGTCTCGGTGTTTTCTAGAAAACTACTAAAAAGACTATCAAATTGTCTACTTCATATACATATTAAAATACTTATATCGGGTTACTCATGTCTATAAAGTCGAAAATAGCTCGACATGTTTCAGAACGGTCCGCGTCCTATAATAATGAGTGAGAAGCGCTTGCGGCGATTGCTCTGCGCACACTCATCGCCGTAAGCTCATCTTACTCTCTTCTTAGCATGTCGAGCTATTTTAGACTTTATAGACATGAGTAACCCGATATAAGTATATTAATATGTCTAATACTCACGGGAGTTTTCTATTTAAAAATGAAAATAGTACTAGTAAAAATAGGAGAATGGCCTACATGCTGCTGGTACTAATCAGCAGTCTACCCAGAAGAGATTACGGTAACCACAAATGCTGCATACCTGGTAGTAGATGTTGTCGTGTTGCGGATGATGGGACTCCGCCTTGTACGCGCCTTCGAGCGGCGTCGCCGCCGCTCCTGCAATAAAATATTCTCATTTTATACGAGGCTATTTATTGGTCCGAGTGTAACGAGGACCAATATAGTAGTCGAGGAGTGCCCGAGGTATACACTCTGCTTTTCACTTCGATTGTAAGGAAAATATTAGGTTTTATATCAGTTTAAATCGTTGAAAATGTAACATCCATACTCGCGCGCTTGGGTTCTCCCCTCCCCTCCCCCGCGCGCCGCCTGCAGGCGGCCGGGCGCGCGGGGGGCGAGGCCGCGGCGAGCGCGCTCCACCTGCGATGTTACTTGATGCCCTAGTACATGAAAAGCGATTTTGTGTCGCCTAGCCACGACACAAAGGTGAACTTTTCGAGCAAGAGAAAACAACTTTATTTATTAACTGTACTTTACACCTCAATAATAGAGAGATTGATATTAGGTGTTCTATACAGGCAAAACCGCCACGCGAAGAATTTGCCGCGCGATGCAGTATGGTTATAGTCTAGTCTGACCACCGAACGAACGCAGTAACAGTAGGACTAAAAATAATATTATGAAATACTAGGTGGTGCCCGCGACTTCGCCTGCGCAATATCTTTATAAATTGTAGCCTATGTGTTATTCCGATGTATAAGCTTTATTATTGTAAAGTTCCATTAAAATCCATTCAGTAGTTTTTACGTGAAAGACTAACAAACATCCATCCATACTTACAAACATCCATCCATACTAACAAACATCCATCCATACTTACAAACTTTCGCGATTATAATATTAAGTAGTAGGATCATGCTGAGAATCACCAAGCTTACCATAGGCGTCCGGGTGCTTGTCTGGTATGGGTGCGATGGGTGCGTGGTAGTTGTGATGAGCGTAGCCGCCCGCCGCGCCGTGCGCGTGCGCGTGCGCATGGGCGCTGGAACACAACAAAACAAGTGTTTTACACTTCAGTTCAGAAAAATGCCCACAAAGGATGCTACGTAATGTTATGATTCTGATAGTGCTGGCTTTTTAATTTTTTGTTGTTCAACAATACTTTTTTGCTGAATTGATAATTTTCATGTGTCGCTAGCTCTTTCAATTAGTAGTAGGAGAAAAATAGTGTCCTAAAATTTCCATAAATTTTCAAACTTCCCATTGCACTACTGCCTTACTAAAAAAATGGAGGCGAAATCTTGTGACACGTTTTTTCTCCTACTAAGATTGAAACTGAATAGAAAACATAAAAAAAAAAAACAATTTAGCAAAACACTTTTTTTCTACAGCAAAAAAAACCACTGGTACTTCTCCGGCGGGGGCGGTACGGTCAGCAGCAACTTACTGTCAGCGCTGCTGACGATGTAAACCCTCGGAGCGTTTTTACGCGGCCGGGGCTTGAGAGGTCCACGTTATAGAGAGGCTGGCATGCCTGAAGTAATATACCTTATGTTGTGATGCTGATAATGCTGGTACTGCTCCGGCGGGGGCGGTATGGTCAGCAGCGAGGCGAGGTCCTGCCAGCGCTGCTCCACCGACATGGTCCGCATCAGCGACTGCAATGATGGAGACCGTGAATCTTTACGGGAATAGGGCATCGGGGTGGGGGAAGTGATATTTCAACCGAATACAAAAAAAAATAGAAGTTCAAGAAACAAGGGTGATTCTGATTTTCTTTTATTATAATACACGGTGCTCGTGAGCATTGCGAGAGATTTACAGCATTCTCCTGACCATATTTTAAGTTAAAAATCTTAATTAATGTCTGCTAAATTCGGCTCGGCTTTCGAGATATTTCCATTTTCCTATTAAAATGTTGTAATGAAATCTTTTATGAAATACTTTTACGATTGCGACTTTGCGAGACTTAACCATCTAATTTGACTGTAAACGTCAAATCCAGTTCTAAAGGCACGTTTTTACTAGATTAGCAATTATTATGTATGAAAATATGAAGAAAACAAAACTCGTATTTCGACCGAAGTTCATATAAGATTTATTACACTTTATAGCCTCAGGAATTGGTTAAAATCTCTCGCAATGCTCATTAGCACCGTGTATAATAAAATAACTTACGATAACACTCAAGTGTTTCATCACTACGCGCGACATATTTCGAACATCTTAGGATTCCATTATCAAGCGTTAAGTACAATGCGCGACAACACAGGCGTACTGATTAAAAATACGCGAGTGTTGTCCGTAATTTATTAAAATATTAATATCTCACGATAATTTAAATTCGCTTTCTTTTGTTTTGAAACAGAAAAAAAAACTTTAAAAACACTTTAAAAAAGGCTACTTATAGCGTTTCGAGTTTTTTACAGCACTCGGTATCCCGAGATACAATGTTGACAATTTCATCCGTTATAAAGTGTTTTATTTCAATGAATAACTGGCATACACGTTCGGGCATAACCGCCGGATCTGGCAATTTTGTCTGGCGGATGCCTGGTGGACATACCCACTATGGATATCTGTGGGTATCTGTATAATACATGTACATACTAGTTCTGACAAGTAGAAATTTGATACGTCTCTTTAACAACATTGTTGCTAAGTCATAAAATTGTTATAACTCGCATACGAAGATATTTACAGCGCTATTAATATACAGTGAAAGTTAATCATCAATTTCCTTTAGCCTTGTCGTAAGGAAAAAGGAATGGGAAAGGATATGATTTCCAAATCCGAAAAAGGGTAAAACAATTGTAAAGCACCCAAAGCGCAATCTGGGACCCAAGCGTCCCAGCCCTGCGCACCGGGGGCCTTGGTCACTTTTTCTGTAGTATATGACATCTCTTTCAATTTATAATTTAGGCTAAAACAGTAAAACGAAATTATATTTTGTAAGTAGCAGCGACATTTCGCGTTTATCCGCCACCGAACGTGTTTAGAACGTTTTCGAAAACCGACCGTTACACGCCATCTTGTGAATCCACCATTTTGCTTGCCCAGCCAATATTGACTCGGAAGCGCGTGTGTTTGTTTACAATTTTCGCGGCAAATATTCGAAAGCAACTGTAGGTCTCAGCCTGTTGAAAAAGTATGTTGACTGTAGGCAATCGTATCGATTATGTGTAACGTTATGTGTAAATATTAGCTATAAAAAAGTAAAAAAAATCTCGTTATATACCTATAGTTAATTTTGTATGTAACTAGAGTATATGCCAAGTTTCCTAGATTTTGATATCACAGACTGTGAACGTGTTAAGTAAACGTCATAATTTAATAGAAGTGTGACGTTAAAAATAACACCTTAAAGTTTGACAATTAATTTGCTAGGCAGAGATAACGTGGTTTAACTTTATGTAGGTATAAATAAATATTATAGGACATTCTTACACAAATTGACTAAGTCCCGCAGTAAGCTCAAGAAGGCTTGTGTTACGGGTACTCAGACAACGATATATATAATATACAAATACATAGAAAATATCCATGACTCAGGAACAAGTATATGTGTTCATCACACAATTAAATGCCCATACCGGGATTCGAACCCAGGACCATCGGCTTAGCAGGCAGGGTCACTACCAACTACGCCAACCGGTCGTTACGTATACGTGTTAAGAGGATTTCCCTATCGGTTACATTATATATTGCAAATTACACGAGAGTTTTTTACCATTTTTACATTCCATTTAGTTAGTATCATAATAAATGTTATATATTTATTAGATTTTTCTTGTATTATTTTATTTATAGTCCTCTCACGCCGATAACGTAACGTAATGTACAGATTAACAATGTTAACTATAGTACTTTAATTAAGTATATTATCATGGACCAATAAAAAAAAGAGTACTGACAGTCTCTACGGGATGTAACATTTTTTTTTGTTTTTTGTCACAGTGTTAATAGGCCAGTATATTTTAGTTTCTATAAACTCTCGATAGTTCTTACACTCTGGCGAGTACTAGCTCTACGTATACAGCTAGCTATTTTTAAAATACCGTTTCCATGTTAAAAAATACCAGCCTCAAGCTTTAGTAAACAATAATCAAGTTTAAATAAATTCAGCCACTTTAAACCGTGTAAGAACGTCGTGTCACTCGTGTGTACAAATAATTAAAAAAGTTAATTTCCATAAACACGAAAAATGCTTTACATTTCTTTTTAAAACGGTGTTCGACACACCTGTCAATACTTCATTGAGAAATGCCAAGTGGACTTTTTTTACTGTTTTGAAGTAAAGGGTTCTGTGTTTATTTAGCACTTGCGTGCGTTTTGACGCGAGTTACTTCGTTAAAGCGGCATGCACACAGGCCGATTTTTGATATTTTCTTTCCGATGTTCTATGGAGCAAAATTATTTAGTCTATGTTTTAGACAGTTATCTCTGTTACCCAAAGATGCCTGTATTACAATTAAATTAAAAGGTCGTTAAATGGTGGAATCAACTATTTCTTGTCATCTTGTTGTTATTCTGTCCCGTCAGCCAGGGGAAAAATGCAGCATAGTTTGTTAGACGAAACGTTGTAGTATGCTTGGTAGATAGCCAATCATGGAAAGGGAATATAACCTACCAAAAAAAAAGCATGTTTAGTGCCATAAAACGTAATACAGTGTACGTAACGTAACAGTGTAGTACAGTGGTCTCCGAATATCTCAACGTATCTATCGAAGAGATTTAGAGACGCCACAGGAGTCCCAAGATCTGGCAGCATCCTCGCTCAATGTATCGGCCAGGCAATCCAGCGAGGAATGCTGCCAGTGTACTTGGTACTTGGTACCATTCCGCAAGGGGCTGTATTAAGTTTTAGCTTACTTTAATAAATAAAAACTTGTAAAAAAATATCAAGGTAAAATGTAAGTCTATGGACTCCTACCGTAGGAGGAACTCCAAAAGCGAGAGCAATACTCTATGTGCAGTGCACTCATGGCACGCTGTGTCAACATTTCTGTTTACCGCGCGCGAATGGGACTGTTTGAGGAGCGTTCTAAATTTGAAAAAAGAAAAAAAAAATGTTTAAGCTACCGGATTGGGAACTGAAGTAACGGGCATAAAATGTACTGAAATTTTGACATTGATTTTTTATGTCGTGTTAGTTTTCATTTAGCGTTTTTCATGGTGTAGACATGAACATAAAACAAATTTATTGAAATATTTTTTGATACTCATTTATTATTGTTGCCAATTCATTTCATATCACTTTTACTGCATAAGTTTGTTGCGAACAGAGCTCAATGCTCTAAACGATTTTAGATTTTCAATGGAACTTCCTAACAATGTAAACAAAAGGCGTCACATGTTTTGTCACTGTTTCTCCTTGTATTTACACACTACCTCATCATCAAACACCACTGAAACCATTCACTACTGAAACGGTCGTATTATCGTAACATACAAAAATAAAAATAATAAAATAAATAAATAAGTTATAAATTAAATAAGTTAATTTTGCAGATTTAATTAAAAACTTAAAAGTTATATTACGATCAATATGGCAGTTTGTTTAGTTTGTTAGGAAGAACCCTTAAAATTAATTTTTAAAAACCCTTAAGATTAAGAGCAATTTCAATTATGTAGTTGCAATTTCCCCCATAATTGCATTTGCCACAGGTGACCTTAATATCACGTTCAACCTACTTGTATAAAATTAAAGACCTTGGAATGAGCTCCATGCCAAGGTTTTCTCGAAGGACTTCAGTATCAGATCAAACAAGGAGATTAATTACTTTAGCATCGGCTCCGTAAGCTTGTTTGACACCGAAGTGGTATATACACGTGCGTTCAAAAGTGCATGGGCAATGTATGAATTAATTCATAAACTGTCCATGCCATTCTGAACGCGATAGTATATGTCAAAAATAACGGCATTATGTAAACAAACAGTTTCTAAAAGCTGATTATACTGTCCCACCGCGTATTTGTCAACTCGGGACTTGATTTTTATGTATATCGCCTCTTTATGACAGTGTGAATTGATAGAAAGCCGCCATTAAATAAAGATAATTAAATCGGTGTCACAGAAATGTAGTAGCTGGACGACTGGAAATTTAGTAGTAGCAGACCGAGCGATGCTCGAAAAACTCGTAACAAATGAAACTAAAACCCTAAAAACCCGCGTTTTTTCACAGATAAGACCAAGCTAGATCGATTTTTCGCCTCCTATATATCGATTTTCTTTGAACTCGTTAGGAGCCCATTTCGAAATCGCCGAAATATACAGGCTTTTTTTGGGTCATGGAGCATGAGTGAACAGGGTACTGGAGAGGGCCACGCTGAGTAATTTTCACTATGGGGATAACCACGAAATCCCGAAAAAAAAAACCTAACTAAGAGTTAATTGATATTTAATTGCTATACATTTCTTGCCTAAGTATGAGCTAGTTGATAATTAACTATCAATTAACTTATAATTAGGTTTTTTTTCACGATTTCGTGTTTGCCATAGTGAAAGTTGCTCAGTGTAACCCTCCCCGGTACCCTATTCACTCCTGTTCCATGACCCAAAAAATAGCCAGTACAAGAAAAAAAAATGCTCGTTCAAACGTATTTGATGGATTAATTAACCGCATAAGGGGATATTCAAACCTTTCGTAGCGCCAGTACCACTGTACCACTACATTGGCAGGAGCGAGACGGACATACTTTAGAAACGCTCAGTCGCTAACGTCTCCGACTTACAACTCATGGTAAACACACAAGGCTTTCGGTTTCCTTATACACTTACGCGCCACATTTTTTTTTTCTTTTTTTTTCTCGACTAATCACAAGCAGCACCATCCTGAGTTGCCGGCTTATCGTTGAGTTTTGGGACACGTTGTATATCCAGAAGATAATAATGCGGAAACATGCCACATTATAACTGGGGACAACTCAGTCGTCAATTACGAAGTACATCTTCACAGTAACAGTATAATCATCAAGTATACATTACCGCTAACGGTGAACGCTTATTAAAAACGCTCTTCGCTCTTATAGCACACTTGTACAGTCGCCATCATATATATTGGAGCGTTTGACGTATTCAAAATATCTGAACAAGCACTCTAACGCCTTGACAATAGAAGGGTGTTCAGATATTTGTGAGCGCCTTGGCTGCTCCGATATATATGATGGCAACTGTACCTAACGTTGTTGAGTAGGTAACGTCAAGAGCTTGGGATGTGTTCTACTTGTTTAATAATTGCTCGTGACATTGCAGATTGTGACACCATTAAGTAATCTTCCTTTCAAAATTCGATATTTTCTAATTGACTATAGACAGAAATTAGTCGACATGTCATATGACAAAAATACAACCCTTTTTCAAAATTACAAGTGACACAGCTCCACCATTATGAATATTTTCTAAAAATTGAATACCTACATATGATTAAAAATCCGTATATAAGGATTATGCTAACAAAATTGAAAAATGAAGCAGTGTTTTGTAGTTAAGGTGACTTCAATTGTTAATTTATATGTGTTAATTTTAAGATATGTGTCTGTTTCACTGCTATTATGAAGCCGTGTGTATTATTTTATAAAATTTCACTACTTATGGCTGAGAAATGCGACCTGTAGACTTGGATCACAGCATGTTTGCCAACTATAATAGCTATTTATGCAACAAGTGTGGAAAGTAGGTGATTTCTGAAATGTCACTAATCGGAAATCATCTTCGCACGTATTTCATACAATGTTTTAGTATGCATTGTGCGAGTAAGTGCACAGTCCACAGTAAACCGGGGTGAGCGGTGGATGAGCGCAGCGTGCGGAACAGTACTATGAAAACCCATTCCCGCACTAGTTGCGGAAAAGTAGGTACTGTTTTCGCACGATTTGGCTTCATTAGAAAACGCACTTTTCGAGCACATGCGATGTAAAGAAATAATCATGCAGATTGCGTGTTTTATCAAACATATGTTTTTTTTAATGATATATTTACTGTTCTACACTTCTTCAAATTCCAATCTTATGATTTTAAGAATAAGAAGCATTTTCAATAAAACACTGAAACTGAAATAAGTCCTTTGGCCACATTTTATGAGACTATGTGACCGTGAAGTGACATAACCCAGTACTCCTAACATCAGCTATTTACTTAGTTAATTCTATGTAATAAAAACTTTACAATGTAAAGTTTACATGCACTTCAGTAAGACAATCTTGAACAGAATCGACTTTATCCAATAATGTGTGAAATAAATAATTCTCTAAAAAAAAATGAATTATGATCTTTTATTTATTAATATTGACTACTGTATATCTATTTTTTTAATAACGATTAAGGCCCACTTGCACGACCCGGAGTTAGCCGCTAACCCGGAGTTGAGCTGTCAAATTCCATACAAAAAATGCTTAACTCCGGGTTATGTGGCTAACTCCGGGTGGTGCAAGTGGCCCTTATAGTATTAAATTCATCTAAACAACTAATTCTTTACATAGCTTAAAATGATTTGACTCGACCATTGACGTATTAAAGGTTAGGTTAGGTTTGGTCCCGGTACGCCAAGACATGTCCCAATACGAAACGTGGCGTCCAAGACATACCGGGGCATTACCTTCACATTGTCCCGGGCTTCAAAACCATAATAACCTGTGATTTTGTACGTACAGTCCACCAATTAGAACCCTAGGCCACTCTAGAACCGTGTCAAAATGTTAGGCAGTAAGAAATTTCTTACAATCTGATTTATAGCGTCACTATGACATAGTCCTACAGTGGCTTAGGGTTCCAATTGGTTAACTGTACATACCTAATCTCACTACGCTATTTGCTTAATTGACATGCTTGACGTCACCAGCTTGTCCTCGTCGATATATCCATATTTATGGCAACCCTACAGTCTTCTCCTTCCTGCCCTTATTCCACGTATATGTGGTCGGCACAACATGTTTCCCTCTTCCATTCTCCTCTATCCCTCGCAGCACTCACTCCTTTTTTCCTCATATATTATCCTCTTTCACACAATCCATCCATCGTGTTTTCGTCCTACCTCTCCGACCATCCACATTCATTTCTATCTTTTGCATATATCACTTTCATCCCTCCTCATTATATGCCTATACCACACTAACCTATTCCTAACCTTCTCCGTTACTGGTGCTACTTTCAAACTTCCTCTTATTATCAATGAAGTTGCGAATATTTATTTACATACAACTTAAATAACAAGAAAATAATGACTAAAAATAAAATTAAATAAACAAAGAAAATACATTTAAATTTAAAAAAAAAACTAATACCTACCTCTAAAACAACCCACACTGCATAGTACCCGGCTCAAAGGTTCCCATAATGCCTGCAGCATTCCCCCGCTGCACAGCAATGGAAATTATTTTTATTCCGATCCATTCATACATCCATCTTAACACTTTTATTTGTGTTGCTTGCACTCTTCTTTCATTCGCCACTTTCGTCGCCCAGCATTACATACATACATTATCCATACATACATTACGGCAGGTCTCACGATACCCTATAGGTATACATAAACAAAAAATATTTTGATTAAAAGATTTTTTTTAATTTACTCTTTTAAACACCGTCTTCCGGTAGGACTAACCATAGACCACACCGACCTTGCTTCTTCTCAAGGCGTCGGAATTATACATGTGGCAAATTACGCCGTACGTTATTTGCTACACGCGACATTTAATTGGACTCGGAACACGTGCCCGCCATTTTGAATTACGCCGCCATTTTGTTTTTGGAAAGTTCTACCCTTACGGAAAGGGAGTAGTACTAGTAGTAGAGCTAGAGTATGACTATGCTGTTTCCTAGATTTTGATAGCACACACTACGAAAGTATTACTACTTTGAAAGTATTACTACGTTTAAAATAACACTTTAAAGTTTGACAGAGATAACGTGGTTTTATTCTAGATGTAAGACGAAGATGTAAGAGGAAACAGGAAAGAAAATGGCGGTGTGATGTTTTTGTCTGTGAGGTATATTTTAAATTTTTATTTTATTTCTTGAAAAAAAAAGTATCTTATCTAATCTAGAGCTGACTTAAAAATAATTATACCATAAATTACAAATTTAATTTGCGAAATGAGGTGAAATGAAACGGCAATCAACCAAGACCTAGCTTAATTCGTTTTTAAACGTTATTGTAAATTTCCAAAATACTATAAAATTAAATTTTGTGAAACGATAAATACCTACCAAAATATCTACACGCCCGCAATACAGTCAAAATATGAAAGTTGCCGGATGATTTAAATAAACGGCAAACATAATTTGAACTCCCGATACGCTAACGCGGTCGAGGAGTTAATGTCGTACAATTTTTATACTAGGCCTTCTGTCAAAGTTTAAAGTGTTATTTTAAACGTCAAACTTCTATGAAATTAAGACATTAACTTAACATTTTCACAGTCTGTCCTATCAAAATCTAGGAAACTTAGCGTACACTGACTGTATGCACTTGACAATAAATTTCACATATTTTTTCTCTAATGCCCGTGTGGATATTTCTGTCCTTGTACAAATATCTTGTTTATTGAGTTGAAGACCATTGTTTTTTTTTACCAACCGGTAGCAATTTTTAACTCATTGTATAATCTAAATAATACTTTAAACGCTTCATTAAAAGACGTATAATTCGATAATTATCCCTAATACCTAAGCTAAATACACACTGGACACCCCTAGTGATTACCCGGTCAGTTCAAGGTCCCAGGTTCGGTACTGACGGTAGCAATTTGACAGGCCACAATAGCTGTCAAATTGTGGATAATTATGTGGAATTGGACGTTTTTTCGCGTCTGGGAACTTTAAATTGGTATATTAGCAATCGCTTCTTTATGATTGTTTACGTAGAGGAAGCTGGGGCAAGTTGAAACTGTCGTGTCTGTAAAGAAAAGGTACCTGTGACTGTGATGTTGGTTATCGATTATTTTTTGTTCGAATATAATATTTATAGCAAAACCTACTGTTTGTCTATACAAATAGTAGGTTTTAAGTTATAGATACCAGCGTAACAATGTATGATCCAGTCAGTAACTACCAAATAGAGTGCTCAACAATATCTGAACATTTTGAATAAAGTCCCTTCTGGCCCTTTGTCATGACTTGTCAAAAGGCGCGACACCCCTCGCGCGCAGTTATGCTAGAGAGCTTAGTGAATGTGAGATAACAAGATTTGAATTTTATACGATAGTTTGCGATATGGTTATTATATAATAATACTATTCTTTACAAACTAAAGATAATGTGGTCGATTTAGAAAATAGCTTTTTTTTAATGTATACGTATCCGGCCATACACACAAAGTAGTAAGATAAGATAAGATAACATAAGATAAACGTATTGTCAAATTATTGTTAGTTTGAGCTTAATGGTGAAAGAGACCATACTTATTTCGAATATTTAGAAGTTTACGTGGAAAAAAGTTGTGTACAAGGTTTTTATTGGTCGGTAACCCGCATGTGACACCCTGGAATTGCAGGTGTCCATAGGCTACAGTGACATCTTTCCATCAGGCGGACCGTATGCTTGTTTGCCACCGACGTAAAAAAAAATATCCTCGTTGTGTAGATCACACACTGACATATGTAAAAAATACCTATGAAATGAAATATTTAACTACTTACCTACAGTCCCAAGCAATGTCACGGAAAATCCCAAATACAAGTTTAAAAAGTAATTACGCAAAAGCAATCAAATTTTCGTAACTAAAAAATAGCATAAAAAGCTCCACGCTACTCACATGATACTCGTGTATGTCCATTATAATATCGTTAAACTAATACTAACAAAAAAAATAACACTAAAAAATACTAATACTAAAAATATTGCACTTATTCAGACTGTCCACAAACGTGGTAATATTGCACAAAATTAAATTCAGGTACGATTAAAAAGTCACATTTTCAAAAAACTATCACATCCCCACACTCGATTCCAAAAAAGTGTGATGGCCGCATTTTCCGCTCATAATTAAAAAGCTAGCGTCACTTTTTAAAAGTTGCTAGTGTCATAGTTTTTCGCGTTCCATATTCGAAAAGCGCGCGGTTCGCGCAGCGCGTGGTTGGTCACTGTTGGTCTTTACCGTATGGACCGTTTGTGAAAAAAGTGAGCCAAGTGCTCTATGGCTCTTTGCATTACGGGTTCTGCGTTTTAAAAAATGTAATGAGGTTTTTTATTCAGTCGTGTTGGGTAGGATTCGGAAATGGACATTTAGACACACCCGTGCGGATACTGCGGATAGTGTTTCCTTGATTGTTTTTTTTAAATAATAAAGACAAATATTCCTTGAAATATCTAACAGTATAACTTTTGCTTAGTGTCATATCATAATACTTTGATTACCTAATACCTTTAAAAATATGAGACCCAATATAAATTAATAAACTGATTCTTAATATGGATTGTTCTTTTTATATAAATATACAGAATATAGAAGATAAACTTCAGGCACAAGTAATTTGTGCTAAAAAAGTTTTGGAATACCTCATTAACATTCTTAATATTTTGCTGTTACACCATGACTGATTAAAAAAGCTTCGAACTTCAAAAAAGCTCCAAAAGTCGCGGTACCCTAAAAAAGCTAATACCTAATACTAACGTGTGAAATCACCAGAATCGCTGCGAACGTCATTTTCTAACTGTACACATGAAATACCAACATAACTCTGCCGGTGGCGAAATACTGAACTAAGTAGGTACCTACTATTAATTCATACAGCATTCTTGTTAACTGAGACAGGTGGTGCCGCAGTGAGCGGTATTGATAAGTTGGTAAATAGTAAAGGAGGCTGCTTTCTTTAGATGTCTATGGTATAAAGTTGGATATGGCACTATGGTACGTTTTGAACGGAGTGTAATTATTTAGTGAGGTGATTGAATACTTATTAATTTGATGTTCTTAAGGGTCATTACATATTACATTTAGTCCTGAACAGCTGTATTATTATTTACTTACATAGAATATTTGTAATCTTCTTCTTTAGGACATACAAAAAATTGTGCAAGGCAAAAATTCCCACAATGCGAAAAACATCCTCCTGAACCTCCTGAACTAAACATGTATGGTGTAAGAAAACGGCGCAAACTGTCTATGGAATTTAGCGTAAACAATTTTGAAATTCCTGCGTTTATCTATTGACAAATTAATTGCCAGAATTCAGGAGCACTGTAGTTAAAACCTGTAGTAGACAAAAAAAAAGAATTTTCTAAAATATTATGTATGAGTAATACCTACATTTTATTTCATGAGTATTGAGAGGACGAAGATATATTTTTATCTTTTGATAAGTATCGTAAAGTAAGTATAGTCTGGAAGCCAAGGCTGCAGCAGATTTTTTAAAATTTCTGTGCGTCCCTTTAATTCCGTATGAAAAAATAGGGCGATAAATAAATAAAAAAATCCACTGCAGCCTTTGCTTGTCAGACCATACTATTTTCAATTCAGTAAATTATTTTGTACAGATAAAAATTCATACACTATTCTGATATATACACTTGCCCAGTAGAGGGACTATAATTTTAGAACACCGGTACAGTACATTAATATCATAAACTGAAGTAAAAAAGTAATGTTATGTTGTGTTAAAAAAAATTGACATCTCTTCGAGAATAACAAATATCACATTTCATAAACCACCGTTACGTTTCCATCATTCGTTCACATCACTATCCGTCAATTGGAATTCGATTTTGGAACACTTGATTGATTGTCCGACCATAGAGTAGAACTTACAATTATACTGTTTCTACGTAACAAGACAAAATCAACTTAAAACGCATCTAATAAAGTTCAAAATAAGATGGCAAGTGGTCAGGTGAAGAGGTAAAGAACGACAATACTTTTTAATGTTCAAATCATTTCTTAATTTATTTGATTGAGTCTTATTTAATTATTTTCTTTGGAAGCCAAATTACTTGTCATTTGTGTTTTTTAATGGTGAGGTTTCTAATCATTGTTTTCACAAAGAAAGGGGGAAATTTAGGTCGTTTTTTATAGTTTTTTATAATGGGTACTTGTTAGTTTGCAAAAAACCGGAATAATAAGAGTAATGTCGATTTACACATTTAAATGTTTTGCTATAGTTCTTGAATTGTCTGTACCGGTATTAGTGAAATTTTTATTTAAGAAAATGTGATCTTAAATAGTCTTTGTTTTGATGTTCCTTGTAGTGAATTTCATTAATTGACAGTCGAACTTTAAAAAAAAATTACAAAATGTCTATGAATGGTTTTTTTAATTCATTCCCGAAAGCGTAGAAACGAGGTTGAAAATTTTAACGACATTTATGGGAATGTCGTGGGTACTACTTACTTACATAAAAAAGTCATTAAAAATTCAGGATTGTACCGAGGCTGCGCCGGCGCCGCGGTTAAACCAAGTAAGTTGTAAATATCCCGTTTTGAGCGTACGAGTAATGGCGATTACTCCACTTACGCACTTTCTCTTAAAGCGCAACTTATAGTTTGTCCTTAATATGTGACGTTCCGGCAAAAAGGTACCACATTATCGTTTCTAAGTTTTTATAACAGCGCTCGGTGACAATAAGTACCCTTTTACTTGATAATGACACATTTTGATAAAAGTACCTACTTAAGCAGTACACATACTTACTAATTATTTTAAAAGCAGAATTAGTTATGGGCGGACTGAGCGATCTTTTCTAGACAATCTTTGTTAGTGGAGTTAGTTATTCCATAAATCAGAAATAATCAGGATTTGAAATTTGAGTAAGTATGAGTAAGTGTTGTAAGAGCGTTGGTGGCCCAGCGGTAAGAGGCGACTTTCAATCCTAAGGTCGCGGGTTCAAACCCCGGCTCGCACCAATGAGTTTTTCGGGACCTATGAACGAATGATCGTTTCCGGAAACCGGACTTATCCTAATAAGGCCTAGTTTAATACCCTCTGGGCCGGAAGGTAAGATAGCAGTCGCTTTCGTAAAATCTTGGGATTAGTTACCAAAACGGACCCCAGGCTCCCAGTGGCATAAGCCAGGAAAACGCTAGAAAGAAGATATGTGTGTAACTTTCAAGATTTTTTAATCATAATTTATTACCTAGATATTTTAAATTCCGACTGTACATAAATAACCGTTAGATTAACTCGTCACTTGACAGCGCCATTACGCTAAACGCACGCGCAAAAAGCACGCATAACGATCCATAGATCATGGATCATTTGCGCGCGCGGCGCATACCAAAGACTACACAGACACCGCATCACAGAATAAGTAATAGTACTAAAGTACAGAAGCTTCTCTTGCCTACATTTGACGTTTAGCTCGACAAGCATGCAAATGTCAAGGTTACATTAGGGTTGTCACCATGCTGTCAGTTGCGTGTGATGGTACAAAAATTTGTATAAAAGTATAAATGGAAACAAAATACGTACCCGAACACTATTTCTATTAGAAGACACGGTTTTTATTGATCATGTAATAGTATTTCTATTAATGTGTCAAAGTATTAATCAGTATGCGTTGTTTGAAATATAAATATATCTGAAAGCACCCGTGAGGTAATGCGCGTTGCACGAACCCTGGCAATGTATGCCGCCTTAAGGCGGCAGATTTTGTGTCACCCTAAAACTCGTGACATTGCCGCATTATGAATCGTTTTCAAAAGAATGAGGTCACAACACATATGCCCAATTTTACTTGTAAATTTCTACGATTCTATGAGCATAACCAACTACAACCTTACACCATTTTATACTACAATATTGCAGGTTCACTTTAGGGGTGAACCATCATAATAATTTTAATATTAAACGTGGGTGCAACTGAAATAAGCGCTCTTTTCCATACTAAATGAGTACGGGACTGCATATGTGCGGTGACCGCAAGTTGTCTTGTATGCTCTGTCTAGTAGTTGAGGTGAACCGTCGACGTTGCTGACCTATTTTATACCTTAATACCGTGTGAGAAGGACTATCGTCAGACACATTACAGTATAGCCGGGCCAAAGTTGTAGCCGAACTATTGTATATTTTATAGCAATTTAATAAAAGCTATTAAAAGAGCATTCTTGATAGTAAGAGGAGTCCATACCACGAAAATCGATTGCGGATTTGTATGTCCATCTCTGTCACTTGCATATTGGAGTGACAAAGAGGATTTCCCGTCAATGCCAATTTTAGATGTTCAGGTTAAGCGTGTCCATCTATGCTAAGTTTCATAGATTTTGATAGCAGACTGTGACAGTGTTTTTCTGTCCCGTCAGCCAGGGGACAAATTGAATAACCCAAGTACGGTCGGCTTCATAAATATATATGCATCTGTATTAAATTTTGACCCTTCTTCCACCGTAATAAGTTCCGAAGTGTAACGATATTTATAGACGTGACGCGTTAAAAATAATACTATAAAGTATGACAGTTAATTTCCTCGGTAGAGCTAACGTGGTTGTCTGGAAGATATCGCTTTTTAGCGATAAGACCGCCTGTTGTTTACCTCTGCTTTTGTGTATAATGTATTTTTTTCCTGTTGTAATATTTTATGAGGTGTGCAATAAAGAGTTATTGTATTGTATTGTTGTTTGACTCTAGTTGTATTATTTTTCATGTACTTAATGTAATGTGTGAAAAGTACGTCTGTGTGGTCGTTTACCCCCGAAAAAGTTACTGAATAATACATAGTTACATACGTAGAGCTGGCAGCTTCCTCGCTCAACGCATTAGTATTGCAATACAGCGAGAAAACGCTGCCAGCGTCTATGGTACCATGCCGAGGGGGGAATATTTAATTAAACATTTATTTTATTTTAGTTTTATGTGTTTTAGTTGTTGTTATATACGTTAAGATGTCGCTTTGAGGTCTCTGTTGGAAGCCCTGTTGCTTGAAGATCACACAACAATAAATACGAATTATCATTGCCATTTGACACCTAACTGAACTCCATTCTTCACTAACTACATGCACATGAACGAATGAAATTTGAGCCAATCAATGAAGTTTTCAATTAACAATAACGTACAAGTCAAAATGGAGTTGAGAAAGTCGGAAACTGTATGTGGGCACCGTTTTATAATTATGTTGCTGTTAATGTTGAGAGTTCAGGTTTTCTTATAAATAACTCATTTATTTCCCCATTTCAGTATGTTATGTTCATCTGTATGTTTACGGCCTCCTAGCCTAATAGTCGGTGGTGAGTGAGTGACCCTACCTACGAAGCAGGAGGTCACGGGTTAGAATCCCGGTCGGGGCATTAATTTGTGTGTTTATCACGAATATTTGTTTCTGAGTTACCTATGGATGTTTTCTATTTAAGTATTTATATGTATCTATATATTATATATAAATATAACGTCGTGTACCCATAACACAAGCCTTATTGAGCTTACCGCGAGACTAGGTCGATTTGTGTAAGATTGTCCCAGAATATTTATTTATTGATTCACACATATATATGAAACTTCACACTGTTTTTTTTGAAAATGTTGGAATTGGAACTTAGGAAATGCAACTTGAAATGCAGCTTGCCGGGAATTAATTCCTGGAAATTATCTAATTTTCTTGGGCTATAGGTATTACATACTCGACTTAAATTAGATTTGGTGGATTTATTTCATAATACAGAAAACATTATAATTTGCAGGTATGTCAATCTACAAGAATTAATAAAACGATCGAAGAGAATTATGAATAAGATAAAATTATTATAGGTTATAAAATTTCATAATAATGTCTCCAAAGTATCTCCTGCAATGGATCGTCAAAACCTATGTCTCATCAGCTTATACATTCATCCATAGATGAATTCTTCATCCCAGTTACTTCGTATTTCTCCCCATCTAACAGCTCGCAACAACATAATAAGTATAATGACGTATAATGGTGAATAGATCGTAATTGCGCGCGGATCTACAGATCACGGATCTATGGATGGATCGATAAGGATGGCCCGTCGAAGAAAGTGGAGGTTTGTGCGCTTTTTGTTAAGATTTTGTGGTTATATTTAGTATAGTTTTTAACTGTACGGTTATTGGTATTAAACAAGCACGGTTTTTTTTAAGTCAACGGTTTTATTTAAGAAGGAAACACTCAACATTTTATTTGGGGAACGTATCCAAAGTAGGTACGTGACCCGATTAGGGGGTCGTCGGAGTAAGTTTGTCATTTCATATATGAAAATCGCTTTTCGGTACAGGAAAACCGGTCTAATAAGGTCTGGTTTACCCTCTGGGTTGGAAGTTCAGATGGCCTTCGGGTTCAAAAAAACTAGCGCCAACGCCAAGTCTTGGGATTCGTTTCCAAAGCGGACCCCAGATTCCCTGAGCCGTGGCAACAGCCGGAAAAACGGTAGGAGGAAGAAGACATAATCTTTGAATTGTCAGAAATATTCACAAACAGTACTGCTAAAAAGCTGGAATGTTCTTTTATATTTTCTTTTAGAGTTTAGGTTTTCTTGGAAATAAGTCATTCATTGACCGAATAAGTAAGCGAATTTCTCCACATAAGCTTGGGCAAAAATGTCTTCGTATATCTGTATTTTAACGGCCTAATAGCCTAGTCGGTAGTGACCCTGCCTAAGCAGGATTTCCCGGGTTCGAATCCCAGTCAGGGCATTTCTTTGTGTGTTTATCACGAATATTTGTTCCCGAGTTATGGATATTTCAATGTATAAACCCCGTCCATTTTGTTTCCACCTGCATATATAATGGTTGTTATTTCTCCAAATAGCTGGAGGCAAGCCTCAGGGGAACATCCTTTTTGGAACACCGATACACGATACAAACATTACAAACAGTACTTTGACTTCTCGCCGCACGCAATTTAATAGGGTTGTATAAATGCCAATATCCATACTAATATACTAATACTAATATACCAATTACTAATAGTACTTATTATACATGAGAAAATGTGTGTGTGTCTGTTTGATTGTCCGTCTTTCAGGGCAAAACGGAGCGACGAGTTAACGCGATCTTTTAAAGTGAAGATAGTTGAAGGGATGGAGAGTGACATGACAGTAATAAATAAATAATGTGGGACAATCTTACACAATTCAACATAGTCCCACGGTAAGCTCAATAAGGCTTGTGTTTTTGGGTACTAGACGGCGATATAAAACATCCATATGTCAGGAACAAATATTCGAGATAAACACAGAAATAATTCCCTGACCAGGATTCGAAGCCGGGACCTCCTGCTTTGTAGGCAGGGCCACTACCAACTAGGCTAGAAGGCCGGAGGTAGTTTTCTTTATGATTCCAACCAGATTAAGACACTGCGTCAATGTAAAAAATTACAATATTAGTCGGGCGTTTATTACAAGTTAAACTACTGGAGACTACTAACTATTTTGTCGCCCACTAGAGATAGCGACAAAGGAGAAAGACGTGACAAATGATGCATTGACAGATTTGACAAGCTGCGGCCGCAGGTACAACATGACTCGCTTCTTCCAAGTCGGTAATTCATTTCTTCATATTAATGTTTTTGGGGTGGATTTTCAAGTGCTTTTTTTATAAGTCGTTTATGCCTTCAGAATTCGACACCAAAATCTAACCTTTGTGAATAATCACAGGTCAGGCTGGAACGGTATCCAAATGTTAATTAATTTGGTGTGTCGTTATAGTACTATATGTTGTAAGATGTGGTTTAAAATAATAATAAAATAACTATAACTTATTAGTGTGAGAGACACTCGTTAATTCGTGTGCACTATTATTTAGAGTGTGCAAACCGGTTTTTATTAGTATGAAATTTCGGTTAATAACCGGTTATTAACCGGTTTTTTCATACAATCCAAAACCGGTTTGCACACCCTACTATTATTATAGTACCTTACCTCAGTCCAAGTGAGATCTACTGAGAGGTATATTATACAATATCAAATTAAGGTTTTTTTATACCTAATTTCGGGTTTTTGTTTTTAGTAATGCATAGTTTTACAGGTATTTTCAGTCTAGAGTTCATAATATTGTATTCTATTAAAACAGATAATCACAAATTTTGCAATTATAATTTTTAATGAAATATGCATTTTGACATTTGTTGACATAAATGAAGTATTTGACATTTTTTGACAATTGTTGACATAAGCACATTCTAATTTTTAACTCATACATACGAGGAAGGTTGTTACTATCACCTAAATGTAAACACAACATGAAACAATGATGCCCGAGCTGTAAAGGTGACAAGACCACTCAGTCTGTCCGACGATGACTGCCCGATGCAGTCGAAACATGTCACGCCTATTGTGATAATAATACGTGAGTGTTAACCGTTGCAATTTAATACCGCATGAAACAACTTTAGAAACTTAGTTCTTATCATATCTTATAGCTGCCTAATTACGCGGATACTCATAAACCTATAAAGTATAGTTCTCAACGCACATGTGACACCAAAATTGCCGCTTGCCATCAAAAGCCCTACGCTTGTTTGCCGCCATAGTGATGTAAAAATAAAATAAATGTACTAAATTTTGCATTTTAAATATCAATAATCACCGCTAGCTGTCGGCGTCTTTTATACTTCCGTCCTTTAATAAAACAAAAGTTAAACGCACATTTTCTTAACCCTTTCGGAAACCAGGTCCCCAGGGTACACAACTGTACAGTTGAATTTATTTGTGATCAACATTTGTAACAATTTTCTTTTTAAATATCGACCTTATTGTCTATGGAAGAAGATTCTAAATAATAACTACTTTTGTGACTTTTTTTTAAAAGCTTCGACGATAACTTAGAGTCTCAAGTCTATTTCATATTCCACGCTCTATTATAATCCCAATTACAATAAGCATAAGTATGAAATTTGCGTACTCATTTTTGGACATTGTTCATTTCGATTTTTAATAAGAAACGATGACAGACGGTTTAAGCGGCTTCTGTTCAAAGAACATTTCTAATCTTTATTTGATTAATTGTTACTTTCTAAGAAATGGCGGGTGTATGGACACTGGTCAGGGGGTGTCACTCCGCGTTTTACGATGTATCAAACTCAGCCTAATAAGATAGGCCTAAACTGTCATTAAATAAATCAATATTGGAGCTTGTGTTGGTTGTGGGTACTAAACGACGATACAGATAAATACTTAAAAACATAGAAAACATCCATAACTCAGGAACAAATATTCGTGATAATCACACAAATAAATGCCCTGACTAGGATTCGAACCCGGACCTCCTACTTCGTAGGCAGGGTCACTACAAGGCTAGAAGGCCGTTAAACCGTGTCATTGTTCTTGCAAAGCGCATGTTAAATACGGATGCGTTCAAATATATTTATATTGAAAACAGTGCATACTAATTTATACTTAATCAAATTAATATTAATACCAATAAACATTTTATAAAAATGTGTATTATTTTGACGTTTTTCCAATGGCTATAACATTAATAATAGCAATCTATACCACCAGTCCACCACGCAGCACGTGGCAGCACGTTGACAACCCTAATGTTAATGTCATCTTGACATTTGCATGCTTGACAAGCTAAACGTCAAATGTAGGAGAGCGAACCTTCAGTACTGAAGTACTATTACTTATTCTGTGCTCGAATCAAAATTAGATCAAAGAAACCGCCGAAATACCCCTTTCATAAATCGACCTTCGCGTCCGCAACTTTCGACCAATCTCAGTGTCCGTCGAACTGTTAAATTAAACGGACAATTAACATATGAATAATCGAGAGGCCGAGGCGCTCAAAAATATAAGCACAATCACTAACGCCGTCACAATGGAAACGTGCTCAGATACTTTTGAGCAACTCGGCGGGTTCATATATTTGATGGCGACTGAATTAACATATGAATGATTTGATTTGTATATTCTATTGTTTTAAGCAATTAATTGCAGCGTGTGTGTGGAAAGTGGGTATGTCCGTTATGCGATATGGTTTAATTGGGTTTCGAAAAGTTTAATAAAATAATTTTTGAATAGGTATCCTAAATCTCCAATGAGTATCGGACATATAAAAATTATTTTTCGTTTTTCGGAACCTGTGTACCTACATATCATTTGATATTTATTTAAACTTTCATGATTCTCACACATATACAAATTTACTACAACGGGGCTTAATAGTAGTAAATTGTAGTAAATTTTAAAATAATTTGATATTTATCAATCGCTTTTGGGTTCGATTGGTTGTCAAATTGGATTTGCTCCCGGAGCCATGGCATAAGTTTCTTTTTATTTTGTTTTTTATAATACTAACATTCGTTTTTAAGTTGTTTTTTTTGCTACTAACAAGATATGAGTCATGTGTCTGAAATAAAATATTTTTATTTTATTTTATTATTTATTTATAAGCCGTGAAAACGATAGGAAGATAGGGTTACTCACGTCTATAGCCGAAAATAGCTCGACATGTCACAGTGTGCGAACACCACCCGTCGCAAGCACGCGCTCATGAATAAGGGTCCCGAATCGGTCCGAAACATGTAGAGCTATACGAGTATTTTAAAGTTTATAAACTTAAGGGCATTGTGTTGTGAATTAAAATGTATTATTTAAGTAGACTCTATAACTAAAAGTATACGGGAGCATTTTGAAGTCTTAAAAGTTCTAAAAAAACCTTTTTGACAATTAATCTTATAACAAGACAGGTAGTTTGATTAAACTATTAAAGAACCCGGGTTCTAGGCGTTTGCTTTTAGCAGGTTACATATTTTGTGTTCCTTACTAATGTTATATCAAAGTGATTCTATAAGTATTCAGAAAAAAAATGTTTTGGCTGTGTCGTTTGACTATTCTCAAAGTATATTTGTTGTTATTATTTTTATATTAAAACGTAAGTATTTTACAATGAAATCTGTATTAACTGAGTACCAAATACTATACAAAAATAAAAAAGTTTAGGTGTATTATGGTAAACCCTAAAAACTTGGATGACACCAAGTCGTGGGTAAAACTAGTATCCAAAACGCTTACGTACGGACCACACCTGTCGCCCTGTCCAAACACGTCATTTGTCAAATCGTCTGTCTGTCCCGCCGCCTAACTTCACAGGTAGCGCTTATGATGTCGTGCATGTAGAACGAAGAGAAATTACTTTTCTAAATTAATTTACAATTGACCACAAAATTGTTTCAAATATAGGTAAATTACTTACCCATTATCTCAAAGGGTGTCTTTAAGACTGCCTGTTGTTTTGCTTCAATCGTCAATAGATTGATTAACTTTAATTTTGTAAAATGTCGTTTTCTACGTTGAAATTAAACACTTTAGAACGGATTAATCGCGTTTATTAACACCATGATCCTACGTTTCGAGCCCTTTACAGCACTCGTTTTCACAGGGTTAAGATGATGAATAACAATCGCGGTAACAGAAGACAATATTTCGTTTTCTACGTATTTTGGGATTTGCAGTAAGTAACTATTCTATCTGTCTAACTACCTTTTTGGCAACCGGATATGATTATTTACAGTAAAACTATAAATAAATAAATATTATTGGACAATCTTACACAAATCAACCTAGTCCCATAGTAAGCTCAATAAGGCTTGTGTTGTTGGTACTAGTCAACGATATATATAATAGATAATTGGTATAAGTACTTAGATACATAGAAAACATCCACAACTCGGGAACAAATATTCATGATAAACACACAAATAAATGCCCTGACCAGGATTCGAACCCGAGACCTCCTGCTTCGTAGGCAGGGTCAATACCAACTGGGCTAGGAGGCCGTTAAATATATATAAAAATAAAGAGATCTAGGCTTCTGAATGATAACAATTCGACTACTATGGCCTCTTAAAAAATAACCGCAGCCACGGGAAACAGTATAAAACTGTAGACTTCTAAACTGAGACGTATGTAAGTAAGACTTCAATTACAAACAATTGTCAGTAATATCTCATAATTACCGCTTCGTCACAAATTGCAGTGCTTAGCGCTATATAGATGGGACAAGGAAAAGCTGTTACAAACAGGTATACATACGAGTACATATATATATAATAGACATAAATATACACGGTGCCCGTGAGCATTGCGAGAGATTTTGACAGCGTATTCCTGAGGCTAAAAGAAACAAAAAATGTCATATTATAGTGCATTGGATTAGGGCTAGTTTCTGAGATCATTGCAATTTTTATTTAAACATTTTTTTACCGCCACTCGGTAAATAACGCGTTTTGGAATGTGATTATGCTACTATGTGGTCTAGTCTAGACATGATTTTTGAAAGACTTCAAAGTGACACTGATGTCTTTGCAAAACGCGGCTCTACCAAAAAAACATTTTTTTAGTATTTTAAGTAAGCCTTTTCTAAATGAGATTTACTTACCATGTATCAAAGCAAACAAAAAAAGGGTTTTTTTTTGTGGTCGAATTGATCAAAAATCATATGGCATTTTTTGTTTCTTTTAGCCTCAGGAATACGCTGTTAAAATCTCTCGCAATGCTCACGGACACCGTGTATATGTCACCGCTAAGTTTTGAGCTCCGGATAGTTTATAATTTGACTAGGGATATTATAAACTAGACTACGAGTAACCTAACCAATCCGTTTGTTTATAATCTCGCGCGTTATTTTATAACCTAAAGGTACTCACAATTCTACGGCGATATGTATACCTAAAGCACTATACGAGTATATTTATGTCGATAAAAGCAAATTTAATGTTTAATAAGAAATATGCTGGTCCCTTACCGGTTAGCTTTGTAAGCCCTGATCGTCATTATAAGATAGCTTTCAACTTAAGCCCTAGGTATCCCATGACTGGCAAACTGTCAAGCATCGGCCACGCCCCGCTTTCAGCTGTCTGTCCGTCTGTCTGTCCTGCGGTCTGAGTCGGACGCTAATGTTATGGTACCTATTATCACTATTATGTAGCTTGTTTATGATTGGTATGTGGGGTTCGGAATGAGAATGATATATTTTTCTATGGGTAAATAGCGATTTTTTTACAGACTAATTAAATGGAATATTTCTGCTTATAAATACATGTCAAAACTAAACAGATATGTCAATTTTTTTTACTTTATACGCGCTTGTATTTAACTTACAATGCTGCATTTGACTAACTTCCCGTTATTCGAATAAGCTTAAACATCACATGCTTATGTAGGTTGGATGATAATACAATGTTACAAATACGATCACGTTTCCTTTTACCGGCGTCAACTTAACTGGCTTTCCATCCGTCGCCGGAGAGTCCTCAGGATTCTAAGCACTCTTTTTTCTATTCTATTCGAACCTTCTACTCCTGGATACCTAAAAAGTATGTTCGTGTTTGAAACCCCTCGGCCAGGTTGTGAGCTGCGTACCTCCCGTATTCTCAAACTTAAGATTCCTGCTCACCATACTGGTTTTATGGGTAATTCCTACGCCATCCAGGCAAGTCGTCATTGGAATTCGCTTCCTCTTTATATAAGACAAGCCTCAAGTAAGAGTGTGTTTAAGCGGATGCTGCGTAAGCACCTGCTGAAAGAAGAGTTTCCATAGTGTCCATCATTATTGTATAGTGTGCATGTTGGAAATATGTAGTAGTGTATTATATTATTTTATCTATGTATTATATATAATAATATATATAATGTTCTTCAGTTTGCTTTGCAATTATTTCGATATTATTACCTTGATTCTCCCTTTGCACCATTTTATTCAAGTCTCTGTTTGGCCCTATGGTTGACTGGTAGAGAATGCCATTGGGCATTAAGTCCGCCATTTGTACATTTGTTTTTGTATTTTGTGCAATAAAGTTTAAATAAATAAATAAATAATGTTTTGGTACCAAATAACAAGCATCGATAAAAGCTTGTATCAAAAATTCATATTTTCAAAATTATTTTTTTTAGGTTAGTTTTAAATGTATTATATACAAATAAAAGTACCTTAAAATGGTCACAAATACGACATTTTGCTAAGCAGAACATAATCTTAATCAATATCATCCATAACATTCATCACACCTTATGTTTTTAAAAATTAGCTCATATATACTTCACAATGCACTTGCAAGTAGAAATTCCAATGAATTTAACAATTTTTTGCTCTCAAGTTAATCCGAATTGGAAATCTGTCACATTGTTGGTTTAAGACAAGAATGTTAACCATAGACAAACAGAATACGGTAGCAGGAGATTGTGGTTTTTAGGTTATAAGTGGCCACGGTGGGAAAATGTCGACAGTCGATATCGATATTTTACCATGAGACTGCGTCATTCGAAAGTATTTGCAACTCGCTCCCACCAGTTAAGAACGAGCTAGATGTAAATACTCTCGAATCACGCAGCCACTATCGATTACGGATTCGTAGAACTCATGGTGATCACACAGATTCTTTCTCCAGTGGGACGCTATGGACGCTAACTTGGTAATATGTAGGTAAGTATATATTTTTAGATTAATATAACTATATTTATGCAAAAAGTGCGGAAAGTAGGTAGAATGTTAACCATAGACAAACAGTATACGGTAACAAGATTGTGCTTTATAGGTTATCGATATCGATATTTTGCTCAGGTAATTTCTTTTTTTAAACTCACTCGATATCAAGCGTACTGGGTTTTCCCAAAATCTACGATTAAATGAGAGCGATAAAGCCATTTCGATATCAGTGAAAAAGGTGATACACACTTACATAGAGATTTCATTTTATTTTAAAAATATAGTCTATTAAATTTAACGAAAGAACTAAAATATATGTGTGGTTGGCAATAATGTAGGCACGCATTTAAAGTCTTATTTCATCAAAATTATGATTATTTTTCATCTAATAACAAGCCCTACAATACCTTCATTTAATAAAAAAACAAACATTATTCATAAATTTGTAAATTTTCACCAATTGTTAATTGTTTAAAGAAATACCAAAAATCATCCCAGGCGTAAAAATATTACTAGTTTACACAATCAGTAATAAGTCATATTGCTATTAATACAAAAATATTTAAAAAATCTAGTTGTTACATATAATACAATCATTCTGTTCAAGGAAACTAAGACCTTTTCTCCGTGTTAACTTCTTTATATTATCTCCCTTAATTTATCGATATTACACAAAGTGTCCCAGCACTACAGCAAAAATCCGTAATTTCGCCCAAACCGATATAGTTTAAACATTCCACCATGTTTGTTTAGGCCACCACTCGAGCGTCTCGGGCTCTCGAATGCGCCGGTATTTAGAAAATGTAAGTTTCGAGTTATTCTGCTTTTGCAGAGCGTAAGGATTCCATATAAAAATTACACTGAGTTATGCACAGTGCGGCAAAAAAGGTAAAAATCAAATACACGTACAGTGGAATTAAACGCAAGTCACAGTGACAACCTTAACCTGTTCTCTTATCAATGTAATGTATGATATGGGCGTATCTAGTATTGACCGCTTTGGATACGTTTTCTTATAATATTAATAAAAATAATAGTTAAGTATGGGGTAGCACGCTGTTAGTGGCGAATTCTCAATATAACCTGAGACTCGACTTGCCGGTTAAGAGTACTTTCTTACGGTATATGTTGCAAAATTTAGCATAGAGGGAGTCTTATGTGGTTTGACTCTAGCACGTCTTTTAACTGAAATGATGAACCAATTAACAAACTAAAATGCTTATATAAAATAAACATTTCAAGAGAGCCTTGCCCTCTTACCGACAATCCACAGACAACACAGAATCTATATCAGATCATGTTGATCGGACTATCGATTATAATAATCGGACGTCGATTAATGGTCGCTCACATCCCGTCGGACAATCGATGGTTGGATCGATCGTAAAATCGGATGTTGACCTCTGAGAATTCGAGTGGTTAAACCAGTGTTCAAATATCTACCTGTAACTTTTAACGGTCTACTTAAAATTCCGAAAAACTTATTGGTACGAGCCGCCAGGATTTCAACCCACAAACCTAGGGTTGAAAATCGGTAACTCGGGAAAAAAGCACGCCTTACCGCTTGTCTACCAACGCTTTCAGAAAAGATCTTTCAGACTATATTATAAGTAGGATTTTAACAGTCGACGAGGCAAGTGGATCGATTGACAAATTTAAGGATGAAACAAAGGGTAAATCATTATTTAAAGAGTAAAAGCTTAATAAATAAAAATAAAAATATAGGTTTTGTTTTATAGTCGGTAGTCATATTGACAAACAAACACATAATTTGTCCGATTCTTGTAATTGTCAATAGAATGATTTATTATGTGTTAAGGACTATGTAGCCGTGGGCCAAGAGAGGGGATAGAGCGGGCGGTGAAGACATTGTGATATATGTGCCCACATTAGGGTAGATTTAACTAGGTACTTATTTCCCAATGTGGGTAGGTCTGTAATAATCAGTTCTGAATAAATGCCGTTCGAACAGCACCGGTTTCTGTTATTCATCCCTCAGTAACCCTTAAACAACACATTGGCGACGAGGATGGGATAAAAAACTCATATAAATCCTCCTCATATAAATTATTATATGAGGAAAATTTTAAGCATAATTCCAAAACCCTTTGTCGAATCTCTGAATTTTCAAATATTTTCACGATTTTATGTACTTTTGGTTGCCATCTCGTACATTCCCGAAACCGGGAAAAAGATAAAATTCCCGTAAGTGTAATTGAAATAGCAGTTTCTCTCCGGACACTAAAGAAAACAATTTTTAATTTAAAAATATAATATTTTGCTAGGGATTCACCTAAACCCAATACCGGATTTTCCGCGGATAGTCTTAAAAATCCGGTCCGGATGCCACGGACGTATGACTAGTATGATTTCTTGTTTTAACAGTGACATAAGATTTTTTTTTTCATAAAATTGAATTATAAAAAAATTAAGTACGCGTCATGTGTACGAATGAGGATTACCGCGAATCGATTTTCCGCTAGGGGCGCTAGTGGATTGTGGGTCCTGCGGGAACATTTCAAACGTGACTTTGACAATTCTCTCATACTGACATAGGACCCACGCATGAGTGGCGCCGCCTGGTGAGCGACAATACGGTAGCTCCCATTTCAGCCAAAAAAGGTTCTTAATATGTCGGATTCTTTTTTCTTTTTTAAACAACCCTTAGTCACATACTGGTGGGTTAAAACAAGCCAGTGTCTTCCGTCTTGCACCGCACCGTCGTGTGTGGTACGAACCCAGTGTCACCAGTATCATTTATCTTCCATAAACGTCCGAAACTTTTTTTTTACAGTCGGTGAGCTGGTGTCAAAGGTGTTTAGGGTTTTTGGACGGAGAAATGTATTAACAAGTGTTTTTATAATTGTAAGGCATGAATTAAATCATTTATTATTTACTTATAATAAATATTTTGATTCATGTTTTTAAGTAGGCACACTACTATAGATAAATTATAAATTGAAAAAGATGTCATATACTAAAGAAAAAGTGACCAAGGCCCCCGGTGAGCAGGATGGAGCAGGGGGTCACATGCGCGTTGCTCATCCATTAAAATATTGTACACACTTTTTTTTAAGAACGCCATGCTGTAATCTTTCGGGAAAACCTCGGCAGGAAGCTGATTTCACAGTCGGAGCGTCCGCGGGAGGAAATTCTTCTGAAACCACACAGTGCGCGACCATTTTGGTTGCAAGGTGTGTGGCGCTCATCCACACACCTTGCAACCAAAATGGTCGCCCTATCGATGGCGAGCGGTGCGATGGCGAAAAGTGGACGTTGGCATCATGTCAAACAATTCTCCAGATGAGATTGTATTTCTAATCTTTAAAAAAAACGAGGTATACCCAATATGTAATTTGTCAAATATTTTTGGTATCAATTAGAAGGCAAAAGAGCAGACGTATCGCCTAATGGTAGGCGTCTATCGCCGAAATTATAAAAGTTGGAGCTGACCTGGTGCTGGTAGTGCGCCAGGTGGTGCGGCACGTGCCGCATCGCCGGGTGCAGCATTGCGGCGTCGCTGCTGCTGCCCTCTACCGCCTGGAAACGACAACTTGCTCAGACAGGCCGCAAAACATCAGTGTTCAATCCCAACCAGAGACAGCAGTGCTTGACTTGACGATCTTTATGTGAATTCGTGATATTTAAGGACAACTATAAATAAATAAATAAATATTATAGGACAATCTTACACAAATCGACCTTGTCCCACGGTAAGCTCAATAAGGCTAGTGTTGTGGGTACTAGGCGACGACATATATAATAGATAGAACTCAGGAACAAATATTTGTGATAAATAGAAATAAATGCCCTGACCAGGATTCGAACCCGGGACCTCCTGCTTCGTAGGCAGGATCACTACCGACTAGGCTAGGAGGCTTTTAAAATAAATTACAAATGGCCTCATTTCAATATGGCCTTTAATGCTCTACAGTTGTAGTTCATAATTATATCCCCTAGTATTTTTTCGGAAACTCGTATTCATCATGTTATTTGTATTTGTAATCGACCTTGGTATTTTCAGTACTGACACTGATTGAAATAAAATGAAAATTCGAGGGAAAATCATTATGCACTACATCTGTACGCCATTGTCACTCACGCATTAACGGCAGTGTCTGCAGCGCCATATCTGTGTTACATGAAATGTCCGGACTTTTGCCGCGATGTCAGGATTTTCATCAGGCAATTTTATTTGTCCATATGGCAACCCTACTCACAGCTAGCGTCTCACGCGTCGGCGCCCGGTTTTCTACACAAACACCCGGGAATCCCCGGTTCTCGCCACACAAAATCGGTACCGGGGGCATCCCCTAAGACGGAGAGCTGGCTGCCCAAATAGGTTTGCGATAAGTACGACACCCCTCTAGTTAGTGTCATACTATCATTATTAATTAACCCGGGTGCCTGACAGCTGTTCAGTGGATGAGCAACAAAAGTTATAAAATAAATTTAAGGGGTGCTCCGCCCACGTAGGACTCTACCGTAAGTAGCAATGACACAGTTTTTTCGCGTCTCACCGCAACGCGTTAGTCCGCTCACGTAAGCATGTAACTACGGCTGCCTATATCTAGGGGTACTAAAGTCTGCGATTCACACACACCTGCGGCTGCTCATCCTTCGGCTCGTCCCCTAGCTCCACCAGCTGTAGCGCCTCCTCGAGCAGCTCCAGCGACTCGCCGCTCACCAGCTCGCGAGGCAGTTCCCCTTGAAGCACGTATTCACCTGGAGAAGAGGAAAATTATTAATATCAACACTGCAGGTAACATCCTAACATCCTTTTGTTATCTAGTACTTAAAATTAATCTATCTGGTAAAGACAAATGGTATGTCAAATTTCAATGGTGGGACGGTCCAGACTGCTTTCGCCTTTAAGTCAAGAATCAAACCGTTGATAATCATCGGAGTGAGCCCCGCCGTATCGCATGGCGACCGCGCCCGCGTACCGATCGTCCATGTACAGTCAAGTGCAAAAATATGGTTCGACATAATCGACTTATAAATATGGTACTACTACGCTCTTATTACACCGGCATAAGGTGCTATGGGACATATTTTTGAGTAAGTTGTGCACCACCACATTTTTACACTTGACTGTAAGACACCTCCATAGGTACAGTCACGTCTATAAATATCTATACACTTCGAAACTTATTACAGGGGAAGAAGGTTAAAAATTGAATACAGGTGCAATATATATGCAGCCGACCGTATCAACGATTTGTTTTTGCCGCGCCGCGCCTCATCGCATCACTATCGCGTTTCGTTTGTGCGACACAATTCTACACGGGCGTTTTTTTTTGTGTTTGATAACTATCTGTTATGGTATCACAAGTCGGGTCTTACGAAAGAAAGGCAGCAGCTTCTAAGTCTACGATGAGTTGGATCCATTTCGCGATGTTACGCTATATTTATTTTCTTGCTTCTTTGTATGTAAGATGTATACTTATAGTACATCTTTGGCGAGGGACGGAAAGTAAGGGATTGACTGACGAGGTGGTTGTATTTATTTTCTTGTTTCTTTGTATGTAAGACGTGTACTTATATTACATCTTTGGCGAGGGACGGAAAGTAAGGGATTGACTAACGAGGTGGTTGCCGGGGCGAGGCTTGCCGAGGCCCGGCACAGCTAAGCTCAGGCAATCCCTGTTTCCGTCGAGGCAGATATAGTGTTTTTCTCATACATGCGCGACGCGCGGCCACTAGGCAGGGCGAGGTCCCCGGGGCCAGTATGTCATTTTTTCCCTAGGAGTAAAATGAACCATACAAATTTCATTATTGTCCGCTGTATCAACGCCTTGCTGGAGATAGTTAAAGAATTGGATTGAATTACTTTACGTCTTCAATTTGCGAACAAAATACGACCATTTCGGAGCATGTTTGAGAAAAATATCTTTTACTTTTTAAAATGCAAGGCGAAATCAAGGATAAAATAAAAGCAAGTCATTGTTGTCGGCTTTCGTCAATACTTAGTTGAAAACTTAAACTGAAGCATAGTAAATACCAATTTATATGCCCCATGTCTAACGCTATGAGCTGTTAGATAAAATAGGTTGCTTTATGCTCTTGTACACATACATTTATTAAACTCCCTAACTGTCAACATCTTCAAAACGCATAATTTCCATCCATTCATACTCAAGAGCTTAAAACACAAGCCATTGTATGTCAATCAGCATTACAAGAGTCAATCTAAAACGGTTCCTCACACTTACATAATAAGAATCATCGTTTTGACTAAGAATTACAATCACCTGCATCAATGTAATATGAACTTAAAGTCATTATAATAGGTTTTCATTTAGAAAACCCGTTAAAGATGTAAATTGAATGCAAATGACAAAATTCCGGTTGCATGTAAAACATACTAAAGTCAACTTAAAATAATAACAGACAAGGTCCATTTTGAAATGGTATTCCTGTATAGGCTACTGTTGATAATTAGTATGGCAGTTTAAAACCGTAAGTCCTTAAGTCTATTCAGCGGTAAAGGGATTATAGAACACAATACGGTTTAGAGAAAAGGGTTTGAGGTTTTTTGATTTATTGGGTTTGGTCAATGCGTTATAAATTTTAATTTTTGTTGGTTATGATTTTATGGTATGCGTTTCGCATTTACGATTTTGTTAAAAAAAGCTAACTGCACTTGTAGAGAAATATTACTATTAACAGGCATATACAGCCTGGCAAAAAAGAGTAAAAATTAAAAAGTGGCAATATCGTAGACAGATTGCCCAAACGTACATGGCCAGCTACCGTTTATGGCTGGATGCTAACCCCAAATTTTAGGTATCTTTTTTGGTTTTAGTAGCATTTTCTACTAAGTATTTACACATAATTATTAAACGGGTCTAACGCGAATTCACTTATTTACCTTATTTATCGACGTTTAGACACAGGTTTCACTGGTCATGGTCGCGGCTAACTGATGTCCCAGCAAAATGTCAAAACAGAGATTTGTGTAACTACCCTACGAAAAGTCTAGTCTAGTCTTTTCGTTAGGTAGTTACACAAAACTCTGTTTTGACATTTTGCTGGGACATCAGTTAGCCGCGACCATGACCAGTGAAACCTGTGTCGAAACGTCGGTAAATAAGGTAAATAAGTGAATTCGCGTTAGACCCGTTTAATAATTATGTGTAAATATGTGTTCAAATCGCGAAAGTTTTAAATGTCATTTTCTACTAACCAGAACAAATATGCCCGAACGTATGTGGCCGGCTATACAGCTACAAACTATAACAACGATTAATTAGTTTTGACAAATCAATTTGATTTGATGTGATGTAAAATCACACAGACATACAATAGTTAAAAACATAACATGATCAAAGGCTGGTACAACTGAACAAAGTTGTGATATCAATACGATAGTCATATCATAATGTCCTTTATTAGACAATATTCCTTATAGAAGTTTTTAAGCTTTTGCGAAAAAAAAAATAAGCCAATTACCGTACCCACATCTAACAATTAACCAAAAATGTCAACGTCATAAACCTGTCAATAACTGTCACCTAAATATAACAGTTAGTCAAAAAAATCGTCGCCAACTTACTGTATCTTAAATCATACAAAGGGTGGTTACTGTATCCTAAAAGATACAAAAGAAGGATTAGGATTGTTTAGACGACAATTGTGGTGCCACTGAGGTAGGACTGTGAATGAAAAAGTTGGTTTGTAAAAGGGTTGATTAGCGTTATAGTTGTCATACGTTAACAAGTCAAGGAAATATTGTTTGAGAAAAGAAGAGCGAATCTCAAGTAGGTATACAACGGTATACTGTGAGCGAAATACAGGCACGGCTTGGCTTACACATGTCGACATTTCTTCAATTTTATAATTTAAAGAAAAATGGAAAAATTCTCCGCGTCGAGCGGGATTTGAACCCACGATCACTCTGAACACCGGTCAGATCGCTCTGCCAATTGAGCTATCGATCCACCCCGGTTAAAGAAAAAATATTTCATTTGGTTATACGCCTTAGGGAGACTCGTAGCGACATCTACCGAAGTGTTTTAAACACTTGTACGGCATCGATGTTCTAAGACATTTTTCTAAATCATCGATAACAATGCGCTATCGATTACTTAATTATTTTTTTATGATAATTTGATTAAAATAATTTTTAATTGTCTATTTGTATATAATAACATTATAAAATTAAATATGGAAACATAATTTCCAATTATGTGTGACCTGAAAATTTTAATTTTAATTTAATTTATACTGTTTTATTTTTATGGATCCTGGTTATCTGAAATAAATTATTTTATTTGTTTTTTTAATTACTTTTTTCAATAATTTTAGTTAGTGCTATACGGCGCGATATAAAAATTGTCTGTTGGTAAAAAAATTGAGTTTGTTTGATATTAATTACAAATAGGTACCGTCGAACCCTCAAAGCCGACCATATTCGGGCATATCCACCAGATCTGCCAATAAATGATGGGAATTTCGTCTGGCGGATATGCCCGGTAGGTATATGCCCGACTAATGTATGGTAAATGTGTCCGGCGGGCATAGTCGCTGTGCCGTTCCGACGGATTGCCCAAACGTATATTGCCGGCTGTAGGTACAGCCTAACCCCAAATGTAAGGTATCAGTTTTGGTTTTAGTAGCATCTTCTACTAACCAGCAATCGCAAAGTAATCTAAAAACAAATAAATTTAAAACGGAGTACTCTCAAGTTGTTGTCTTATTAATTGCTAGCTACTGAAAATAGACCGTCATGGTTTTTCGCTAACCTCATTCCAGTTAAAAATAAATAAAATTGCATAACATGGCAACACCGTAGTAACCTTGGCCGTGACAGTCACGCGCGCGTGCGCCGAAAGTGATCTATAGATCGTAGATCCGTGGATCATTGCGACAATGTCGATTGTTTAGTTGCGTCAGCGGTTTTTGTCCGCTGAATTCGAGCGAGCGAGCGAAGCTAGTAAGTTCACCTAGTCTACTTGTACAATCCGTCGCTTGTATGTATGTATGTTTGATCGACGATAACTCAAGTATCGTTGGTCGGATCGTCGTGAAGTTTGGCAGGTGGTTAGATAAGATAAATGTAATTTCTAAGTTCGAATATGAGCCAAATCATAAGGGGGGATTTTGCCGTAATCGCCACGCTTGGCATGCGGGTTGGCGATCGCAGTGTCTCCACCGTAATTCAGGGACGCTGCTGCCCATCCCCCGGTGGTCTTGGTCGTAGTTTTAGGGCATACCTGGGTCGGACAACCCCACAAGGTGGACCTGGTGAAGGTCGCAGGAGTCCGCTGGATGCGGGTGGCGCAGGACCGGTCATTATGGAAATCTTTGGAGGAGACCTGTCCAGCAGTGGACGTCTTTCGGCTGAAACGGGTTGCCTAGATACGCGCAGGGGTCACGGGTTCACGTTTTGGGCTCACGACTAATTACTAAAGCGACGGCATTTGAAGAAGCGAAGTTCAGGATGACTGATGGTTTCTTCACATTTTGTGAAAAGCTACTAAAAATATCAAATGATCTACGTTTCAACGAGGACCTAGTACTAACATTAAATTGCAACGGTTAACACTAGCGTATTTTTATCACAGTAAGCGTGACATTTCGACTGCATCGGGCAGTCATCGTCGGACAGAGTGATGTAATATCAGTATGATTCACGAAATTTTAAATTATATGACCTAGTATAGTACTACTAGATTGACCATGTAAGACCTACCTGAGGAAATGCTAATTTTCCTCGTTGCGTTTACCTATAAATAATGCGAAATTCCTTATTTTGCTCTTTCACCTACGTACGCCCCATTGCCACATAGATGCATGCAAGTAAGTTTAGTACATCTAGGAATTAACGTAACTAAGCAGAGAGTACTTTGAAACAAGCAAAATACAATTTTGCTAACTTTGGAATTTAACAGTTTGGTGCAACTCTACTCATCTTAGTATCTGCATCTACACGATTCTAATGCGGAAATGAGACGTCTCTCTGGGTTTTTATAATAGAACTTTAAATATTTTCAGTAATTTGTAGATTTTCACACGATATTTTCCTTTCCCGAACACATAGTGATACCTATTCATTTTAATGCAATGTTAATTACTTTTCGGCTTCTTCAAAGAGCTCTCAAGATTTATTAAATTGAATTTAGATACCATCTAATGTTGAATGTAGATGAAAAGCGTTCCCACGCATATGTAATTAGAATATAAAAGAAATTCGTATCAAGTGATCGTAGAAAGGTAGCAAGCGATTATTTAGCGAGTATTTTATATAGCATGGCTCAAAGATAGTTTTAACTTGAGCCTCTTTTTAGAAATTAAAAAATAGTGAGAGAGAACGCTGCTTGCGTTTAATGTAGCAAAAAGTAAAATCTGCAAATAATAGTCGTTTATGCAACAGTGATATAATAAGGGTTCTTAAAACTTGAGGGTCGCCGTTACAAAACGAGACGAAGTCGAGTTTTGTAATAATAGACCCAAAAGCTTTAAGAACGAGTTATGAGCTGTTGCATACGCTAGTTTTTCTACGACAGCTAAAATATTGAAAAAGCAAAACCTAGAAAGGTGGCAGAATGTGGAAGATGTCGTATGCCCACACAAGAAATTAAAAAAAACAACAGTGCTCATATATTGTATGAAAATCCGTAGGAGTAGTGTTCTTATGGAATACCATAGACAACGTTATAATGTATACTTTTTTTAAATCGCTGTCAGTCATCTAATTGACAGATAGAAGTGCTGGAGTAGAAAAAATTATATTATAAGATACGTTACATATAAAAGGATTAACTTCTTGATCTAAATGTATGAATCAGTCTTTATGAAGAGACTGAAAGAAAAATCGTATGTTTAACTATTAGCCGGCCATATACTTTCAGGCAATCCGTCGGGCATGTCTGCCGGGCATCCGCCGGATAAATCAACCATATATTGATGTGCAGATCCGGCGGATACGTCCGAACGTACTTATATGACCGGTTATTAAAGTCTTAATCTGGTGGACGATTCAGTCAGTCTTCTAATTTGAATACCTACCTAACCTAAGAGCCTAATTTTTATCAACTCTAAGTTTGTCTTTAGCTACCTTCCTTCTTGTAGGCATCTTAAAATTATAAGTATTTTCATTATATTTCTAAATATACGAATACTGGCTCGCAGTTATATAACAAAGTCTAGACACAATAGAGTACCTATTTTAGGTCCAGTCACACATAAAGCTACACATCCGTTCTTCGCCCCGATTGGTCAGCCGTGAAGGACAAACAAAATGGCGGATATTTTTTATGCCTAAACAATTAAAATATACCTATTTCGGTACCGGACGGGATTCGGTACGCCCGAATCGATATTTTTTTGCGCGCCAATTGTTTGTATATCTGTTAATTTGATGGTGTTATTTTGAGTTTTTGTGTGTGTCGAGCTTTGGTGGTTATTTTGGGGTTAGATTTGTTTTTGTAATCTGAGAATAATATGGAATAATTAGCTATTATAGGACATAGGCATGGCTGTCAGCTTTAATACTTTTTCTACTCCAGTTCTAAATGTCACTTAGTTGACTAACAGAAATATCAGTATACATTATAACGTTGTCTATGGTATTCCATAAGAACACTGCTAAACGATGCTCCTATGGATTTTCATAAAATATATTAGCACTATTGTTTTTATTTTTAATTTATATAGTGGGCATTGGGCATACTATATGTTCCACATTCTGCCACCATTCAAGATTTCGCCTATTCTCTATTTTTGCTGTCGTAGAAAAACTAGTGTATGCAACAGCTCATAATTGGTTCTTTAAAATATCGGGTGTATTATTAAAAAACAGCGACTCTTGAATTTTAAGAACCCTTATTATATCATTGTTGCATAAACTACTATAATATAATAGGTTAAAAGAAAAAATATATTAGCTTAGAGCATAGACCACGGGAGTAAGCTTGTATGAAATTTTCTATACAAAAATATTCTTATGGTTACAATAGTCAGTCAATACAATATAACATGCATATTCTTTTATGTAACAGAGATGAAATAAGTAGTATGAAAGCGACTCCTTTGTACTTAATTTTTTTACTACGTGTGTTTTTAAAATATCGCATTTTCCTACAAAAACACGCGATTATATGTTATTTGTTTTATGCGTTACTGCTACTTTATTTTTTATTCTGCGGTTATGTGTTAATCAACAATTTCTTGTAACCAAAATTTACTCTCGTATAGTAGTTAAAATCTCCGAAATATATCGAATGAAATGGGGATAGGGTTCTATGGACTCTCCGCCAATCACACGCGAAATATTTATTTTTTACACCTCACTAGCTCGGAAAGCGCACTTTTATCGCATTATATCCACTAATTGGGAAAGTAATTTAACCTGAGTTTTTAATGGTTTCTAAAAGTTAACATTGACTTTTAAACGATAGTTTTGAGTTAAAAAATATCGAATAGCTTACATTTGCATGATTAATCGTATGTTGTTTTTATTTTATAGTGAGGTGAAAAATGTTGTATTACACTCGGCGCCAAAGCTCGTTCAACTCTCTGAGATCATCGTAAAACTCAAGATTCCAATTCTGGAATATTTCGCTTGCTTAGATCTCAATATACGTAAACAGGAGAGTTAAACAATATCCTACTACAAAACGTCGTTATTTTTAACTTCAGCGTAGATTTTAGTACATTTTAAGAATTGCATATGACAAACTGATTGCATATGATGTATTACAAATCAACATAATCAAAATGCAATATGGCAAATGCACTTCGTCGGATCAGATACATAATCAATCCACCAAGTTATCTCAAGACCACAGTCATTCAACGACTGACAGACAGATCGCAAAAGGCGATAGTACATAATGACATGTTCACGTCCGATCACCAACTTAAATAAGACGACAGCCAAAAACCTGAACAAATTTTTCCACATACTATTTGTACGTGACCGCTCGACTAGGGCGCCACTCTTAAACCGCAAACACAACTTTGTAACAGTCCCCAAATGACGTTCGAAACACAAAAATGGTCGGCGAACCACAAAGCCGAAAAAAACCACACTCAGACAATTTATAAATGATTCGAAATTCGAACAAAAACCGCCGTGGGAGAGGGACGGGGATACGTCGGGTCAATTTAAAAATGGAATGTGGTCAGAGTGGGACGGTTAAACAATTTAAAGATGGCGGCGCTTTAATGAAAGAAGATTGGAGACAATTGTTTCGATTGATATTGATGGCCGATGGCCGCACCGTATATAATTTATTTATTGTGTAGGTAAAGATTTCTCTATGGTTTGATTTGGGCATCGCTCGGGGTCAAGTGCCACGAGTTTATCTTGCATCTATTTTGTTAATGTCAGGAAAAAAGAAAGTCTGTTTGTCTATTGTTTTAGGGTTGTGACAATGAGGATTAACGGGCAAAACTAAATACAGATTTCGCTTTTAAAAAATCCTTATGTATTAGACCATATCAAAAACCTGTTATGTACACCATATTAAAAAAAACTTGTTAACTGTACAGAAAATGTACACAAGCTTGATAAACGTTTAAAAAACAGTACCTACCTACAAATTTACATTGTGTATTAAGGGTGGTAAATGAGAAATTATGAACGAGGACTTAAATAAATAACACGAGTTCATAATTAAAAAAATACATTACCGCCCTAGGTCGTTATTTAGGATTTAGAGTTCGAATCGCTTAAATCGCAATTTTGCTCTTAAAGACCTCATCGCATGTTTTGAAGGGCTCAAAAACAAAGCATCCACAGGGGTTCCAAAACCTTTTTGATTATATACCCTGGCCAGCTAGCTCTGTCAGTAGAAAACCTCGGGAAAAGTAAAAGGAAGAGCTATAGTCTTGACAAACCAAGACTGCAGTAGTTTTTTTTTTAATTTATATGCCTTCCTATTTTTTTATACCGAAAAAAAGCAGCAGCCTCGGCTTGTCAGACTATAACTGCCGCACAGAAATTTTCCGCGGTGTTCTGGCTGGCCAGGGTATATCTACTTATACGTATTACCTTTGATAAACATTGGTACTAATTTTAAAACACAATAAAGATGCGAACACTCCCGATAAGGAAGGTTTTTTTTTAAATCCAATGTTGCCATAATGACTTGCTAATATCATCGCTTGTGCACATTTCAACGTTTTATTTCAATGGTGTTAACATGTATTTCAGTTCTGATATCTTTTCAATGATGGAACAGAACTAAAAAGATGTTCATTTTCACTTATATGAAAAACTTTAACAGAAAAGTGTGTAATAAAATCTCGGTACGCCTTAAGTTGAGGTTAAAAAAGGAAAAACGCGTTGAAATCTATTGCAGGCATTATCGAGCAGAAAAAAATGTGCCCAATCTTATTTTCCTCATAGATATGAATCACTCCACATTACAACGTATTTGAAAATCGAACAACCTTTTTAACCGCTCTTTTTCGACAGGGCACTAACCGCTCTTGAAGCTTTTGAGTTTCGAACGTTCAAGTGTGGGATGGTCTCATTTTAAAAACACTACAAACATAATCATGCGGTCCAAAGTGTCGCTACAATCTAAGCGTGTAATACAAAAGAGTACTCAAAAAGGGTAGTACAAAATCTTATCGACAGCACAATTAAAGTTGTCGTGCTATATATTGTTAGTGTTGATTTTTATTCTTTTTCCGATGTCGTGGGACAACAATGGACCGACGGTTTGAGTTTTGAATGTTTTTTTCGAAAATATTCAAGACTGTCTTGAAGGTTAAAAATAATATTTTAATGTTTCTGAAACGCAGATCCAGATTTGTCAAACACGGATGTGAGTACCTACCTAAACAAGTAAGGTACCATTTTTATACGGTATTACGGTAATAATAAGTTATATCAAAAGTTTCACATCTCCAAAAAATTGAACTAATTAACATAAATTTGAGCGAATTGAGCCAAAAAGCCTTTAAAAACTTCTCTATGGTTTCAGTAATAAAGCTTAATTTCAAGAAGCATTCATTCAGAGAGAGAATTACTTAAAATGAGAGATTTTTATTTGGTACTTAATTTCAGTAAGATAAAGTTAAGATGGACGGAGCGGTGGTATCGGACCCAACAATGAACAAATATGGTCAGTTGGCAGAGCATTGGGCGTGCAACTCTGGGTGTTTCGGGTTCGTGTCCCGCCCGAGGCCATGAATACTTCCACTTCTGATTTGTTTCTAAGAAATTTGATATGTATAACTCGCAGACGTTTCTGCTTTAAAGTACAAAAAAAAAATGATTTAAACTAAAGTTATAACGCCACGAATATAATGTTCTGATAACCGCAGTGAAGTCATTATAATATAAGTAACTGTGTAATAAAACTGAAATCATTTATTTTCAAACTATATACAGTAAGTGTAACTTACCTACCTACCTACCTCTATGTACTTTAAATCTAAAATAGGTACTTGAGGCATTGCACTTGTGTAATGCCTTCTGATTATTGGATTCACTTTAACAATCTGGCTTTATGGAACTAGGTTTTTGGTAATCAGAAAGAATGAAAGAAAATACATTAATTCTGTACCTTATACAATATTCTAATGCGCCGATACTATTAGGTATGTTTACGGAGTGTACCTATTAACTTTTGATGTCTAATACTCTAGAAAGCACACACTAGGACACTGTCCTAGGACAGAGGCGTTTTACACTATGACACGATTTCATGACGAATTAAAAAGAGGAATCCAAATTCTTCACGGCTGAAACCACATTTAAATAACAGATGGATTCCCCAAACAATAAGCTTTATTCCGCGAACGTAATTGTAAATCACATCCAATCCACTTTTTTGCGCTAACACAATGTGTAATATTGTGACATGCGATCTGTCAGTATCAGTACTGATGGATCAGTGTCCTGGGACGTAAGGGGCTGTAGGTGTGGCAGTTATGTGATATGTGTTTTTATAGAACAAAAAAAATTAAAATCCGCAACGTAAGGTTTCCTCGGGAGAATAAGAGGATTTGTCACCTGCCTTACTAAAAACGATCATATAATATGTATTTGGTTAGTACGCGTGACATGTTTTAGAGAGTCTAGCTTCTATTTTCATACATAAAGTGTACCGAGTACCGCTCGAGACGCCTACACTAACATAACATATGTATTAATGGTGCTATTCATACATATCTGTAAAAATTAAAATGTGTTTAGTTATCGTTTGCCCTTTTCTGTCGTTTTGATATTTGCGTTTGTTACAAAAAGCCAAATATAAAATATAACAATAGTAGTTTATGCAGTAGTGTTAAAATAAGGGTTCTTAAAACTTGAGGGTTTTTAGAACCCTTTAAACTCTAAGTTTTAAGAACCAATTATGAACTGTTGTCGCGAACTATCGCGAACTGGGTCACAGTTGTCGAAGGTAACGTGTAGATGGCGCTGGCAGTCGCGTTCGAGTTTATATCACCGGGAGAAGGAGTGTTGATTTTGTACGGTGGGTTGGAGGGTAGACGCGCCAACGACGGGAAAGACGGAGGTTGTGTGCGAGGTTATCTATGGTGAGTGTTAGAATAATAATTGTCTTTCATATATTGCATAGATGATCTTTCTCAGTTGTTTTATGACTCAATTCTCAAGTGTGAATTCACCAGCCTGCATCATAGCTCAGAGAAAACCTTAACGAGAGGAACGGGGTCGCTGTAAGGGGAGGTGGAGGCGACTATTTAGATCCTGTGAGAATATTATGTTAGTATAGGCAATCCATGTAGGTCATCAGCAACAATTCCTCGTCATCTCACCGACTACCAGGCATGGTGTATTTATAGAGGTGATGCCAGACCCACTTACTGCACAGGTTAAATGTGGTGAGCTTGACGACATGGTGGAGATGGTGGGATTCCTTTTATCTACATGCATTTGCATGTAGAATATCTACTATCGATATCATAAGTACAAGGTCAATATCAAATCAATATTAATTAAATTTGACATTTTTTCTTTTATAGCGAGTAATTAAGTTTATGTGGTCAGCCTTTTAAAATTATGGCAATTTAGCAACACTACCTACTCGATTTATCCGTGACAGCAATAAATGTCTTGCTGTAGGACTGACGAGGTTACTCGAATGTGAAAAATATGTATGTAAACTTAATGTAATGTAATTTAATGTAAACAAAGCGAGTAACATCATAATTTATGTCCTTACGAGTACGTTGAAACAGAATAAGGTTCAATTTTCTTAACCCTTGATGCCGTTTTGTTAGATTTAACAAAGTTTTGCTACCTATTTATTTGATAATTAATTTAATTCAATTAGGCCTAGGTACTTTATACCGACTTTTGTGATCGTTAAAACCCTCATTTCCAACTTACATTTGTACATACTTCACATTATCTTTTCCATACTTATTAAGAACTTCATGATATTTTTAAACACTACTACATTTTCGAGCTTACGAGTATACCTCAGAATTCTCAGATTCAAATTACAATGATAACTTTCAGAGGCACTAGATCAACTTAACTTAAACGATGGATTGTAAACATTCTTGCGTTTGGTTAAGACAAATGAAAGTTACGGCTTAAAAATTATTTATTACTCATATTAATATATTAACATTTCACTTATCTACATATCATAGTCAATATAAGGTGTATAATATATCTATTGGCATAACATTGAGTACTTAAGTAAGTACAAATTGACAGGTTGTGTATAAATTAGGGATATAAAATTTTTCGCAAAGGTCATACGTTATGTTGCGTTGCAACCCCTTGCGTCAACACGGGAGCGAGTTTTTCAAGCCAACCAATGTCGCGAGATCGCGTCATCCTTATCCAGCATGGGTATCGGAGTGCACACTCACGTTAGTCGACAATTACTTTAGCTCAGCTCAGGTAACTCGTTCGCACAATCTAGAGAGTGTTAAATTGTTAATATTAATATGTTGCAAAGACACAGCTTCGATACAGAACAAGGGTTGTATTTATGGTTTAAGGTAATATCTCGATTAGTACCTATACTATTTTAAATACACACATTAGTCAATATTTCTCAATATTTTTATTGTAATGTTTACATTTGTTCAGTTATCTGTATGTGTTTAAATGAGTATAACATAGTAATTAGCGAAACAATAAATTCGCTTCATATCGTGATCTGACATATCATTATTGTACCAAAATCTACCAAAATGGTATTTATGAAAAGTTGGATAAAAACAAACGATATTCTTGCATTTTACTTCTTCTATTCTTTCTTATTGCTGTTCCTATAACGTAAATACAGTCACGTCGGTTAATGGGTATACACTTCGCAACTTATTATTGACGAAGAAGGAAGTTCAAAGTTTAATATGAGTGCTTATATATTTATAAAGCCATACATAATAATCATACTATAGACCCTAAGTTGTGGCCGTAGTGTACCTATTTTCGTTTTATTCTAAGGCTAAGGGCAGAGTACTGTTTTTCGATCGTTGATAAGATAAATTCATAAAATATAAAACCTTATAAATACCTACCAAGGAGGCACCATTTCTATTGAAAGTATTGGAACCAGTGCGTTCGGGTTTATGATACAAGTCGCTTGTAAAATTGCGTGGCGAATAACTAAATCATAATTTACCCGGTCAGGCTTGACCTCCGGTCGAGTATTGTTACTGGGAAACTCCGGATCAAGGTCTATTGGTCGCTAACACATAGCCTACACAGTGTTTGCGCATTCCGATGCTCAGCTTGTCACGACGCGACGTCACGACTAAATTGAACTTTATGGCATTGCTAGTTATGAATCATTTTCTCTTTGCGGAATACTCATTTGGACTTCCTACTTTGTATGAACAGTGTTATAGATACATATCAATTGTAGCAATAATTGGTCAGTTCGGACGTAACGAAATATACTGAACCCGCTTACTATTCGAACGTTCTTTAAAAAAAAAATATATATATATATATATATATTAAATTATTCGTAATTTATTACTTATACATTTTAAATGAGGTGGTATGGTATAGTTACTTCGTTCTAAGTTGTACATGCAGACTTACCTCTTTGTTGCTCGACTATGGCAAAGCTAAAATGAAAAGTTATTTTATTACTTATATAGGAGGTCCGGTAATTAATGCACAACCTTCTAACCCCCAGTAGGTCAACTTAGACTGGTCCAAAATATTGATTTTGAGCTCTAGTAAGTCTCCTGTTTTTCGAAATTTTCACACGTTTGATAGTTTTTAAATTTTGACATTCACACTCGATAGGTGTCGATAAAATAATATTTCAAGCACTGGCTAAATTACGCTAGTGTTTTGTTTTGCCGTGAAAAATCCGAGCTCTGCTTAAAATATACGTCATAGAGGACAGAAAGAAAAATGATACCTAACAGTACGCTATTTTTTTTCTATTATCATTTGTAAATAACTAAAAGGGAATCAATCAGTGACCCTTATCATCTGAGTAATTTGGTCATTATTTAAATGATAGGTTTACAATTACATATGTGTTTCCTAAGCTCAGACTACTATTTGTTGTTACAGTCGCAACAAGTTAAAACGGTTTGGTTCATGGACGTCTCATATTAGTTTTAGTAGCCTGTTAAGTGTCTGAACGATCAAAATGGAGGAGGCACTAGAAATCAGATTAAAATTGCTAATCGAAAATGTCGAATCATTAATGAAAAACGGACTAGATTTTTTGCAAAGAGCAAAGGATGTATCAGAAGATCCGATCGATACAAAATCAGCTAAAATAATATATATTAAGTTAAAATCAGCTATAGACCGTTTCGTCGACGAAGTTCATCATTATTTTAAAATGGCTCAAAGCCCATCTGCAGACAATTTATCCTCATATACTTCAATTCAAATTCAAGCTGAAGAGGTCGCCGTAGAACTAGAATTGACCTTCAACTTAAAGAACCAAGGTACTGGGGGGGCTCCACCACAAATGCACCACGGGCCTAACGTTACAAGCAAACTACCAAAAATGGAGCTGGCAAGGTTTGACGGCAATATACTTAAATGGCACGCGTTTTGGGATCAGTTTGAATCCAACGTAGACAACCGAGATATCAAAGACGTAGATAAGTTGTTGTATCTGCAGTCTGTGCTCGATGGAGAAGCTAAGCGAGCTCTTGAAGGTTTGGATATAACCAACAAAAACTACCAGATTGCAGTATCAACGCTCAAGGAACGTTTTGGGAAACAGTCTACTGTGGTGGACGCGCATTACACTGCGTTATACAACATAAAGGCTGCGGACAAAACGGTTTTAGACTGCAGAAGAGCATTTAATGACGTAGAGCGTCACTTGAGAGTCTTAAAATCGCTTGGCGAAGATGTGAACCATAATTATTTACGCGTCATTATAATGCAAAAATTTCCCGAGGACCTCATCTACGAGCTTCGATTAAAAGCGGAATCAGACTCGTATTCTATCGATGAAATCCGAAAACAAATTGAATGTATCATATCGGCTAAGGAAGCCTCGAATAGAATAAAGGAGAGCACAAGCTTATCATCACAAGCAGGCACATCAAACCAAAATCACGATAAATACAGTCTGGATACCTTACTTATCAATAGTGGAAGGAAAATTTACCCAAGGCGTAGCTTTCCTGTTAGAGATGAAAGGGGGCTTAATCAAAGATACTACGGTAGGAACCAGAATATTAACCGACAGAATGAAAAAAACGCTAACACCAATTCTCAAAAAAGAACCGCAGAAAGAGATAGAAAGGAGACAGAGGCAAAGAAAATGAAACCGACATGCATATTTTGTGAGAAGGAACATTTCAACGATATGTGCACCGAATTTAAAACCGTACGTGAAAGAACACAAAAATTAGAAGGTCGATGTTACAACTGCTTAGCGAAGGGACACCGGGCTTCAGAATGCCGATCGCTTAGAAATTGCTTTCATTGCGGGCGGCACGGTAATCACAATCGAGCTTTATGTCCCTCTAAGGACCCGGTCAAAACGGAGAATCTCCATATTGGCGAGACAAATATCATCCGGGACAGCACCACAATCTTAAAAACTGCCATTGTCAAAGTCAGTCATGGTGACTCCGACCAGGTTCTCCGGGTTCTTCTCGACGGTGGTAGTCAACGCTCTTACGTCACGAGCAAAGTCGCAGATTCCTTGAACCTGGCCAAATTGGAAATTAATACCCTGTCAGTGTTCACCTTTGGAGCCGAACGTTCTAACGATATAGAATGTCCCGTAGTACGCTTGGATTTAAACACAAGGACGAATAATAAAACAAGTATTTATGCAAACGTAGTCCGTCATATAACTAATAACGTACCAACAATGCCAGTTCAATTTAAAGGACGTGACGTCAAAGAAATCACACCAAAAACATTTGTTCTGGCAGATGATTCTTCGTTAGGTGATCAAGTCGACATCTTGATAGGCAACGATTACTATGACTCCCTCATGACAGGAGAACAACATAATGTGGTAGATAATCTCTATTTAGTGAACTCAATCTTCGGTTGGATGTGGTCGGGAAAGTTTATAATTGATGAGAAGCCCTGTGATCAATTGTCAGTGCTTACGTACTTTCAATCGAGCATTGAACTGAATGGCTTGTGCAAACCAGATCCTCCGTTGCATAAAGATGATTTACGAAAGTTATGGGATTTGGAATCAATAGGCATCACGGACTCACCTACAACATCACGTGACGATGAAGCCATTACTCAATTCAACGCAACCACGCAGTACTATGATAACCGGTACCATGTTAAATGGCCGTGGATCTCAACTTCGCCGGATCTATCAACAAACTTTGGACTTGCTCACGGTAGACTTGTTAGCCTTCTTAAGAGACTTGACAGCAAGACAGTTCAAGCTTATGACAAGATCCTCTCAGAACAGTTAGAACAAGGTATCATTGAGACCATCCCTGATTCTAATAGTGAGACAAAGCATCCAATCCACTATCTTCCACATCATTGTATTGCCAAAGGAGATAAGTTGCGTTTAGTTTATGATGCTTCAGCAAAAACGAATGGATATAAGAGCCTCAATGAATGCTTATACCGCGGACCCTTGCTACTTAAGGATTTGGTTGGACTTCTGATTCGCTTTCGAGAACACCGTATAGGGATAGTTGCAGATGTTGAAAAAGCGTTTTTGCAAATCGGTCTTCAGGAAGAGGATCGAGATGTAACAAGGTTCCTTTGGCTTAAGGATGTCACTCAGGCCCCGTCAGCTCAAAATTTGCTACACCTCAGATTTCAAAGGGTACCCTTTGGAGTTATATCAAGTCCTTTTCTCCTGAACGCTGTGATTCGATATCATCTGCTAAAGACTAATAATTCAGTCTGCCGTCAGATTGCTGAAGATCTGTACGTCGATAACCTTGTGACAGGCTCTGATTCAGTGAAGGATGCTAGGCTATTGTACTCCACTGCTAGGACCGCGTTCAATGACCTTTCCATGAACTTGCGCGAATGGAACTCAAATTCAACTCAAGTTATGACTTCTATTTCCCCACACCATCAAAGTCAAGAGTTAGCCTCCATGAAAGTACTTGGATTGGATTGGGATATAAAACACGACTCTTTAAGCTTGCGATTTGAGCTGACAGAGCAGATAGAGGCACGCACTGTCACAAAAAGAGAAATGCTTCGTCTTATAGCGTCAATATATGATCCTTGTGGGTACGCCGTTCCTCTAGTACTGCCTGCTAAGTTATTTCTTCAATTTCTTTGGCAAGAGAAAATAGATTGGGACAAAAGGTTTACGGATGAGATATTTGACAAATGCAAGTCTGCAATCGAAAATCTAAAACTTATAAAGAATATCAAAATACCGAGATGCGTCAAAATGAACAAATCTGCCAATGAGATAACATCAAACGAACTTCATGTTTTTACGGACGCATCAAAACAGGCATATGCAGCTGTAGTATACCTGCGCATTAGCTGTGGTTCAAAGGTTACGACCCAAATCATTATAGGCAAAAGTCGGCTAGCAAGCAAAACACAACAAAATGACCTACAGATACCTAAACTTGAATTATTAGGAGCCTATATTGGTGCGAAACTGGTTCAAACTGTGATTAAGTCTACTAAACTACATATCGCAAAAACATTTTTATGGACAGACAGCCAAATAGTGATCAATTGGTGTTCAACTGAGAAGCTTCTACCTCCGTTTGTGGCTAGGAGAGTAGACGAGATACGACAAATAAATAATTTACAAATCAAGTTCGTCCCGACGCAACTGAACCCAGCTGATGTTGCAACTAGGTCCAATACGCCTCCTGATTGTATTAGAGATTGGTTGGAAGGCCCAGATTTTTTAAAACAGAATCCGAGAGACTGGCCCCTTCATACCACAATACCCACAGAATGTAACGCCTTAACATCAACGCACCTGGCCGGCCAGGGTCCTACGGAAAGCTTAACAGGACGTGAAATCTATCAAGCTAGTTCTTCAAACCTACCGACAAATACAATAGACGATGATAAAATTACAACAAAATCAGACGTACCAATTGATGTAGAAATGGCAGACGAGGAAAATACTAAAGACATGTCTATAAGGGCAGATAATTTGGAAGATGAGCACGGTTTTCTAGACGAGTTAAGACAAATTCAGGCAGAAGGGTATAAAGAAGAATCGAATGGGGTTATAACTGATTTAGGTCGATCTTTAGGGGTCTACATGGATAACGACGGATTACTTCGATGCAAAGGTAGATTATGCAATACGGACTGGCCTTACAATCAGAAGCATCCTATACTCCTTCCACGAAATCATGAGGTTACGTCTAAGATAATAGAAAGAATTCATCAAAAGAATTATCATGTGGGCGTATCTCACACCTTATCTCTCGTCAGGAAGAAATATTGGATACCTAAAGGTCGATCTCAGGTTCAACAGGTACTCCGTCAATGCATACCATGCCGCAAGTATTCAGGTGGGCCTTTCAAACTTCCTCTTATGGCTCCTCTTCCTAAAGAGAGGGTTACATATAGTCACCCGTACACGTACACAGGACTCGATTATTTCGGCCCGATAACAGTCCGCAATAATGGCTCATTGGAGAAGAAGTGGGTGTGCTTATATACGTGTTTAGCTATTCGCGCTATCCACATGGAAGTTGTTCAGGACATGACATCAGAGGAGTGCTTACTGGCCATTCGTCGCTTTGTAGCCACCAGAGGGATACCAAAACTTATCGTTTCCGATAACGCCACCCAATTCAAATTATTAGCGGACGTAATGACTAGCGACTATTGTATCACTAACGACATTAAATGGAAGTTTATTCCCGAACTTGCTCCGTGGTTTGGAGGCTTTTATGAGCGGCTCATAGGCTTAGTTAAGCATTGCCTAAAAAGAACCATCGACAAACATCTCATGAACTCCACTCAACTGACGACAGTTATAAAGGAAGTGGAAGCAGTGGTCAACACTCGTCCGCTTACGACTGTAGGTGAGGAAGTAGATCATGTGTTGACCCCTGCCGATTTTCTGTGCACTGGCGGAATCATTCTTCCCGAAGAATCGGATAAGGTCTTCCTAGGCTCAGCTACGGTTACTAAAGTCGACCTAATAGAGAGTTGGAAAAAGGGGCAACAAATCTTAAACGAGTTTACTGAAATGTTCACTAACAGGTACCTTGCTAGCTTAAGGGAACGAAAAACCTTTCATAAACAACCCCGAGTTACTGTAGATACTACACCGAAGTTAGGGCAACTAGTTCAGGTCAAAGGAAGTGGCAGTAATCGATTACTTTGGAAAGTGGGTAGAATATCATCTATACTAAAGGGCAACGATGGAGAGATCAGAGTCGCAAGAGTAAAAATAGGTCCCAACGAAACACTGACACGATCCATCGCGCATCTATACCCGTTAGAAATTCCAGATTCCGATAATGATTCGAAAAGCAATTCATCCATCAATGACACTCATGACACCCAGCTCACACAGGCTACTAACGAACCAAACCGCAACGATAATCCCACTCAGCTCAACTCAGACCAGCCTCAGAATTCTACATTCAACCAGCTCAGCTCAGACCAGTCTCAGAAGTCTACGTTTGACCAGCTCAGCGCCGACCAGTCTGAGGCTTCTACTCCCAACCAGCTCAGCTGCAACACCGACGAAAGCTCAGAACAGTCTCAGAAAAGCGATGCCTCAGTACGCAAATCTACTGCTCCATCAGATGTAGTGGAAAATCTCAGACCATCCCGACTATCAGCGCAAAGGGCAAGAGAGAAGCTTCGAGAATGGACTGCCATGATGCATTGTTACTCATTACCACCATATTAAAAGTGTTATCATTTTCAATATGCAATTGTTGATTTATCTACATGTTTTCTGATTAAACTGATCTGATTAAAGTACTACTGAAGTGTTTTCTTAGGGGGCGGGAGTGTCGCGAACTATCGCGAACTGGGTCACAGTTGTCGAAGGTAACGTGTAGATGGCGCTGGCAGTCGCGTTCGAGTTTATATCACCGGGAGAAGGAGTGTTGATTTTGTACGGTGGGTTGGAGGGTAGACGCGCCAACGACGGGAAAGACGGAGGTTGTGTGCGAGGTTATCTATGGTGAGTGTTAGAATAATAATTGTCTTTCATATATTGCATAGATGATCTTTCTCAGTTGTTTTATGACTCAATTCTCAAGTGTGAATTCACCAGCCTGCATCATAGCTCAGAGAAAACCTTAACGAGAGGAACGGGGTCGCTGTAAGGGGAGGTGGAGGCGACTATTTAGATCCTGTGAGAATATTATGTTAGTATAGGCAATCCATGTAGGTCATCAGCAACAATTCCTCGTCATCTCACCGACTACCAGGCATGGTGTATTTATAGAGGTGATGCCAGACCCACTTACTGCACAGGTTAAATGTGGTGAGCTTGACGACAACTGTTGCATACGCTAGTTTTTCTACGACAGCTAAAATAGCGAAAAAAGCAAAATCTCGAAAGGTGGCAGAATGTGGAAGAGGTCGTAAGCTAATTATAGAAATTAAAAAAAAACAACAGTGTTAATATAGTGCATGAAAATCCATAGGAGCACCGCTTACGATGGTCTTGTGGAATACCACAGACAACGTTACAATGTATACATTTTTAATATCGCTGTCAGTCATCTAAATTACAGATAGAAGTGCTGGAGAAGAAAAAGGCTTTTAAAATTTTCTTAGTAAGGGGTAAATCCAGTTTTTACCACCATTAGACGTAACGGACAAGCTTGCGACAAGCTCGAACCAAAACAAACACATCGTTATTACAGTTATATAACACATTACAGCACAGTGCATAATTACAACATTTCAACACACAACGGCCCTATTAAGTCGATACGGCTGAGCCGAAGAGTTTCAACATCAACCTGTTAGAGAATATTTGGCTTACTGCTTAAACGCGGTTCACGGGATTTATTATAGCTGACTACGTTATTTTTTCGTAAATTTAGTCTTACATTTGTTGTTTTTATTTTGTTTTTGTTATATATAAAATTTTGTAACTTATCTGCCCAGCGTGCGTAGCCAAGATGCCAATCGCTCACGCTTAGTAACGTACCAAAGCTACCTCTCTCTATGACTCTTCCTTATTAGTGTGACAATGACAGTTGCGTTTCGTTAGCGACTGAGCGTGAGCGATTGGCATCTTGGCTACGCACCGTGATCTCTCAATAAATGATTCCCTCGGAACATCAGCGCTGGCCAACGCTAGCAGCACGCTGAGATGGAATCGTTTGCGTGACACTTGTGCTGGCTAGCAATCTCTGTCAGAAGAATACCAGATGGCTGGCTAGAGTTTATTATATTTTATAAATTGAAATCCATGACATATACTAAACAAAAAGACCAACACCATCGGAGGCCGAGGCTCGAACTCGGGTCTTCAGCTTACGCGGCTAACGCCATAATCACTAGGCCACCTGGTCTCAACGAATGCTGGCGAATTTCTCGAGTATATGCAATCTATTTCAATTTTTAATTAATATATAATTAAATAATTTGACTTGTTTTAATAAATCGTTTTATTATACGTGTTTCAACAAAAGGTTGTGTCAATCATGAATAAACGTATTATGAATTAAATTCAGATCCATGTAATAGGAATTCACTAGTCTACTAATCAACTTACACTGAGTTTGGTAGGGCAACAAAAGCTAGTTCGGATTTCAGAATAAGGATATAAAGTACCAGTTTTCATTTGAGATAACCGTTTTCAACTGGCTAGATACTAGAGTTCTCTATTTTATATCATTCCACGAGTCTCTTACATGCGATTCTTACTTACTACTATAATTAATACTTTTGAAAACGCTAAGAAAGCGAATTTGTGTCTGTTAAATAAGCCGATGGTCGTGGGTTCGAATCCCGGCCCGGTATGGGCATTTATTTGTGTGATGAACACAGATATTTCTTCCCGAGTCATTGATGTTTTCTATGTATTTGTTTTTATATATATCGTTGTCTGAGTACCCGTAACAAAAGCCTTCTTGAGCTTACCGAGGGACTTAGTCAATTTGTGTAAGAATTTCCTATAATATTTATTTATTTATAAGTATTATTTATATTTTATGAGTTGGCTAACAAATGGCGGTATTTTCTCAAGCTTTGCAATTTTTACTGAAGTAGCAGCCATATAAGGCCATGTCGTAAGTGACAATCTCGCGGTTTGATTGTATAGTAGTTTATGCAACAGTGATATAATAAGGGTCCTTAAAACTTGAGGGTCGCCGTTACAAAACGAGACGATACCGAGTTTTGTGATAATAGACCCGAGAGTTTTAGAACCTATTATGAGCTGTTGCATACGCTAGTTTTTCTACGACAGCTAAAATAGCGTAAAAAGTAGTTCTACGTCTTATAAAATCATGGTTCATATTTTACTAGATATGATCTGTTTGTAAATGAATTAGAGTCATATTAGATCTAAATTCAGACGGTTTTAAAATGTTTTCAGGTGTGATTCTAAATGAAAAATTGTATAATGGGATGTATCATCAATAGGGCACCTTAAGAGGCCATCAATACGGTTTGTACGGAAAAGCAACAAAAGCTGTTTTTTGACGTTGAAATACAAAGAAACTGTGAGCTGTTTGTTAAAGTTGTTAACTATGTTTGATAGCTTATTTCCTAGTGTTTAACTTGTAAGCTTCTAATTTGAGTAAAACTCAATGTTTTAACTTTTACTATACAATTATTGGCAGTTGTTTTCTGAAAAGCGCACGGAGACAGAAGTTTGACTTCGATTATTGTTAACATGATACATGAAAACACATGTTTTTCTAGGTTGATATAATATTGCAACATGGTTTTATTTAACTTATAGGCCTCATATTTCCAATAATTTACACAGATACCTATCTAGTTCGACTTTGAATATGCACATTTTTCGATAAAAATACACTGCAAACGCAGGGATTTTCGCAGTAATTTTGACAAAATATTGGGATGATTTGTATACAACATTAAAGTTTATTCTTTTAAGAACATGCTGAAATCGAAAAAATCACTTTTTGTTTAAATTCCGTATTTTTTTTTAAATATTCAAATGGTGTATAAAATCCAATCCGCGCTAGCCTAGTCCTCAGTACCGCGCGCGCGCTCGTAGAGGTAGGACCTGTGTTGTTCTCTGTGGACTGTACAATTTGCTTGTTTTGTTGCACGAGTACGTGCTGGAAGCGTTTGGAAAAGTGAATAAACCGCGACCAACTACTGAGATAAGCATTTTACATTTTTGACTATATTATAGACCTGTTTGAAATAAAAATTTGAAATGATTTTATCGAATGTGATTGTACCGCAACCAACCCTTCTAGATACTTTCAGTAATACAGAGTGTTTATTAAGACGGACAGTATGGAGAAATTTTAGGTGTATTAGGGTGACGGTACCCATTATGAACACTTTAAGCTGACAGACAGGAGTGATGGACACTATATTCTTAATTCAAATGTCATATGATTGTCAATTGGTTGACACAAAATAAATGCATGAAACTTATTTCCTCATAATAAAAGTGACTGTACGTTACTGGTTCCTTGTCCATTACTGGTGCCACCGCCCTAGTCAGGGATAATCATATTGCTATATGAGCAAAATCCGGAATAAAACCGGCCAAAAGCGTGTCGGACCAAGCATAATTGAGGGTTTTGTAGCGTTATACGACATAAATAATGTGCAAGCAAAAAGGCATAAGTGTCTTCAAAATATCAAGGGACTTAACTGTATGTTAGCAATTAATAGTTTTTGGCAAAAACGGCTAGACAACCTTACCACGAAACTTATTTTGAACAAATTCGTTCAAAATAAGTTTCGTGGTAAGGTTGTCTTATATCTTAACTTCCTAAAGCTTTCACATTTTTAGGGTTCCGTACTTCAAAAGGAAAAAACGGAACCCTTATAGGATCACTTTGTTATCCGTCCGTCCGTCCGTCCGTCCGCCCGTCTGTCTGTCCAGACCCTTTATCTCGGGAACGAGTAAAGGTTGCAAGTTAAAATTAATACCATAATATACACAGGTCTGCGGTCCCTTGAAGCTGCAAAAAAACCAAACTTCTACATCAACGCAATCCAAATCTGAAACTGCCGTACACTGAGAGTTCCATGCCACTTTTGTGCGGAGCCCTCGGTGGGCAAGTCCGACTCGATCTTGGCCGGATTTTTGGACCTCCCGATACTGGATCAACCAATTTTTTGTACAAGAGACCTTTAACTTATTTCTAAGGACCTATCAGATGATGTGCCACAAGTAGATATTTGACAAAAAAATGGAACTCAAAAAACGGCATTTTTATTTTTTGTTGTACAAAAATCACTTTTTGCTAAATTAGAAATTTTTATATTTATTCTACTCAGAATCGCAGCTCTTTCAATCCTAGTAGGAGAAAAAAAGTGTCCTAAATTTTCCATACATTTTTCAAACTTTCTAATGTGCTACCGCCATACTGAATCTATGAAATGATGGTGGCGAAATGGAAAACAAATCTTGGAACACTTTTTTTCTCCTACTGCGATTGAAAGAGCTCGCGATTCTGAATAGAAAACAATTAAAACTTTTCATATTTTCAAAAAATGATTTTTTTACAACAAATAATAAAAACGCCCAAAATATGCCTCCGGATTTCAGTTAAACTTATCGGCTTTGTAACCTTCAATATAATATCACCACCCCAAAATAGAATTCAGATTGAGTTTAAATTTAAAAAAAAAAACTTTTTAGTAGTTAGGTATGCTTAGAAATGTACCAATATATGTATGAATATGAAAACAATGAATTGGATCCGGAGGAAGAAAACAAAATCCTATTCCAAAATAACTTCGGATACTATTTAGAGACATTTGACGTTTGAATAAAACTATTTTTAATCTTATGATAAACACAAAACAAATATACAAATTACTCGTACATTTTCTAACACCACGTACGCCAAGTAATAGTTGATGTTCTGGCGCAAGTATCAATAATGTTTGGTCCGCGCGTCAAGCGTCGCGACGCCATTAGCCTCGCGACGGTGCTTACAATCAATGAATGCTCGCTCCCGTTCGCACTAACCGCACCTGCTATGCCGTTCGAAGAGCATGGCGATAATAAGTTTGTATACCTGATTGTAGTGTGTGTCCGCACACAGATGCGCGTTCGGAGCGCAACTGGCGGTAATAATATTGAAATGCGAGCGGGCGGATTTTGTGATAGCACTCTTAATGAAAATAGTTGTGTAATGTAAAATATCCGAAATAAACTCTTAAATGTATTTTTTTCTTTTTTAAATTAGACATTTTAAATTTGCTCCGGTATCCGGATAATATCCGGTTATGTCCCGCCGCCACTGGTAGGTGCATTAATAAAATTAATATCCAATCAAAATAATTACTAATATGTTTCTGTTTTAGTACGGTTTCCCAAATAATACATTTTCTGTAAAAAGTAGGACCAATGTAATAAGTACTTACTTAAATAAATATAGACTGACAACAATAGCAGGTTCTTTTTTAAAAATTTATATGCCTCCCTTTTTTCGGGACTATTTTAATATTTTTTTAAGGAACGTTACAGTCTTTACAACCACAGGTAGCAGTAGATTTTTTTAAACTCATGTGCGTTTGTTTTTTTTTGTAATGGGAAGGCATATTAATTTAAAAGAAAGCCTACTACAGCCTGTGGTTGTCAGACTGTAGTAACGTTCCTTAAAAAAATATTAAATTACTCCCGAAAAAAAGGGAGGCATATAAATGTGAAAAAAAAATCTACTGTGGTTGTAGACTATATCTATTTAAGTAAGTACTTAGGTGCCGGCAATATATAAAAATAATTCCAATAAATTCTCAAATACAACGAGCTAACGGTACTACGATACTAACCAATCGCCTTTCATATTTAATCTCCATTCGTTTATATAACTAACTAATACTAATAAGAAACCACATACCGAGCAAACATCCACAGAGCACACACTAGAAATCTTCACTATCACCCAAAATTGTTTATAAAAAAAACCACACTGTCATCCACAGAGAAATTGTCAATTCCCGAACGAAATGACTGGCCGGTAAAAATGCAGAATAGGAATGATTTGGCAGTTCTGCATGCACTATGATTTTCACTTTTTCTTCCGAAGGCTAAGGATACCGCTCCAAACAGCCACGGAAATATAATGGGGTCTGGATAGACCTTTGTCCCTTGCCTCACGCGGACTGCCTTTTTTTAATATTGTTCGAGCCAACCGGTATCACGGCCTACCTACGCCTGTAGGCGGAGCCGTTGAAAACCAACTTTCAAATTTATACTCGTCTCTTTCTCGTGCGTTTAATTCAGTGTGCGGTAAAGCGAGACGGGTATGTTTTTGCGCGTTTTAGTTTTTTAAGGATACGTAGTTTTAGGTATGTTTTATATATCTTTTGTTAGATTGGAGTTGAATATTTTAGTTGTCAGGGAAGTATCGCTTACGTTTTATTAGATGGGATTTCTGGGATCGCGTGTTATGTATTAATGCCAGGGAAATGTCGAGGGTCAGATATTTTCGTATTTTTATTTAATATTACAGAAAAAACAGTGATTCCTAAGAAAAAGTATATACCTATACAATTTTTAATGGTCTTCCTTTCTAACCTAAGGTTAAAGAAGAGTTTTCAATACCTACCTATGTTGTTTTTTAGTTACAAATTCGCTGTTTGCCTCTCTGAAAGCCACTTTCGTCAGCCAGAGTTAGTCAACTAAATAGGAGTTAGCCGGAAAACTCCGTACTTTAAACGCTTAACTCCTGGTTAGTTGGCTAACCCTGGCTGACGACAGTGATGGCCCTAAGAAATATGATGAGATGAAGCAGCGAAATAATAAAAAGGGTAAAATCGCAATTCCATTCTGCCTCTATCGGTCTTGAATTTTCGATCGAGAGAGGAAGAAATTATACCTACCTGGACAAACGAGCGATCGAAGAGTTGTACATTCCGAAAGAACAACACTTACCTACTTTAAAAACATATTTTTGTCATGTTAAATAAAAAACAAATTCAAGCCTCCACGCCTACATTTTTAAATTCGCTGCTTTTTCTTGTGCTTAAAACGTCGTTTTCAGCTACACGTATGTTATAAAGATCCGTCATCGAATTGGAAAACATATCGTTTTCTCAGAAATTTCAGAAGGTAATGGCGAAAAAATGCACTAGAGTACGACCACGCTAACTTTGCACTGATTGGCATTCGGCAATGACATTGTATACAAAATGCCATCCTTCACGTCAAACTTGGCAGGAAGACTTTGCGTGGTCCGACTATAAGAGAGATCAACTCTTAGTTTCTACATTTTTCATAATTAATTTTTTTATACAGTCTCCATACCACTAGAGGCGTGTTCAGATATTTTTGAGCACCTCCGCTGCTCCGAAGTATCTGATGGCGGCTACAGTGGGCTTTTTTTTGTTGTACAAAAACCATTTTTGAAAAAATTAATATTTTTTAATTGTTTTCTATTCAGAATCGCGAGCTCTTTCAATCCTACTAGGAGAAAAAAAGTGTCCCAAGATTTGTTATCCAATTCGCCACCATCATTTCATTGATTTAGTATGGCGGTAGCGTCAATGGAAAGTTTGAAATTTGTATGGAAAATTTAGGACACTTTTTTTCTCCTACTAGGATTGAAAGAGCTCCCGATACTGAGTAGAAAACAATTAAAAATTTTTAAATTTTCCAAAAATGGTTTTTGTACAACAAAAAAAAACGCCCCTGTACAAACGGAAACAGCCATTCAGACAACATACGCACATCCGGTCATCAACCCAAACACCAAACAGTAAAGAAATAGAAAAGTACAGTACAAAGCTTCACTTTCGCCCGACATTTTCTAGTCACGGTGACGTTGACAAGATGGCCGTCATCGCTCATCAGCGGTTTTCGGCGCCACCTGAGACGGTATTAGTACGCCTAGTAGGCAAACGATGTGTCTACGATGACTTGCTATAGATTTCGAAGGATAGATTTCGCCAAGCTATCTGCAGTTGATAGACAAGATGCACTGGCAGTACGTTGACGTAAGACGCTTGCGACTATAGATATCTACAGTAGATTTCAAAGTCGTGGTATGGACATGAAAATGTCTGACGGTAAGTAGATGTGAAAGATATGCATGCTTTTGATTTCGCAGGTATTATTAGCGAGTTGTTGACGGTTTTGCAAGACACAGGGATTGCAAAGATGCAAGAAGTCGCGCTTCAACAATCAACACGTTAGAGTTGTTCTAGTTTGGAGCCCGTCCAGAGGACGCTCATACAAATGAGCACAGTTAAGGGCTCGGGCTGGATATTTAGGAAAACCCGGACATTTGTGGGTTCAGGGGCCTTACCATGACGTCTTAACGCTATTCAGTTTATAACCTAAATTGAATAGCTGCGATACAACTGGGGCCTTACCATGACGTCTTAACACGATTCAGTTTAGAACCTAAACTGAGTCGCTGCCATACAACTAAGCACAGTTAAGAACCTAAACTCAATTGCGTTAAGACGTCAAAGTAAGGCCCCTGAGCACAGTTAAAAACCTAAACTTAATCGTGTTAAGACGTCATGGTAAAGACCCTGGTCAATCCTTAGCTAAAAAATATATTTTAACGTTAAAAATTGTTTTAGTAGTGACCGGGGAGAACACGCGATTTCAATTAAACATCCGGGACATATTAACTTATTCGAACCACTAATTTGACAGAAAGGGATATACACAGCATCTTCCGTACGTTTGACAAAACCACAGAAATTCCCATCCATGTCTCAGTATATCGAATCGTAGAGTCAAACCACGTTATCCCGTCTAAGCAAGTGAATTGTCAAACTTGAAAGTGTTATTTTAAACGTCAAACTTCTATGAAATTATGACGTTTACTTAACACTTTCACATTCTGTGCTATCATATTCTAGGGAACTGACTCTAGCAGTTCTCATTCCGGTCTTTGGAAACGTTTTAAAATGGCGGAGCCGTAAGTGACGTCGACAACTCACAGATCCGCCAGTTATTTTGTATAACAATCGTAGTATCCAACACGTCACGGCCGATCAGCGGTTTATCAAGTTCAAGTTTAAATTATAGGTAAGTTTCAATCCATACGTCAGTAGGTTTAATAGTTCATGCATTGCATTGGCTGGCAATATACGTTCGGGCAAAGATTACGAGTAATTGGCAGTTCTGTCGTATATGCCCGAACTTATATGGGCCGCTATTAGGACTAGTTGTCATTGGGTAGGTATATTTTTATAATTTCAATCCGATAAAAGTGAAATTGGTCCATGGAGATGGTTATATCTGAAAAAAAAAATGGCTCATTGATATTTCATTCAGCGTTTTCGTACCTAATACCTCACGGCCGATCAGCGGCACAAGTTCAAGTTCAGATTATCAGTTCAACAATACAATGGCAGTCAATAGTGCCCTGTATTTGTATTCGATGTGAAAGCTTAGTGCTGTAATATGCGCCAACTATGCCACCATTCAGTTTAGGTTCAGTGTAGGCTTGTATGGAGGCGACTGGAGTTTAGGTCGTCAACTGAATCGCGTGAAGAGGTCATGGTAAGGCCCCAGTTGTATCTTTGCCCAAATACTACTCGTTTCTGATGGCTTAGTATACATTTTTACTTGTCATATTTGACAAAATATGAAAGTAGCCGGATGATGTATATAAACGGCAACCATAATTTGAACCCTCGATACGCTAACGCGATCGAGAAGCAAATGTCAAATACAACGAGTAAGAATGTATACTAAGCCTTCTTTATATATTTGTGGGACGAGAAGAACGTGCAACGTTACGGCTCAGGGAGTCTTTATTTGTCATGGATGTTTTCTATGTACATGTACATTATACCTATATATCGTTGTCTGAGTACCCGTAATAACACAAGCCTTATTGAGCTTACTAGGTCGATTTGTGTAAGATTGTACCACAATTTTTATTTATTTATATGTATACATTTTAGGTACTCAGTAACGGCCGTCCAAATTTAATTCCAATCGGCTTCCTAGTTTAAAGTTTTACAGATAAAAAAATTCAGTTAACGCATGCCAAGGCAATCGTCGACAATCCTAATCCCACATCAACATATCAGGGACAATTAATAAACTATAGACAAATATGTTAACTTTTTAAACTCGCAAACCGCTGATAGGTCATGACGTGGCGGCCATATTGTGACGTCACGGTGACTCGGAAATGTTGCCACAAAATTGTGAGCTTCGTATGTGTACTGTGCACTACTGTTAAATACTTGGGTCCCAGTTTTGCTATCTTAAGCCCCTTTATCGCAGGGGCCACAGAATTACCAGAAACTCAGTTCTATAAAACCAACGCGTTGAAATGAGAAGTCAAAAGGCTGTTTCATCTCTTTCCCTATTGTAATAATCGAGTGAAATAGCTATAGGGCAATGTATGGAAATTGAGAAAAAGTTTCTCAATGAGGATTACCGCGAGTCGATTTTCCGCTAGGGGCGCTAGTGGAACGTGGGTCCCGCGGGAACATTTCAAACGTCACATTGTCAATTTTCTCATACTGACACAGGACCCGCGCATGAGTGGCGCCGCCTGGTGAGCGACAATACGGTAACTCCCATTGAAATGGCTTCACTGCCTTTGACAGAACGTACCTTCTAGAGTTGTTATTGTTCTAAGGCAGGGGCATTGAAACTTCAGCGGTTTCATATGCTCTGCATGCGACTTTTGGGAATCCAGATGTGAATTTACGTGTTTTTCTTTAGTTTTATTAATTTTAATGGTACATTCCTTTGCTTAAATTAAGAAAAAATATTCTGAAAGACACTGGTATTGTAATAAGCGGCATTTTGGAGATAATCATTACTTTAATAGGCACCTTTGTCCGAGTACGTAATATAACAACCAAGTTCACTTTGAATAATATGCAAAATGTACTGGGAACATTAGTGTGCGAATGGATATTTATTTATTAAGGAGATAACACGGAAATCATAAGTACATGGGATAAACAAAACTTAAAATAACATAAATGTTTTTCATACAAATGTTTCCATATACGTATCTCACTGAGAAAATCAAAATTATAATACCACTTTGACCAACATGCAGTTCACAACATTACAATTGTTTAGAGAAACCTACTAGTCTCTCTAATGAACTATTTGTGCAAGTACCTCGTACAGTTTCAAGCGATAATCACACCATCGCTTCTCAGTAGCGATGAATACCTAACTCAACATATTTAAAATAACTTCGGCTTAGATCTTATCTTAGGTCTGCTAGACTGGGAGTACTGGGACTGGTTAAGGCCGCGACGAAACCTCCGCAGACCAGTTTTTTTTCTTCCAAATTTAGTAGCAACTACCCCAAACCCACGTCAATAAAAAGTTATTATCCACACAAAACAGCACCCATTAACACCCTTTCACCGTTTCCAAAGTGCGCGAAGTATTTTTTCTACCTGACTTTGAAAAAAAAAACGAGATTGTCTCTGGTAGCTTTTAAGATAATGACGTTTGACAACTGCGGTCGGTTGAAAAAGTCGACAAATTGTGGTTTTTGTGTTGGTGCCGCCGATTCTGAGTTAAACGGGCAGGTAGTAATGAAGTGTGGGTTGTTTTGTTTCATCATTTTATTTGTAATACGATTTAATAATTTGAAGTCGGTTGATTTAAACTTTAAACAAGTTTATAGATTAAATAAGTAAAAACTACTAAATTTGACTTTCTTGAAACATAATGTCCAGCCGAGCAAAAACCGAGAATATTTTATGTAATATTGTCTTCCGTTTCCGCGATTGTTATGCGATTAATCCGTTCTAAAGTGTTTAATTTCAATGAATATTTTATATATTTTTTTTCGAATTCAACACTTTACTTATTTTCGATTTTGAACACCAACTGTTCAAGAAGTAGAGTCCAACTAAGTTATGTTAGCATCGACTTTGATAACACAGACTGTACCCAAGTGTCAACTAAACGTTATAATTTTATATGAGTTTGACGTTTAAAATAACACTGGCGGAGTATTTAATATCAAAATCGATGCAAATTTAGTTTGGTCTGACTCTAAGCTAATTTAATTTTACTTCCTTCCTTTTTTAGGGTTCCGTACCTAAAAAGAAAAAACAGAACCCTTATAGATCACTTTGATGTCCCGCCGTCCGTCCGTCTGTCTGTCTGTCAAGACCCTTTATCTCGGGAACGCGTAGAGGTAGCAAGTTGAAATTAATACCACATACACAGGTCTGCGGTCCCTTGAAGCTGTGAACAAACCAAACCTCTACGTCAACGCAATCAAAAGATACGGCCGTATGTCGCATTTCCCATACATTTGCAATGGGAATCAAAATGTATCAAATCGCCGTCAATCTAACTTGCAAATGACGTAAACAAACCGATCGTAATAACCTCGTTTTTAAGTTTTTAATCAAATCTCCAAGATTAAGTTATTTATCTTATGTTTTGTATGTTACGATAATACGACCGTTTCAGTAAAAAAATCGTTTCAGTGGTGTTCGATGAGGTAGTGTGAAAATACAAGGAGAAACAGTAACAAACCATGTGATGCCTTTTGTTTACATCGTTAGTAAGTACCATTGACGGCGATTTTAGGGTACTTCCCTTTGACCTCTAGAATCACAAAATTTGGGAAAAAGCAAGAGCTTGTACAAGTACAAAGGAAAATCCGAAAACCGTTTAATTGCCGCACACGGAGTTTCGTGCCACCAGTATTCTTAAGTACCTAAGGTCATAAATGGAAGGAGCATCCTTTGTGCGGAACCCTCGGTGGGCGAGTCCGACTCGCACTTGGCCGGTTTTTTCAGTCTGTAGGTACCTAGGTATTTTAAACAACATAAACTCTACATATTGTAAATAAACGGTTATCGTTTTTCCTTGCATCTTCACGTAGACTACCATATATCATCTTGATAACAAGACGCATGTTACATTTCCACGAAAAACATTTCCTCGCCCAGATCAATAAAACAATAGGAAAACAAAATGGCGGCCGGGAAACGAGGGAAAAGCGGTTTCATTAAAATAAAACGGCGTAACATTAATAAAAGCAAAAAAGATTAATGTCCGTGGAACACAATGCGTAATAAATTAAATAGATGGATATCCTGAAGGGAGACCTACCCTTGGCGGCCATCTTTGGGATACACGGCCTCTCATTGGCCGGCTCGGTTGCTAATCAATACGCAGCGACTCAGATTCAAAAAAACATAACACTCAATCTTTGCCATACAAAAATGTAACCTATTGACATGGAGCTAGAATACAAATTAGAATGACAAATAAAATGGGATCGTTTTGAAACAATGGGCATTTCAAATTATTCCGAGATAGTTCGAAATTTGAATTTGAAAATGTAGACGGGTTTTTTCATAATATTCTCAAGTAAATGGAACCTGTTCTATTTGAATTTAGAATGTCTGTTTTGAAAAATCGAAGATGTTATTGTAATGTGTGAATGATATTGGACTTTATACTTAAGAATTGCAGTATATTTTTGTTTGACATTTGAGTTGCTTTGCGTCCTTATGTTTTTCGAAGCCATATTCATTCCATTAATAAACTCAGTTTGATTTTCGACTCTTTATTCATATACTTAAGATTGAGATTGTAATTTGTATACAGTTAAGTATAGAGGTTGAATAAAAAAGGTATTTCGATCAACCTGTCAGTAAGGGACCTAAGTTTTGTATAATGATTTTGGGTTATTTATTATACCTACATTATGGAGTGGTACGCCTACGTCAGTTTTTGTGATGCGATCCCAAGAAATGTTTAAAGCATTTCCTCGAGTTAATCACACAATGGGAAAACCTTTTTTTCTGATTTGATCACGGATGTGTTTTGTTTTTAACGTACTCCTACAGTCAGAAAAAGAGTGACTTCCACATTTAAAGTTTTACAAGGAACTAAACTTCAGAGGTTATAATTTGAGGTAAGATTTTCGAGTTTTTTCCTAGCTACTTATAAGTATAATAGTACATTACATACCAAGGCCGTTTAAGTGGGAAATGCCTCGGATCCCGTGTAATTGTAATATAACAAGTAGTTACTATAAATTTCGTGCTATTTCGTTGCAGCAAGTGCATAGCTACTTACAATTAGATATAGCTTGGCCAGCATCTGTTATTCGTGCATTATGCACGACTCTCGTCTCTCTGACTATGATAGTCAGAGAGATCGATACTGTTTTTTGAGTTCCATAACCAAAGGGTAAAACGGGACCCTATTACTAAGGCTCCGCCGTCCGTCTGTCACCAGGCTGTATCTCATGAACTCAGAGATTATGTATTTCTATTGCCGCTATAACAACTAATACTAAAAACCAGAATAAAATAAATATTCAAGGGGGCTTCCATAGAACAAACGTTATTTTTATGCCGTTTTTAAAAATAATGGTACCTACGGAACCTTGCATACGCGAGACCGACTCGCACTTAGCCGGTTTTTTCTTGAGCTTGTATTGTCACTCAAAAAAAAGGGTGGGATATAGATTTTTTTCTCATTTACTGCGCCATTTGGTTTGTCAAGACTATATACCTACTTAGTTGCATATACCTATACTTACGCTCTAAAGACATATCCCTCCTCTAACTCTTCTTCTTCCTAGCGTTTTACCGGACTATGCCACGGCTCAGGGACCCTAGGGTCCGCTTTGGCAACTAATCCCAAGATTTGGCGCAGGCGCTATATTTACAATTGCGACTGCCATCTAACCCAGAGGCTAAACTAGGCTATATTGGGATTAATCTGGTCCCACATTATATATAAAATATTCCTACATAGCGCCAAATCCAACTCACGAATTCATTATGATGTTCAACCGACAAACGATAAAGGAATTATTAAAACACAAAAGGATCAAACGTTTCGAAAAGACGGCGAAATGTGCACGGAACGCATAATATCACCAATTTGTGGACAAAAAACGGCCAAGCTTGTTTTGGCTGAAACCGGGAGGGTTCCGTATCATACCATTTTTAATCGCGATGGAAAAGCAAGCTTAAAAATTTTTGATAGATACTTTAGATACTGTGCTTTTTGACTTTTTGATTTGAGAAGACTAAACATCTGTCCTTCAGCTCGCCAACTTCGGATTTGCGGTCTTTGCCTTATATACATAGCCTTATCGACGCTTGTTACAAAAATGTAAGCATGCGAGTTACCCGTCAAAGTCTTTAAATATACTTCCTAGGTCACACCAAGCTAGTCGATTTTTGTCAGTTATTCTTATACTACACTTATTTGCCGCAAATTTAGCCATTTTCTTGAACCGATGTTCAATTAGGTGGGCCCATGTATTTTTATATGAAGACTGTGTAAAATTAAGCTGTAAATCAGTATTATTTGTTATCAAATTATTTTATTTAATATTAAAATCGCCCAGAAAGATCTGGTCTACATCTAAACACTGGTTTAGTGATGGTTGTACTATCTTTGTCGAGAAAACGAATTGTTATTTAAAACGTCAAACTTCAATAAAATTGTGACTGTTACTTAAATCTCACAATCTGTGCTATGAAATCTATGAAATTTAGCATAGACGGACTCGAATAAAAAACCACCTAGCTCATGTTTAGATCCGTGAAAGTCCTAGTCCTATCTTCTATCTTTTCACTGAACCATAAAACGCTAGCGAACCCCAAAAAGATCCATAGTATTAATCACAGAGAACACTGGCCGAACGATGACTCGTGGAAAAGTCGACTCGAAAAAAGACCCGATTCTTTTTGAAATTCGAACGCGGCTGTCACTCGTACCAACCGACCAATTTTAACAAACCCCCCGCTACTACTAAATTCTACGAGATATTGGTTCTATTTAAATTAGCCGTGTTTGAGCTCATTATTGAAACGACGCCACTCCGTTCGAAAACGTGTCCTTTTCAAAAATCCAGAGATAATAGACTTTTATTAAGTTTTTTTCGTTACATCATGCGTTTTGAATTATATTTTAATGCATAAATTACGAAAGTTTTCGAGATAAATGGATTTTCTTTTTTTTATTAATGACTACATTTATTCTTAGGCCAGTTGAGAAAGGCGACTGTCATTGTCTAATCCGAACTGTTAGAAAATGACAGGTGTCTTTTTAAGCTACTGTCGCTCTTATGTTAGGGCCACTGGTTTTGTTAAACTGAAATAAGGTTATAATATATGGGCATAAATGTACAGAAAAAAGTGCACCATTTTAATGAAAATGGGTCGTCAAATTTCCATATAAAAAAATTTACAGTTTTGTAACGGCTCATACAAAATGTATGAAAAATGCGTTACAAAACTGACTAAAATTTTTTTTTTCAAAAGAAATAGGTAATGGTACCTACCCTATTTTTGAAAATTCCCATAACCGTGCTGTAGTTTATAGAAAATATATACGATTACTCAGTACCGTGAAGCTTGCATGAGTAACAATGGGTGGGAAATATTTTTGGGATTTTCTCTATTTAACTGCAAAAATGAGTGAAACGTCAGGTTCGCATAAAGTCAATCCAAGTATCTCTTCTAAACAAATGAGCTGTCTAGCTAAAGGCCTAAAGCGATATCTCCTCAACATCTTAGATAAGGCTGAATTTGACCAAACTTTTTAACCAAGAGTAACGCTTACTCTTGGATACTAATGTCAAAATCCCATAGTAATTTGACGTTACTATCTGAGAGTAAGCGTTATTCTCGGAATAAAAACTTGGTAAAACGCAGCCTAAGTAGGTAGCACAAAAAGTACAGGAATCCGAAAACCGTAAAATTGCCGCACACTGAGAGTTCCGTGCCACCAGTAATATTACCTATGTACCTACCTAAAACGTTATAAATGGGGGGGCAGCATCCTTTGTGCGGAACCCTCGGTGAGCGAGTCCGACTCGCGCTTGACCGGTTTTTTTTCGAACCTTGACTCGTAATGAGTGTAGGTACCAACGATAATAGTAAATGATGAATGAATGAACTACTATGTACTACTTGTACTAGCAACTGTCAAAGTGCCTCTCACGATGACACCCAGTTTCTGTCACTATACGGCTAGTCATCACAACACTATGCGACCTAGTCTATGAATGAGTATACAAACTTTTTATAGAAATGTAACGTATCAATCATCATCCTATCTTGGAATAGATAAGGTTCTGGTAATAGTTTGTTATAAAATAAATAAATAAATAAATAAATATTACAGGACATTCTTACACAAATTGACTAAGTCCCGCAGTAAGCTCAATAAGGCTTGTGTTACGGGTACTCAGGCAACGATATATATAATACAGGGTGACTTCAAAATCGTAATACAAAACACTTGGTTGTGGCTCAGTTAATGCCAAACTATATAATACATGCACCCCGTTGTTAAAATTAGCTGTATTTAATTATCGCTAATTTTCTAACAAAACAAATATTTAAAGTCCCGAAGTGTTGTTACACTACATTCAATACCTGACTGTCATACCTGTCACTCGATGTTATCATCAAAGCAAGTTATTATCGATATCACTATGAGTGACAGTCGTATAACTAACTTGTTTGTTCATTGAAATTAAACACTTTAGAACGGATTAATCGTGTTTATTAACACCATGATCCTACGTTTAGAGCACTTTACAGCACTCGTTTTCACAAGGTTAAGGCACATGTCGTGTTAAGCTGCTCAGTCATCATCTTAACCCTGTGAAAACGAGTGCTGTAAAGGGCTCGAAACGTAGGATCATGGTGTTAATAAACGCGATTATTCCGTTCTAAAGTGTTAAATTTCAATGAATAACAATCGCGGTAACAGAAGACAATATTAACTTGTTTGTTGTTTAGTTTTAAGTACCCTGATAAATTTGTGAAAATAATAAACGGAGCTAGTTTAAATAAAATCATTTATTAATGTACCTAAACTACCGTAAATTACAAGCTTAAAATATCTACGTTTAAGTAGATAAGTGTGAACCTACTTTTCCTAAACGTATTTTAAGATGTGTTCAAAATGACCACCGCCTTCCCGGACACATAAGTCCGCCCGCCGTCTATGGTTGATCTTAAGTCTGCCTAGAATAAATTCATTGGCTTTTACTGAATCAAACGCCTGAATTATCTTTTGGCGAAGTTCATGGACGGTATTAGATTCCCGTGTGTACACTCTCCTTTTGATTTCGCCCCACAAAAAGAAGTCGAGTGGCGTCAGATCGGGACTTCGAGGCGGCCATGCGACTGGACCATTGCGTCCAATCCATCTCTCAGGGAATTGTCTGTCCAAATAATTTCGCACACTTAGAGCAAAATGTGCTGGTGCACCATCTTGCTGGAAATAAAGATTATCCAAATTTTGCTCCGGCACATCTTGTAGCAAAATCGGTAACACGTTTCTCAGGAAATCTTCATATTTCGGTCCATTTAAGTTCCCGTCAATAAAATATGGGCCAATTACACAATTGTTCAGAATGCCTGCCCAAACGTTTACAGAGAAACGAGTCTGGTAAGAGTCTCGGCGAGTTACATGAGGATTTGCATCACGATCAGCCCACCAGTGTTCATTGTGGACGTTAAACATGCCGACTCTTGTAAAAGTTGCCTCGTCGGTCCATAAGATATTTAGGTGTAAGTTTTGCTGCAGCCAACGACCAAAAATAACTCTTCTAGGGTAATCTGCTAATACGATATCCTGAACCCTTTGAAATTTAAACGGATGTTTTGCTTCAGCTTTCATTAGCCGCCAAATAACAATTGGCTCGTGCCGAATCTCGCAGCAGCGTCCCTTGTGCTAGCCTCTGGGTTGCGGTTAAAATACTCGAGCACTCGTCTCCGAAAAGCTTGTGAATACCGCGGCCGTCGGCCTCGAGCTTGAGCATGCACCGGAACTGCAAACTGACCATAGTCTCGTAAATTCTGGATGTTACTGTTTATTAACACACGTGTAGGTGTTGGACAATCAGGGTAACGTTCGTTAAATAATACCTGAGCTCGCACAGTACTTCGCGATGTTAAATAAAAATCAAGCATATCCATCTTTTGAATATTAGTATAAGGATAAGGTCGAGGCATTTTATTTAATAGTGAAATCAAAATATTACGGTAAATCTTATTTTCTTTGACAAGTGTCACTTAATAATCAAAACACGTTTTCTTCATAAATACCATGGTAGGTGATTGACAACTAAAGAGGAAAGTGATTTTTTAAACTTCTTTGTTAATTATTATGGTAGGTTAACCATGTTAAGTCAAACAAAATAGGATAAATTAAAAATTTAAAAAAATATTCTTACGATTATTTTAAATGCATGATACTTAATTGAGAGGCTTAGTTTAGGGGAAATGTGTGTAAAACATTGATTTTGTATTACCATTTTGAAGTCACCCTGTATACAAATACATAAATACATTGAAAACATCCATGACTCAGGAACAAATATCTGTGTTCATCACACAAATAAATGCCCTTACCGGGATTCGAACCCAGGACCATCGGCATAGCAGGCAGGGTCACTACCAACTAAGCCAACCGGTCGTCAAATTATGTAGACATTCATTTTGTAGCTAAATAGGTTATTTTAGTTGTATAACTCCTTTCGTTCTGAACGAAACATTAAATTCAATTTAGATTCTGGAGTAACTTTAAGAACCGTTTGGGCTTTAAATCGGTAAAAAGTTAAAAACTATAAGTACCTACTTGTCACTTTATTGAAAGGCCCGTATTACACTAAATATCACATCTTAATATGATCACAGACACAGACTGACGTTCACGTGAAGAAAAAGGGAAGCATGTAGATCTATGATCATAATAGTTATGTGATAGTTTAATATAGGCCTTAGCAGAAACAAAGTTTAACAGTACATATTAACGTATTTTCAAAGGGTTTTGACGTTTATGGTGATGTAGTCACGTCTATAAATAGCTATACACTATGGAACTTATAACAGAGGAAGACGGGTCAAAATTGAATACAGATGCATATATATTTATGAAGCCCACCGTACACTTTGTCGTTGGCCAGCCAGGTTGCTACAAACTTGCACTACATTTTTGCGATAATACGCCCGAATTAAGTGTAATTTGGTCAAACTGCTGTCAGTTTTATGTAATTTTTAATGTTACCGCAGGCAAGGCAGTAGGCTCGGCTCACCCTTATCCTGATATACCTACGCGTCCCCCATTTTATGTTCACATAATCGCAGCGCATGCGCCATGCGCTGTCGTAAACGTTTTTTTCTAAATATAGGTATATACGGAATTTAAAGGTTTTGTTATATTTTTAAACCATTTAATTGCTAAAAGTGGCAGTGAAACTCGAACATTTGATGTGCTCTGTATTTACAAAAGGGCTATTAGGTTTTCCTACAAGTGTAATACAAGGTAAAAGCATTTTGTAGGGGCTATATTTCATTATCAAATATCTTTGATCACAGGTCTATCTATATGCCTCCCTTCTTTTTCAACGTGTAGAAAAAGGACGGCATGTAATGTATGGTCCGTTAATCATAAACGGTATAGTGTAATATGGACCGAAGGGATATTTAAGTCGAAGATCAGATCCTGAAAGTGATATTATGCACCTTCAGGATCTTTCTCAGGCAGGTGGTGGGAAGGAATTCGATAGAATCATAACTTCCAGTTCCCAATCGCTAAGCAAACTAACTACAATACCAAATCTCACGTTTTAATACTCCACAATAGCTGGAATTGATTTTAATTCCACAAAGATATTATTAATGATGGCGGCCCTGGGGATTGAGACGTAGCTGGCAACATTAATCATGTGACAATGCGCGCGCAGCTATGTGGACGTTATGTGGCAGCCATTGTTGGTTAAACGCGGCAGCTTGAGTTAGGGCATATGTATTGTAACCGGCATAGGATATATTTCCTATATTTCCGTGGTTAAAGTAAGAATTTTTTCCGCAAGGCGATGATTTTATATATTGAAATCAAACACTTTATAACTGATTAATCGCTTCTACAACATCATTTCTATCTGTCAACTCGATGACTGACAGCGATATTAAAAAATAATACATTATAACGTTGTCTATAATACTTAGTCTGTTTATACTAAGTTTCCTAGATTTTGATCGCGCAGATTGTGCTAGTGTTGTAACTGTTGTAGTCATAATTTCATTTTAATTTTGGAACATGATAATTCGAACAGAAGTTCGACGTTTAAAATAACACTTATGTGACAGTTAATTTGCTTGGAAGAAATAAAGTGGTTTGACTCTATTCCATAAGGACTTCGCGAAGCGATAGGTACTCTTACGGATATTCATACAATATAATAAAACTGTTGATTTTTTGTTAATTCTTTCAAATTCCGATGCCATTCGAGATTTCGCTATTTTTGCTGTCGTATAAAAACTAGTTTATGCAACAGCTCATAATTGTTTCTTAAAATTCTCGGCTCTTTATTACAAGACTTGACTACGTCTCGTTTAGTAACGGCGACCCTTGAATTTTAAGAACCCTTATTATATCACTGTTGCATAAACTACTATTAAAGCACTCGTAAAATAATGACATCATTGAATCCTGTGATAAGTGCTGTAAAGGGCTCGAATCGTAGAGACATTGCATGGTACCAATACATGCGATTAATCCATTCTAAAGTGTTTCATTTCAATAAATACTAATCGCGTTTGCGGTAATAGAAGAGAATATGAATAATATTAATAAAAGAAATACATAAAAATATATTTCCTCTGTAGCGGTGGTCTACGAAGCTGTTTCCATTGACAATCAATCTATACATAACAGAGGCATTTTCAACCAAGAATTTTTCAATACTTTTGAACATATGTCTTGTGCTCACAACGCCTTAATATATTTAAATATAAAAAAAGCATTAATTAAAAACTGAATTCGATTCCCATTTCGCTCCGGCACTCCGAGCCATGCCCGTGCGCACCCATCATTACTCATATGATTCAGCTATTTTTGGATTAATACGAACTATGCTATTCCGGGACTTGTGTGAAGGTATAGAAATTATAAATAAGTTGTAAAAAATATTTAATAATAATTCGGTTTAGTTCGTGCTGCACTGCCAACGTGGCACTGCCTGTCTTTTGCTTGTTAGTTAAATGTCGAAGCATTGACTGACAGCGATCTTAAAAAAACATACATTATAACGTTCTCTATGGTATTCCATAAGAACACTGCTCCTAAGGCACAACATCTTACCTACTCTGCCACATTTCTCGATTTTGCTTTTTACGCTATTTTAGCTGTCATAGAAAAACTAGCGTATGCAACAGCTCATAATTGGTTCTTGAAACTCTCGGGTCTATTATTACAAAATTCCTCTTCGTCTCCTTTTGTAACGGCGAGTACGGCGACCCTCAAGTTTTAAGAACCATTATTATATGACTGTTGCATTAACTACTATTTTTATATTTCTTCAAAATTATAATCACGGGCAGAGGAAAATCCTCAAGATGTTTTCCTTCATCTAAGGTTGAGGGTGCTAACTCCATGGAAACCGTGTCTTACTTATTATTTAATAAGTAACCTATAAATGTATGAAGTTTTTAAATGAGGTATGGTAAATCAGCGGGATTGGTGGGATCTTGCCCAGCACAGGGACGAGAGAGGAGGCCTTTGCCCAGGCTAGTTACTACACACACACAGGCTAGTAAAAAAAATGGTAAATCTGAATTAATAATTTATAAGCTTACCTAAAACGAAGCTTAAGTCTTTTTCATAAATAGTTAAAGCAAAACCTGCTTATACCTATCTCGTTAAGATTTTAGCCCGTTCGTGCAGTTTCTATAGAGTGAGCACTCTATTCTCGTATACATTTTTGGCAATACTGTAAGCAAAAAACATTACCCTCCCTTTTCCGGCGTTGTACGTTTCCCTGTAGTATTCTCTAAAAAGCAAAGCTATTACAAAGGCTCGATAACAAATACATCTAATGATCAAAAACTGGGGGAGCGACCCTCGACAGGAAATACATAGGGTCGGCTTTAACTGATAATCGGTACTTAGATCTTATGTCGTTCCAATAGGGGTTACATTTAGTCAGTAAACAGAGTTGGGGTGTGTATATAGGGGTGCCCGTATGTGGTAAATGGATAGTGCCAATCTTTGTTGGATTGTATGGTTGTTTGATAGCGTATGGTTGGTATAGGTATTTTGTATGTTTAACAGTGTCGGTTCATTTTGTCTGATTGAAATGCTTTAACAGGTTTCAGATTACTGAAAAATGTAACAATTTATATGCTTTGTTTTAACGGTGTAGGAAGTCCCGGGTTCGAATCCTGTTCAGAGCATCTGGGCATCAGGGCAGGGTTCCTGAGTTATGGATGTTTTCTATGTATTTAAGTATTTATATGTATCTACCTATTATATATATCGTCGTCTAGTACCCACAACACAAGTCTCATTGAGCTGACCGTGGGACTAGGTCGATTTGTGTAACACTAATTTATTTATTTTGTTTGTTTTATTTCGAGCGTTCCAAAATGACAAATCGCCATCAATGATTTTAATTTGTGAATGCGTCTAGGTTAACACTATGTAAAAAAATGATAATTTTTCGTCCGTGGCCTAGCCTGTTTTGTGCGCAGCGGCGCGAAAAAATTCAACCGTATTTAAGTCTACGTGGGCGATCGCTACGCGAACGCGAAGCGGCCAAGAACTACGCGGCGCTTACCTAGGACACTCTAACAGGTAACAACGGTCTGTTTCTTAACATTTATATATAATAGTCACTTACCTTCATTTTGGAGCAATCATCCTTGCAAGTAGATACGGTTGCGATAAAATCCTTCTTTAAAATATCAAAAACCATCTCCTCTTTTCATGACGAACCCTGTCTCAGAAGGCTTAGTATAAATTTTTACTTGTCATATTTGAGAAAAGTAAAAGTGCCCTTGAGGCATATTATCTTTCGACCGCGTTAGCGTATCGAGAGGTCAAAATATGAAAGTTGCCGAATGATTTATATAGACGACAAACATAATTTGAACTCTCGATACGCTAGCGAGATCGAGAAGTAAATGTCACATAGTATACAAAATATATACAGTCACACTTACTTTATTTTGAAAATAAATCTTATCTTATGCGTAAAAAAATGTCAGATACAACAAATAAAAATGAATACTAGGCCTTCAGTTTGATATTCGGTTTTATACAATATAAGAGCGTATGCTCATAATTAGTCAGGGACATTGCTGACCACGATTCACGCCACGCTGTCCAGTTTGCTAAAACTAGCTTCTAGACGCCAAACTAGGAGCATAAATAATGCGAAAAAGCACCTAAGTACAGTTGCGAACAGGGATCGTTGAGCTACTTGGCATTCTTCGTAATTTACCTAGGTTATATAGATGACAGCTGACATTTGCCACACCCATTAGCATTACACGGCAAACTTATAAATATAGTTCAGTGGCTCAACAATCCCGGTTCGCGACTGTACAGTCAACCAATTGGAACCCTAGGCCACTCTAGAGTCTAGAACCATGTCAAAATGACAAGCAGTAAGAGATTTCTTACAGTCTGATTTATAGCGTCACTATGACATAGTCCTTCAGTGGCCTAGGGTTCCAATTGGTTGACTGTATCTACTTAATTATTCTTGTTATATATGTACAGTCAATTGTAAAATTATGCCATAGGATATTATTCCGGTGTAACAACGGTGTGGCATATTTATGAGATGATTTTGTCGATACATTTGCGTTTGACTGTACAACTTTTATACTAACAACACACTTGTCTAACTTTATCTGTCCCATACACCCCACAGACACTACAGACACCACATTATAAAGCGTTTCCAGAGAGAATGAAGTCACCACACATAAATAAATAAATATTAAGGGACAATCTTACACAAATCCACCTAGTCCCACAATAAGATCAATAAGGCTTTTGTTATGGGTACTAGACGACGATATATATAATAGATAAATACATAGAAAACATTCATAACTCACGAACACAAAAAAATGCCCTGACCAGGATTCGAACCTGGGACCTTCTGCTTCGTAGGCAGTCACTACCAACTAGGCTAGGGCGCCGTTAAACACATATTGCATATACTACACTTAACATTATAATTGTAAATAATTTTACAGTACGTGGTGTTATTTTACCGCCCTAGGGCAATAATGAGGACTTTACGTGCCTGAGGCGAATATTCAAAGTGCCATATGTACTGTAAAACGTCGTACGATACACGTGCAAAGAGGTAATTCGCAACTCGGTGTCTATTTAAAACACTCCCTACGGTCGTGTTTTAATTTATCGCCACTCGTTGCGAATTTTCTCTTTTTCGCCTTTGTATGGTAATGTAAGTACTATTAATTTTCAAAAGAACAGTTTGTAACCGTGGGTTCAACTGAAATAAGAGGTCGGGCTTCTATAAGTTAGCACGAGACTGCATATGTGCGGTCACCGCCAGTTGTCTCGTATGCTCTGCCACAGTTGAGGTGGTCAGTGCTAGACCCTAATTGAAAGCTTATGATAACACTTACCAGTCTCAGTATCCACGGTGTACGAGAGGCCAGCCCACGGGTCGTCCTGGCGAACAAATACTCATGTCCAGAGGCCGGAATTTCGTGGCATTTTAGAGCTGTCTGGACATCTCAAAGATGCCACGAAATTCCGGCCTCTACAGCGCAAGCACAAGGTTACTGCGACATTATCTCGAGTAAGACATCTTAACCCTGGAAAAATACGGTTATGACAGACAGTAAATTATAATGATTTACTCAAATTTCATTCGAATCACGCATTCATTCGCATTCTCTCAGTCATCATCTTAACCCTGTGAAAACGAGTGCTGTAAAGGGCTCGAAACGTAGGATCATGGTGTTAATAAACGCGATTAATCCGTTCTAAAGTGTTTAATTTCAATCGAATTGGATATTTATATTATTTATAGATAGTTAAAAATTCTGCAAACTTTTCTTCCGGAAGTCGGTAAATATTAAAAAAAGCTTACGTAAGTCGATTTTTTAAATTTACGGTAATAAATATTTTTCTTGTTTGTGAACATGACAACATATTTGTCCTCTATCTGTTATTCTACGTGTTATTTCAATAGAAAAAAAAATTGTAATATGTAGAAACTGGTCCCCATTTTAAATTTGTGACATGTGTGTACATAGTTGTGACGATTATCATGTAACGATATTTTGTTGGATTTTGTTGTCTACATCATAATAGCTTTTAGCTTAAAAATCAGCTATTATAAATTATTTCCCTAATCAAAATTTCCATACAAGCTGTCAATTCAATGACTAGATTATCCGTCATTTTCTAACTGTTCGGATTAGACTTGGACAGTTGTCTTTCTCGAGATACTGTCGCGACACTCTTGTGCTAGGGGTAGTGGACAAATCACAAATAGAGAGTAGAGTAGAGTTACAAGAGTAAGAGAACTTAAAGTGCGTGAGAAACGTGACATGTACGGAGGGCGCCACTGAGCGTAAGCAGGCAACATTTAATAAATGAAAAGACATATTTGACAAGAAAACTGGTATATTAAAATACTTATATCGGGTTACTCGCCAGTGGCGGCGCCTCGACATATGTCTTAGGCAAGCCGGTGGGAAAATAGTTTCCTCCTTTTTTTTAAAGGGTCGGCAACGCGCATGTAACACCCCTGGAGTTGCAGGCGTCAATAGGTTACAGTGACCGCTTACCACCAGGCGGGACGTATGCTTGTTTGTCACCGTCGTAGTATATAAAAAAAGTTTATTTTTTTCTTCAAACTTGATAGGGAAAAGGTGCTGTTTTCTATTCCACTAGGCAAGCCGGCAGGAATCGAGTTCTATGGACGGACTGCCAGTGTTACTCACGTTAATAAAGTCGAAAGTAGCTCGACATGTTTCGGAAAACGAGCTATTGTCGAGCTATTTTCGATTTTATTGACGAGTAACCCGATAAGTATAGAAATATAATATGTCTGGTGTTGCCAGTGTAGTTTCCGTTAAGTTACACTTAATTTCTACATTTTTCTGCTGCACTGTAACTCTCTACTCTCTTAGGAGGGCTTAAATAAGAGAAATATTCGTGCGCCACAAGTCACACCTATACTCTTACTATAGGCATTACCCATTTGAAATTATGTGCCATTTATTTTTAACTGCACGTCTATGATGCACAAAGTTTATTAGAATGACATGTCTCATAATTAAGTATACCTAACATAAGGTGGATGCACGGGTTTCATACAAAAGTTTTCACAGCTTTATGACGCATTTGCTAAATATTTCTGTGTTATAATCGTTCCATTTAGTGGACCACATTAAAGTTGATAAACTTGTTGAATTTTCGTGATTAATGCCTTATTCTTGTGTTTTAAGATTCCATTCTCGAGAAATGGGTAAAAATAATAGAAATGTTAACAAAAACGCCCTTGTTTTTGTACACGCGCAAATGAAGGAGCACGGTTCGTTATATTCGTCAATAATAACATAAAAATGTTTCCGGGATATGCTAAAAACCTGCAATAACTTAAGTATGGAAATGTGCTTGTGCAGAATCTTCTCAATGACTTAACTAGGGATATAACAGGGCATTTTTCTAGGCGAGTGTGTATACACATAAAAAGTATCATTCATTAACAACCTGGTCGTTTCATACATTTCTGCCGATCAGGATTGGCTGATTTCAACTATTATAGCCTGACAACTCTGACAGTAGATTTTTTTTTCGAAAATATGGGTGGCATTAAAATAAAAATAAATATTCTACTGTCAGAATGTGGTTGTCAGACTATACAGGATGTTTTTAGGTCATGGAACAGGAGTGAACAGGGTACCGGGGAGGGTCACACTGAGCAAATTTCACTATGGCAAACACGAAATCGTGAAAAAAATTCCTAATTATGAGTTCATTGATAATTAAGTATCAACTAACTCATACTTAGGAGGAAAATATCAATTAAACCTTAATTAGGAGTTTTTTTTTTCGGGATTTCGTGATTGTCCCCATAGTGAAAGTTACTCAGCGTGGTCCTCCCCGGTACCCTGTTCACTCCTGCTCCATGACCCAAAAAACATCCTGTGTAAGACAACATTCATTTTATGATGCTCCAGTGTTACAGTCAAGTGTAAAAATATGGTGGTGCACATCTTACGCAAAAATATGTCCCATAGCACCTTATGCCGGTGTAATAAGAGCGTAGTACCATATTTATGAGCCGATTATGTCTTGACTGTACAGAGGCCATCAGATATATTAAAGCGTCCGAGGTGCTCAAAAATATCTGAATGAGCACGTCGAATGAGTACGCCCATGTATGTAATATAAAATAAATAAATACCAGAAAAATTTAGAACTACCCTCAAATAAAATAAAAAACAAACCTCCTTCGCCTCCGGGTTGAGCAGCGACGCCTTCACCTTCTCTATCTTCTCGGTCTCTTCTTTCTTCTGCTGGATCTTCTCTTCTGCCATCTTCAGCTCCTTGTCGATCTGGTCTCCGAGCTCCACCTTGGTGGCTGCAGGGCCGGACTGGAATTGGAAAAATAACTTAGAACTTAGGAGAAAGCAGGAGCTCGCTGGTTCGATCCCAGCCCTGGGCACTGGGGGCCTTTGTCACTTTTTCTGTAGAATCGCCGTCAATCAAAAGGCATCAGATGTTTTATCACTGTTTCTCCTATTTTCACACTACCCATTGGGGTAAGATTCTGCCGCGAAAGCGGGAGGTCGCTGGTTCGATGCCAGCCCTGGGCACTGGGGGCCTTGGTCACTTTTTCTGTAGTATATGACATCTCTTTCAATTTATAATGGGGTAAGATTGTTTGAAAGAAATTGTTCTTTTTTGCCTACCCTTTTTAATATGCGTCTTAAATTATTACTTTGTATTGAAATAAAGAGTACTTAAGTACTTTTATTTCATGTGAAGTAATTGAGTAAAAATATTACAATTTAGAGACGAGAGCAGTCGTTTTTCTAGCAATATTAATCTGGATAAAATCAGGTATCATCACTACATTTTCCTTCTTTTGGCATCAAGCATCCCTCTATGAAGATTAATTAACAGTTTACTAAAGAAAATACCTTATTTTCTTACAATTACGATTAAAAATAGTACATAATATTTATATTAGAAAGAAAGGAAAAAAGAAAAACTTATGACCTCGGGCGAGACTCGAACTCGTGACTCTGGGATACCTGCCCATCGCTCTGCCAGCTAAGCTACCGAGAAACACTCGGTGGCCCCGAATTTCACCATCCCTCATATACGCTGCCATAGAAATTCTCAATTTCATATATTTTTCAGGTACCTCACAAAAACAGTACTCACCGGTTGTATGGGGTCCTCGAGCGAGAAGCCCATATCGACGTCCTGCTTCCACAGCACCTCGATAAGATCCATGTCCTGCAGACAAACAAATAAACTTGTTCATTTGAAATATATATATTAACGAAACAAACATTATTAGAAATTGAAGGAAAACTTCGTGAAGAAACCTTCATACATCCGCGATGGAATTCAATAGCTGTATGTGAAATCTCCATCCCGTTTTGGACCAGCTTGGGGAATAATAGCCCAGATCTTGAAATAACGTGTTATTATTTCATGCGCCTCAATATTTTCATTACAAAAAAATATCTGAAATAACTACAGCGGTTATATATTCGTCTAAAACATCTTCATACCAAACCTATAATCATTTAAACCTGTACATTATATTAACCTAATACCTAACCAGACCGGTCCGAAAAAAAAAACAAAATCACATATAATTATACGGCCGCCATTTTTGATTGGCTTAATACCAAATTAATAACGAAATGTAGCTCAAAAAGCTTTAAAATATATGTTACCTAAAGACAAAGCGAAATGAACCTGACGCTAAAAGAAATAAAGTTTAAAATAGACTAGTGGTGAAATTATATTAAACCGTTTTAAATTCTAAATTAAATTCTTGATTATCCCAAAGAGCTGAAGTTTAAGAAAGTCGTAAGTCGCTAAAGTACATTGCAAAAGCTGCTTTAAATGAGCCAACTTTAGAGTCTGTTTTAGTTTGAAGCTTGATTTATATTTGAAAGACCCACGCTCAGGGCAGTTTTGATGAGAAAGTTGAGGCTGGAGAACTTTAATGAAGCAGTGGGTTCTGTCGATTAAGTTTAGGAAAAAATAAATAAACGTCGCAGCCACAATCTTGCAAACGCGTTACATTTTTACGGTTCCGTTCCTTATTGGTGAAAGATAAACTCTTATGATAGTTATGGTGTGACTTCGTCTGTCTGTCTGTCACATCGTCAAATATCTCGAGAACTACTTTATCGTGAAAGTAATTTTAATTTATTTTCAATTAAATATGCCCGATAAAAGAGGTGGCAAGTATAAAAGTTTAGTTACTGGAACATGTCGGGTATAATTTGAAAGGGTTTGTTTTGCACATCCTAAAACAGTTTTGTATAATTTACAAAAAAAAAGCTAACGAAAATTAAAAATATATATATACCAGTCTCCCCTGCCTTATCTCCGAAGTTTACAAAGGAAAAAATTGAAGATTATACACAACGTTGCAAACCGGTTTCTATTTTGAAATTTCGGAGTGCGGAAGTGCTAAGAGAACCTTTAGCATAATAATAATATTCCGCATATTATGCGGGACCCTACTGCGATGGTATCGCGTCGCAGCGGGACTTCGAGATAATCCGGAGCGGAGCGCGCTTTTTGTGCGGGTTGGAGACTTGTATGAGTTCAGGCACATAGGCATTCATGTACAGCTTATATTCTATCAATGTGTATACAACTATACAGTTAGACATGATCGAGTTTTTGTACCGTGGTAAATAAGCATACGAGGAAAGTATACGATTTATAGCATAGATTACGGGCATAATCTAAAAATCTAAAAAATAAAAAGAATCCCCGAAATGCTGGTTCATTGTTATTTTAAATGAATACCTCATCGACCAGAATTTACCAGTACAGGTACTTACCAGGAAATTACCGGTAATTCTGAAATTACATATTTCTTGATTGCGTTCCTTAACCACACCCACTGAGGTAAAAAAAGAACACGCTCAAGTAACTTTATGTCAATATTTACAATCAGCATATCTATCAGTAGCAAAAACGATAATCATAAGTATTATGCCAAAGAAATGTGTAAATGTGTAAAATGTGCCGCCGTATGAAAAAAGGACGTTACTTGATATTTTTATCCAAAATGGAGTAACACATGTACATATTCAGAATAAAGACGCATCTAATGGTATATGAATTTAGATTTTTAATTTCACTGTAGATTCGACTTTTTCTCTTACGGCGCGCGGCAGCAGCATAGCAAACGAACAAAATATTAGATATCTAACCAATAAATGATAAAAGAAGGTTTTTCTTTCTGTTTAAGCTTATTTCTGTTTGTCGAAAATTGGTTGGAAAAAGTGCAACAAACCAATCACACAATTAGCTTGGCGATGCGACATTAACGACATCTATCGTTTCAAAATAAAACTAATAAGTTTATTGTTGAAATTGAAAACAGCGCCATCTATGAAACTGTGTAAACAATTTTTGTACACATAAATAAAAGCGCCATCTATTAGAATATCAATACAACACGATGAAAGCTACTCGCACTGTCGCACTACGAGTAGAAATTCAATTATCTAACTAACCCGGTCAGTAACAAACGCCGCTACTCAGCGCTAGGGGGCGCTGAAACAGTTATTTAAACCTACTACTAGATGGCGATAATAATGCTACTAGAAATCCACGCTAGAGGGCGCTACAAGGTTTAAATGGATGTAATGCATAATTATTAAATTAGTATGTAAATTTGATATGCGTTTCACGTGAGGTATTCATTCTCCTCTAAGATAATTAAATAAATATTAATGCTAGAAACGAGATAAAATACAGACGCTATATATTATTTAAATAAAAGAACATTCACCTTTGCGATAACAAAAAAAGTTTACAAGGTAGGTATAAATAAACACTGTGTTACCACGGAGATTCGTATTTACAGTTATTTGAATAGATAATTTACCAGTAACGATTTAAATGCGTTGTGTTGTTTTATTTAAGTATGTGCATACTTTATAAACACGTTAAAACTTTGAACCTATCAAAAACTGATCCAAAAAATGTGCGCGTTTTTAGGGAAAGGTAACACTTTCGGCTAGCGACAAATGCCGTTATTCATAAACGCTCATCAAACCTCCGTTAATTAACCGTCATCATTTGTCCTTATCTGTCAGTTTGACATTTGCGTTTGATAAAAAGGGACAAAAGATATTTTAACTAATATGGGTCTGGTAAGTTTTTATGAACAAGGCGGAAAGTATGTAGTTAGAGTATTTTTACTAAATGTATGCGTCACAAAATATTTTCTTAGTGAGCTCTACAACAATCACATAAATGTTTGAAATTAACCTTTTTAATTTTAGCTGCTAGTTGTTTGCCGGTACCTAGGTACCTACTTATAGATACCTAATTATACATTATTCTATGTATAGCATAATAATAATTTCTGACATTTCTGACAAGCATCGAGCGCAGTAACGGTAGATTAGAGGGCATCATACTATCTTTTTCTTACGGTAGTATTATCACCCCGAAAGTAGGGATGGATATATTTTTTTTGTCCTACTGTTACTTCGATCGTTGGCTTGTCAGACTATATTAGAAGATTATTTGGAGGCGTTTGCTTCAATAAAATATTAACGTTATCAACACGAATGATTTGAACGTGTTAGACCTTAAATTACACGTAACTTATTATATTTTAAGGCTTATTTGATGGCACAGCAAATAAATACGTAGCTAGTTACTTTCAGTAATTCGTACTGTAACAATACCGATTTAAGTTACACATTTAAGAAACATTTTATTTCTACCCACAGTAAAAACCTATCACCGTGTCTCTATAGTTTCTTTACCACATCGATGGTAAACCAGATAAATCTATGACTTACTCGCAACTTTTACTATATTTTAGGATTTAAGGCGGTTGTTAGAGTCGTTTTGATACAGTAGCCTGCAAAAATATCTTTAGCTTGCCGAAAAAATATGTGAGACGCTTTTATGGATCAATGTAGCCAAAGATACTATTGCAAATGACTGTACTAGACTAGATTCTATCGCGTAAAAAATTGCATGGGCAGTTTATGAATGAATTCAGTTATAAATTACCCATGTACTATTGAACGCGTGTGTAACTGTGTACATCTATTTTAAGTATTTTTTTTTCTTATTCAACATACCTACAAATTACCACCAACAAACCAGTCCATAATTAACCACAATAATGTCTTACGTGTATGTTACCAACCGGATTAGATAAGTAATAAATAAATAATAAGAACCTACAGTATAGTATCTACATTTTTCAATCTTATCTGAACCGCATCATGTATTTAACTATTTATTTATGCTCATGCCTACATCTTCTACGAACAAACTAGAATAGGGACAAGGCTAACAAGCATTACATTTAAGAATACAACTCTTCAAATTACATATTCAAATATATGTAAGCTGCAGAGTTTCAGAAAATCACCAACAGATTTCGCTACAAACAGCCATCAAACTTCCAGAACATGCAAAACCATAAACTCTACACATAGAGACGGCGCCACCGTCAACAAAAACAACAATATCGTATGTAAAACGTTTAGTTCCTAAATTCCCCGCACGCATAGATAAAATTGTACAATTCCTAGTACAAATTAAACATTCGTTCAAGCGCGGCGCTACTGTTAAACAAAATCGGCTAAAATGAACAGTGAAGATTTAGTTCCAAATTTGTCCGCATGCCGAATAAACTATGTAAATTTTCACGAGGTCGCATGCGGTCAAGGCAATGCAAGGTTGTTCGCAATTTGGAATAAGAGTAAATATAGATATCTACTGGATACAAAAAGCTGTATTTAATCTTAAAAACATTATGCTTAAGTCCTTTTGAGTTTAAAATTGCGATCTTGAGCTCATTTTGTGTGAATCATGCATGGATAGTTTCACAATATTGTTTATTACGAACAATAAATAGAAAAAAATTTAAACGCTATAAATCAATTTTAAGGACTATTTGTGCATTCGTTTGAAGATATTTGTCGCAATAATTGACAACATTTCATATTTTGAAGTTTTCCATTTTATGAGCTAATCAGAAAATAGAAGGCATTTTAAGCGACACGTGTTTTTTCTTTTTCATGATAACTCAATTTTTAATATAAAAAAACAATTTTTAAATGTCGCTCATTCTAAAAGAGCGTAAGTGGATGATGACGTCACTTTTATAACGGAATCTGGGGCAGACAAGTTAATTAAAAAAAAGTTATCTGTGACATTGACACTGATAGTTGTCAAAAGTGGCGGTTAGGTTATTGAGATAGATTAGATTTGTATTTTGCTAGTTTTGTTAGCGGTTTGTAATTGTTAAGAACTATTAACATAATAGATATAACGGTCATTTAATATGTTTAAAACGATGGCATCAACTAGTAAAGGCTGTCAACTTTGCCATTACTAAAATATTGCTTTATGTCAGGTCAGACTGCAACTGTAAAAACAACTCTAAAACATGGTCTGAAAACCATTTTTTCTTCGTTCCCGTTAAGAATCGAGCAGAATGGTGTCATGCAGCAGGACTAAAAGGCACACCATCCAGTAATTTAAAATATTTGATGAACATTTAAATGTAAGTATTCTTTGTTTGCTTTCATAAAAAATAGATCACAACAGTACCTTACCTAAGAAGATAACATCATGTTTTGTATCATTTCAGTTGGAGGAGAACTTGGAAAATTATATCTGTTGGAAGACTATGAAAGAGACAACAAAGGTACCTAAATGCAAGACTCAAGACCTATCTTCCAATGTTTATAACACCATTATGTGCAACATCAAATTCAAATATAAACCAACAGCAAATTGATACTTTTAATGAAGCAAAAACTGACCTACATGGTTGTCAAAGTGTGCAGTGCTCTCCTGAAGGGCACACCACAAGACTCAAATTAATGTAAAAATGTCACATCATACAACCCAGTGTTCTCTGTTAAAACCAAAAAAGTTAGTACTTCAGAATACTGTACAAAAAAGTCCATCATCAGGCACCATTCCTTCACACCTTGGAAGTACTTAAGAAGTCACAGAGTTCGATTCAACATCTGAAACATCTGCACCTGGCTTGGAAAATAAAGGATTCGTCGGCAGAGATTTTATGATGTCAATTATAAAGAAAATGCCAATGACTTATTTGGAACTCCCATGTAAATATTATTGGATTATTGCCTTTCTATCAAATAATGCAGTCATTAAATTAAACATCATAACAGTTTATAAAATAAGAAACAATGATACATTCACTAAAATGGCTGACTTATTTCAAACCCTCAGAGTCCATATTGAATGTGTTATCAGGAGAGTCAGGATTTACAAATTTCTGAAAAGACATTCAACAGAGAACAAGTTTGTCAATACTTTGGGTGATGCTGTACTTGTGGCCTGCGGATTGATAAATATACAATCTCCTATAATAAAAAATATGTAATATTTCTGTGTTTCTTTTTCTCATTACATTATAGTAATGTTAGGTATACTATGGTTTTAGACATTTACTATGTAAGTATTTTTTTTACTTTAGTAGCCTGTAGGAACCTTCTACATTTGAGATTCTTATTTTCTGTGAAAATGTTAATCATATTAACATCCAAAAAAATTTACTAAATCAAAACTTAGAAACAGTACTTATTGTATGTATTAACTTAATACATACAATAAGTACAGTTCCTAAGTTTTAATATAGGGCACCCGAGGACAGAGGGGATGTTATAAGAATATCAATCATCAATGAAATAAAAACAGTATGGTTGTTACATGAGTAAAAGCAATAATTTATTCAATACATTTTAGATTATCATTTCAATTGCTTACTAGTAAGTAATTAACACTTTGTTGCACAAAAAAGGATATGAGTTTACAAAAAGGTACCTATTTATAAATAGAAAAATAAAAACGCGAACTTATCCCTACAAGGGATCCCTTCCAGTTAACCTAAGTAACAAATAACCTAGTTGCTATTAATATTTACTTTACGCTATCTAGTAGTTTTGGAAAAACATTTGTAACCCAAAAACTTTCAGCAGCTGTAATGATGTGTTCAATATAGGTTTTCTCAGGTTTTTTTATGAACCCAGTAGACATTAACCTCTTTATTTTCCTCGAATTTGGGGCTTGCAACACAAAATAACCCATCCTGTTTGTTTGTTTCATGCATTTGCAGGTTTATTTGGGCTTTAAATCTGTCACATACCTGCCCATCTTCAGTGACATAGTTTTTGACAGCCTTTTCTTTTGAAGGGCATATGACCTTGATGACATACTCGTCAAAAATACCATCAGGTGATGCTTCCATTATAGGGGAGATAATGTAAAACTCAAATTTATTGATATTTATTTCCAGGTGCTTCTCTACTTCTTTGACATTCAACATTCAGTAACTGTCTCATGTTCCTTATTTATATGCGCAATTACTTTATTCAACTTTGTGTAAGTGTTTTGTTCCGGACTGATTCGGCATTGCACTATGCATTTTCCTGCTTCTCGTTTAACTTCCACATATCCTATAGCATTTTCGACATAGGAAGAACAAGAAGACAACTATGTTTTTGCCCCTCTGATTTCAGCTGCATTATAATTATCACTTGTCATTGTGTACTCCATCATCATCAATGCTTCTACACACGGCAGGTCGGTGCTATCAGCGAAAAGCCCTCTGAGGGATTCATTGATCCAGCAATGCCAAGTTCGTAATAAAGTAGGTTATATGTTAGGTATATCGGAGTCCAGTGAGAAAGTGCCAAGTCGTTTATGATATTCGAATACGAGCAAATTAATGAATTTAAAAGAAATGATAGCGTTGAGTATTTCAAATTATGTGACAACTGAAATATCAAACCAACGTCTGACATGATAAACGTCAAACGTCAAACTTTTTAATATTTCACTCTCTATCACAAGACTAAGGACTTTCTCGATTATGCTATAAAAGTGACGTCATCACCCGATTTACACTAATTCACGATTTTCTTCAAAATTAACTAACAAAAAAATCCAAAAATATTTTTTTCGAGTTCTTCATACATGTTTACCGAAATGGTTTTTGAATTGGCATCATTTAAAAATATGAAATGTTGTCAATTATATTAACGCACGCATTTAGGTAATACGTAAGCAAATATGGAACAAAAACTATTTATAAGGACGATGGTTGAATCGGCAAGATATCTAGGTCGCTGCGGAGTTGACAACAGAACAGAAGGGTTTTAGCACACGCAGGTTGGCCAACATAAACAAAATAAGTAATGCCACATAAACAAAAAGGAGGACAAACTCGCAAACGTTGACGCAGATGGCGCTGCAATCAAAACAACATTTTGAATTGACCTACCTACTATAATTAGGTAGTAACATTTGTGATTATTATTTGTTTTAACATTACATCTCAAAACTTTTGCAGCTGAACTGCGGAGTGCGGAGCGAGAGACTTATGCCTTTTTTACATGTAATGTTTTTGATGGAATAGGAAATGTCAGAAGCGTATTCCTGTCAGAATATAGCTTGATGATGATGATATTGATGATAGATACACATTTTAGTTTTATCGATGTTTGTTTTCTAAGTGAACTAACTGTTATTCATTATCGACTATATTATTGTTATTAATTCGTTTAAGTATAAATTAGTATGCGTTGTTGAAAATATAAATATATCTGATCACACGCACGCGTGAGGGCGCGTTGCGAACCCTGATAGTTTATACCGCCTTAAGGAGGAATATTTTGTGTCAACGTAAATCCCCCCGGTGAAAACAAGGGTAGCCTACGTCCCACCGCTAACACTGGTGAATGATCAATTGTGATCCCTATGCCAACTACGTCTCTACGTCTACGTCTACTCGTAGATCTCTTCAGTCAATGGTTTTGTTGTTCACTGCATAATGTAGGCATATGGCGGCGGAGCGTGCCATATTAGTCCGTGTGTGGCGAATACAGGTCGATATAACCGTCGAAAAAGTTTCTAGTAGCACTGAGCCACACATTAAGTTCAAATAGTTCTATACACGGAGCGGCCTTTGGCCCCTTTCCCTTCTGCTAAAAGGAGTCATACAAATCATATCATTGTATGTACTGGCAAGTCTATTACTACGCAATCGTACGAATAGCCATGTAGGGAAGACGCGAGGGTGGAGAGAGTCCTCCAACTGCAGCTAACTCTCAAAACCACCATATCAAGGGTCAAGATATGCCGGATATACGCATCTTCATAGCGATTTCCCAGCTTATGCCCTGGCTCAGGGTCCCTGCGGTCCGTTTCGGCAACTAATCCCGAGGTTTGGCGTAGGCGCTAGTTTTACGAGAGTGACTGCCATCATTCAACGTCACATTCAGTTCTAAGTTGTACCCACAATAAAGCTGTTATCGAATAAGGTGCACAACCATCGATTTGACCTTTTATCGGTATACATATCACTATCACACATTGATAGCGTGATATGGGATAGATAAAGCATGAATCAACATTTTGCGTGCTATTTTACTACACTACACATTTCCACGCACTATGAGAATTACTATTTTAGCGATAACGCCTGTTATTTACCTCTTCTTTTATTTTCTCTAAGCTGTGTAGTGAATGTAGTGATTATTTTGAGGTAATAATAAAAATAAGTATTTGCACAGTCACGTCTATAAATATCGTTACACTTCGGAACTTATTACAGGGAAGGGTCAAAATTTAATACAAATGCATATATGAAGCCGACCGTATGTTTTTTGGATTTCATGTATATCGTGTTTTTGTATAATTAATAAGTAATAGAAACATATAAGCAACCAACGGTTCGTACCAATGAGTATTTCGGAACGTATGTAGGAAGTATAGTCTGACAACCCAACGAGCGCAGTAACAGTAGGATAGAGAGCATCATACTGTCTTTTTCTTACGCTAGTAATACCACCCTGAAAAAAGGGATGCATATAGTTTTTTTGTCCTACTGTTACTGCGCTCGCTCTCTTGTCAGACTATAAGTATCATTTGATATTTTACCAATCGCTTTTCGATGAATAAAAAAAATTGTGAGGAAACCGGACTAATCCTATTAAGGCCTAGTTTACCCTTTCAGGTCAGATGGCCGTCGCTTTCGTAAGTCTAGTGCCCACGCCAAATCTTGGGATTAGTTGCCAAAGCGGACCCCAGGTTTCCTGAGCCATGGCTTAAGCTATTATTACCTACATGTAAATTTCCTTACATTTTTGTACATAAGTGCGAAACCAATGCTAGATGGCATTCTCTCCCGTCAAACCTTTGGGCCAAACAGAGATCAAAAGTTATACGTGCGGGAAGGTATTATGAAACACGCAAAAAACTTTTCTTAGAAACCTCTCTGCCACTCTATCTCTATGGTCTGGTCTTATTATTCCCACAAGGGCTTAGACAACGATATGAGTGTGTGTTGCCCAGCCGCCATCATTGTTTACAGTCTATTTCCGGTGGCCACGTGCCCACGTGTTCAATCTACGATTTTGGCAGTAAATGGTGAAACATTATTGCAAATTTTCACGGGAACATACTACCCTACACGTGTGTCGGTGTTGGGCAGGAACGAATTAATATGAACGATGAAGATTAGATGCATAAATAAAAAAAAACCCAAACATAATTTTTTTTTTAAACTATGCGAAAATCAGGAAACAAATTCGAAATTTTAGAGTGGTTAGACCAGTTACCCAAACGCGTTATACTCTGACAAGCCAGCGAGCGCAGTTACAGTAGGATAGAGAGCATCATACTGTCTTTTTCTTACGATAGTTTTAACACACCGAAAAAAGGGAGGGATATAGTTTTTTTGTCCTACTGTTACTGCCCTCGCTCGTGGAGAAGTGGGGGAAAACGCGCATGCAAACGGTGCTATGGGAAACTGGTCTAGCTACTCCTGAGTATGTATGACATTTTGTTATTCTTGTTTTATTTGAGTTAACTCAATGATTTGAACAATACCTCTTTGTATCGTTTTCTCGGTGTCGCAGAACTTTACTACGCCCTAACTCCCCCAAAGGGTCTTAGCCCCCCAAAAGGGCCGGAGGGGTGCACGTTCGTGTCCAGACGGCGCGAACATTGCCCCCTCTTTGTTTCCTCATGGAGACCTTCTATATTGATTTTGGAGGTCTACTTAGTACGCTGACCTTCATAGTGTTTTTCCTTATATCGCGGCCTGGAGTCCGCTTTGGCAACTAATCCCGCTCGTACTTTTCAAGCTAGAGCTTATCGAAACTTATTGTACGAAACGTATCATTTGATAATTACCAATCGCTTTTGGGCGAAGGAAAACATCGTGAGGAAACCAGGCTAATCCCAATAAGGCCTAGTTTACCCTCTGGGTTTGGAAAGTCAGATGCCAGTCGTTTTCGTTAAACTAGCGCCTTCACCAAATCTTGGGATTAGTTGTCAAAGCGGACCCCAGGCTCCATATATATTACCTGTAAATTTCATTTCATTTCATTTATTCCTTTAATTAACACTAACAGCCAATATATCATCCATAAGAGACAACGCACGGTGCAACGGCGAGTGTGATTGAGCACGAGTTCGCGCCGGTGGAACTGCAAACAGCATGCGGCGACGGGGGCGCAGCTGCATGTTGGTGACGGGAGGTACTCGGAGCGGGATTAGAGCTAGTAACAGTGGGTTATTTACTAGGCCACGTATTAGAAGAAAGAAATATCGCAATAGTGCCATATTCCTTCTAACCTCGAGGGTGGTGTAGTTGACCATACCAAGTATATAAAGACTAGGGTATAGACGAGGATAATACCCATAAAGTTTAAGGAAAAGGACTCGAGCAAAGGATTTTTGTACCTTCTCCAACATGACAGTGTGTTGATGATCATGAGGAGACCATACTACAGCGTTTGTCTCAAGCCGGCTTCGTACATACGAATTGTATAATATGTAATGTTATGTGCGTTGAACGGTCTTGACTGGCGGATAACGAAACCTAGGCATTTTCTCGCGGCACTACAGGTGCTTACAGGTCCTTACATTTTTTTTATTGTACAGGAAATAATGTACATAAGTGCGAAACCAATGCCAGATGACATTCTCTACCAGTCAAACGTTTGGGCCAAACAGAGATCAAGAGTTATAGGTGCGGGCCGTGCGGGAAGGTATTATGGAACACGCAAAAAACTTTTCTTAGAAACCTCTCTGCCAAAACATAATTTAACAATATTATAAGAAAACACAATAGAGGGCGCCACTGGATGGTCGATTTAAAGGGTCTTTTATTATATTTTATCAAAATCTTCGAGATCTGCCACCTTTACGTTTTCTACTTTACGTCAGTACAGACAGATATATATTTATATACGAGTATATATTTTTTAATCGCGAGTGAATAGACATCTTTTAGGCAAGCCTGCTCCATCCTAGACTACATCGGCACTTACCATCAGGTGAGATTGTGGTCAAATGCTTCCCTATTCCTCAATAAAACAGGATTTAAAAAAAAGTAATCAAGAAGGTTCTATCGCGCAATTTCGGCATCTACATCCTACGCGTAGCCGTAGCCGTAGAGCCTGCGCAGGAGTCGACGACCCGAGGTTAAAAACCCCGCAACTGGCGCTAATTGCGAATTTGGCTACGCGCACGAACCATAACAATCGTTTGCGAGTTACACTATTCTGTTAAAACGCGATTTTTTGAGAAAAAATCATAATTTTTAAGGGTGTATTTAGGTATGTCTCTCTATTTTTAGCGTTCCGTATCTTTAAAGGAAAAATTTAACCCTTATAGGATCACTTTGTTGTCCGTCTGTCTGTCTGTCAAGACCCTTTATCTCGGGAACGAGAGATAGCAAGTTGAAATTAATACCATATAGGTAAGTATGCGGCAGCTGTGAAAGACCATACCTCTACGTCAACGCAATCAAAAGATACGGCTGTTTATGTCGCATTTCCCATACATTTGCAATGGGAATCAAAATGTATAGGGTACTTCCCGTTAACCTAGAATTATTAAATTTGACAAAAAGCAAGAGCTTGTAGTAACTACAGGAGAAAATCCGAAAACCGTATAATTGCCGCGCACTGAGACCGTGCCACCAGTATTTTTAAATACCTAAGGTATAAATGGGGGGGAGGAACCTTAGTGCGGAACCCTCGGTGGGCGAGTCCGACTCGCACTTGGCCGGTTTTTTTAATGACATACTTAGGAGACAAGCGATCAGAAGGCAAACGTGCAGGCCCGCTATTTGAAGCAACTCACATTGCAAGTAAACCTATTCCATATACTTTCACTAGAATAATCAGTAGGCGTTTTTATTTTTTGTTGTAGAAAAATAATTTTTTGCTAAATTCGAAATTTTTATCACTATTGTATTCAGAATCGCGAGGTTTCTAGCGTGCGAGCGTTCTAGAGTGGCCTAGGGTTGATTGACTGTACCTACTCAGAAAGAAACATGGTAACAAATGAAAGGATTATAAAATATGACTAATATTCCATGTGAGTCAACCAAAAGAACTATCTGTCTCCCTCGCACTCAATAGCCAGAAAGAGACGATAGATAGACCTATGACCACAGACTACACAGACACCGCATCGTATTATGCAGCGTCTACAAACCACGAGGTCACCTCACATATGCAGTATTTTACTTGTAAAATTCTACGATTCTATCAGCAAAATATAGTACCTACACCATTTTATAGTAAAACAATCCATGTTCACTCTTAAAACACATTAATTGTGTAGGTATTAAAAGCGGTAAACAAGAAATTACGAACGAGAAACTGCGGACTAGACGACGATATATAATAGATAGATATATATGAATAATTAAATATAATTTAAACTTTTGTGAGACATACTGATATTAAATTGCAACGGTTAACACTCACGTATTTTTATCACAATAGGCGTGACATGTTTCGTCTGCGTCGGGCAGACATCGTCGGACAGACAGAGTGGTGTTATCACCTTCGCGGCTAGGGCATCACCCAAATAGAAAACAGCCCATAATAAACTCAGGAACAAATATTTATAATCAACACACAAATAAATGCCCTAACCACGATTCGAACCCTTCGTAGGCAGGGTCACTACCGACTTGGCTTAGGAGGCCGTCAAAAATGTGATGAACAACATGGTACACACGGGCGGTACACAATACTATTAATTTTCACAAGTTCAAGTCGTAAACGCAAGTTGCAACTGATATAAGTCGCGCTGTCATATCGAATTTACTGGACTGCATATTGGTATTCGGTGGTAAGGTCCGACCGAGACTTCTTTTTTTGAGTTGACCGAGACCTAGACCGAGATTTTATAATATATAAGAGAAACGTAGATTTTCCACAAAAAAACATGTAATAGTCATAGAATTAAACTGTTGTTTAATATACCCATCACTAAAACACAACATTTACAGTCAAAGATTGAGAAAAAAAGTTTAATTTGCATTACGTACGATAACTAATAGTGTACCGTACTATAATTGCTTAAAATACCCACCAATATCGCAAAAAGTGTCAAGATGGAAGGTTCGGCTAAGGCCGACAATCTCGGCCCAATTTTGGCCGAGACTACCGAGACCGAGATCTCGGTGGTGACCACGAGTTGTCTTATGCTCCGTCTAGTGCCTAGTTGAGGTGGTCTGTGGCCGTGAGTACGCCGGGTGGTGACCTACATTACCACCATGGCCTCAGCGATATCGATTACGGACAAACATATGTTTGCCACAAACGGTCACCAACACACCTGGCCCTATACCACGAAAATCGTCCGATTGCGCCGATTGCGGATTTGTAACTCCATCTCTGTCACACTTGCATATTGGAGTAACAAAGACGTTTTCCCGTCAATGCCAATTTTCGATGTTCGTGGTAGGCGTGCTGGACACTTTACATGAAGTCTTAAGGGGCTACCCGGCATATTTCACTGTTTTTAAAGTGAATAGGCTTTGTTCGACTCCAAGCACAACGCTTGAAAAAAATATATAATGTAGCTAGGTATTTGGTCTACATTTGGTTCCACTAAATTGTCGAAAAACATAATACATCAAGAGAAAAAAAAATAACCGTAAACCCTTTTTTCTACCTTAAATCTGTATCTACTCCCTCATTATGCGTCGTAAGTACAAGAAACTAAGACAAGCATTTTATATTTATGTTTACTTTAAACGCATCTACTGATTTTTGGATAGGTTTAGTACTTTTCGAGAAAAAAGCTATTACACGCATTTTTCCGAAAACGCCGGCTCGAGATGCCTGCGCGGGCGACGGGGGCCAGTCGTATAAGATGGCACTAGTAGTTTATAGGGTTGCGTCCTAGTACAAGCAGCTCTTCCTAGGTGACGACTTATGCTTATAACCGGTATTGTATAACCGGTGAGGAAAGGAAGCGGTAGGGGAAGAAAGCTCAAATCGCCGAGGTCATTGGGATAGGGGACGGCCTTAACATGATTCAGTTTTTGTATGGAAGCGACTCAGTTTAGGTCGTCAACTAATTCGCGTTAACGGGCACCATTTTAAAGGAAATTACCAAATGGGTCCTCGATTTTCCATAAAAATAACTTCGGCCCATACAAAATATATGAAAAAATGCGTTACGAAACTGACCAAAAAAGGGAAACTCTTTTTCTTTTTTTAAATCAATAGTAAGTACTCGTGATTCTGGTTATAAAAAACCCAAAAACTCCCTAATATTAAAAAAATTAATAAAAATGGTACACTTTTTTTTAAAATGCCCGAAGACGTCATGGTAAGGCCCCTGTGTGTTTCTGTCTAAAATTACTGAATTAAAGCCGTTTCAGGCGTCAATAGGATATGGAAAATGGAAACCACTTACTATTAACCGTCATTGTGTTTTCTAATAAACCATTCAATTTATCTATTTAAACAAGCTGGCCAGATACAAAGTAACAAGAAACATTTATTTTCGCGTATAATAAATTCTAACGTCCAATTTGATTTCTTTATTTGACAACTGAAGCGAGATTTGCCGCGCTTTTGTACTTCTGACAGAACGCCAGATTCGCAAGAACAAGAGATGTCGTAACGGATAGATCTAAAAATATAATAGCTGATTTATATTTATTATCAGCACCAAAAACTGTGATTACTACAACAGGGATATCGTCTAATCTTATGCGAATAATGTAAGAAACTACTGCTTTTTACCACTACAATTTAAAATATACTCGAAAAAGGGGATTTCTTTTTTTGTTTCAAAATATATACCTATCCTAAAGAACTCGCGGGACCCTAAAATGGATCGTTCGATGTAAATTATTCATACAAACGCAAAGGTGTCAAATGTTAAAAGTCCGCACTTTACAATTATAATGTCCGTACATTTTAATAACAAACATTGAAAAACAATCCTATCGCTCTCATAATAAGGTCCATTTCTAGTTATATCATCTATTCTAAATTTTACTTTGACATCAGATAAAAATCTGTAACATTTTGAATTTTGGATACCCGCTGCTGCCGCTGTATACTATTATGTATTTAAAAATTCAAATTTCGAGCCTATCTCTTTTAAATTAGGTTCAAAACAGCGCGCCTTCAGCCAAAATCGAAAATCGAATTTCGAATTAAAACGTTCGATATTTAAATTTGTCGTTAACATGACGTAGGTATACACATGCAAGCAATGTTAGTACTTCGAGTTTAACCCCTAAGGGTCACTTGCACCACCGAAAATGGAGGGTTAACCTGAGGTTAACCCACCATTTTATATTGAATTTGACAGTTGACAGCCTACTAACCTAAAGCTAAGCGGGTGGTGCAAGTAGGCCTTAGATAATAAACAAAAGGTTAATTTTCAATTATTTTAAAACTCACCTCTTGCGTGAGCTCGTCCCCACTGTGATGTCCCTCATCTGGCTCCAGCTTCACATCGGGCGGCGGCGACGCTACATCCATCTCACTCACACCACTGGAGCTCGCCGACGTGAAACTCGTGCTGGCTCGCTCCCTCTTCACATCCAACACGAGCTCATCATCGTCAAACATCGGCTGATACACTTCAGAATCCAAAGGCGTGTTTTGCATGAGATACTGCTCTAGATTATCCTGTTGCTGTTTCACGTCTAGATATTCCAAGCTTCTTAGTTCTTTGACGTCTTCGAAAATATCGCCATAGTCTTGAAGATCAGCTAGGTTCTGATCAAAGACAGAGTTAGAATCTCCATATTGGAATTTCTCTGCTTTCGCCGTGAAGTAAGGAACGTATTCATCTATAGCGTTGTCATCGTACAGATCCTCTCGTTCCTTCTTGACTCTGACCTCAAGGTCCTCGGGTTCCTTTTTGATCTGCATCACTTCAGATTGGAAGAAGTCGTTGACATCAAAAGTGCGTGTCGCTATTTCCTCGAAAATGTCAGCTTCCGCTCTCCTAGTAGGCGTTTCTTCGAAAACATCAACCTTAGTATCCTCCTCGGTGTCTTCATCAGGATTTGTGTCTTCAACTTCAACTGTTCTATTGTTGAAGTAGTCAGCAGAGAGTGTGACGACGACGTCAGGGTCCTTCTCCTCTACGTCTTCAACTTTGACCTCCTGGGCGACATTGTCGTCAGCGGACACGCCATCACTCGTGTCGTTCGCGGCCGCGAGCTCAGGCACTACTGTGTCCGTCGCCACATTATTCACTAAGTAAGTATGCAAAACAGGCCCCTGATTATTCCACTGGATATTGTTTTCGCTGAAAGAGCTCCCATACCGTCCTAGGGAATTCAGCTCTTCGAACAACTGTCTCTCGTAGTTAATGAGTATATTGTCTAGAGATTTCGGGTGGACATATCTTGGTCTGATCAAAGTTCTAGCTTCCTGGTCTCCCCAGTCGGAACCATTGGAGATATGGAGCCCAGCTAGAAGCTGCTGAGTCTCCCGTTCCAGGTAATCGTTGGGATCCACTTTGAGAAGACTCAGGACCAGAGCTAGACGAAGCAACTCGTCACCGTACAACTTCTTCAACGCGATCATGTTTTCTACTGCAGATTTCCGTTTAAAAAATTGTATCAGTCTTAAATTTGAGCACTATAAATACTGTGAGATCATTGTTATGTTTATCTTAATTAAAAACTAGCGGCAAGTCCTTTTTTTTCTATCTTCTTTCCTCCTTTTGCGTTTTTCGGGTGACATCTTGCGTCACTCACTTGACGGAGTCCGCGTCTGTCACAGTTACCGCCATTTTTGAGAACATCACTGAATCACTGTTAGATATTCTGGTATGGCGCCAGAAATTTGGAGTTTTCTGTAAAACAAAGATGGCCTTGGAGTCTCTTTGCAAGAACAATTGTGCTTACCTAATTGGATTTGATTATGTTTTAATTTGATCGATTTAACCTAATTACAATTGACGTAAGCAACAACAATATTTTTTTAGCGACAAGTGACAGGTTCAGCGAAAAAACGTTGAATTGGTATTGTAAAGTAAAATTACCTAAAAGGTCGTATAGAAGAGATATTTTTTAATTCAGTGAATTGTGAATGTTGTGATGTAACTTGTTATTGTTTTGATATTTGGATAGCAATAAAAAGTCCTAACGTTTATATTTGATTTATTTATAAAAGTCAGAATATGTGAATTCTCTTAGTAGTCCAAAATACAGAAACTTCTAAAAGTACTGAATAGACATTATACACTTTTGCAGTTGTAAGATAGATACTACAGATACTTTATTCAGTATAAGCATGATGCCTGTTTGCGATGATTTCATTCACAGAAACAAGAAAAAACGGATCCATGTATAACTTCCAAGAAAGATATTGGAACAGCGCCAGGTTCTGAACTCTGAAACCACGATTTATTATTTACAATAATACAACTAACGTTATCCGTCCATACCATCTATACTAATATTATAAATGCGAAAGTAACTGTCTTTCTTTTTTTTTTCTTTTTTATACTACGGCGGTGACAAACAAGCATACGGCCCGCCTGATAGTAAGCGGTCACCGTAGCCTATGGACGCCTGCAAATCCAGGGATGTTACATGCGCGTTGTCTTTGTGTTACCTCTTCAGGCTTAAACCACTGAACGGATCGAGATGACATTTGGTTTGGGGATTTGACTCTTGGGAAAGGACATATGATAGTTTTTGTTATAATTTTACGCAGACGGAGTCGCGGGTGAAAGCTAGAAATTTATAAAACGTATTAAGAATATAAAATATAGGTACCTACCTACCTACCTCATTTCTTTCATACCTTCATATATTCTCTTGCCATTGCCACCAATAAAATACGTATTTATAATCAAAACCGGTTCTTTTTCATAGCAAAACAAAGTTACGACTCACTAGTAAATTACTGTAAAAAAAACGATTTCGCATCCCCTGTATTTGTCTATATTTTGTTGCTTACATCATTACTTAAACATTAGATTCCGATTGCGTTAGTCAACAATAATATCATCTGTGGTAAATAGAGTAAGTATAATATGCGTAATGCGTAACACGAAGATAGATCGTAAACAGAATTTAGAACTACCCCACGCCAGTTTTCTTTATCCCCAGTTTTTTTACATTCCTACCGCAAATTTTAATAAACGTGGATGTTAAGACATTAAAACTATTTAAAACTGCTATGATAACCCAATGAAAAAACATAACATATGCCAGACATGCCAGTATATATATATTTTTTAATTTATATGCCTCTCTCGGACACAAGGGACGCAAATATTTTTTTTTAAAGTCTACTGTATCCTGAAGTTGTAAGACTATATATAATACGTACTCCAAAAATTTAATTAACATATGAAAAAGGAGCACAAGAATTATTTAAATTGAATAGACAGTTCAATCAAAGACAAAAAGCTAACTTTTTTAATTAATATGTCATTAATCTCAGACAATAGGTGGTGTTGTTACTAGCCAAGGCAATGTATTCCACTAATTAGAATTTAAAAGTTTGGTTAGAAACGTGCAACTGACGCTCGGATTTACTCTATTGACCCGTCCAACACACTTAAATATATTTAATTTACATGACAATTGTTTTATTACACTAAATTAGAAAGTTACAGGCAATGGAAAATTTCTACTTGCAAATTAGATAAATCTCTCAAAAAATGACAATAACAAACATGAACGTATGACTCCTTCGCGAAAAAAACACCTAAATATTCCTTTTCTTCTACACCATAAAAAAACCGTTTTAAAACAACACTAGTTTAGTCCATAGACAACCTAAAACTTTCGCGCGCTTTCGCGAAAAACCGCGCTTGATATTTTTTTTTAATTTCCGCGAGACAAAGGTCTTTGTTTACAGCCGAACAGGCGTTCAGAGGCGCGCGCGTCTTGTGAGCAACTGCTGCGTACGCCGAATCGTCGTTCGTTGACCGTCGGTAGATATTTTTCAGTGAGGACACTGCGGTTTTCAAGGTTACCTGCACTCAGTGCCAACATAAGGAGGTGAATGATTTGATCATAGGTTTTATTGGGATCAAGGTAAATCCATGTAATTCCAAAATTAGTAGGGCTCCAAACAGTATTTTGTATTGAAACCATTGAAACCGGTCACAACTCTGTAGTTTCGTCTAAGCTTCATAAATATTAATTCATCTGGACCCAATTTTGAACCTTTTTTCCCCAATAATAAATTCCGAAATGTATACCTATTTATAGAAGCGACTTTACATATTTCGTTACCAATCAATTCATAAACAATAATACGTTACGTAGAAATCTATATCCTATTTAAAATACATGTAATCGCTTTATTCTATAAATTTTATTAAAACTATTAAAAGTAGGTATTAAAAAGGATAGTTGTCCCGATTTCTTCGAGGGATAGACGGCCCCATAGGCATATATCCATCTACCCCCTAAGGGTTCACTTAACCCTGTATGTAGCTAACCGTATACTACACTACCAATTAATATTTATAACTAAGGATGTATCATATTTAGCTGAGTTTCCTTGTTGTTATGCAAAACGACCTCCATTTGAACCGCCTCTTGTCCTCTTTGTGCAATCCTTCCGTCATATTAGTCATGTGTTATTATTATTTATAACGGTAGAACTACCAACTACTAGGTTGGTACTGCCTAAAACCGGTGGAGCCATTCAGCTAGAAGAGGCTCACATCCCCATTTTTTTTTCAGGTTTTTCCGACTTGCTGATGCAGGTAACCCTAGCCAGCCAGGTCTGTCAGAAAAATAGAGGACTGAAATTAGAAAAAAAAAGTATCTACCATTTTTTTAACTTACTTCTAACTTCAAACATAATTTAAAAAAAACAGGTTATATTTTATCTGTAATTAAAATACCTACAAGTTAGATTAACGTTATTTTTGGCGTTAATTCTGTGACTAATAATTTGTGAATACAAATTGAGATAACGAATCGAACTCATTTTATTTACGGAACGATCGTTATCAGTTCAATACTCAAACCAATTAAATAACATAATATTTATAATATAATGAACCGTGAAACCACGACGTAATTATAATGTTTACATTACATTCTTTAAAAAGTGAGATTAAGACATGGCTGCCAAATTGACGGATGTCTTTCTCCGAAATTACTCTTCTATTCTACTTGTTTATGGTCTGACATTGAAGGGACGTAAAGGCCGTTGTCGCGTGGCTTCGTTCCAAATTTAAATCAAACAGATCGGTCGTTTACATTGCACATGTACATATCGGGTCGTTAAAATCGAATTAAGAATCGATTTTCTTTGAGATAAATGGGCAGTATACGTAAACTTCAAGCAACACAGGGAGGGGAGACGGCTACGTACTGTTTCCCCCCCGCCGAAGTACAAGCCCAATTGGGCATACGCGGGTCTGTGTTGACTAGTCCGTACACAAAAATAGATCGAAGTGTGCAAGATTTGTTAGTGTAGTTGTATCATTTTGTATGTGTTAGTGTCGTCATTACAGATTGTTTTTGTATGTGATGTGTGAGAAGTGCGTCTGTGTGCACGTTTTCCCCCGCAAAAAGTGACAGAATAAATTGTACGGTAATATGTCACTTTGCCGTCTCCCTTCCAACTAGTGTTCCAGTTTCTTCCAATGTGTTAAAAGCATGTGTCGATGTTTAAGTAAGTAACTATACGTAGTTTTAGATACAAGAGCTGTTCTCTCTGAATACACAAAGTCCACAGTCCACACTTAGGTCTTCTAGTCCTGTGTCGTGCTTGATCTTTGATGATTTGTTTCAAAAGATTGAAAACGGATAAAAGAGGCAAAATGGGGTAGTTTTCTTGTCGCTTCTTTCTGCTCCATAAGCCAGTTAGAGAAGCGTTCGTAAGTTGAATAAATGTTAATCCTCACAGGGTTTTTATAAATTTTAATTATAGAATGCCCTTTAGGCAATGTATTACTAGTTTTATAAGCCCTCTGGGCATTGTAGACCAACCATTGTTTTTAATTATTTTAATATATTTGTATGTAGGTAGTTTGCAAAAGTAACTTTGTTGATTGACTCGTATTCTCTCAGTCATCATCATCATCCTAACCCTGTGAAAACGAGTGTTGTAATGTAAAGGGCTCGAAACGTAGGGTCATGGTGTTAATAAACGCGATTAATTCGTTCTAAAGTGTTTAATTTCAATGAATTTCATAATATTTACGCCACATCACCACTTTCAAGTGCCCTACCAAATCTTCAAACATACGTAATTTCACATTTTCCTAAAACGCCACCTACCATAGACACACTTAAGCCTTTACTAAACTATTATATGCGCAGGACACAGGCCATTGTATCAATCAACTATATTACCCAATACCAACTGTTAGATCATTTCTAGTATAACTTGAACTCTCCTTCCTTACTAATACCAACCTACAGGAGATTGCACTTATGTTGGTAGTAACTTTAATACGAAGCTCGTTTGTTTACTTTGCTTATTGATTCACGCGCGTGCGCGATTACGAGCACGTGGTTGGAAGGAAATGGCGATAGTATCGAGCACGTGGTGGGAAAGGGAAGGCAGATCCAAGTGCATAGGTGCGAAATGCATTGTTTGTTTTGGTTGTTATTGAACGAAGTATATTGGTGATATTTAGGTCTAGTACATGTATGCTAATACTTGCATATATTTAACGGGGTGTTTCTGACCGAGGGGGTTTAAATGGAAGATAGGAATGATCCTACTACACCTAAAAATGTCTGAATTGGTCTCATTTCTCTATATAACCTTAAGTGAATATTAATAAAAGTTTTATGAGAAGGTGGCTCAACGGTAAGAGCGTGCGACTTTCAATCCAAAGGTCACGGGTTCAAACCCGGCATCGTCAGCTTGTACCAATTAACTTTTCGGAACTTGTGTACGAAATAACCATTATTTTATTATTTTTCCAAATTTCAAACGTATCTAACAAACGAGGAAATTTGATTCGACCTCTTGATATCGAACTATATGAAAATTGGGACCAACTCTAGCTTGTTTCTGAATTTAAAAAATATAAATGTCATAAATTAAATGTCAGAAAAGTTTTCATTCATAGATGTCGTAATGGCGGTCGAAATATATGCGGTTTGAACGCACCATGGAGAGCATATATGTGTGTATATAAAGCAGTGTATGTAATTGTAAATTTATTTATTTATTCGTATGGCATTATTTACAGAGTATTAAAAATAAGTATTAATAATTACGCATTAAAACATTCGTGTGATGTTATTATGAATTATGACCCCCAACCCACACTCGAGTTTTAATGCCCTTCATTATATACAATCACAAACTACTAAGTATATTAAACAAGGACACGCCAGCTAAGGGAACAGACAAGAATGAGTTGACCTCCGCCGTTGCATTGAATCTGGAAATAAACGCATTGTGCATCGTTTCATTAATTCTGTAAATAGCGGGGCGAAATTATAATGCGTTGAGGAATTTTTGATGAGTTGAGGTCACTCTTCACAGTCGGTATTTAAGCACATACGTTGATGTTCATACTCGCACAATGAAATATCCTATCTTCTTCCTAGCGTTTTCTTATGCCGTGGCTCAGGGGCTCGGGGTGTTTTTTTTTCTTTTAAATAACAAGTGGGCTTACTCTTAATGTTGATTTGATTTCGATATCTTTAAACCTCTTAATTGCTAGAAGGGGCACTGAAACTTGAGCAGTTTCATATTATACCCCTTTTGGGACTAGGGGCTCTGTGAGCTGTAGCCCTCGCGAGTACTGGTGATGGTACACAGGCCGTAAACGCCTTTGTGTAATCTATGGCGCTTAGGATCTTTGTACATATTCCCTGAAACTGAATTGACAAAAAAATGTTCTGTAATTAATAAACTTAACCCAAGAATTGGTTGATAAATGCGACCGGTAGAAGAACAAATGGACAGACATACGAAACAAGCTGAAAAGGAAACGCTTCGCACGCTTTGCTCACTCAAATTTCATAGGAAAAGTGGATAAATTCATGACCTTACGCTGGACCCGAACCCGTGACTTTGCATACACGCACATCGCACAACCCACTGCGCTAACGATACCACCGAGGCCCTCAATTTCTCTACCATATCCCTCTAACGCGCTTTAGGCTGGATTTGACCAAACTTTTTAACCAAGAGTAACGCTTACTCTTGGATACTATTGTCAAAATCCCATAGTAATTTGACGTTACTAGCTGAGAGTACCTTCTCGGAAAAAAATTTAGGTAAAACGCTGCCTAAGCCGTATTTCGGGAAGCGGAGTCTCAAGTTACATAAAAATAATAATACAAGCGTCAGTTTTTGTATTGTATGTATGGGTATTTATAAATTGTCATCCTGGCAACCCATTCTAAAACTGCACTGCAAGCTAAAGCATTGTGCAGCAGCGTTGCAACATGCATCTGATGCGCGTTATAAATATATTAACCCAGTTTATTCTGACGCGGATTTACGAGGCCGAGACGGATTTAAACTGTCTCCAGCCAAGGTTCTGGACCAGGACTTTGCTAATTATTTATCCCTTAATCATATGTATAAGTTGTACATTACATTTAATAATGCAACACGAGCATAGTGATAATAATAAGCTAGCAACACAGCCGGAATACGTAGTGTCGTCATTACAGATTGTTTTTTGTATGTAAGTAATGTGTGAGAAGTGAGTTTGTGTGTGTGCCCCCCCCCCCACTACCCCGCGGAAAGTGACGGATAAAATAAAATTTGCAGTTCATTGCTTGGAAGAGATATGGCAACATACCCTCTCTCCCCCCGTGAGTCCAAGCGTGGTATATGTGAAACCCCCCTAGTTGTCACGTAGTATACTAGTATACATATTTTATAAAAAAAATTATTCTCAGAAATTAGTGGTGTTGGCGCGTGAGTCCGCATCACTTAGGATGTTCCTCAAAAGTATTCTACTGGCTATGTGACAAGAAACTAAACCCCCCCTTCCCCTGGTGACGCGGTACTTTAACGACTCCCCCCCTTAAACGGGTCACGTAGTTTGAGTACCCCCTAACGTGGTTTGACTCGTAATTTCAGTGAGGATTAGTTGTTTGGCGGGACTCAAAAAACTCACTCCAGCTTATCATCACATTCGATTCACAAGGAAACCTTTAATTAAACATAGAATAGAATAGAATAGAATAGAATACTCTTTATTGCACACCTCGGTACATGAGAAAGAACAAAACATTTACAAGGTACAAACATTTGATTAACACAGAGGCAAACAACAGGCGGTCTTATCGCTAAAAAGCGATTTCTTCCAGACAACCTTCAACATACTATACAATCGCCATTTATCTCCATATTTGCGCGTAACCATCACGCGGTAGAAAGTGCGATTCGTAGTGAAAGTCACTCGTATTGTTAGAAAGTCCCGTCGGTCGCGAAAATGCGTCGTTTCGTGCATTTTGGGTGTTAGGCCTGTTGCCCTACATTTCTATTACATAATTTCTCCAACTTGTATTTCACAAGTTACAGTCAACCAATTGGAACCCTAGGCCACTCTAGGATTATGTCATAGTGACGCTATAAATCAGACTGTAAGAAATGTATCACTGCTCGTCATTTTGACATGGTTCTAGAGTGGCCTAGGGGCTAGCCAAAAGCAGGAGGTCGCTGGTTCGATCCCAGCCCTGCTCACCTGGGGCCCTTGGTCACTTTTTCTGTAGTATATGACATCTCTTTCAATTTATAATTTATATATAAGTAGTAAAATATTGTAGAAGGGAAATTAGAAGGAAGGCGGAAGAGAGGGAGACCAAGAACATACATGGACCAACTCGAAAAGATAAACGTCGTGTCGTATCAGGCGGTCAAACGAAAGGCTCAAGAAAGAGATACATGGAAGTTGCTCCACCGACAAGAGCTTGGCTCTTGAATTAATGATGATAATGATTTAAGTAGTAGTGTGATTACTTAAAAAAAAACATGAATCGAAACATTTATTACATTTAATAAATGATTTGAATCGTACTTTACAATTGTATTATGAATTTTGTATGTATTGTATACCTATGTATTCGCAAAAGCAAGAGCTTGTAGCACAAGTACCTACAGGAAAAAAATCTAAAACCGTATAATTGCTCACTAAGAGTTCCGTGCCACCAGTATTTTTAAGTACATACCTCGGTCATAAATGGAGCCGGGGGGGATCCTTTGTGCCGAACCCTCGAGTTCGCACTTGGCCGGTTTTAAAAGTAAACAATTATAAAAGCAAATGGCCACCAAAAGTAGCGACACGTTACGATAGCCGGTCTTACGTAAACAAAATTTCCGTACCCTTGAACTCCAAAACATCTCGAACTAGCGTTGACGTAAGCACAGACTACTCATACTTATTCACTAGATGGAGTCGCCCACAGACCAGGAAAATACTCCGTGGAGTCTAAATGTGATTAATGTCCCCCTCAGAGCATATCCCGGAAGCCCTGAAGACCAGCGTGCGTAGCCAAGATGCCAATTGCTAACGCTCACTCACGAACGAAACGCAACTGTCATTATCACACTAATAAGGTAGAGTAATAGAGAGAGAGACAATTACGATACGTTTCTGTGCGTCAGCGATTGGCATGCATAGGAAATGAGACATAAACGGCCGTATCTTTTGATTGCGTTGACGTAGAGGTTTGGTTTTTTCACAGCTTCAAGGGACCGCAGACTTGTGTACGAGGTATAAATTTCAACTGGCTCCCTTTACGCGTTCCCGAGATAAAGGGTCTTGACAGACAGACCGACGGACGGATACAGGCTCCGTTTTTTCTTTTTGCGGTACGAAACCTTAAAAAAGTTCCAACTTCTATCTTCTCTTCAACTCAAAATGTCAAAAATTATCCCCCAAACGGTCCTTAATAAATATCTGGGCTTCTACTTCTAGCACCTTGTGGTAACCGGGAATATTTTGTGTCACTAAATGCAGAGTCTACGGGACGTAGTCTATGGACGTGTACGGCGTCAACCATTTTGTCGTCAGATTGATACCCAGCCATACCATAATTTAACATAATCACATATTTATTTATTTATTTAAACTGTAATGCACAAGACAGAAAACTGTACATATGGCGGACTTAATGCCAAATGGCATTCTCTACCAGTCAACCATAGGGCTAAACAGAGACATTTAAGTTGGTGCAGGAAATAATTATTTTAAGGGAACAATCAACTGTAACAATGAATTCTAGTAACAAGGCTATAGCTACACATACAATTAAATATATTACATATACAGGGTGACTTCAAAATCGTAATACAAAACACTTGGTTGTGGCTCAGTTAATGCCAAACTATATAATACATGCACCCCGTTGTTAAAATTAGCTGTATTTAATTATCGCTAATTTTCTAACAAAACAAATATTTAAAGTCCCGAAGTGTTGTTACACTACATTCAATACCTGACTGTCATACCTGTCACTCGATGTTATCATCAAAGCAAGTTATTAAGACAGTCGTATAACTAACTTGTTTGTTCATTGAAATTAAACACTTTAGAACGGAATAATCGTGTTTATTAACACCATGATCCTACGTTTAGAGCCCTTTACAGCACTCGTTTTCACAAGGTTAAGGCACATGTCGTGTTAAGCTGCTCAGTCATCATCTTAACCCTGTGAAAACGAGTGCTGTAAAGGGCTCGAAACGTAGGATCATGGTGTTAATAAACGCGATTATTCCGTTCTAAAGTGTTAAATTTCAATGAATAACAATCGCGGTAACAGAAGACAATATTAACTTGTTTGTTGTTTAGTTTTAAGTACCCTGATAAATTTGTGAAAATAATAAACGGAGCTAGTTTAAATAAAATCATTTATTAATGTACCTAAACTACCGTAAATTACAAGCTTAAAATATCTACGTTTAAGTAGATAAGTGTGAACCTACTTTTCCTAAACGTATTTTAAGATGTGTTCAAAATGACCACCGCCTTCCCGGACACATAAGTCCGCCCGCCGTCTATGGTTGATCTTAAGTCTGCCTAGAATAAATTCATTGGCTTTTACTGAATCAAACGCCTGAATTATCTTTTGGCGAAGTTCATGGACGGTATTAGATTCCCGTGTGTACACTCTCCTTTTGATTTCGCCCCACAAAAAGAAGTCGAGTGGCGTCAGATCGGGACTTCGAGGCGGCCATGCGACTGGACCATTGCGTCCAATCCATCTCTCAGGGAATTGTCTGTCCAAATAATTTCGCACACTTAGAGCAAAATGTGCTGGTGCACCATCTTGCTGGAAATAAAGATTATCCAAATTTTGCTCCGGCACATCTTGTAGCAAAATTGTTTAGTTTTAAGTACCCTGATAAATTTGTGAAAATAATAAACGGAGCTAGTTTAAATAAAATCATTTATTAATGTACCTAAACTACCGTAAATTACAAGCTTAAAATATCTACGTTTAAGTAGATAAGTGTGAACCTACTTTTCCTAAACGTATTTTAAGATGTGTTCAAAATGACCACCGCCTTCCCGGACACATAAGTCCGCCCGCCGTCTATGGTTGATCTTAAGTCTGCCTAGAATAAATTCATTGGCTTTTACTGAATCAAACGCCTGAATTATCTTTTGGCGAAGTTCATGGACGGTATTAGATTCCCGTGTGTACACTCTCCTTTTGATTTCGCCCCACAAAAAGAAGTCGAGTGGCGTCAGATCGGGACTTCGAGGCGGCCATGCGACTGGACCATTGCGTCCAATCCATCTCTCAGGGAATTGTCTGTCCAAATAATTTCGCACACTTAGAGCAAAATGTGCTGGTGCACCATCTTGCTGGAAATAAAGATTATCCAAATTTTGCTCCGGCACATCTTGTAGCAAAATTGGTAACACGTTTCTCAGGAAATCTTCATATTTCGGTCCATTTAAGTTCCCGTCAATAAAATATGGGCCAATTACACAATTGTTCAGAATGCCTGCCCAAACGTTTACAGAGAAACGAGTCTGGTAAGAGTCTCGGCGAGTTACATGAGGATTTGCATCACGATCAGCCCACCAGTGTTCATTGTGGACGTTAAACATGCCGACTCTTGTAAAAGTTGCCTCGTCGGTCCATAAGATATTTAGGTGTAAGTTTTGCTGCAGCCAACGACCAAACATAACTCTTCTAGGGTAATCTGCTAATACGATATCCTGAACCCTTTGAAATTTAAACGGATGTTTTGCTTCAGCTTTCATTAGCCGCCAAATAAACAATTGGCTCGTGCCGAATCTCGCAGCAGCGTCCCTTGTGCTAGCCTCTGGGTTGCGGTTAAAATACTCGAGCACTCGTCTCCGAAAAGCTTGTGAATACCGCGGCCGTCGGCCTCGAGCTTGAGCATGCACCGGAACTGCAAACTGACCATAGTCTCGTAAATTCTGGATGGTACTGTTTATTAACACACGTGTAGGTGTTGGACAATCAGGGTAACGTTCGTTAAATAATACCTGAGCTCGCACAGTACTTCGCGATGTTAAATAAAAATCAAGCATATCCATCTTTTGAATATTAGTATAAGGATAAGGTCGAGGCATTTTATTTAATAGTGAAATCAAAATATTACGGTAAATCTTATTTTCTTTGACAAGTGTCACTTAATAATCAAAACACGTTTTCTTCATAAATACCATGGTAGGTGATTGACAACTAAAGAGGAAAGTGATTTTTTAAACTTCTTTGTTAATTATTATGGTAGGTTAACCATGTTAAGTCAAACAAAATAGGATAAATTAAAAATTTAAAAAAATATTCTTACGATTATTTTAAATGCATGATACTTAATTGAGAGGCTTAGTTTAGGGGAAATGTGTGTAAAACATTGATTTTGTATTACCATTTTGAAGTCACCCTGTATAATATTCAAATAAACTAATACATACTATTCATATATCTAACATATGTAGGTATTTACTCAACATAATCGTTACATGTACTCGTTTAGATTTCAGATATATACCTAAAATGTTTTAATAGTTAAAAAAAACTTTCGTTAGGAGGTATTAATGTTTGCTAAAATAAAGGGGTTGGCAAGCAAATTACGGCAGTAGATTACCCAAGGTAAGCAAAAATACCGGCTCAGTACTAGTCGGACTCGCGTACCGAGGGTTCCGCACAAAGGGTACTCCCACCTCCACCCACAGTGTTTGAACCCACACGACCTGTGCCTTGAAAATCGCACCCTAAGAGAGGTATGGGCACAGCGGATGCATATCGTTTAGTGTGGTAGGGCACAGCACAACGAATGTCGTCTCGCTGAAATCTGGAGCAGAGCCCATCTGGAGAAGTACCTCCACCTTACAGAAACCGCAGTTTAATAACACTAGACCCTACTCAAAGTGTTGTGTTTTTGTTGGTGAGTAAGGTCGCCAGAGCTCCAAGAGGATTCACTGTGTTGACAGCTGGGGACCCACGGAGCAAAGTTTGCCTCTTTAGCTGTCAGAGGCAACACAGCAAATCCTCCTTTTTTAGGGTCGGCAACGCGCATGTTGATTTGACCCCTGGAGTTGCAGGCGTCCATAGCCTGTGACCGCTTATCAGGCGGGGCGTATGCTTGTTTGTCACCGTCGTAGTATAAAAAAACATGTTTCGTGCAATAATGTATAAGTACGTCTATAATCTATGGCCGAGAGAAAGAATGGCACTTTGGATTGCCATTAAGATCTCCAAATTTGTCTCTGGCGAGTTCGATGTCATTGCACTCAATTGCCTTTGCACCCACATTTGTTTGAGTAATATGAGATCTCAAATTAAAATATCTCACACTGATATTTGACTGTGTTATCTCACGTTAACTTTAACTCTTTCGTAAATTCAAATAAATATTTTGGATGGCTAAATTACATGGTTTACTTATAACATTAATGTAAAAGTTTGTTCCATCATTTCACAAAAACGGCTCAATAGATTTTCACGATATTTTGCACAGATAATTAAAGTTTATAACCTGGAAAAGTACCAACATAAATTACTTTTGATCGGGTTGTATTGTAACAAAACCTCCGAAATATATTAACCTAACCTACAAAAAACTAAACCGTACTGACTGAAATACTAAGTGTGCGCTGTGTGCTACTGCTCCATGTGTGACTATAATTACTACTAATTAGTAATTCGCACAGTATTTTAGGCGCCCGTTTAGTTTTCTTGTTTAACGGTTTATTAATCACAGACCTTATCACAGAAAAACCAGATAAACCCATAAGGTTATCTAAATCCAAAAAGGTTACCAATTTAGTACGAAAGTGTAGGGGGTAGGGGGCACGCACGGGCTAACAAATTTGAGTACCTATACCTACGTAAGTTAGGAAAGTATCAGGGGGCGAGTTGTAATTGTAACGACTGTTAGGACAAAGTCGCGGGCAAAGGTATTACCTATCGCTCTTATAATGCCAAGTATTCCGGCCAAATTTTAACTACTTTGAAGTCGTAAAAATGCAGTTCGCAGAAACAATTATTTCTGTATCCTCTGCGACTTTCTTTGATGCACGTTCATCTGTCGCTGTCTTGGAAGCAGTATATTTCAGATTTCTAAAAATAACTACGTATGACAAAGGATTCTTTGTTTTTCGCCGGGTAATTTTGCACAGGAATATGCCAAAAATCCAAGATGGAGTCACAGGTGTCAGCGTATTTGTAAATGAGGTTAAACACCCACAGATACAACAGCTTCGCATTTAACTGGCACTCAGTTGAAATCTACATACTTGTTGTCTATGGAGTATGGACTAGGAATATTGATATATTATAAACCAAAGAGATGCGTTTTTCTGCGATCTACGTTAATAATCTGTTGAATACCAAGTTATTGTTTTGAATACCTAAATACGCCTTTATAATAGAAAGTTATACCTTATTTTAATAGATTGAACGCTATTAGCATTACATTTTTCAAATGGCGTCACTTTCTACCAACTTGCTACTTGCTTGCGTGCTTGCCACATTGCCCACAAGTCCGCAAGTAAAAAGTAAAAACATTTTTGCCGATACTGCACCCGATTTTTATTTTTAATTATGACCCTTCAATGGTCCAGCCTATACTTGGTCACGAACACCAACCGCTCCCCTAAAAGGTATCTCACATTACTTCCAACTCATCGACCTTATCCCATAATAATAAGTTTCACTAATAAGGACATGGATGCATCGGTAATACGTTCATACGATTATGAACTCTAAACTTAAAGAAATATGGTTTAAAATAGGAATATGTTGTAAAAGGTGTTTTATGGTAGTAGTTCTCCTTAGCCAGTGTTACAAGGTTGCTGGCCATGTAGAGTACTGGATTAGATTGACATTATTTCTCTATTAAGTTGGTATTATTGTTGATACGTACACTGTCTATGCAAGGCCAGTTTATTACTTAATTCAAATTTTCAGAGACGTTCTAAATTTTTACGGGATTCTTGTTGCTTTTTAGCAGAAAAAAAAAGAAAGACGCTCACAATTCGACTCTTTTGTTTTTGTATGATTGCTACTCGATCATCACGACGATTATGAATAGATTAGACCTCCTAAGGTAGTCTTATTCCATTTGGATTCTGATTGGATGCAATAAACACAGAGATAACTCAATTATGGTTTGGCAGGTCTTAGGCATTCAAAGCTCACGAATAGACTCGCACGATTTAATTAACAGTAGGACAAAAAAACTATATCCATCGCTTTTTTCCGGGTGATAATATTACCGAAAGAAAAAGACAGTATGATGCTCTCTAACCTACTGTTACTGCGTTCGATTGCTTGTCAGACTATAGTTTTACAGTTTCAGGGATACAAAACAAAAAATAGAATCAGACCTATATGTCTCCCTCTCTGTCGCACTAACATATTCAAGCGAAAGGGCATATTATATTATTATAATTTATTATACTTATAATTTGTGTGAACCATCTGTTTCCATGAAAACATCTGACAAAGCGGAAAGGCCTTGTTCAAACTAAGTAGATCAGTTTCCTGATTTTCAACACAACATTTTCTTCCGCGGAAAACTTATATACTTAAAACAAAACACTCGCATTATACATTTCGTTATTTCCGATTTATCTTTAAACAATTTCGAAGGGATCAGGGTGTTAATAAACGCGATTAATCCGTTCTAAAGTATTTAATTTCAATGAATAACAATCGCGGTAACAGAAGACAGTATTAATTTCGAAGAAAGATTATGTAATATTATTTTTTTTTTTTTTATACTACGACGATGACAAACAAGCATACGGCCCGCCTGATGGTAAGCGGTCACCGTAGCCTATGGACGCCTGCAACTCCAGGGGTGTTACATGCGCGTTGCCGACCCTTTTAAAACTTTAACACTCCTTTTTTGAAGAACCCCATATTGTAGTCCTTTGGGAAAACAGTGGCAGGGAGCTCATTCCACAGCCGGAGCGTCCGCGGGAGGAAGTTCCTCATAAACCGCACGGTACGAGACCATTTAGGCTCCAGGGTATGCGGGTGAACACCCTGCCGACGGCGAGCGGTGCGGTGGTAGAATGCAGCCGTTGGCATCATATCAAACAATTCCTCAGAGCACAATCCATTGTACAAGCGATAGAACAGTCAATTACCTATAAATGGATTTTAATTATTATTTCTCCAAAGAGACTAGTCCAGTCAGTTCCATTGCATTCTTGTTCTTAACAATCTTAGTTAATGATAAAACATATCGAGGAGACTCAGAGATGCCACAGGAGACCCAAGAGCTGGCAGCTTCCTCGCTCAACGGACCAGATAGCAATCCAGCGAGAAAATGTTGCCAGCGTCCTCGGTACCATGCCGCAGGGGCCTGTTTCAGATTTATTTTAGTTTTTACCTAGTTTTATTTAAGCTGTAAGTAGTTTAGTTATACTTCTAGATTAAAATTTGTGTTTTATTGTTTTGAAAATAAACAAATGAATATTATATGATGGGATAAATGAGAAACAGGAGGAACTACTCAATTTTAAATGAGACGAGACGAAAGACCAGAAGTTGGGGTATCAGTAGGACTACACCTACAGTCACGTCTATAAATATGGTTACACTTTGGAACTTATTACGGTAAAAGAAGAGTCAAAATTGAATACAGATGCATATATATTTATGAAGCCTACCGTGCCACCTTCTTTATACTTACATTTATTAGCTCATTTAAAAAATACCCCTTAATGGTCCAGAATTATTTGAATCTGAAATATGTTCCAATATTAAAAATAAGTTGTCAACGCGCAGTAAACATTGAGTCAGACGGGTCAACCGCCTGATGACGTCACCATCAAAACTTAGCTCACCACGTGGCCAATGACCTGGAGTACACGTATTGAGACATCGGCGTGAGGTGTCTAAATAGCGATTATCTTCATCACTTTTTTTGACTTAAGTACAGTGCAGAATAATGAATAAAATAGAAAATTAAGGAGGGCGGGCGCCACTGAGCTGTAGAAGGCAACATTCTGTCGCATAATAAGTGCGATGTTCACTGTTTGACAGATATTTGTTTAAGAAAATAATGACATTTTTGACATTGAAACTTAAACTGGCAGTAGTGGCAGTATACTTATTTTTAAATACATGAATTAACAATATTGATCCTAAAATTAATTTGAAATGAATTTCGTTGTCACTTAGGCTACGTGACAACGAAATTCATTTCAAATTAAGAACATACGACTATATGACAAAGTCTATATTCTAAGAGAACTTGATTGACACTTGTCTCGTTTCTGTGTCAATAAATGCATCATCGTGCATTTAAGGGTTAAGTAAGCGGGTGCAGAAGGCCTAGTATAAAAATTGTAGGTAAGACATTAACTTCTCGACCGCGTTAGCGTATCGAGGGGTCAAAATATGAAAGTTGCCGGATGATTTAAATAAACGGCAAACATAATAAGTAAGTGTCGTGCAGCTTTTATACTAGGCCTTCAGAGCGTAAAGTGGCGCCCTCATTGGGGGATAGCGTTTTCTAATAAACCTTTCTATTTCTCTATAATCAACCGTGTTCTCGTTTTAGTTATACTAATTACCCACCTTATGGTCTATGACACATAATTTCGTTTTACTTATTTTTAAATTTACGACATAAACTGCGAAAAGTGGACACTGTTTTCCGTTTAGGTTATAATTTATAACCTAAACGGAAAACAGTATAAAGTAAAAAGTAAGTAATATAAAACTATATAATAGAGTCGAAAAAATGGGGAATAAGTAAGACTGCAACGAAACTATGTTATAGAGAAATGGGATAGTTTATTCGACAACAGAATCCCCCCAATAAGGGCGCCACCGGACGCTGTGCGCCCTCTTAAAACTCTGCACACTACTAAATAGTTGTAACTTAATAGACAGGTACGTACGACATCTATCGTCATCTTCTCATTCTGCAGTCATTGCTCTCATCAATGTTGAATGTTAAGAAGGTTAAGAAAAGCATATTTTATCGTGTAATCTTTATCTAAATATTATTTCGTGATCATGTGCGCATCTCTTTAACCTTACTTCAAAATATCTGGAATCGATCTAGTCTAAAATAGTAGGCACTATATTTTAAGATTTCTACCAGTCTTCGATAACCTATAAATTTGCATTCCAAACTTTCAAACGCTCCTATTTTATTAATTTCTCCAAACGAAAACCAACTTTACTACACTCAAAATAAAGTGCACTTTAAACATAAAATTAAAATCAGATACGAAATTTAAAGAGTAACGTTCGATTTCCGTTTATTTTTTCGCGCTAGTTTGTTTTCTCCCAATGCCGCCAATGTCACGGTCAAGCGAACGTCGACCTTACGACAAGGACGTTCTATTCCGGAGTCTGCGCGATTATTAAAAAGTTAAGACTTGGCGGGAGAGTTTATGGTTTAATATTTTGACAGCAGATTTAGTGATTGATTGCTTTAGAATTTCCTTAATGGATATGAGAATTAATAATAGAATTAAATACCCTTACCTAGGTATGGTTTATTTAAGGTGTAATAGGATTATCCCAAAGTTTATATTGCACTTCAATAACTAATTGAGGAAGGAAGTAATACTCTACACCTGGAAATCCACATTATACCACGACTAGTCTACCAATTTTCTGTTATTAAATGTGGCTATACATATCAGGTCATTCAAGGTCTTCACAGTGGAATCAATAGCATGCAGTATAGGTCGGTCGGTAGGTAGACACGCCTGGTAGGTAAGTTTGGTACCTATACTTACTATTATTTTTACTCAAAGACAGACTTTTTTTTTTTTTTTTTTATGCTATAGGGGGCAAACGAGCAAACGAATCACCTGATGGTAAGCGATTAACGTCGTCCATGGACACCCGCAACACCAGAGGTGTCGCAAGTGCGTTGCCGGCCTTTAAGGTGGGAGTACGCTCTTTTCTTGAAGGTTTGAAGGTCGTATCGGTCCGGAAACACCGCTGGCGACAGTTCGTTCCACAGTTTAGCTGTGCGAGGCAGGAAGTTTCGGGAAAAGCGCACAGTTGACAGACTAAGGTCATGAAGTCACGTAAAGGATATGGCGATTTTTAAATAAGTAGCGTCTTAAATGGGCTCGAAACGTAGGGTCATGGTATTTTAATAAACGCGATGAATCCGTTCTAAAGTGTTTAATTTAAATGAATAACAATCGTGGTAACAGAAGAGGTTATTACGATCAATATGGGGGTTTGTTATTGTTAGGAAGTTGGACGGCGATTTAAGCAGACAGCGTAGGTATATTGTGTATCTCATTCTGTCGCATAAGTGCGAGCAGTAAGTTTAATGTCTGACAGAGGTTTGTTTACAAGAGTAATGACATTTACCTACTTGACAAGAGAACTGGTGTTGCCACAGGTCTGCGTTAAGTTCCATTTTATTTAATTTTTACCTTTTTCTGTCTACCAACCTACCTACTGTTCCATTTTCAAGTTTGCAACCTTGCACATTGTTTTTGCAGCAGCGTTTTTGCGCAACATCGTAATCTAGCTAGTAGGTAGGGTATGTTATTTTTAATTAGATAATGATGTTTTGTAAAAAAACCTTTATTGTCTAGGCTATATGAAGTCAGGTGCCAAGTGGCAAGGTGAGATAGAACATTATCAGTTTATTACCACCTGTGTTTACCACGAGTTTGATATTTACAGTAGAATACTATACTCACGGAGGAATAACTAAAGCATGGAAGTAGTACAACAACTTTACTGTCAAATGAAAATAGTTTCTAGCCGCCTTGAAATTGGCAGTGGATTTCTCAAATATCGTAAGTCTAACCTAAAGTAATAACGTGGCACTAACGACATTTTAAAAATTCCCTATCAAAATATGCGACTAATTTAAGTTGTAATGCATTGATACCGACTATCAAATTACAACGACGTATTGAATTTGGCTGCTTGGACGAATTGCATCAAAAGAGATCAGCAAAACTGTTGACAACCTACGGAATCGGAGAAATAAAAAACATATACATATACATCTCTTTTTGACACTTCCTTTACTTGGTAAGGAAGTGAAGGACGGGTTTAGGACTTTGATGATCTTAGTTTTGACGGGGGCTTGACTATACTCGCCGGTATCTACGTCAACTCACTGAGTGCATCTTGCTCGCACTTGCTGGTGAGAGCGAGATGCAACTGTAGACGACGAGACGTAAACGAGACATCGTATAGGTACTGTAGCAACTTGTGATACGCAGTACTCGAGCATAGAATTCGATTTCCAAATTAAAGACTGTTGAAATTTATATAGAATAAAATAACTGGATCAGACGAAAAAATACACGCCATAAAAGTGCTGCAGTTACAGCACTTTTTCATATAGTCTTGTTCGGAAAGTGACGTTTCGTTGAGTGCCCAACTTATATTCTGTCTATGAATTTGACACTTAACGCTCAGGTACGTCAGTAAGCTCTTTTTCGTACGAAGCATTTATTGTTTGTATCATCATTGAAGCAAAATTGTTCGCTAATGTCATTCCGCCCGCAATCTCTCTGCATTGCCTAAAGGTTGACTGGTAGAGAATGCCTAATGGCATTAAGTCCGCCTTTTGTACATCAATATTTTTTCTTTTATGCAATAAAGATTAAATAAAAAAAAAATACATTCTGACCCTCTCTTTTTGACGTATCTGTTCTGCTTACTGTGTCTATCTCTTTTAATGAGTCAATGACTGTTCAGAACTCTTCTGCATATCATGAAGAAAAGCAAAACCTAATTACCCAGTAGGTACCTAATTACAACTAATATTTTAAATGCGCCGTCAACCTACCTTATCTGAGATTGGTTTCAAAAAGGAAGTCCAACTAACGAAGTCGCTATCGCTTCGCCACGTAGCCACGCGGTACGTACACGTATCTGATTAAAAATGGCGGACACGTACACCTACCCACGTATTTCTAAATAAAAATGGCGCATACATTTCAGCTACCTACTGTTATATAAAATGATAGCTACAATGGTGTTCAATAGAAATGGGAAAATAATTTAAACACAATTGTGTCATTATTTCCCATTAGCTAAGTAATAAAAAAATACACGGCGGTACAGCTGCCAGCCTTTGCCTATAAAGGATAAAACATAATGTATTGTCTATGCTACAACTACCGTGGTGTTGGCATTAAACACTTCCTCTAATGCATAAACAAGTGGCTTCATAATTTATGAGTTTCATAACCATAAACTCTTACGGTTCATGGCGCAGCCGTTACTTTTTTTATGTGAATTACAACCAGAAAGGTATCTGGTCTTATTACTATGTATGCAGAATATTGAATTACCCACCAGTGTTTGTTGGGTGTTCGGCCCAGATTATGTATTTAAAAAATACCTAAGTGTTCCTGTACAGCAATTACAGGATGTCCGACCCATTGGTCATAGCCGAACGAAATGTAGATATGCGTTTCGATGTTTAAAACCTTAAAGCATCATAACGATTATCGCAGTGGTTACGAAGAAATTAACAAATTACTATTTGTTACTTTGAAGCAACCGAAACCCATGAGGTAATAAATCCTCATAGAATAGTCCGTATATGTAACCTTCTTCGTCATTTTTGATTATCGCTTTTATTTATTGACATAAATATTATTATGTCAATAAATAATTTAATTAATTATAAGTTTTTGATTGTTGACAAATGTCATCATTGAAGAAAATGGGAGCTATCGTGTCGCTCATCAGGCGGCGCGATATCATTATTCTCATCATCATCATCTGTCATTAATCCATTGTCGTTCTATAGGTTTTATGTCACTAGATGGCGCTGTTTTTTTTGATTAGTTTTATTAGCAACATAGCATTTATGGAACATTTAAAACCATTTGGGCTACACTAATCTTACCCCTTTTTTTTCTAAATAAAATAACAATAGCTGGAGATTCAAGAAAGCTAATTTAATAATAACACCAACCAATACAATATGAAACTAAACTAATTTGAATGCTATTTGAACAGCATTTCTACTTCTGATTGTACCAACAATACTCATTACGTCATTACACAGCCATCACATAACAAAATAAAAATATTTAAAAATCAACTTTTTATTTTTTGTAATTTAACATTACCTATATCACACATACAGCCAGCACTAAACTTACTACACCTGTCTAGTAAAAGTAACTACTAATAATGTATCAAGTATTAATAGAAGCAACAGTCTTGCCAACTGCTCAGTTAAAACCTAAACGGCTTATGTGCCAGTCAAACTGATGTGTAAAAGATCTTATCGAGTTAAACAAGTAGTAGTTTTATAATAAGAGCACTCACTCTCACTACAGTAACAAGTAACAACATAAATTAGATTAGAATAGTATTAGTTTAGTACTACAGAATGAGGATAAAAGTGAAAAAGTAAGTTGCCACACATACTTTTTTTTTTTGGGTTTTCATGTGTGATTTTACTCAGAATCGCGAGCTATTTAGATCCTAATAGGAGAAAAAAGATCCCGCCCCAAATGCAAATCGTGATCGTTATTTATAAAAAAAAAGTTATTCAACATTATTTTTTCCATTCTTACCATTTTATTCGGACTTTATATGGCGGTAACATAATGGAAAGTTTGAAAAATTTATGGAAATTTGATTAAGATTGAAAGATACCGACGAATACCAATGTTAAAAAATTGGTACATAAATGTATACTAAATTTAATATTGTACACATAGATTTTGAGGTACCTACAAGATAGTACAGGAGCATTAGTGCATAATATGCCTCTTTGTTCAGATGTGCAATGCGTAACCACAATATATTTTTCAATAATATTGACATTTTTACCGTGAGTTTAAACAGCTATAAAAAACAGATAGCGAGCAGATTGTTTAAAGTTTAACGTTTAATTTTTAGATTATTTTATGTTGTTGAGCAAATGAATGTTGTAATCGAGTATGTTTCCACTTACCTACAACTAGGGCTGCCATCTCGTACATTGCCGAAACCGGGTAAAAAAGTTAAAAAACCCGGACGAGTCATTAAAATCGCGGTCTCTCTCCGGACACTAAAGAAATCAATTTTTAATTTAAACCCAAAAATGTCCAGGTTTACCTCGGACAGTTCTAAAAACCCTAGCCGGACGCTCCCCGGACGGACAAACTAGGACAAATTCGGGGAAACCCCTGACGGATGGCAGCCCTACCTACAACAGTACTTACCGATTGTCATTAAGGTTCTTTAATATTTACATATAATTTGTTAATATTAAAGAAATTCCAGGTTTAGACCACTTGTAATGAACACTTTTGTAGCTTATATAAAACCGTTTGTTTCTAAAAAAAAAACTTTTCATAACAAGTTTATATACCTAATTGAAATGTGAGTGTGACGTTTCAAGGCTGAAACTACCATAAAGTCGGTTATTGAAAAGGCGCTATTGCCTCAAAGATTGGAAATTATATGACCTATGTCAATAACAGCTGCCATAATAGTGGTAAATGTAAAAAAAATATCTGAACGCTAATGCCGTACCTTGGCCAATCTGTTATATCTGATGGCGACTGTACTTAACATGTTGATTCTTATACTCAATGCAGAGTTATTATTGAATTCAGACGAAATTTTTCCATGTTATGTATTATACAAGATTAGTTGCCATGAAGAACAAATATTGCATAATACAATCGAAAAGGTGTTTAAATATTTAATTCAATGTTGCATAATATTTACATTCTATAATCATAAAATATCCAAGTCACTACAGTAAAAGAGTTTTATGTATTGTTTTTATTTTGTCATTGTTTAGCATTAACCTCTAGAATCATTAGAATTGAAATGAAAAAAATTACTGAATATGATCATAGTGCCTACTCACTCACTTTTTTGAGGTAATATAAAAATAATTATACAACTTTAACGGTGTCTATTCGCTTAGCGATGGTTTGCTTACGGGACCCATCTTTTTTCTGTGCTAAAGAAAGTGTTGCAATATTAGTCACCATAATAATGTGCATTTAAAGGGTATCATGTATTTTGTATTATTCTCACTATGTTGCCATACAAAAACACTTTAACAAACCTTCTGTCCCAACTCACAAGAGGAATGAACATTCTCCAGCCCATCATATAATAAAATTGCTACTTGAATTTTAAATCAATAGTGTAAGGAATAAGAGTCTCATTTGTTTCAAAAACAAATAAAACCAACGAAATGCATGTTCTAAATTGAAACACTTTAGAATAGATTAATCGCGTTTACTAACACCATGACCCTACGTTTCGAGCCTTTTACCACACTAGTTTTCTGTAGGGTCATAGTGTTAATAAACGCGATTAATCCATTCTAAAGTGTTTAATTTCAATGAATAACAATTGCGGTAACAGAATACAATATTATGCATGTTCTAATTAGAAATAGTTTATAATTTCATTAAACTAATTTGTCCTATGGGTGGGATGATCCCACTGGGATCATAGTCCTCAGGAGGGTAAACCAGAAATTGAAATCTTAATATAATTAAAATATCTAACTACCCTTAATTGTTTTTTTTCTTCATTGCAACTAAAGTTGTTATTTTTCCATTACTATAGTTTTGCATTATTATTTGTATTAGTCATATTTGTAACATTGCTGAACTTTATTTCAACTATAGACTTTCATGAAAGAAACTAATCTATTTTTTTAAATGCCTAAAGCAAACAAAGTCCCTGCCTTCACCTGTGAATCACTGACAAAAAATATTGATAGCTTTCTGAAGAACCATGTTCAATTATGTTTCCTTGCATGTTGTTGTTATTCAGTTGTTAGTAACATTAACAAAAGAGTCACCAAAGTCAGAGGGCAGGGTTCGGATATCAATGAGGGCCCTAATATTATTGAATTATTGTTTTGCAATAATGTTTTGTGATTCTGTTCTAACTACAGTCCAATGTAAAACTATATTTGTAAGTAACTTACTGACAGCTATAGGACATATTATTGAGCAAGTTGGATATATTTTTCCAAGGTAGGTACTTAAATGTACCTAAATTAAAACTTTTGTCCTAATGTGAAAGCAATATTTGCGTGTTGCGTCTTCTTGTATAACAGATTCTGATAAGAATTGATTAAAGAGATTAGATAAAAACAAGCACAACATTGCTTTGTTTAAAAAGGTTATCATTATGACAGTGGTAATTAAAAAATACGTATCAAGTCCATTTTTCTTAAAGATATTATAAACGAAGGAGTCATACGTTTTCCTGCTTAAAAAAACAAAGGTGACTAAGACATTGCCGTAATGCCAATAGTTGAGGTTACGTTTTATATAGTTATGAACTTGCAAAGAGACTTCAGAATACCAAACGCTGGATAGCTATTCCGTTACCTTCAATAGTGTTCCAAACCAACAAAACAGGTAAGTTTCAGTCGAAAAAACAGCTAGAATCGCAGTTTAATGCAACCCGCAATTTCACTGTCACTTAACAAGGGAAAGGCACTGAAATCCACTCTTCTATCTTGCCGGTTCGCAGTCCAAACACTAAAGGAACTTGTTAATTTGAATAAGTTTATGTGAAACAATGAATTCAACAATATTTTTCAAGTTTCCCAGTACACATAACCGCACTAACCACAATACTCGACGATAGCGAAATCGTTTTGCAACTGACTTCCGATCGAATAACTATGAACATTTGAACACGTCATGCTGACAACTAGAGCGAGACAACGTTATCTAGCAAAGCGAAAGGTACGACCGCCGTGTGTATACTCCGGCAAAATTTAAAAGCTTATACAATTTGTACAGTTACGTCATATACGAATGGTTTTACAATATGGACGTCTTATTAAGATATGATAACCTGCTTCGTGTGTTTTTAAGTGGACAGTAGTTCTGTTGTTCTTGTTAAGTCATGGTTGAATAGCGTATACCTGATAAAATACATGACGAAGCAGGCTCTAAAACTATGAAATTAAATGAGCTTTGTCATATGAACGATACTTAGCGCACAGCTGTTCCAGCATTTATTAATTACAGCGCCATCTTTCGATGAGTAGCAGAACTTATATGGTAAGTTTGTATTTGTATAAGTTTGCCTATTCTTCAATAGAGGGCGTTTTCATTGTCATAAAATTACAGTAATTTTCTATACTGCCACTAAATAGATAAAATTGGTTGCAGATTAGAGGTATATAGTGCTCAATTTGAGGCCAACATGTGATTACATTACATGAACATAAACATACCTAGCGTAGTTACGTAAAAACTAGTTTGAACATGACAAAGAAGTAATGCCAGAAGCCAGTTGACCAGTTTTTCCTCGTATTCGTATGATAAAGTTGCGATGACGCACGTTGTTAACGACTGGTGAGTTGGTGACTCTAGGCGTGTTTATAACACGACATGGGTTTTGCGTTTATGATTTATTCGAATGATTCGGGATGATATAACAAGGAATCATTGAATTCGACGACGCAATTGATGCTGATTATTTATATATTATTGCACATTAAATGAGTCTTTGGGGACGAAAAATTGGTCTCATTTATAGGAAAAAGCGTGTACTCGAGTTTTCACATCTTTCCCGAGCTTCGATTAGCCATCCAGGTACTATATTGAATTCCTAATTTATATGGAACGTCCACTGTTGGACAAAGGTCCCCAAGGATAGAAAGGGGCAGTAAAGTTCTTAAATGATGACTACGCAGTGTAGGAAGGTATTCTCCCCACCAAGATTTTCCATTACAATTTTTAACTTAGAAGTAAAAAAGTTTCCTACATATCCAAAAAACTGCAATACCTATAATAATAATAAGATCACGGAGAACACTCACGTATTTTCGCGTATAGTGACCGATAATACGAGAGTGTTATTCTTTATCTTATTGCAATATTAATCAATATGTCTAACGATAGTTTAAATTCAATAACCTGATTTACGGTGCCCAAACCTGGTCACTTACCGAGTTACAAAAGGCTAAACTGAAGGTTTGCTAAAGAGCCATGGAACGCAGCATGCTTGGGGTGAAACGGATTGACCGGATCCGTAACGCTACCCTGCGTTGCAAAACACGCATTGTCGACGTTGGGACCAAAACCGCCAGGCTGAAATGGAATTGGGCTGGCCACGTTTGCCGTATGCATCCACAGAGGTAGGCTAAACTAACTACGGAGTGGATACCAAAGCGGAAACGGCGGATTGGCCGACCCAGGTGGAGATGGCGGGATCACTTGGACGCATTCCTAAACAACTGGCCAGAAATTGCCTTGAACCGAGCAGTTTGGAGCTCTAGAGGGGAGGCCTTTGCCCAGCAGTGGGACATATTAGTAGATGCTACATAAAAAAAAGCCTGCAATAACTTTAATATGAAAATGTGCTCAACCATAAACGTAAATGGCTAGGTACTTTGCGGTTTCACAGGAAAATCCCACAAAGCTTCATCTATAGGATAAACACTCTACCTAAGTTTTCTTAAGAAACTTCCTTAAGCGTCGTAATTTGAAACCAATCTGCATACTATTTTAGCCCTGACAACACCGCTCTGTCTGTCCGACGACGATGACTGCCCGATGCAGTCGAAACATGTCACGCCTATTGTGATAAACATACGTGAGTGTTAACCGTTGGCAATTTAATTTAATTTAATATCAGTAGTAGTAGTAACCCGTGTTAGAGGTTTCGTCCATTTCTTCGTCTCTCCATCGCGAGATAGACGACTACGACGACTATACGACTTTTGAATACTTATAAATTTAAATAAATAGAGGTATACATAAAGTCGCCCTAACCTGTATGTACTTCCTGCTGACGGCAGCCATATCCTCAGGGTCGGGACTGAGACTCCGCATGCTCGGCAGCACATCGTCCAGCATCGTTGCCAGCTTGACTGTCTCTGTAACAAATGCTCGTAAATAAATATTTGGTACCAATATCACACAGATCAAACTACTAGGCCGCAAAATTCTCGTACTCGCCATAAAATAGCAGTCCCGGGAGCAAACCCTTAGTACCGACTAGGCAATGATATATGTACATACTTATATGTATATGTAGATAACTACACTAATACGAGTATAACTTGACGACCGGTTGGCGTAGTTGGTACTGTTGGTAGTGTCCCTGCCTGCTAAGCCGATGGTCCTGAGTGCGAATCCCGGTAAGGGCATTTATTTGTGTGATGAACACAGATATTTGTTCCTGAGTCATGGATGTCTTCTATGTATTGTATATTATATATATCGTTGTCTGAGTACCCGTAACACAAGCCTTCTGGAGCTTACTGCGGGACTTAGTCAATTTGTATAAAAATGTCCTGTAATATTTATAACTACACCAATAACCAACGAGGATTGAGGCTAGTTCGGATAATCGAAAGCAGGGTTTTCGGGACAAGATGTAAGAAAACAACACCTTTAAATAAAGAAACAATATAAGTAGGTATGTAAATTAAAAATTGGACAATTGCATATTTATTGAAATAAAAAACACTTGAAAACATCATTGAGTTATAATGATTACTCAAAGGAAAACATCTGAATATTTTAATTAGAAAACTCCTATGAGTATCAGACATACCTATTAAAATACTTATATCGGGTTACTCACGTCAATAAAGGCGAAAATAGCTCGACATGTTTCGGAACAGTCCGTGTCCCTTATTCATGCGTCATGCGTCTAGCCGCGGCGGCTGTTCTACGCACACATGCATGATGAGCTATTTTCAACTTTATTGACGTGAGTAACCTGATATAAGTATTTTAATATATCTGAATATTTTGTTTAAAGTTTCTTGAGTGAAATTCGAATAGATAAAGCAAATTGCGTAGTAAGTATCAATTGCGTTTGGATAATTGAGCTATCCTTTTAGATCTAGAAGTATCCATAAACGTAAGGTTATGGATACTTCTAGCAATTTTTGCAATGCCGGTCGACAGCGTTGGTCCCGTTTTCAATATTTGGCAAGCAAGCCCGACATCCAAGGTTATTGATTCAACCAGATTTTTGTCAAAACTGGTAAGATAAATGTGACCTTTCGTACAAACGGTACCTCGTCATTGGACCGGTCGACACTTATATGGTGGCGTCACGATTCACACCACACTGTCCGGACTCCGGTTTGTGAGGGAGACAACGCTAAGGGGCGTTAATAGAACTCGATTCCTGACGGCTTCTCTTGCGTGAGCCAATAATAGCTCATTTTATTGAACGACTTGCTTGCTTGACTTATCCAACCAAAGAACATTTTGACGATCCGACATTGAAACCCTATGCGCATTGAAACACATTCATTCCAAAACACAAACCTCACGAGTATTTTTTTACATTGATCGAAATCAAAGAATCGAAGAGAGCTGAGAGGTATGGGCACAGCCAGGGCTGCCATCCGTCCGGGTTTCCCCGGATTTGTCCTAGTTTGGACGCCGTCCGGGGAGCGTCCGACCCGGATTTTTAAACCTGTCCGGGTTAAACCCGGACATTTTTGGTTTCAGGTTATTCCCTAGCAAAAGCTAAATTTTTAAATTAAGAATTGATTTATTTATCATGTCCGGGGAGAGACCGCGATTTTAATGAAACATCCGGTGTTTTAACTTTTTAGTCCGGTCTCGGCAATGTACGAGATGGCAGCCCTAGGCACAGCGGATGCATATCGTTTAGTGTCGTCTCGCTCAAATCTGGAGCAGAGCCCATCTGGGGAAGTACCTCCACCTTACAGAAAACCGCAGTTTAATAACACTAGACTTGACCCTACTCATAGTGTTGGGTTTCTGTTGGTGAGTAAGTCGCCAGAGCTCCAAGAGGATGCTGGGGACGACCCACGGAGCAAAACTTGCCCCTTTAGCTGTCAACATTTTGAAAATTAGGTTGAGGTAAAATAATACACGTAAGGTTATGTGGGTTATGAGGGGATAGTCTCAAATCTCAACAAAAGTCACCAAAGTTGGGGTTCAAAAAATATCCGAAAAAAACCTCAAGCGATTTGTCTTGCCCTGGTTGAAGCGAGATGCAAATACTTTCGAATCGCGCAGTCACTATCAACTCGTAGCAAGCACTCAGGTGAAATTTGCACATTTACCATTAAAGTTACCGACCTATTAAAGATTTAAGGTAGGTAGAGGTACGCAGCTACTAGCTAGGTAAGTTACACTAATGTACGAGGTACCTACCCTATACATTTTGATTCCCATTATCCCATTGCAAACGGGAAATACGACATAAACGGCCCTATCTTTTGATTACGTAGACATAGATAGAGCTTTGAATTTCGGACAGCTTTAAGGGACCGCAGACCTGTGTAAGTGGTTTTAATTTCAATTTGCTACCTCTACGCGTTCCCGAGATAAAGAGTCTTGACAGACAGAAGGACGGACGGAGGGGCGGACTGACAACAAAGTGATCCTATAAATATTATTATAAATATGATATGCCCAATAGCGAATCAACTGTCACTGTACTCACTGTTGTTTGCTAATGAAGGTGCTAATTTTTATCAATGCCACGTAAATCTGCAAGTGGATGCACGGGGATGCGTGATACTTATCTTCTCTTCTTCCGTGCGTTTTCCCAACTAATGCAAATGCTCGCTTTGGCAACTAATCCCAAGATTTGGCGTAGGCGCTAGTTTTACGAAAGCGACTGCCATCTGACCTTCCAACCCAGAGGGTAAACTAGTTATTGGGATAAGTCCAGTTTCCACACGATGTTTTGCTTCACCGAAAAGTGATTCCTATACCGGATACCTATATCGAATATAAGTTCTCGACCCAAAGATCTCGACCGAATAGAATAAAATTATCATATGTGTATAATAAAATATCAAGAACAACTACTTTAAGATGCCAAAGATGTTGCTTAAGATTATAAAAACAGCGAAAAGCAAAAAATATTCTTTTGAAAAAAGTATAGTTTTAGTGCCACTAATTGTTGAAAATTGATTTTTTCATTTTTCATTTATTTCTTGCAACCATGGTATTTACATGCTGTTAATTTGTGTAAACCAGTACAGGCATGGACCCTACTAGGGCGTAGCAATATTAAATCTAAGACTTAACACATCATTATTTTTACTATTCTAAATTATGATAATTAAAGTAAAATAAAAGGTAATTGTACTTAATTTTCACAGATAATAAAAGACAAGTAGGGACAGATTTAAGGTAGGTAGAGGTAGGTAGTTAGGTAATTTACACTTACTGTATATATTTCGAGAATAAATGATTTACTGTTAGTAGGGACACTAGGGACACAATAAATTAAATTTCAATTTCCAAGAAGTCTTGCATAGTGTATGGACACAAATGTATTAGGTAGAGCTTAAGTTGTTTTACAAAACTTGTATACTTTTCCAGTTCTGATATATATCTGGGAATTCTGTTAAAAATTTTAATTGCCATTGCATGCGTGTGGGCCTTTTTATAACCACAGCATTTTGATATGCGCATCATATGATGTTGTTATTGTTACTTACATCTTACATCACCTAGTGATTTTTTCCTACTCTTTTTACTATGTAGTTACGTAGGCAGGCAAACAGAACGCAGGCTATATGATGCGGTAACGCCAGTAGTATTTTTGGCACGTACAGGCGGTAGGGTACTGTTGGTCTCAGCTGTTACAGCAGGGGTATGCTGGCAAGCGGGTAGCGTGATACAAGCTAAATAAGGCAAAAGTTTGTCAGCATTATAAAACAATTTCGTATAATATTGTCTTCTGTCGTGATTCTTATTCATTGAAACACGTTAGAACGGAATAATCGCATTTATTAACACCATGACTTTTTCGAGGGTTCAGACGATGACTCAATTTCTGATAATTATAAACATTTATTTGACAGCATTGACCGCTGGTGATGCATTTTGTCTGCTTGTCAACTTATATAGCATTATCAAATGTTGTATGGCAGCGACTCAGTTTAGGTTCTTAACTGTGCTCAGTTGTATGGCAGCGACTCAGTTTAGGTTCTTAACTGTGCTCAGTTGTATGGCAGCGACTCAGTTTAGGATCTTAACTGTGCTCAGTTGTATGGCAGCGACTCAGTTTAGGTTCTTAACTGTCCTCAGTTGTATGGCAGCGACTCAGTTTAGGTTCTTAACTGTGCTCAGTTGTATGGCAGCGACTCGGTTTAGGTTCTTAACTGTGCTCAGTTGTAGGTATGGCAGCGACTCAGTTTAGATTCTTAACTGTGCTCAGTTGTATGGCAGCGACTCAGTTTAGATTCTTAACTGTGCTCAGTTGTATGGCAGCGACTCAGTTTAGATTCTTAACTGTGCTCAGTTGTATGGCAGCAACTCAGTTTAGGTTCTTAACTGTGCTCAGTTGTATGGCAGCGACTCAGTTTAGGTTCTTAACTGTCCTCAGTTGTATGGCAGCGACTCAGTGTAGGTTCTTAACTGTGCTCAGTTGTATGGCAGCGACTCAGTTTAGGTTCTTAACTGTCCTCAGTTGTATGGCAGCGACTCAGTTTAGGTTCTTAACTGTGCTCAGTTGTATGGCAGCGACTCAGTTTAGGTTCTTAACTGTCCTCAGTTGTATGGCAGCGACTCAGTTTAGATTCTTAACTGTGCTCAGTTGTATGGCAGCGACTCAGTTTAGGTTCTTAACTGTGCTCAGTTGTATGGCAGCGACTCAGTTTAGGTTCTTAACTGTGCTCAGTTGTATGGCAGCGACTCAGTTTAGGTTCTTAACTGTGCTCAGTTGTATGGCAGCGACTCAGTTTAGGTTCTTAACTGTCCTCAGTTGTATGGCAGCGACTCAGTTTAGGTTCTTAACTGTCCTCAGTTGTATGGCAGCGACTCAGTTTAGGTTCTTAACTGTGCTCAGTTGTATGGCAGCGACCCAGTTTAGGTTTTTAACTGTCCTCAGTTGTATGGCAGCGACTCAGTTTAGGTTCTTAACTGTGCTCAGTTGTATGGCAGCGACTCAGTTTAGGTTCTAAACTGTGCTCAGTTTTATGGCAGCGACTCAGTTTAGGTTCTTAACTGTGCTCAGTTGTATGGCAGCGACTCAGTTTAGGTTCTTAACTGTGCTCAGTTGTATGGCAGCGACTCAGTTTAGGTTCTTAACTGTGCTCAGTTGTATGACTGCAACTCAGTTTAGGTTCTTAACTGTGCTCAGTTGTATGGAAGCGGTTCAGTTTAGGTCGCCAACTGAATCGCGGTAAGACGTCATGGTAAGGCCCCAGATGACATTCGTGGATTACATGTAAATAACCTTATAGTTAGAATTTCTAAACACTTATTATAATGTGCACGTGTCTATGAATCCTAAATCAATATTTATTCCAATTTTATCAGCCAAAACCCTTGTGATACTCTAGCGATATAACCCTTGATTATTTACCGAATTTAAACCTTAAACTTATAACAATAAGATTAATTGACTTTTGCCATGTAAATTATCTATAAGTACTTATATAATCATTACCCATAATATCAGTAATCATAGTAATAGCCCTCATGTTTACTATTCAAAGATAATTATAGTATGTTTAGGTACAATTGAAGTAAGATCGCTGTCAATGGAACTTCCTAACAATATAAACAAACCGCCATATTGATCGTAATAACCTAACTTATGTTTTTAATGGAATATGGAATCTCTAAGATTAACTTATTTATCTTTTGTTTTTTTTAAAACATTTATTCTCGAAATATATACAGTAAGTGTAACTTACCTAACTACCTACTCCTACCTCTACCTACCTTAAATCTAAAGTAGGTCCTTGAGGCATTGTACCTAGGATGCTGGCGGCATTTCCTCGTTGTATCGCAATGCTGATACGTTGTGCGAGGAAGCCACCAGCTCTTCGGTCACCAGTAACATCAACCAGACGTTTCGCGATTTCTACGAAAAATTTGCGTGCGCTGGGACCCCATGGACCAAGAGTTTCAGTTTCTTATGTTTTGTATGTTAAGATAATACAACCGTTTCAGTAGTGAATGGTTTCAGCGGTGTTTGATGACGATGAGGTAGTGTGAAAATACAAGGAGAAACAGTGACAAAACATGTGACGCCTTTTGTTTACATTGTTAGGAAGTTCTATTGGCGACGATTTTAAAGTGACTAGTCTGTCTATGATCGAACGAGCGAAGGCAGCGAGCTAAGTTCTCTGAGTCTACTGGAAAAATCTGACGTTTGTGTAAGTCTCGAGTGTCTGACTCGAGTATCGTTGATCGGATCATCGTAAAATATCGACATACAAATGTATCCCTAAAGGGTGACCCACACTAGAACGGGCCGGTTCGTGACCGGACCGGGACGATCTGTCAGGTTCTATAGAAACCGTCACGTGACCTCCGATGGCTTATAGATGGCTAGCACGTGATTATTTCTATAGAAATTAACAGATCGTCCCGTCCCTTTGAGTTTTACCAGACGGAGTAGCGTCTGTTATTTCCTGTACAAAAAAGTCTGCCATATTTTGCGGTGGCGGGTTCGTCAAGTGTGCAGCTATTCGTACGTGACGTACAATTAGGGCTTGTGATATACGTGTTACACGCGGAACCGTAGCTACGTAGCCTTAGCACCGGCGGTGCTAAGATCCCGTACTACACGGTCACGTAAAAGATACGTATCCGTTTCTGGATTCGGCTACGTTCCCGCGAATCTCGGCTTCGGCTCCGCTCGGCTTCTTTTAATACACATCTTTTACAATTTGTACTGGTCTATTATTTTTGCCTCCAACATAATATTTGCATCTAATTATTTTTGATCTCTTAAATTTTTATTTAAAATGCAAAAGTATGGAAACTGAAATTAAAAACTCGCCCCTTGCATTACATTCAAACAAAAAAAAAAAAAAATCGGGGGTTTAATAACACGCATAAAATCTACACTTAACGTCACGGTCACGACTGGATCCGATCTACGTATAAATAAGATACGTATCTCCGTGTACACGTAGCTACGTATCTTAATTACACGTAGCCGAATCACACGGAGCAAACGGAGCGGATCTACGTTGCCGAGTAACACAGCAACGGAGATTCGGCTACGGGTTCACGAAACACGGTCACGACCAGGAGCACTAGTACAAATAGCAATTTAAAATAAACGTAAGTCCATACAATGAGTATGACACTATGTCATACCCATTTGGCAGAGGGGGGAACCTATCAATTGCTACTCCGTCTGGTTTAAAATTCAAAGTCCCGTCCCGTTGTAGTGTGAGTCATCCTTAAAGTTGTGTACCTGGGGAGCGTGTTAAACTGTAAAGGCGGAGCTGACCAGGACATCGACAATAGAATCAAGAAGGCGAAGGCTGCGTTCGCTCAACTCAAGCCTATCTGGGAGTCCAATGTCCTGACAAGACGCATTAAAGTTTCCCTCTTGGACTATATTGTCAAATTCGTGCTCCTTTTTGGCTGTGAAACGTGGATAGTGACTAAGGGCCTGACGAACAAAATACAAGTCTTCGTCAACATGTGCCTGAGGTCGATCCTTGACGTTTCCAAGAACGATTCAGAACGAAGACCTGTGGAGAATATTCCTGTTTGCTGGCAAACACCCATCGACATGGAGATCGGGACAAGGAACTGGAGAATGGGCCCACCATTCGTCGAGATATGAATAACACAACAACATCGCTTGAGGCTGTTTTAAATTTTTCCTTCATTTTCTTTTAAATCAAACATGCAAAAATTAATAACGCATTTCCCATCGATAGAAACATGTTGACCCCGACCTTGGCCGATACTTAGCTAGGAAAATCAATAATACTTACCCAGATACTTCTAAAAACACGCAGAGGACGCCACGGCGCCCATGGCGTACCACAAGCCACATCTTTTGTTCGTTTGTCTATTTCCGTCTCTATTGCTCTTGCATATTCGGGTGATAAAGAGATAACTAGAAAGAGAAGTTCGTAGGCTTCTATGAGTCCGGTTTGACACGATACTGACACCTTCCTAGCGTTATACCGGTTTATTTATACCACGGCTCAGGGTGCGTAGCCAAGATACCAATCGCTCACGCTCAGTCGCTAACGAAACGCAACTGTCATTGTCACACTAATAGGGAAGACGGAAGAGTGATAGAGAGAGGTAGCTACGATACGTTATTAAGCGTGAGCGATTGGCATCTTGGCTACACACGAGCCGTGTCCGCTTTGGCAACTAATTCCAAGATTAGGCGTAGGTGTTAATTTTACGAAAGCGACTGCCATCTGAGCGCCTACCACGAACCGCGAACGAAAGTATACCTCCCTTTCGCACTTGTGATTTCTCACTCAAGTGCGACAGAGAGGTGAAACTTCGTTCGTGGTTCGTGGTAGGCCTTCTGATCTTTCAGGCTTCATTGGGATTAGTCCGGTTTCCTCACGATGTTTTCGGCCATTTTCGAGGAGCTATCCGAGACTATTTTATCTTTTTTAATGTAAATGTGCTTAATGTTTGTCCTACTTAGAATCACGAGATCTTTTGATACAACTTACTAGGAGAAAAAAACTGTCCCGAATTTCATTTTTCTAATCCGTTACCATTTCTCAAACGCTTTGTACGGCGGTTACAAAATGGAGAGTATGTAACTCTGCAATAAAATGACTGAAAAAATTGCGACAGTTTTTTTCTCCTGCTTTTTTGTACGAGATCAAAAGTGCTTGTGATTCTGAGCAGGAAAAACGTTAAATTTATATATGTTAGAAAAACTGGGTCTCCCTCAACGTCCCTCGTCGTTTGTCCTAAAGTCACTAGCCCTAACTGTTTTGTCCTAATGATCCTGATTCCTAACGATTATTTACTAGGCAAAAACGCCTTCACACAGAACCGAACCGCTGTTAGAAAAGTCGGCTAGGTTTGGTTAGAGCAGCAGCTACCAGCGATTCGACCCTAAAATAGTGACGTCACACAGGGTCGAATTGCTGCTACAAAAGTATGTTAAAACGATGTTAGGGTAACCAATATTAGGACATGAGTTTAGGACAAATGATCTCGTCAAACAGTATTAGGGAATGCACAAATAGGGCAAAAAGCTTTAGGGATTCCGATATAGATCCAGAAAAAAATATATTGGATTCTTCTCGTGAAAATACCCTATCCTTCAACGGAAAGTATTGTTCCGAAAAACTCATTGGCACGACGCGACGACGGTTTTGAACCCGCGACCTTCGGATTGAAAGTCCACGCTCTTCCCGCTCCACCACCAACGCTATTTGACAAGACAGACAGACATGTATCGCCACACTAGTGTATATATGTCCTAAAGTTTTGTAAGACTACAGGGACGCAAGAAGAAAGTAAGGGGGAAAGCCGCCGGGAAAATAACCTGCAGCTCCAACGGGGTTTTGTTTTTCACGGCGTCAAGGAACCGTAGACTTGTGTATGTGGTATTAACCCACTCGCTACTTCTACGCGTTTCCGAGGTGGCTCTTGACTTGACAGACAGACGGACGGACAACAAAGTGATCCTATAAGGGTTGCGTTTTTTCCTTTTAAGGTAAGCCCTAAAAAACGGGCCGTTTTGAAAGGCATGCGCAATATTTTTGCAAAAACCGTAGAGCCAAAACATCAGTTTAAAATTTATCGCGAAAACGAGGCCGTGATAAAATGATAAAAAAGCGGTTATCGCGATGCGATCCACACGCCGCTATAGTGAGCGAGGCAGATATGTTACGTTATAAGCGGACGCTCCACCGGAATCGAGCGTGCTGTCAAGCACCTGCGTGCGTAGCCAAGATGCCAATCGCTCACGCTTGATAACGTATCGTAGCTACCTCTCTCTATCGCTCTCCCTTATTAGTGTGACAATGACAGTTGCGTTTCGTTAGCGACTGAGCGTGAGCGATTGGCATCTTGACTACGCACCCAGGGTGCGTAGTCAAGCCAGGGTGTACTGGTGTCCGCTCCGAAATTTGGTTATACACCGTGCTTTTGAGCAATGCTTTAACTTCAAGTACTTACCATGAGTTGTACGTAACCAGGCGTTAGCGACTGCGCGTTTCTAAAGTATGTCCGTCTCGCCTCTACCATTACTCTGGCAGGAGCGAGACGGACATACTTTAGAAACGCGCAGTCACGATCACGAACGCCTACGGTTACGCACAAAGGGCGCATCCTTTAGCTTAAATTAAATAAATTTCTCAAAGATACTAATATTCGGAGTATGAGTATTCGACATGACATTGATATGTCATAGTTGTCACTTACTTAGTAAAGTTATTTCTAATGCCCATTTTACATTAGCGGTTGATGCATCATGTAATTATTTTCTATAAAAAATGAAAAAAATATTACGAATTTAATAAAACTAGCTATGCCATTCTGTTTCCTTAATTATACCAAGCCACATGACGAAGTTAAGCAAATGCTACGGAACACCTTGTTTGTCACTAGTTTTACTACAATGAGATTTTCCGAGTGAGGGAAACTAGGCTAAAATGCGCACATAGAGGCAAATTGACGCACGTCATATAATACCTTGTGCTAAAAATTTAAGAGGTTCTCTCTATCCTCGATCTTTATCATAAATAACAGATATTTTATAATCAATACATATATATTATAAAATATTTGGGTTTATAGTATTGCATTAAATTAACTCGTTTATAAAACAAGTTTCAGAATCGCTTGCGTATACTTTATACAATTTATACAGGAAGTTTAAGTTAGCTACCTACATACCTACCTCTACCTTAAATCTAATATAGGTCCCAGGACGCTGCTGGCGGCATTTCCTCGTTGTATCACAATGCTGATACGTTGTGCGAGGAAGCCACCAGCTCTTCGGTCACCAGTTACCTACATCAACCAGATGTTTCGCGATTTCTACAAAAAACTTACGTACGCTAGGCTAGGACCCTATGGACCTAGAGTTTCGACCCTAAATGGTACAAAATGGTAATCTGTGCCCAGGCTCCTATATTTATTAAGTTTTAAAATTTCGGCACTTTCATATTTTTTACGGTATTAGCGCCTATGAACCGACAAAGCTTTAGTTTTTAGCTGTCTTTTATAAAATAAAATCACAATATAATCAGCTTAGGCATAATAGGCGTAGAACTGATTGAACGAAGATATTTTTTATCAACTAGAACATGTGATAAACTCTTATCGAGTTATCACTGATGTTTTTGTTAGAAGTCTGCTCTTCCAATATTATATAATCTAGTATAATTATATGAAATGGGCTTGTTATAAATAAATAACATTTATTTTCGAAATCTATACCTACCGTAAGTGTAACTTGCCTAACTACCTCCCTCTACCTTCCTTAAATCTAAAATAGGTCCTTGAGGCATTGTATCTAGGATGCTGGCGGCATTTCCTTATTATATCGCAATGCTGATACGTTGTGCGAGGAAGCCACCAGCTCTTCGGTCACCAGTAACATCAACCAGACGTTTCGCGATTTCTACGAAAAACTTGCGTGCGCTTGGACCCCATGGACCAATAGTTTCGACCCCGGATGGTATAAAAAGGTACTCCCTGTCCAGGCAGAGATATAGTCATTTGATATTTATTTACCATTCACTTTTCGGTAAAAGAAAACATCGCAAGGAAACCGGACTAATCCCAATTCCCAATAAGGCCTAGTTTACCCTCTAGGTTGGAAAGTCAGATGGCAGTCGCTTTCGTAAAATTAGCGCCTACCTACGCCAAATCTTGGGATTAGTTTTATTTATTTAATCGTATGCTATATTATACACTAACAGATACAGAGAAATCACAAATCAAACTCCAAAGAATTAATTCACTTGAGGGCTACGTTCAATTCGATCAAGTCCTCCGGGGGGCCACCGCTATAACGAGTTGATGGGCACTCTTGTAAAATGTGTTGGATGCTCTGCTCCTCGGCACCGCAATGACAGGCAGGTGAGTCCACCCAACCGCAACGATATCCGTACAAGGCGCAAGACCATGGCCTGTGCGCAGTCTGTTGAGGTTGCACCTGGGTGCGTAGCCAAAATGCCAATCGCTCACGCTCAGTCGCTATAACAAACCGCAACTGTCATTGTCACACTAATAAGGAAGAGTGATAGAGAGAGGTAGCTACGATACGTTAATAAGCGTGAGCGATTGGCATCTTGGCTACGCACCCTGGTACGCCTCGGCATATCAAACCCTTCTACTTTCCTACCCGGGATAATCCTCGATCCAAACCTTCCAGGGATTAGTTGCCAAAGCGGACTCCACGTTTCCGGAGCCGTAGCATAAAGCCGGGAACGCGCTAGGAATATAAGAAGAAGCCTATAACGTCGCATTTGTATATTATAGGTACTTTATTTACTATTATTATTGTAGAATCTTGCAAAATAATAACACTTTAAACTAATGTAGGTATATATTTGAACTTTAACCTATAAAAATCGATAAGCGAATAAATAAAACCGGTATTCTGATATAAATGTATGATTTATAAACAAAACATTAGTACAATACATTGTAAAGCATGAATTAAATCATTTATTATTTATAATAAAAGATACAACACTCACATAAAAAACGATACAACTACACTAACAAATCTTGCACGCTTTGATTTATTTTTGTGTAAGTACGGGACTTGTCAGACACAGCCCTGCGTATGCCCATTTGGGCTTGTACTCCGCCAAAGGGGAAACGGTAATTACCTATGCCGACTCCACTAAGTCCTTAAGCACAGGTAGTGTTGCTTAAGGACTTAGTGGGATTTTAATTGCATCACTTAATGTACGTCAGCCGATCCGAGTAAATACCCATATTATCCTCATGAACATATAGGTACCTAAGCTAATATTTAATGCTACGTCTTGTCTACTTAGACAAACTCTGTTTTTTCATAGATTTCCACTCGCACTGTTTTTTTGCGTAATAAGTCTAATAAAATAACATATAATTATGTAACCTAGCCAAACAAGACTTCCGCGCCAGGTCAGCGATATTAAAAAAGTTTTTTTTAATACTCTACGATGGTGACAAACAAGCATACGGCCCGCCTGATGGTAAGCGGTCACCGTAGCCTATGGACGCCTGCAATACAGGGGTAGGTATACATTATAACGTTGTCTATGGTATTCCATAAGAACACTGCGCCTATGGATTTTCATACAATATATATGAGCACTGTTGTTGCTTAGTCAGCTTCTGGCGTTCGGTCTTCTGGCGTGGCCTTCAGTCATGTAGGTAGGTAGGTACTTACTACTTACCTACCTATAGCCATTAGGTAATAGAAAAGTGTATAGAAAGTGAATGTTGATGCGTCCTATTAAACTTCATCTCTACTATGTCAAGCAAAAACTTATATAAAATTCAACCTTGTATCTATAATATTAAAGTTTACATTTACTTATTTACCATTTGCTTATTATGTAAGTTTAAATTTTGACAACAAATGTATTGCATAACAATATGTGTCTATTACTAAGATTTATTTTAAACTTTATGCCTTGCTATTAAAGTTTATTTTGGATACTATTATCGTGGACTTTTTACGTTTTGATTAGGTATCATATATATTATGCTAACTGTCAAATTCATATTCTGCTCAAGGTCTTTTGCTGACCATAAAAGTTCGGGCCGAACTTTGGCCGAACGTATATAGCCAACATTTACTTAAGTATAGGTACGTTAATATAGAAAATTAAATCGCCACAATCATAAGTTAGCCATTATAAAATGGTTACACACGGAAGTTATGAGAAATCGCGTGATATCGTACCTACTTATTTTATAAACATGAATATGGGTTCAAATAAACTTTTAGTCTGTTTGGTAACTAAAACATTTTAAACATTACACTTATTTAAACTTTCACGATTTTCACACATTATAAAGTCTCCGGGACCACGGGGACCAGTCTAAATTATTATAATTTAATAACATTGTACAAAAGTAAACAATAAACAAACATAACATCCACATGATCAGTACTTACACGTTATCAAAAATCCAAAAGAGAATCACAACACAACACGAATAAAGCACCTTTACAAAGTTTAAAAAGTTAAATTCGAAAAGTAAACACAGTGGTAACACTACGGAATTGGAACGTCGCGAATCAACACTATGATTTACGCGGGGGAGTGGCTACGCTATTTGGTCGGGTTAAGGTGACGGAACACGCAATCGCGCGGACAGGAGGCGAACGAGTGACTGATAGAAAATGGCCGTCAATGACGTGATCTCTTTTTATACAATTAACGATAACTACTATCTGCTAAGACGCGCTGATAGTATATCGCTGTGAATGCTGTGATAAATACAAGAAATTAAAACATCAAATTTAACTGATAATTCTAAATAAGTCACATGAGCTAAGTGAAGAGGAATATAAGGTAAACGGCCCAGTGGATGACACTTGAAGGAGGGAATTCACACATTTTTACAAATAACGAACTATCAAACATACCGAATATATAATCGAAGCAAATATATAATTCACTTCTTTCTGCATGCTATTTTTTTAATTTATTTATTTATTTAGAACATCAACAGCAATACAATAAAAATGGATAATTTAATAACATGCTAAAACAACAAGCCAATAAAAGATGTCCACAAGAATTCAAGGAATACCTATAATACAGGTGGAAGTTAATATAAAGCAGTGATAGTGCTTAGGAAAAAGAACTTAACAAAAGTCTTAAAAACAAAGAACTTAACAATAGTCTAATTTACAATTGTATGTATATATGTAAGAAGATGTAGGGATGTATGATGTATGTATGTGTGTGTGAGCGTATGTGGGTGTATGTAGTGTATATGTGAGAGTGCGCGTAAAATAGATTACTATTTTTTTTTACTATTATTATATTTTATTTTATTTTATTTATCGGCCTGTTTGAGTTTCAATAAAAATGATTGCATACGATTCTTTAATGTTGACTTGGTGCAGTCAAATAAGTCAATACTATTAAATTTTTTATTATACAGGTTCAGCATCCGATTAATTGGAGAGTTCTGGGCATGCCTAGTATGGACTCTAGAGAGACTGAATAGACAGCGTTCAGAGCTACGCGTTCTGAGAGACGGCACCGAGAATTTAATCTCTGCTAACAGAGAAGAGCTGTCTATACGTCCCGAATTAATATCATATAACACCGAGATGTCCAGTAACTGTCTTCGTTCCTCGAGACTTAGCAATCGATAACGAGTGCACCTATCTTCATAATTAGTGTCCCATTTCTTTGTGCGGAAGTTTAAGTGGCGTAAAAAGGAACGTTGAATTTTTTCAATATTTTCTTTATAAATTATGTATTGCGGAGACCAAATACCAAAATTGTATACTCAAGAATACTCCTGACACAGGCAAAGTACACAGCTTTTATGCAGGCAACGTCTTTAAATTCACCGCAAACACGAAACACAAATCCAAGATTTCGGTAAGCGCGATTTACAATGTCATTGACATGCTCGTCGTAAGACAACTTTGAGTCAAGGGTCACACCAAGGACTATACGGACCATAAAATGTATTATATTCATACCACTGTCAAGAGTGTCAAGTTACTTTAGTTTTCTGCTTCCTCTGAAATTACACCAGTGAATGACAGGCAAATTACCTCTATCCACCATCCGGCCTCCAAAATAGTAATTAAATCAAAATTATTAGATGTTTGTAAACATGCTATATCAATAGTTTAATAAATTATCTAACAGTTTTAATAATTAATTACTAAAAACACGCGTAATTATGGTTATGATCTTGACTTTCACGAAAACCACCTAGTTAGGGAACGGAAACTGACTCTCAAATAGTAAACTATTCAATCGACGGATGTTTGAACACAATTCGCAAATATCACAAGCTGTCTATTTTTTGTTATACTAATAGCGATATCTTTATTTTTTCAAATAAACTGCAAAAAGTTATCCACTGGGCCGTTTACCTTATATAAAGATAAATAAAATTATCGGTAAGTACTTATAATTTTTATGTGTTAAAAATATCACCGGTACCTAATGTAAAGGATATACGAGTAATACCTACTTACTTAAAATTAAGTGTTTCAGCATATATCTATAAAATGTATGCACATATAGGCATACAGCCTTTTTCACTCCATCTGCACAGGTATTTTTCGAAAAATGTTATTTTATTAAACGTGTTAAGTTTTAACTCCTCAATACCTATTTTGTGCATGTCAATTTGATAGAAAATCAGCGATCCGTAAAAAAATGTACCAATCATTAAATACGAGTAATACTTACCATAAATTATATACATAACTGAACATTTCAAGCTCAATAGAATTTTTTTCTTGTATTACCATTCATTCATTCGTACTATTACTTACCAATTAACTTTACCAGATAGGAGGACGATATTAAAAAAAAATGCTGACTCTCTCTGGATGAGAGAAGCAACGAATTAGGCAATGTGGAAGAAGATTGGAGAGGTGTGAGCCGAACAGTGGGCGTATAAATTTTTTAAATATAATAAGCTTTAAAATTATAGGCTTAAAAGTGGCTTAAAATAATATTATAGGCTTTAAAATAAAAAATAAAAAATTTAAGGAATTATATGTATGTTATGTACTAACAGTAGTGAATAATAATGGTACTAAAATATCTATGGGTCCTGCCTGAAATAAATGATTATTTAATTTAATAAACGCTGTAACAGAAGGAGAGAAGAGAGAAGCTTTACAAATAAACGCTGTAACATAAGGAGAGAAGAGGGAAGCTTTACAAATAAACGCTGTAACATAAGGAGAGAAGAGAGAAGCTTTACAAATAAACGCTGTAACAGAAGGAGAGAAGAGAGAAGCTTTACAAATAAACGCTGTAACAGAAGGAGAGAAGAGAGAAGCTTAACAAATAAACGCTGTAACATAAGGAGAGAAGAGAGAAGCTTTACAAATAAACGCTGTAACATAAGGAGAGAAGAGAGAAGCTTTACAAATAAACGCTGTAACAGAAGGAGAGAAGAGAGAAGCTTTACAAATAAACGCTGTAACAGAAGGAGAGAAGAGAGAAGCTTAACAAATAAACGCTGTAACAGAAGGAGAGAAGAGAGAAGCTTTACAAATAAACGCTGTAACAGAAGGAGAGAAGAGCCAAGCTTTACAAAAAACCGGCCAAGTGCGAGCCGGACTCGCGCACAAGGGGTTCCGTACCATTATCTACAAAACAGCAAAGAAATCACGTTTGTTGTATCGGAGACCTCTAAATATTTATTTTATTCCGGCTTCTAGTATTTGTTGCTATTGCGGCAACAGAAATATATCATTTGTGACGATTTTGGTGGCAGACAGACGGATGGACGGTTAATAATAGGGCCCCGTTTTTACCCTTTGAGTACCATACGCTATATAAAAACGGAGTTGGGTTCCAGTTCTTCCAAAATTTTCCTTGTTTTCATTCATATTTTTATACTTGACTGTACAAATGAAACTGGTAAATAATTTATTGAACATTTAATCATATTGCTGTTACATATCTTCAGGTTCCCATCCATATATCATAGGATCATTAGATCGCCAGCGCCTAAAAAAATATATTTAAAAATGAACAAAATGTAATTTTGCTATTGAAGTTTGGTGGAGTTTCAACAATAGTTCAAACAACTTATGGTAACGGGAAAAAGAGGTATAGTAAGCACGTGCATTGGATAATGTAGGTAATACACGCGGACAGACAATGCCTTTTTGATTTTGGATATAAAAGTTACTAAAAAGCACCTTTTTTTCCAAAATCACTGGGCCTTCGAGGAACATGGGCTTCCAAGTTCCAACACGTTGGTATCGAATCGTCAAAGCGATATCTTACCGTACAAATTACTCTGTACCTTTTTGTTTTGTTTTTATTATAGGACATTCTTACACAAATTGACTAAGTCCCGCAGTAAGCTCAAGAAGGCTTGTGTTACGGGTACTTAGACAAAGATATATATAATATACAAATACATAAATAGAAAACATCCATGACTCAGGAACAAATATCTGTGTTCATCACACGAATAAATGGCTTTACTGGGATTCGAACCCAGGACCATCGGCTCAGCAGGCAGGGTCACTACCAACTACGCCAACCGATCGTAATTTTTTACGGGGGGAAACGTGTACACAACTCACTTACACTTACACGTACACAAAAAACAAAGTATTATATTTTTAATACATGAAGGTTTATACCTTCCTCTTTAATCATGCACTCTATATATTTTAAAAAACCGCATTAAAATCCGTTGCGTAGTTTTAAAGATTTAAGCAAGCACACACACATACATACAGATACAGACAGCGGGAAGCGACTTTGTTTTATACTAAGTATGTAGTATATTTTTTATTTTGTAGTATATTTATACTAAGTATATAGTGATGTAGTGATAACTAAATATTAATATCTATCAAATGAGATTAACTCAGCTCTATTGGCTATGGGGCCAATTTGCACATGATCCTTTTCAGAGGCATTGATTCTTACTTGCTTCGTCTGGTGGTACTGCTGGTCATCGAGAAGGCACCATTTATTTTGTAGTATATTTATACTAAGTATATAGTGATGTAGTGATAACTAAATATTAATATCTATCAAATGAGATTAACTCTCAGCTCTATTGGCTATGGGGCCAATTTGCACATGATCCTTTTCAGAGGCATTGATTCTTACTTGCTTCGTCTGGTGGTACTGCTGGTCATCGAGAAGGCACCATGGTCCAGAAAGTAGTCCTTCTGAGGTTTAACGGCCTGGTACTGCCGCTCCTTTTCTTGCTTCTCAAGTAACCCTGCTTTCTTGATAAGCTCAAATATGGCTGGATCTGTAAATGAGAGATGGGAAACGTGTTACACTTATATCGCCGAACTGACGATCCAGTTCCTAAAAAGTCACAGTGAAATTTATCGGGTCTCCCTCGACATTACTAATATCGTTTGTCCTAAAATCACTTGATCTAACTGTTTTGTCCTAATGATCAATTGTCCTAACGATGATTTGCTAACTAAAAAATTATTTCATAGAGAACCGAACCGCTGTTAGAAAAGTAACCAACTTTTGTGGTGAGAACTAGTATAAAATTGTACGACATTCACTTCTCGATCGCGATAGCGTATCGAAAGTTCAAATTATGTTTGCCGTTTATTTAAATCATCAGGTGACTTTCATATTTTGACCCCTCGATACGCTAACGCGGTCGAGAAGTTAATGTCGTACAATTTTATACTAGGCCTTCAGTGACCTTACACATAGTCGAATCGCTGCTAGAAGTAGGTTATAATTATAACGATGTTAGGGAAAACAATATTAGGACACATAAGTTTAGAACAAATGATCGTTATGACAAACAGTATTAGGGAATGCAAAAATAGGATAAAAAACTCCAAAAATTATCAACGTGATTCCTAGCAGTTCCTTGCATCACGGATATCACCGTGAGTGAGCAGTTGAGCAGGTTGATCACTTTCTCTCACTCGCTCCTTGAGTTTAAACGGCGCCAAGATGCCAATCGCTAATGCTCAGTCGCGAACGAAACGCAACTAATAGGGTAGAGTGATAGAGAGAGAGAGAGAGAGAGAGATACGCTTCTGAGCATGAGCGATTGGTATCTTGGCTATTGGCTACGCAATGACGACCGTTGTCCACTTTTAAGCGTGACCGCGATGCGAATAACGAAGATACTCGTAGCTACAGGAACGAGTGAAAAATCACCGTGACTTTGTCCGGCATTCAGTCACGGTGATACTATTACACGGGGAGTCATGTAGATATTTGCGACGCGCCGTTATTTATCATAATCACACACCCCTACTGAAAAAATTTTTTTTATGTATATTTTAATTGTAATTGCTTATGTATATTTTAATTGTAATTGTTATATGCGTTATTTTTCGCTGTCCGTTTCCCATTACCAATAAATAAATAAATAATATGAAATATAATATTATATATTAAATATAGAAGTATGGATTTTATTATAGAGATAGACGGTGGAAGCAGCCAACGTTTGCATGCACTTACAACTACCTTCTACAACACTTTCTTTTTAAGAAATTTATCATCATTGTCCATTTTAGACGAGGCTATTTATTCGTCCGAGGGCGACGAGGACCAATATAGTAGACGAGGATAAAATGGGTATTTATGCCTGAGGTATACACTCTGCTTTTCACTTCGATTGTAGGGAAAATATTAGGTTTCCTTTCACTTTAAGTCATTAAAAATGTAACATCCATACTCGCACGCTTGGGTTTTCTCCCCTCCGCGCCTGCAGGCCTAGAGCATGAAAAGCGTTTTTGTGTCGCCTAGCCACGACATAAAGGCGAACTTTTCGAGCAAGAGAAGTGAAAATTACTTTTCGAGCAAGAGAAGTAAAAGTTACTTCGTTCGTGTAAAAATAGCCTCGTCTAAAATAGGTTACTTTATGCCCTAGATATACAATCTACTATACCCCACTAGAGGATACAATCTTTACCTTCATGTTTTGCCTTCTCATGCTCGTGCCCCTCTATCCCCCTCTCCCCGGCACCATAATGTCCCGGCACGAAGTCCTGGAACTTCGCCGACGGGTCGTGCGGCACTTTAATCCACTTCGCAAAGCGGGCACTGTACTGCTGTAGCCTGTATTTACGGGTTACCTAAAATGTACATGACCGTTTTTATTTTCTAGTACACAACTACACATTGTGCTACTTTGCCGCCCTAGGGCGATTATGAGCACTTTACGTGTCTGCTTCGAATATTCAAAAGGCCATATGTACTGTAAAACGTCGTACGATACACGTTCGCAACTCGTTTTTTTCAATTTCCCTTTTTCGCCCTTGTATGGTAATGTAATTACTGTCCAAAAATATGTTTTTGCTAAATTGGAGATTTTTATCTGTTTTCTTAGTAGGAGAGAAAAGTTTCCCAACATTACCATACATTTTCAAACTTTCCATTCCGTGAAAAAATCGTGGCGAAATGGAAATCAAATCTTGGGACACCTTTTTCTCCTACTAGGATTAAATCAACCAGCGTACGTACAGTCAGCGTCAGAGATATGTGACCCCCCTAGGTGTAAAACTGCAACTCTCGTTCGACACGAGAATCGGCATATACCACACTGTCATTTAATTCTTTCAAAAATGAAATATCTCATGTTTGTCTGCTAGCTGGAATCGATCCTGGGGCCTCTCTGCTCACACTCATACTTTAGTCCGGCTTTTTTCCGCTGGGCTATCGTAACGCATGGACTACACAACAAAAATATGAACCAGTTCTTAGCAGGCCGAACGGCAATAGAGAACTATGACAAAATCTATAAAAACGGACTATATTGTCAATGGCGCTTACGCCGCCTCGGGTTGCGCAGCGTTGCATTTTTATTGGAGCATCGCTGATAATGGCGTAAGCGCCATCAACAATAAGGTCCCTTTTCATAGATATTCTGTTGCAACTATTACATCTATACTCGTCCTTGTTTTGCAAGCTTGTCTTGGATCATAGTAATCTCTTTGGTTTATCAATATTTTCCTACCCTCATTTTATTTCCACAGACGACTAACAACGACTTTTACTAATTACATTTTAAGGTTTAATTTACTGGACTAAATTTGTCTAGTTATTTCATGGAGAAAATTTGTTTGAGGGTAAGTCATAATTTGCGTGTGCGAATCATACCTGTGTTTGGTGTGCCTACGCAATTACGATCTCTCGACTTCTTAAATCCTTTTGCATTTTAAGCAATTGAATAACTGTCCCCGTCCGTTTTTTTGTGTTTCAACGACAATTGTGGTTCTTTGGGAAGAGAACAAAAGTATTAAACAAATAGCACGAGAACTGAATATAACGGTAAGTTTGTAACCTGTGACTCCAGTGAGACAATTATTTTTTAGTAAAAAAAGGAAAATGTTATCAATAAGTTAAGCCATCAGATTTTGTTGTGAGGATGTTTACTGTCAAGTGTTTACCTATATATGGGATAAGATAGAAAAATATATTTAACGGAAAAGTCTTTTAATCGGCAATTTTTTTATGTGAAGAGTAATAGGTATAGTCTTAGAGCCATGTTTATTTTTAAAGCTATTTGAGTTTTGTAAGTTTTATCATAAACGTCTCCTTTATTGAAATAAGTAATGTATTGAAGTTTTCATGGAGTTCAGATGGGGTAAAAGTGGAACCCCGAGGAATGAGGGAGATTCGTATGAAGTGCCCATACTGTTCTTCTTATCCCGGGCGAAACAAAGTATGTTCTCCCACTCCCACCCCATTTGACCTTATAAGTATTTTTTTTTACAATGTTCGCCATCTGCTTGTTTTGTTTGTATCAATCGTATTAGATAATTATACCTAAATGTTTCGCAATTCACCTGTTTATCCCAGCTTACAGAGCCTTAGGTATATGTATGAATGATCTGTAACTAACACACACCCTAGATACATTTCACAACCTTTTATTACCACACACAAAGCGTGTGGCAAGGAAAACTTAAATAAATAAAATAGCACACAGAACTATGGGATAAATGTGGGTGCCTCATTATCTTTTATTTTATTCATAATTTAATACGTATTTTTACTTGCAGAGAAATACGATTCGCAGATGGGTGAGATGTTACCAACGAAGGGGGGACGTGGAGTGTGATAAACCAGGCCCTCGTCCCCGTGCTTACACTGACGAATCTGAGAGACACCGGGAAATTGTTAAAAGACACAGTAGGTAAATTATATTATACAATTTTCATTACCTGCAGATTAAAAAAAAAACAGTTGTTTTTAGTTTTACGTTTTTCAAGTTATGGTATGCTCATGAGATTTTTTTTTAGCAACACGCTAAATGTTGGATGTCATCTATGGGGCCCGGGGAGCTTGTTGAAGTTGGAGGCCGAATGAACAGCGAGCGATACCTCGAAGTGTTACGTGACGTCATGTTGCCTTCCGTTCGCGTCGCCTACCCCGAAGGACAAATTTATTTAGTGCAAAACAATAGTGCAGTGCATCGTTCCCGTATAGTGAAAGAGTGGTTAGCCTTACAAACAGACAACACTGTATTAGATTGGCCTTCTAAAAGCCCTGACCTCAATCCTATTGAGAATTTATGGGGTCAAATGGTGCTTAACTGGGACCCTACACAAGTCAAATCAAGATAAAACTTAGACGAGGAAGTTTATAGAACGTGGGAGTTGATGAGGAACACCAATGCATGTTCAAACATGATGTCAAGCATGAAAAGCCGACTAAAACAGGTAGAAGATAGAGAAGGTTTCCCTCTACGTTAGTAGTTAAAATTGTAAAAAAAATGTTTGTGTTGTTGGTATTTCTCCATTATTGGGCAAATTTTTATTCCATGCAAGTTTTAAAATAATGAGTTTAATGACGCTATTGTATAAGTAGTGTCTAACAAATTATATTGTTTTTTTGCAAATAACAAAATAGTGCTTAGACAATTAAGTAGGCTTTTCCAAGTGGTAACTCGTTAATTTCTACCTTAAAAACCATATATATTGTTAGCCATTTAATGTAGTTTTTAACATGGATTCTTCTTCATTAGTATTATTTCAAGTCAATTTGATATGACATGACTGAATAAAGTGCCCTGCGGGTTCGAACAAGCAGTTCCCTATACCTATTTTATAAGTAGGTAATAATTATTATCAGCACACTCAGAATCGTAAAAAGCTTAAACCAAACCAAAATTATAAACTTATTTCTGTTAAAAGGAAATTTCAATGTAACTTTAAAGGGAGCTGTTTAAATTCGACCCATTTAGTGGAGAAATACCCCATGCTTAAGATTGTGGTAAGGTTGCATTGCATTGGTAACGTGCTAATATTGCAGGAGATGAATTATTGTTATCTTTGATAACATGTTGTTTCTCTTTGCAATGTTAAATAGCTGGTTTAGATTACGTATTACATATTGATAATGGCATACAGACTGGTAGGGCGAGGGACGGTCTAACATATACTCATTTTTTCAAATTGTTTTTTGAATAGCCCATTTTATACTTAAAAGCCTCTTCCCGCTCACGCAACTCCCACCGCTATGTCCCGCCATCTCTGTCTAAAGTAAAACTGAAAAATTGTGTTAAATGCAATAAGAATATTAATTTATAATTAAGGAAAACGGAAACTATACACTTCACTTTTATCCGAGTAGTTTGGTATTACTTATAAAAAAAGTTATGTCCCAACATTTTTTTTACGGTTCTACTCAATGAAGTAAAATGTGGGTATAACATAAAGTAAACAACCAAAGTGTATTGCCTTATAAAGTTTAACAGCATGCAGACCACCAATACCACAATTTTAAACAGTAAGAGCTAAGCTAAAGGTATTTTACTTGTTAACTTGAAGTTTCACTGATGTATAATTGAAGAAATTAAATTAGCTACACATTGTCATTATAATTTAACTAGTAAATATTTAGCAATAAAATATATAGTAATTAGTTTACAGAACACGCATAATATATCTACTGTCATATTTATATATTACCCCCATTATTCAGATTTTAAACAATATTTAATAATAGTATTTAAATACCTACTTATTTAATAAAAAGTTACCAGTGACTATGGAATTTTCATTATTAGTCCTTAAAAAAAAGATTTTAACTTCTATTTTAATAAAACTTTATTAAAATAGAAGTTAAAATTATATTAAATAGGAAGTTAATAAATAATTAATAAAAAAGAACAAGCATAAAAATACAAAAAAATATCCTCTACGTAGATTCGAACCGCTAACCTAGTGTTTCATAGTCTGTTGCACTATCCATCACGCTGCACGGACGCTTATGAAGTCGACGAAATTATTGCTCTAGTTAAAAAAAATCAAAGGGGTTAATTTTAATGTTACCGAGTTAATAACTGAGTAATAAGGAATAAAAAAACGTATAAATATTTGTGGTAATGTAAAAAAATATTAAAACCCGGATATCAAAAAAAGTTAAAAAAAAGCAAAAAGTGTAGATTCTTATGCTGGGGTTCGAACTAGCGACCACATTTGTCTATTGCTGGAGGGGGGTTACATATCTCCGAAGCTTACTGTACCTACCTAATAACGTATCGTACCTACCTCTCTCTATCACTCTTCCTTATTAGTGTGACAATGACAGTTGCGTTTCGTTAGCGACTGAGCGTGAGCGATTGGCATCTTGGCTACGCACCTATAGCCTGTGTACCTATTAATGGTACATTGTGATCCGCGTATGCTATGATTATGATGGTGTTTAATACACGAGGCGATAGTGAGGCGGTTTTCAAAGGGTTAAGATGATGAATCCAACATCGACAACCCAAAAACGAGTGCTGTAAAGGGCTCGAAACGTCATCATGGTGTTAATAAACGCGATTAATCCGTTCTAAAGTGTTTAATTTCAATGAATAACAATCGCGGTAACAGAAGACAAAACTATTCGTGTTTTAACGGTATGTGGTACATTATTGGCCACAAATGTGTTGTACTTCCTGTTGGTGTAATCATTATCAATGTCAAGTGGGCGAATTACTGTAATTCTACTAATTGATCGAGCGAGCGAAGCGCCTCTGTTTCAGCTAGGGCAAAAATGCTTTCGTGTGTCTGTCCATTTGTTTTCCTCTACAGGTCGCATTTGTTCGCAATTCTCGTGAAATTTTGTAAGCAAGTTCATTTTCTTATGATGGGATCCGTGAGTAATTGAGAGAATTCATCAATTTTGAAAGGCACATGCATGGTGATTTAGGTCTTTTCTAGAAACTTGAGCATGTCTTTAAGAAAACCGTAAACTAAACTATCATCCGATTTGAGACATTCCTGTTTTGTTTGTAAGGTGATTATATTTTTATTCTGATGATGGAATCATGAAGAATTGAGAGAACTCCTCTAATATTAACGGCACAAGCATTATGATTACAGGGTTTAAATTTTTGCCCAAGCTGGAACGGAGATACTTCACTCGCTTCGCTCGCTCGGTCAATTACGCCTCGCGGAACTCTTTTAACAACGGGCACATCATTTTGAAGTTCGCTGAGGTATACATGGAAAGGGATAAAATTTTGCATTGATGATGATACGAACGTTTATCGTTTCTTTCGAAAAGGAGCTTACAGCTTACATAAGCATTATGTGACAAACTTGTACACTGAACTAACAACACTGTTAAAACTTTATAGTAGTACTATTGAGGCGTATTTTTTCGGCTGTTTGGGTATCCAGTTCTAAGGTACGAGTAAGGTAGGTATTAGGTAGAGGTAGGTAGTTAGGTAAGGTATTGAAATAGTACAATATATGGCCCTTTGAATTTTCGACATAGGCACATAAAGTGGTCATTATCGCACTAGTGCGGTAATATAGCAACATATGTACTTATTAAATAATATTTAAAACGGGTCACTCACGTAATTTAGTCGATTTTCATATGTACTGTAAATAAATGCTATCAATCCAGTTCTTTTATTATACATCTAAAGTGCCTATCGCTACATACCTCATGAATCATATTGCAAAGATGTATGATTGTTCGGCAAGTTTCTAGAATGTTCCTGTAGAAGAAGAAAATGTGCGGTCTCCCGATCTTCCTCTGTGGCTCTGCAATAAAAAAAAACCTTATAAAACGTCAAGTCTGCTAACGACCCCCTCCCCCCACGTTTGAGGCCCCTTAAGGTGCATACGAGGAATATGGTGGAGAATTTCGGGGCCACCGGGTGTGTCTTAGTAGCTCAGTAGGCAGAGCGACGGGCGTGCATCCCAGAAGGCCTACCACGAACCACGAACGAAGTTTCACCTCTCTGTCGCACTTGAGTGAGAAATCACAAGTGCGAAAGGGAAATATACTTTCGTTCGCGGTTCGTGGTAGGCGCTCTGAGTTGCAAGTTCGAATGGTCTGAGGCCATGAGTTTTTTCCACTATTCCTTTAGCTTTGAGAAACCTATTTCGACTGCCTAAGAAACTAGACAATGATGGCCATGAAGATATACGAGTACATACACGTATATTGGAGTAAAAAAGCACTGATAAACAATTTGGTCTGTTAGCAATGAAAGCTGAATAGAATTTGTAGCGCGCACATGAACAAAAGCTAATCTTTATGGTGCTTTTACATGCTCGGGCTCTCGGCCGAATGATTCGGCCCACCCTAGTACACGCTCATTCGAGACAGACTATATAGATGAAGTTTAAGCCAGACCATAGACAATTTAAGCTTTTTCAGGTAGTTTCAGTGAGTTAAACTGTGTTTTAAATAGCTTTGGTTATTGAAACCATTTAAGACACTTTTTAAATAGCTTCACCCGAAGTGAAATTATTTAAGACACCTTTTAACTCAACCAAACTACCTGAAAAAGTACTTAAATTGTCTCTGGTCTGGCTTAAATTTTCTCTATATAGTCCGTCTCGAATCATCGTGTACTAACATGGCCGAAACATTCGGCCGAGAGCCCGAGCATGTAAAGGCACGGTAATATATTTATGGTGCTTTTACATGCTCGGGCTCTCGGCCGAATGATTCGGCCCACCCTAGTACACGCTCATTCGAGACAGACTATATAGATTAAGTTTAAGCCAGACCATAGACAATTTAAGCTTTTTCAGGTAGTTTCAGTGAGTTAAACTGTGTTTTAAATAGCTTTGGTTATTGAAACCATTTAAGACACTTTTTAAATAGCTTCACCCGAAGTGAAATTATTTAAGACACCTTTTAACTCAACCAAACTACCTGAAAAAGTACTTAAATTGTCTCTGGTCTGGCTTAAGTTTTCTCTATATAGTCTGTCTCGAATCATCGTGTACTAACATAGACTAGTATAACCGAGAGCCCGAGCATGTAAAGGCACGGTAACCGTGCGTTTACATGCTCGGGCTCTCGGCCGAATGTTTCGGCCATGTTAGTACACGATGATTCGAGACAGACTATATAGAGAAAACTTAAGCCAGACCAGAGACAATTTAAGTACTTTTTCAGGTAGTTTGGTTGAGTTAAAAGGTGTCTTAAATAATTTCACTTCGGGTGAAGCTATTTAAAAGGTGTTTTAAATGGTTTCAATAACCAAAGCTATTTAAAACACAGTTTCACTCACTGAAACTACCTGAAAAAGCTTAAATTGTCTATGGTCTGGCTTAAACTTAATCTATATAGTCTGTCTCGAATGAGCGTGTACTAGGGTGGGCCGAATCATTCGGCCGAGAGCCCGAGCATGTAAAAGCACCATAATATATTAAAGCCCGTCATTCACGGCAGTCCGCCGGCACTCCGGCATGGCTGGATGTAGCGGACACACGGTGTGCAAGTGGCCCAGCCTGGCAGTCCAATTCGCACTTATTCGTTGAAAGATGCGCAGCGCTGCGTTTTAGCGCATACACTGTACTCGAATTAAAAAAATGCCGCCATCTCTTAAGTTATTTTTAATAATGAATAATTAATATTTTTTGCATTGCCGCATTTCTCAATTGTTTATTACCGTAATTTAGTGCAATTCGGACTGCAAGGAGGTGGGCGGAGCTAGCAGGATGTTGCCGTACGGCACGCATCCGGCAACGACATTCACGATGCTATATTACATGCCGGAGGTGCCGGCGGACTGCCGTGAATGAGGGGCTTTACATGTTCCATGCGCGTTTACGTGACTACCTAAAACGTTGTAAACAAGATTCTTTTAGTTTACGAAGACACTTTTCTAACAGTAATGCTGGTCATTTACCTATGGTTTCTGAACGCATTTTAGAGCACTAACGATATGCGCGTAGATAAAATTATTTACAGTTATTGTGTTTTGGAAATTCCTGGATATTTAGGGCATGCAATTACGGTATTGGATTGTATGACCATTCCGGGATTTATAATGAATCCCGTTATTGTCCATACAAGAAATCCCGTGATTGCATGCCTGACCTGAAATATTGTATTATAAAATGGTGTAGGGTGGTAGTCGGTTATGCTATGCTCATAGACTCGTAGAAATTTACAAATGAATCTGTGTATACGTGTGGTGACCTCATTCTCTTTGTTAATGCTTCATAAAGGATGACTCACACTCGCACGGGACGGGACGGGACGGGACGGGACGGGACGGGACGGGACGGGACGGGACGGGACGGGACGGGAAAATCTGCCAATTTCTATAGAAAGAATCACGTGATAGCTCGGAGCCCTCGGATGTCACGTGACGTTTTCTATAGAAATTGATAGATTTTCCCGTCCCGTCCCGTCCCGTCCCGTCCCATTTTAGTGTGAGTCATCCTTAATGCGGTGTTTGTGATCCAACGTCGTAATGCCACACAGAAATGTTCACATTACCCTCTTTTTGGAATAGAAAAAGAGGGTAATGTGAACATTCGGGGGACAAAACTTACCCAACCTAACTGTAAACTCGTAAAGTTCCAAAACAGTTTGATACTTCGCCATAATTGTTTGGGTTATGTAGCCAATCTGAAAAATATGTAAATATGTTTCGTATATGTAAGATGTAATTTCCAGAATATATACAGTAACTTACCTACCTACCTACCTCTAGCTACCTTAAATCTAAAATAGGTCCTTGAGGCATTGTGTGTGACACATACTGCTTTTCACACCAACTAAGAGGAAATAAACAAAGCCGAAAACAGCATCATATCTGCACGCCGATGCCATTAGTTAATGCCCGAAAACGTAATAAGTGTAGTCCTTGAACAGAAAAGTGCCACTTTGATCCCTCTCAGCAGGAAAGAAAAGTGCCACTTTGATCCCTCCTCGCTTGAACAATTATTTTTATCTCATTTAAATACCTGCCAAACACGACGATCTAATCAACAATTTGATACTCGAGATATCGTCGAACACGCTTACATAGAATCATTTAATTCAGTAATTTAAGTCCAGTTACTATATGTATATTTTTGCTTTTGGTTTGTCTTTCATCGTTGCCTGTTATTATCTAATTTCCTCAAATGTTAACTTGAAAGGATAAGTTCGCCTTTGTTGTATCAACTTGTTTCTGTATCTGTGTTTCCTGTATTTCTGGTGTTAATGTACAATAAAGCTCAGTCTTCCATTATTTCCATTTGGAACTCAAGGCCACTGTAGGACTATATATGTCATAGTGACACTATAAATCAGACTGTAAAAAATCCCTTAGTCTAAGGAGAGACTTTGCCTCCTTATGTGTGTTCTATCGCCTATACAATGGGTTTTCTGAAGAATTGTTTGACATGATGCCAACGTCCACTTTTACCATCGCACCGCTCGCCATTCGACAGGGCGCTCATCCACACACCTTGCAACCAAAATGGTCGTGCACTGCGCGGTTTCAGAGGAATTTCCTCCCGCGGGCGCTCCGGCTGTGGAATGAGCTCCCTCCCGAGGTTTTCCCGAAAGAGTACAGTAAGGGGTTCTTCAAAACAGGAGTGTACAAGATTTTAATGGGTCGGCAACGCGCATGTGTCCCCCATGGAGTTGCAGGCGCCCATAGACTACGGTGACGGCTTTCCATCAGACGGGCCGTATGCTTATTCGCCGCCGTCGTGGCATTAAAAATTACCCTTACCTACTGCTTGTGATTTTGACATGGTTCTAGAGTTGCCTAGCGTTCCAATTGGTTGACAATACATACAAATAATACTGGATTGCTCCGGTAGATTCGGGAAGCTTAAAAGTTCAAAGGCTTACCTCAAAGGGCATATGGTTGTAGTAGGAGGCAAAGGCTTACCTCAAAGGGCATATGGTTGTAGTAGGAGGCAAAGGCTTAGGTACCTCAAAGGACATATGGTTGTAGTAGGAGGCAAAAGCTTACCTCAAAGGGCATATGGTTGTAGTAGGAGGCAAAGGATTACCTCAAAGGGCATATGGTTGTAGTAGGAGGCAAAGTCTTACCTCAAAGGGCATATGGTTGTAGTAAATGTCTCGAAAGGACTGGTGTCTTTGCATGCCTTTTCTCCTGAAAGTGTAGTATGGATATATTTAGTTTGATAAGCTCAAATTTTGAAGGGTACCGTATTTCAAAAGGAAATAGAACCAACTTTTCAGATAAAGTTTTGTTGAAACAAATTAAATTATTTGATTAAGTAAATATTTTGATTTGTGACTAAAGTAGTAACACTACTATATATAAATTATACTTTATTATACATATTATACTTGCATATTCCAGCAATAGACACTGATAAAGATACTTGCCCTCGCCGCCATAAGTACGAAACAGCGTAACAGAGTTGCGATATAGTGTAGGCTTCAGGGTTCATATCTTTGTAGTTTATATAGGGGGAGTATAAGTTACTGACGGCAGCCTTGCCCGACCCCTGGTGGGCCGGGGGACTGTATTGAACAGCCCAATCGTAGTCTTCTTTTTTCATAGTCAGGGTATCTGAAATAATAGGTAAATTTAGATAGGCGTAACGGGAAATGGCAACGCGAGACAAAATATATATCCATATTTTACTATGGAAAATTCCATTTTTTTTAAGGTTTACTTTTACGTAATTCGGCGAAAACGATGATAGCCATGGTATTCCATATTTATGTGGTATGACGTCACTATGCAGGTAAAAACATTTGTCAAAGTTAAATTGTTATTGACATATAAACTGTTCCGTTATTCGATCTGTCAATGTCACAACTCACAGCAGAGGTTAAGATAAGTTAAGATAAGTTATCGTATAAGATTCAACATGAAGTTAGCTTCGACGAGTATAATGACGTCACAACATGGCCAACAGGTGACAACGTTTTCAGAGTTCAAAATTTAAAAATATGAATACAAATTTTTATTGGAAAATACTTTTTGTATAGCATGATATTAAGTTATCCATGTTTATTGTATTGCCGTTGATGTTCTAAATAAATACAAATAAAATAAAATACGTAGCCGTCGTACACTTTTAATACCCGAAATCAACCAATATTATGTATATATAAGTATTTATTAGTATATATAAATGTATAAATATATATGTATTTTATAATTGTATATGAGTTTTTTTGCTTTAGTTCTTTTCGTTTCTGCACCTCCTACTGTTTCTTTATTTCCTGTTTTATTTGCTCCGCTACCCTAAGGTTGTCTGGAAGAGATCGCTTGTTAGCGATAAGACCGCCTGTTGTTTACCTCTACTTTTTGTGTGTGTTTTTATTTTAATTTATATTATTTTTTTCTGTAATGTTTTGTAAGGTGTGCAATAAAGAGTTATTGTATTGTATTATGTTCTTAAGTCAAAGAAAATAATCATTTATATTGTGCCAAATTTGATATGAGTCTAGTAGTTGATTTGATTTTGCAAGGTTTTTAGAACAAAGGTAGATGTTAATGGTATTACATACTAGCCCCTGGTTGGTTACTAGCCCCTCCCTATATTGTCAAATAAAATAAGGGTGACAGTGGCTAGAATTACCAACAAACACTAGCGAGTTAGGGCCTGGCCTTTGGATTCCCGTCAACTTTTGATGCAAGAGGGATGAGGGACGCGCTAAAATAATCAGCCAAAACCAAAGCCTAACATTCATGGCGATGGACCGTCGCTAGAGCAGGTCGATAGGGACGATATATGATAGATATATTCGATATTAAAGTTTGACCATTCCATCTAGAATCATTCGTTGACCAGGCTAATAGCTAAATAAAACTACCGAGCCGTGCGCCGTCCGCCGATGTGGTGGCACCGTGCCGCGGCACCGTCACCGTTCATTCTCACGGCAGCGGCATCGTACAAGGCACAGTGCCACGGCAACGTCGACGTTAATTTTCACGTCGGCGGCAACGTAAAAAACAACGTGCGACGGCACGTTGGCCGTCGTGCGTCGTGCCGTTTTACGTTGGCGGCGCCGCAACGTGGTCATGTGGCCAGGCCCTTACTAAGCAATCATCGGACTCACCATGCAGATTAGCAGGATCAGCATACATTGAAGCGTAAGATCTACGGAAGGATACAGCTGTGTCTTCCGGATCGTGGAATGGAAGGCTGAAGTAGCCATCAATGGATAGTTCCCGGTAAAGCAGCTCACTTGGATCATCTTCGTTAGGAATCCCGGTTTGAGTCGAATTGAAACATAGAAAGCCGGGTACTGAAAGGACATAATATCACAGATTTAATAGTTCTTAAAAACGGAGTAGGTACTTATCTCTTATAGAAAATCTATTACAAACCGTTTTGAACATTACGCAAAAAACAACTGACGCTCGTCTCTCCTCTGCACAGACGCTAGGGTTTCCTACGATTAGAAATATCAAGCCCCCCGTCAAAACTAAGAACAACAATCTCATAAACCCGTCCTTCACTTCCTCACCAAGTAAAGGAAGTGTCAAAAAGAGGTGATATGTTTGTTATTTCTCCGATTCTGTAGGTTGACAACAATTTTGCTGATCTCTTTTGATGCAATTCATCCAAGCAGCCAAATTAAATACATAGTTGTAATTTGGTAGTCGGTATCAATGCATTACTATTTACAACTTAACTTAGTCGCATATTTTGATAGTGGATTTTTCAAATGTCGTAAGAAGCACGTTATTAGGATAGGCTGGATCCACTGCTAATTTCAATTCACATCCATGCTTTAGTTATTCTTCCGTGAGAAATATTATATAATACTAGCACCGGCGGGCGTTCTCTGACAGCCAGTTAATAATTTCAATGTCTTCGGAGACACAAGACAAAAGCTAAATCGATTTGAGTTTGCACAGAGTTCTAGTAGTATTACTTAACTACGGTATATTCCCCACAGTGGAATCAAACCTAATATATGTATAGTGTCAAAGCTCTAGATTTAGAAGAAAAAGAGTTAGCTGGCATGGCCTGTGTGGAGCCAAGATGCCAATTGCTAACGCTCAGTCACGAACGAAATGCAACTGTCATTGTCGCACTAATATGGTAGAGTGATAGAGAGAGATAACTACGATACGCACGTTACGCACAAGGGCTTAAATTAAAATGCAGATGAGCTGGCTAGAGAGGATTTCGTAGGCTCAAACTATCTGTGGGGCCCTCCCATCTCCCATCTCAAAGAACCAAAATGGCAACTGTTCAAGTTAAGACCATGAGAAAATATATTATATATATATATATATATATATATATATATATATATATATATATATATACAACAACGAGAGCACGGAGGCCTTACAATGACGTCTTAACGCCATTCAGTTGACGACCTTAACTGAGCCGCTTCCATACAACTGAGTCTAAACTGAATCGTGTTAAGACGTCATGGTAAGGCTCCGGATCGGATTGGATTCAGGCAAAGAGACACAATTTTAACTTTAAAACTATATTCGTCGTGGTGCACGGTGGTCGCTCCTGGTGACGTTCTTCGTAAAGATCGAATCATGTCGAGTAAAAATTCACTAAATTACGGGAGTGACCCGTTTTAAATATTAATTAAAGAGACAAAACTCCAAATTATTAGAGCACTATTCCCAGGTCACCTAGGGTCAACGGGGTATTGACAACACTGGTTGTAGATTGTGTGGCGAAGAGGAGACAATAAAAGTGGGCTATGGGCTAGTTCTTTCAAAGTGATAACTTATTTTAAATGTGTATTTTAATGTGATTTTTCTATTTTCTACTCAGATTCGCGAGCTCTTTCGACGCTAATCTCCAGTAATTACGTAAAAAATGAGGAGGAAAACTTTAAGAAAAAAAGGCCCTAACGGGTGAATTGGCATTCACCCGTTAGGGCGACTCACCAGAGACGTCCCTCCAGACAGAGAACGAAGGACTATGTTGCACAATAGGTACCCGAAACCAAAGTAATTCAGTGCACTGCCCTTGAGCAGGAGCCCCATCGCTTCCATCATCCGACAAGCGCTCGAGCACGGGTTGCACGAAATATCCGCATAGGTTGAAGTTAACTTTATAAGTATAACAAAAAAACGAATCTAGGATGGTTTACGTTTAAGTGGATTGGGACGGACCGGGCGCCGGGCCGTGACCGAAGTGTCAATATGTATAGAAAACGTCATGGGATAGCTCAGAGATCACGTGGCACTTTCTATATGAATGGACATATGGTCCCGGTCCGGTCTAGCGTGAGTGAAGAACATCTTGTATGTGTATCTATCTAACCATAACCACACGGTACACTTATTAGTTACTTACTAATATACAGCAATGTTGCTAATAGCAACATGTTTTTGTATTAAAATTATCAAGAATTTATGAAACTATTTGAGATTAAGTATTCAAAATACTCAAATGTATGATTTTAAATATCCATTATCAACAATTTTAGTTATGTGATACCTATTACTAACTTAGGGTAGTAAATCGATATCTAAAATTAGTTAATTATAAACTTCGTTTTGCGGTTACACACAATAGGCTAGACGACTGAAAAAATCTATTTAGTCCGTCTTTTAGATTATAAAAAAATATTGTACACGTATTTTTTCTTTTGTTCGTCAAATCAGAAATGACAAAAATACAGAGCGTTCAAGTTTCGCCTAATGTCACTACCTAGGAGTGACGTCACAAGCCCCCACCCCGGAACTTTGAGGCTAATATATATCTTCTTCAATTTTAGTTAAATTGAAAAAGGAAAAAATACGTGTCTAATAATTTTAGATAAGCTAACTGACGGACTAATTAGAATAATAGTTTTTCAACGTAGTCGTCATCCCTATTTAACTCCGTTTTGATCAGTAATCCTTTTCAGATGGCTTGGGGACTGGGATAGATAGATTGGGAGCGTCGTGGTAGAATATTGATTCCATGGTGCTCCCCCATAACGGCAGAGAGCGTAACGCCGCAGCTAGGGCATGTTAGTGGGTATTATTCTCCCCTCCCCCTGGCTAGCAGAAGGAGTTCCGAGAGGAGCGAGTCCCACGTACCACCCCATCCCCAACGGGCTTTCGATGATGCGTAATAGTACATTGTGTAATAGTACATGTGGCGGTAAACAAGAAATTAATTCTTGTACCGCCCGTGATACATACAATGTTTTTTCACATTTGCGAGGAAATAAATAAACTTACTAGGCAAATAAATAAACATAAATTATAAGTGTTAGTGTAGTAGCGCTGTCCATGGTACACCGCTGCCGCGGCGGCACGCGCGTGTGGCGCAGGTCCTCCGGGAGCTCCGGGCGGGCGGTAAAATGTATGAAAATCCATTACGGCCATGGGCTTAATACAGCTCATTAAGTCTACGTTTACTTGTAAATATCATCATTTACGAGCAAGTGTGATCAATATGATTACCCCTGCGACAAAAAAAGGGTAAGGTGGCAGATATCATCTTCATGTCATCTCTATGCATAAAAGCTAAAACACAAAATAGGTTGTAAATTGTATCAAAATATAGCTGCCACTGTACCCCAGCTATCTGTAAATGACTATCAGTAATACTACTGATAGCAACTGATACCAATTAGGCATGTTTATGATCAATAAAATACTTGTTTTTGTTTTTATGTGTACATTTTTTTTTTAGATTGTACGACGTCACCATTCGTCCTCGCCAGACCACCCGTAATCCAGATTCGGTGACCAAAGCCTAGAAAAAAAAATCGGTTGTCTGTAAAGTCGGTTTACTGACGATAGTTGCACGTGACAACGATCGAAAGCCATTGATTTTTTACTAATCGTGAACGCCTTAGAGCGAGGTAACGCTGTTTTTTCGTGCGGCGAGGTAACGCCGCATGAGTCATATTTTTTCGTGCGTGCAGCCGGCTCCATCGAATTATAATGGTGCTTTTACATGCTCGGGCTCTCGGCCGAATGATTCGGCCCACCCTAGTACACGCTCATTCGAAACAGACTATATAGATTAAGTTTAAGCCAGACCATAGACAATTTAAGCTTTTTCAGGTAGTTTCAGTGAGTTAAACTGTGTTTTAAATAGCTTTGGTTATTGAAACCATTTAAGACACTTTTTAAATAGCTTCACCCGAAGTGAAATTATTTAAGACACCTTTTAACTCAACCAAACTACCTGAAAAAGTACTTAAATTGTCTCTGGTCTGGCTTAAATTTTCTCTATATAGTCTGTCTCGAATGATCGTGTACTAACATGGCCGAAACATTCGGCCGAGAGCCCGAGCATGTAAAAGCACCATAAGACGTTGTCACGTCAAAAAATTAAAACAATAACAATGGCAGAGGGGAACCGGTAAGTATGCCGACTCCCCTCCCTGTGTTGGTTAAAGGCCCGGATAGTTACCTCATTGGTTGCTGGGTACGGGTGGTGCTTGACGGGTAGCGTCCATGCTTCTTGTAGTACTCTTTAGCGTTTTGCAATTTCTTTTTCCTCTTTTCCAACGCTTTGTCAATGATTTTGTGGGTATCCTCTACTTGCTGCTTGAGGTAACCTTTTTCTGCGATAACAAACAAAGATGAATTAAATTTTATTTAATTTTAAACTTTATTTTTATTTTATTTTATTTATTTTTATTTATTTTAAAATAAAATTCATCACAACAGAGAAATTCATGATGGATGGTAAATGTTTGATATATCCCTTCAAAATATACAGGGTAACCTCAGCCATTGGACATTCCCTGAAATCCCAGATAGGGTTACACCTCAGTACTACTTTTTTTTTTATAAGAACAAAATATAAAACAAGTACGTGTCGGACCACGCATAGTTGAGGGTTTCGTACTGTCATACGATGAAAAAAATGTGCAAGCAAAAAGACGGAACTGCCTTCATTTTACCGAGGCACTTCTTAAGGTCTTTTTGTAATAAATCGTTTTTTTGGCAAAAACTCAAAAACGGCTTGACCATGGTTTGACCAAATAAGTTCATAATAATGTTCGTGGTAAGTTCGTCTGATAATTATCTTTCTGATTTGTTTCACATTGTGTGGACCTCCCGTTCAAGAGTAAGAGGGGGAGGGGACACACTTTTTCAGACTTTCAGAGCGATTATTTCAGAAAATATTCGAGTAATTAAAGTTTTGATTCATCATTGAGTGATGCACAAAAGTGTTTTTTTTTTAAATATTGTTGGAAAGCATTGTATGTACCTTTGGGGTCGGGGCGCTCCCTTTGCATATCTTGCACATCAGGAAGATTCTCCGTAACTGCCTCCCTACCGTCTTTATTCCTGAAAGTAAAGAAGTTTTTGGCACAGATGATGTAATAGTTCAGGCAACAGGCCCCAATTTCAATACGCTGATAAGTGTGAGGAATTGTCACTGATTCATAACATGACTGAATTTCTGGCATTTCAGGCGGAATTGGCACTTGCCAATCAACTTTTTGCCTATGATTAAGAATTTTCATTTGGCATTTTAGGATTATGATAATGCAAAAAATACGTCTGCGTTACAGTTGGTACGAGTGAGTGATCTTTCGGCGAAATGAAATTCTGCGATTAGTTGGGAAGTGATGTTCGGCAATAGTACATTACCTAACTAGTGCGGTAAAACAAAGAAAGGCCGAGATCGCAGATGTTTGCGACCCGAGCTGCAAGCGAGGGTCGTAAATATGCGATCAAGGGCTTTATTTATTACCACACGTGTTAGGTATATCATTTTATGGCCAGGTGTGGCATAAAATGATTTTCGGCGATAATTTAGAGATCTTTTTTATTAGTGCTCTTTTTCACTCCTTCGAGAAATTTGGCCATATACTGAATTGTACTTCAGAGGCCAATAAGGGCTCCTGAAAACGCCTGCAAATGAGTTTCAGGTTATTATGCCATCTGGTCCTGAAACGGCTGAAACATACTGAATGCATGTTACAGGCGCCTGAAAACAACTGGGGTCAATTTGGAATCTTCTAGTATGTGAAAGAGCTACCTCTGGAACGGCGTGAAATCACTTTTCAGCCTGCTGAAAACGCTTCCAAGATATGAAAAATCACATTAAAGGATGACTTACTCTAGAACGGGACGGGACGGGACAGGACGGGAAAGTCTGCCAATTTCTATAGAAAGCTGCTCCGAGTTATCACGTGATTCTTTCTATTGAAATTGACAGATTTTCCCGTCCTGTCCAGTCCCATCCCGTGCTAGTATAAGTCATCCTTAAACGTTCTCATGACACCACCGGCGTGACAATATCATCGATAGGTTCTACTAATTCTCCAACTTTGCGTCTGTATGATATAGTTTTATATCAGTTTTTTGTGGCTTTATCACCGTTTAGGTAAAAACACCAAAAATAAGTTACTGTAGCCTTGGTTTGTCAGACTATAATCAAAACTGTCATGGACCAAAAGTTAGAGAATTCGGATAACTACATCAATTTTACCATTAATTACAGATTTTTTTTATACTACGACGGTGACAAACAAGCATACGGCCCGCCTGATGGTAAGCGGTCAGCGTCTGTATGATATAGTTTTATATCAGTTTTTTGTGGCTTTATCACCGTTTAGGTAAAAACACCAAAAATAAGTTACTGTAGCCTTGGTTTGTCAGACTATAATCAAAACTGTCATGGACCAAAAGTTAGAGAATTCGGATAACTACATCAATTTTACCATTAATTACAAAAATTTTTTATACTACGACGGTGACAAACAAGCATACGGCCCGCCTGATGGTAAGCGGTCACCGTAGCCTATGGACGCCTGCAACACCAGGGGTGTTACATGCGCGTTGCCGACCCTTTAAAAAAAAGGAGGATTCGCTGTGTTGACATCTAAACGGGCCAAGGGCTTTGCTCCGTGGGTCCTCAGCTGTCAACACAGCGAATCCTCTTGGAGCTCAAAAATGGAAAGGCTTAAGAAAACACAATCCCCCAATGAAGGTTGCTGGACGTGAGGTAAAAATCCTCATGTCCAGTCATTGGCTCCTCACTAATTTTTTATTCGTTTTCGTTCGCTCCGTGATGGGATTTCATTCCTTTTAGTTCTTAGTTCCTCATCGACACAAGCCTAACACAAACCCCTACGTGTGCTTACGTATCGAATTTGTTGCTTGGGTCGTAAAGTGTTTGCGCATATTTCCTGTGCAGCTCGTTCATCATGTTGCAGAGATGCTCGATGACTGTAGCGTCCTGCTGCATGGATTGGTGAAAGTGCGTCAGGTGCATGCGGGTTATGTGCTTCTCCTTACCTTTGCGAGGTCTGCGAGCTGGGGATAAAGTCAGGTCAAATAAGAATAAGGTACCACACCCAAGCATGTCTAACCTTTGCGCATTCCCAAGATAAAGGGTATTGACTGGTGGCACGGAACTCTCAGTGTGCGGCAATTATACGGTTTTCAGATTTTTTCCTGTGCTTTTGCTACAAGCTCTTGCTTTTTGCCAATTTTTTTATTCTAGGGCAACGGGAAGTACCCTATACATTTTAATTCCATTTTCAAATGAATGGGATATGCGACATAAATTACCGTATCTTTTGATTGCGTTTAGATTTCGATTTTTACAGCTTCAAGGGATTGCAGGGCTGTGTTTTTTTTTGCTGGCCAAAAAAATGTTTATGCAGCCTAATTAAATCATACCTAGTCATCATTTATAGCTTCTATGTTTATTTTCTATTAATACGTTTTACCTTTCACAGCGCAGTATTGATATAACTCCAACATATTTTGATACCGGGCCATTATGACATGCGTCATATATCCAACCTGTAAATAAATGAATGTGACGTTGTCAGGCAGAATGTTCCACACTTTTTTTTTAATACTACGACGGTGGCAAACAAGCATACGGCCCGCCTGATGGTAAGCGGTCACCGTAGCCTATGGACGCTTGCAACTCCAGGGGTGTTGTAGGTAGGTACTCTGTTTAACATTAAGTTATTTAATTTTAATGTATTTTTATTTACCCTTTTAGTTTTTCAGTTTCATGTCTAATACTTAAGCACAAAAAGTATATAATAAGTTAAGAGGGTACGGCCCTCCAGTGGCGCCCTCATTGGGCCGATTGTGTTTTCTAATAAACCATTCTATTACTCTACACCCACTCACGGAGAGGATGGCTCGTGGAGGATACGCAGGAACCAAGAGATCGAAGATCTAGTGGCCGAGCCCAACATAGTAGGAGAAACAAAAGCCGCAAGACTCCGACGGCTCGGGCACGTGGTCCGTATGGGAGAAGATCATGCAGTTTGGAGAGCGTATTCGAGTCGTCCTACTGGTCGACGACCTGTTGGACGTCCTAGGTACCGCTGGAGCGACGAGGTCGGGAAAGACTTGAGCGAGTTTTGTGCCGTCGATTGGGCAGAAACGGCGATGGACAGAGAAGCCTGGCGGTCCTTAGTGTTAAAGGTCAAGATCCACTTCGGGCCGCTGCGCCACAGCAGTAGTATTACTCTATACCCCACCATACGAACGTTCTACTAAATCCCCAACTAGCGGTAGCGCCCTCATTGGGGGATTACGTTATTTTATAAATCTCTCATGGTTTTACTCATACTGATCCCCAACTTCTGGTCTATGACACAGTATTTCGATTTACTTATTTTTTGCTTAATTACCTAAACGGCGAAAAGTGGATACTATTTTCCGCTGAGGTGATAAAGTTAGGCTTTAGTAATACAGGGCATTCTTGAACATTTGCTTTAACTACTTCATGTGGCTTGGTATAATTAAGGAAACAGAATGGCATAAGTAGTTGGTCTTATTAAATTCGTTAATTTATTTTATAATTTCTCATATAAAATACAAATACAAAATACAAATACAAATCATTTATTCGTGGCAAATTTAAGATACAATTACATATAAGAGACAAATATACAAAAAAATACCACGAAATGGTCTCGCCTCAGCATAATGTCGACCCGAAAGTCGACGCTGTTCTTCCGGCAAGACCATTTAATAATAAAATAATTACTTGACCATTTAAAATAATTACTTGTTGCATCAACCGCTAATGTAAAACGGGCATTAGAATTGACTTTACTAACTAAGTAACAGCTATGACATATCAATATTATGTCGAATACTCATACTCCGTTTACACACATGAAAATCCCATATGAGATAAAATTAAATAAGAAGTTATTTTCTAAATGGAGCTTATTAGAATACCAGTATCTTTGAGAAATTAATTTAATATAAGCTAAAGAATGCACCCTTGAATTTCAAGCAATTGATCAAAAACACGTTGCAGCGTAAAATAATGAGGGTTTACTAAGAACAGTTTCACAGAACAGCAGACCGGAAAGACTCCGGACATCGTTTTGTGTTTGATCCCTGACGATCTTACCTCATAATCCATATGGTTGAAATAAAGATCCCGCAAATGGAAATACTTGCGAATACTCTGGCGTCTGAAAAACAATAATTACATTTATGCCACACTTGGCCATAAAGTGCCTTTTCCGCACGCTACGCGTACGGAAAAAGCCGATTTCTACCCAAGCGTGGGCATAAAATGATGTACCTAACACGTGAGGTAATAAATAAAGCCCTTGATCGCATATTTACGTCCCTCGCTTGCAGCTCGGGTCGCAAACATCTGCGATCTCGGCCTTTCTTTGTTTTACCGCACTAGTTAGGTAATGTACTATTTCAATACAGTTGCTCGAAAAGTGCCCCTGTTTTGGCTATTTTGCGTGCGCAAAGTTAGTTTTTGCGAACTAGTGCTTTTTACTTTTGTTCCAAATTCATGACTGCTCCATGACCTAGGAGTGTTATTATTAGTTAACTTTACCGAGACGCAATAAAATATAGTCGAATAACAACTATTGTCATAATATCGATTGTCATAACGATGCTAATGTTTTTTAAGCATAAATTGTACATAATTGACCCCTGTCATAATTACACTTTGTCATAATTAATCTGACCATAATGTCGAATGTCATACATTTATATATTGATGATTATTATTATTTTTAGTAATAATTCCGACTGTCATACATTTATTCAGGCATAATATTGATGATAACATTTATTTTAAATCATGTAATGCATAAATTATAACACCAGACTTGCGATGGTGAGGGTTCAAACTCAGAACTGTGACTTCACAGAAAACCGAATCGCTGCCAGAAAAGTAGGTTAAGTTGACCAAACTTTTTAATCAAGAGTAACGCTTCCTCTTGGATAGGTACTAATGTCAAAATCCCATAGTAATTTGACGTTACTATCTGAGAGTAAGCGTTATTCTCGGAACAAACATTTGGTAAAACGTAGCCTCAATTAGGTTAGAACTGCGACCTCCTCACACAAATCCCAATAGCTGCCAGAAAAGTAGCTTAGTTTAGGTTAGAACTTTGACCTCACACCGAACCTAATCACTGACAGAAAAATAGGTTAGGTTAGATTAAAACTGTGACCTCACACTGAACCGAATCGCTGCCAGGTTAGGTTGGATTGGAACTGTGACCTCACGTACCTGTGACCTTGGACATCCCCCACCCCCAATGTGATCTTTCGTAAGGTTTTTGTGACCCCGCCCTTCCCCCCCTTTAGAACCTCGCGTGATTTAATGCACAAGGCCTAAGGTAGATATTTGCTAAGAGGGTCGAATGGATTTACCCGAGTTTGAACGCCAAGCGACACATTTATAGGATGACTCACACTAGAACGGGACGGGACGGGACGATCTGTCAATTCTTACAGAAATAATCACTTCCGAGCTCGGAGCCCTCGGAGGTCACGTGACTTTTTTCTATAGAAACTGACAGATTGGTCCGGCGCGGTCACGTTCTGATTCTGACCCGTTCTAGTGTGAGTCATCCTAATTGTATGAAAACCGTGAAAGTTGAAATAACTATTATTAACACCGAAAATAATGTTACTTTACTATTCCGCCAAATTGACTAGCACCAATTAGTGCCAACCCGTTTTACCTACTTGCGTATTTTTTGCAAGCAATTAATGTTCCCACCCTCCCGCCGCGAAAAATAAATACGCAAATAAATATAACAAACCACCACCAATATCTATATCATATATCTATTTCAATATTTTTCTATTTCAGATATAGGTAACTAACAAAATATAAACAGTAAGTTACTAGCTACCTACCTTAGATCTAAAATAGGACGTTGTACCTAGAATGCTGGGGGCATTTCCTCGTTGAATCGCAATGCTGATACGTTGTGCGAGGAAGTCACCAGATCTCCGGTCACCAGTTACATCAACCAGACGTTTAGACGTTTTTTTATACTATTATTTGTATAGTTTTGGTTACTTACGCTCGACGCCAGATGTAGGCGAGACAGAAACACAAATTGTATACTAATCTCCATTGATTGTACCAGTCCTTGCCCAAATATACATCAACAGCAAAGTTTTCAGTGTATTGGTTCTGCCTGGCCATGGAGTCCAGCGTCGAAAGGTCGAAGTGTTCGTAACCTGGAAATGTGATCGTATTTAGTCAAATATGTATACCACTTTGTTTTCACATTTATTTTCAAAATATACACAGTAAGTGTAACTCACCTAGCTACCTATCTCTACCTACCTTAAGACTAAAATAGGTCCATGAGGCATTGTCTCTATGATGCTAACGGTAGTTCCTCGTTGTATCGCAATACTGATACGTTTGTGCGAGGAAGCCACCAGCTCTTCGGTCACCACTTCTTCTTCTTGTTTTATAATATGGCCTCTGTCCGAGAATTGGACAATTTTGCCAGTGTCCCGTATTAATATAATCAGTGTATCTTATATAAATAGTATATTGCCTCTTAGGCGACGTTGTTCGGTAATTGGCCTTGCTATTTATTCCGTTTACAGCTTATACGTAATAAATATTTCAGGAGGCCAAAATCCCAGGGCAACCGAGTAATAACTCAATAACGCGATTTACATGCGTTTCAGGATTAATTCTTCATTAGCTGCACACTTCTTCGTTAGTTTACTGCACAATAAGCTATAAATATTACACATTAAACAACATTTAGCACACAAAAACAAAGAACTATTCAAGAAACGCAACCGCCATTTTGAATATCAAACGGAAGCTCTTCGGTCACCAGTAACATCAACCAGACGTTTCGCGATTTCTACGAACGTCTGACTTGACGTCTTTTGTCATAGTACATAAATGTCAAATTTCGCAGTACATTGCGTCTTCTAATAAACTTTAAAGTGTAATAAAAATCAAATAACACATTATTTTTAAAAGTCGCTGAACAAACGTTCAGATTAGCGAGGACTAAGTACCTACGCTTAAATTTATTGCTCTTGGGTGCCTAGCCAAGATGCCAATCGCTCACGCTAAGTCGCTAACGAAACGCAACTGTCATTGTCACACTAATAAGGAAGAGTGATAGAGAGAGGTAGCTACGATACGTTATTAAGCGTGAGCGATTGGCATCTTGGCTACGCACGCTGTTATTATCGATATCTCTGTACCTGTTTATAATTTTTAAACATGTCTCGGTCTTCAAAAACTGCGCTAAGATGTAGACTGGCAAAATTTCAAGAGTCCGAAGGGATCGAGAAGCAAGACTCAGCGGAAGGCCACCCCCCACAAAAAGCGACATAAGATGGCTCAAGGGCAACATCGGTATATTATTTATATTATTATCCTAATATAAAGTGCAAATTAAGCCTACAATAGCATTACTATTTGAGCTTGTATGATTAAAATAAATGATCCTATTAGACTCCTATAAATGCATTTAATAATCAAATTTAGTCCTACAGTGATCTGCATGCCGTTTTAGGAGTATTTATTCTCACAGTGATGAGTTGTCGTAATAAGAGACTAATACTTGCATTTTAGTTGCTGTCGCGTGCAATTGGGTTTGTTATATCATAGTGAAGTACAGATTGGTTTTGGTACTGTAATAATGGTACGTCTGTGTGCTTTTGCACATTCCCCCGCAATAAATGACTGAATATTTTTTAAGGTAAGATGTTCGCTTTGACGTCTTCTTTCCAATGTATTGGAAGCCCGCGTGACTCAAAGGTTTAAGTCGACAATCCTTTTTCAATTAAATAATTATAAAAAAAAAAATACCTTTCTTTCCAGGTGCCTCTGGCTTCATACCAGGTCCCATTCCCTGACCACCTGGACCCATTGGCCCCATACCAGGTCCCATTCCTTGACCACCCGGACCCATAGGCCCCATACCAGGCCCCATACCAGGTCCCATTCCTTGACCACCCGGACCCATAGGCCCCATACCAGGCCCCATGCCCTGGCCACCAGGCCCCATAGGCCCCATACCAGCTCCCATAGGCCCCATATCAGCGTCCATTCCATGACCACCCGAGCCCATAGGCCCCATACCAGGTCCCATGCCTTGACTTTGAGGTCCCATACCTGGTCCCCTGGCCTGACCCTTAGGTCCCCTACCAGGTCCCATACCAGGCCCCATAGGCCCCATGCCCGGACCCATAGGCCCCATGTCTGGACCCATAGGCCCCATACCAGGGCCCATTGGCCCAGTTGGACCGTTAGGCCCCATACCCGGGAGTCTTTTCTCTGTGCCAGTGCCCGGAGGCCCAGGTCTCATGGGGTCTATATCTCCCTGGCCCATGGCAGGCATAGGCCCTAAGTTCTCCCGCATGGCGAAGAAGGCTGCTGGTGACAGTTTTTGGAACATCAAATCTTCGTCTTCTGCAGTTAGGCTGTCTGAACCTGTAGGAGGCATTTTCTGGCCTAGGCGGGCTGAAGCTTCAGGTGGCATTTTCTGGCCATATAGCGCAGAGTAGTGGATTACTGAAAACATGTACCTAGTTAGTTACGCAGTGTACAATTTCCACTAGAACGGGACGGGACGGGACGGACGATCTGTTCTATAGAAAGAATCACGTCCAACCTCGGAGCCCTCTGAGGTCACGTGACGTTTTCTATAGTAGAAACTGACCGATCGATTTGCTAAGCTACTCGTAAGATCGAGATACGAAACGTCAGCGTAGTCCAAGATGGGAGGGAAAAGTTATGTTATTACTTACAAAAAGCTACTGATAGTAAAAACAGCTTCATCCTTAAAGCGCCATTTAAATTTCCTTCTAAGATATTTAAATATCTAAATCGTTTTCGATTCTATTTTTTAAACACAGTTATAAATACAAGGAAATATTTAATGGATCTTCATATACATTATAATTAAAAACAATAATTATTAGTTAATTAAAACTGTTATAAAACCGTTATTAGACTTTTATCGGTTATCAATTACTTCATAATTATTTTCGTAAAACTTTTAGAATAATATTAGGTACTTAAAAGGATAATGAAGCGGGTGGTTGTTTTACTTTTCATGATAAAATGTAAGTACCTATGATACCTATATGTTTTATTAACTAGTAATATCTGGTGATAATGGTTGGAGCGTCTGCCGCGAAAGCAGGGGACCTTGGTCGCTTTTTTCTGTAGTATAGTAGTGTGCCGTGTGCCTACTTAAAAAAGCATGAATCAAAATAATTATTATAAATAATAAATTATTTAATTTATGCTTTGCAATTGTACGGCATGGTGGCGCCATCTCTCGCTTCTAGTTGAAAATAATCTGTAAAGATTGTGTAGAGGGCAGCACTGGACGTAAATCTGAGCTGTAGGTTGTGCGGAACGCACCTTAAACGTTTAAAAATAAGAAAGGATTGCATATACTAAGGAAATTTCGGACTTTGGTTGCCGTTATCGGGTAGCCCAGTGGTTAGGGCGTCTGCCGCGAAAGCAGGAGGTCGCTGGTTCGATCCCAGCCCTGCTCACTGGGGACCTTGGTCATTTTTTCTGTATATGAAATCTCTTTCAATTTATATTATCGACTTTGATATTTTTTTTTTAATTTCGAACATCTCTGACATACAAGGAAATTTGAATTGACCTCTATTCTAATCAGTCGAAATGACATTTAAAAACGAAGTGTCTTTGGGAGCTACCGTATTTTTGCTCACCAGGCGGCGCCACTCATGCATAAATTGTCACTCACAAATAAATTGTTCTAAAAATATGGCAAATATACACGTAGGTACAAAGCGACACAAAAAGAAAATTAAAAAGTGGCGACATAGTAGTGCTTGTCGTCCCTTTCAAATGACATGTAAGAAAACGAGACGACACTACTATGTAGCCACTTTGTAATTTCTACCTTTTCCGTCGCACTGTAGTCTAATACATAGAAAATGATACAGCTACAGCAAGTCTTGCACTCTTCGATCTATGTTTGTCTATGGGCAAGGGGTATCACTCCGCGTTTTACGTATACACAAAATCTTCCGCCTATAGGTGGCATAAGCTGCCAGGGTTCGGACAACGCGAATTACGGGTGCGTTCAGATATATTTATTTTTCAAACACCGCATACTAATTTATGCTTAGACATATTAATACCAATACTCAATAGCGAAACGACCGTCGCGAGCGCGTCTCATGAATAAGGTTCACAAATGTTACCGAAACATCTTGAGCTATTTTCTTTATAACCACGGGTAACACTTTAGAAGTATTTGAATACGTCAAGAACTTACTTTCGAAAACCACTATTTTAACCATTTAGGTAAAAGAATGTTATAAAGTGGATATAAATAGAGATGTTTAATTTCTGAAAATCGGATCCAGTACCTACGGACTCCTAGGAAGAAAAAGTAAGCCACTTCCATTTTACTTTATAGCATTTACTGCTTTTTTCTTTTTTCACTCTTAATGGCACAAATCCGTTACAAAGCCGGAGTATTTTCAGCTTACTTTTTTTTCAAGCTCTTAATCCTTTCCAGTCCTATGTGCCACTTGTGCTTAACCAGAGTTAGCCGATAACCCAGAGTTAACTGTCAAATCCGGTATGAAAATCAACGCTTTTATCCTGCACCGTATTGAGGAAGATGTTTCTTTACCCAGTAGCCCGACTTCGAATATTTTTTATTATCGTTCGAAATTCAAAATATCAGCCGCAGGGCTGTGCCAAGGCATTGCTTTCATTATCATTTCCTTGATTATATTAATTTAAGTATAAATACTTAAGTAATTATAGGCACATATGTTCATTATACAATGTGTTAAAATAATACTGACAATATTTATATTAGAGTTTAATTGTTTTCATGGCTAGTTTAACAATTTGGTAGGCCGCGGTTGTAGCAATCGGCCAGTAGCCCAGCACGAAATGGGTTGCATGCAAAAATTTTATAAAATAATTATTATATATCCCAACTACCTACATATCTAAACGTAGTATTGGTCAGACAAAATAAATAATTGACTTGGTTTTTCATATATATTCAGTAAGTATGCTTAACGAGGTTCAAGGTATTAAACAATCAGAACGTGTTCTATTAAAATCCCGACTGCAGCGCCATCTGCTAAGTCTAAAAATAAAGAAATATTTATAAAAGTATCTTCAGTAATAAAAATATCAATAACTTAACACACCCGTGACACCCGTTAGCTTAGTAGGTTGAAACCAATTGAAATCTGCCTCGCCGTCACTTGTTTTTTCCCGAAATACGCTCAAAGTTTTTGTTCAAAGATGAACCACACGGTGTACGGTCGGCTTCATACATATATGCACCTGTATTCGATTTTGAACCTTCATCCCTTGTAATAAGTTTCGAGGTGTATAGAAATTTGTAGACATGACTTTACACTGCATGCGGGTTAAGAGACTCACCCTGGGCCCCGTTTGGTGCAACTGACCCTCATGTAGGGTCCTGTCTTTTCGTCGAATTTCGTTTTGCTGAATATCACTTGCCATCCAACTTTTCGCCAATGATTCTTGGCATATCAACGTTTACCAATTAATTTACCGGTTCACATTTTGCCCAATTTTATTTGCCGATTATAAGCTGTACTTATACGTATTAAAAAAAATTAAACAAACTCGGGGTTAGCGGTTAGCCTTGGGTGGTACAAGTGGCGCTGATAATTGTTGTTTGTTAGAAAGAAAGAAAACTGGAAAAATGCATGTCCTCGGACGAGACTCGAACTCGCGACTCTGAGATACACACACACCGCTCTACCAAGTGAGGTTGGCTCCTAACCTAAGGCGCATACAAGGCATTCGCGGCCCCCAATCGTTAGCTCAGTTAGTAGTAGTAGTACTTTATTTTACACAAAATATTGAAATTAAACACTTTAGAACGGATTAATCGCGTTTATTAACACGATGACCTTACGTTTCGAGCCCTTTACAGCACTCCTTTTCACAGGGTTAAGATGATGACATCATCTCAACCGTTCGATTAATCCGTTCTAAAGTGTTTAATTTCAATGAATAACAATCGCGGTAACATAAGACAATATTGTGTACACAAGATAGATAACAAAACAATTGACAAAAATTGAAGTACAAAGGCGAACATTACCCTGTACATTACCCTGTAAGGGATCAGTCAGTAGAGCGGCAGGAGTGTATCCTAGACTCACGAGTTTAAGTCTCGAACCGAGTTTTTCCACTTTTCATTCCTTCTTAAGAAATTGGGTACGGACACTGCTCAAATATAAAATTATTTATAATTTTTTCAGGTTCAGCGGCAGTTTCGACAATACCTCGTCCTATCTTACGGGACGATTATCACAGAACGAAGTTTCCAGAAAGGTATATGAAGATAGATGAGGAGAAGACAGTTACATACCTGCTAACAGCTTCCATGGACGCCATGCAGCACTCCCAGCTGGAGCTGTGGAAGCTGTTCGTGCAGAGGCAGCAGCTGCGCGGCTACGCCCCTTATGAGATCGGATTCCTCGTTAGAACAAGTGAGGTAACTAAATCGTACTTAAGTATATAAAACATAACAAATGCTAGTGATCCGTTTAAGAGCGCCATCAAAATCGGGGTCTGAAAAGGAAACAAATTGACGCATTTTTTTTTGTATCGCCACCTACCCATAAAGAAATCGCGGTATTTTTTTTTGCCTAATCATAAATCGATACCGATTACGCCATATTTGAATCACCGGTAGTTTAGTTACACTCTGTATAAGTGGGATTATGTTATGTTTACTCCACATTTAGTCTGTTTAACGGGATCACCCAAATATTCCGAAATACTATTTTCCGATTTTCATAATCCAATTTTTTATAATCCCGAATTTATATAAATCCTATATATCAAAATCCCGAATGTTATAATCCCGACGTTTCAAAACTCCGATCATCAATATTCCGACGCATAAAAGCACGAACATTTTAAATTCCGATTAACATAATCGGTATTATGTTATTCGGGATTTTAAATAATCGACTTTCATGCTTTCGTGCTTTCATGTGTCGGAATTTTCATAGTCGTAGTTTTGATAGGCCGGGATTAGCAAAATCGGGACGATCTACCAATTTCTATAGAAATAATCACGTTTATAGCTCAAAGCCTTCGGATGTCACGTTACGTTTTATATACAAACTGAAAGATCGTCCCGTCGCGCTCCGTCCCGTCCCGTTCTAGTGTGATCCTGTGATTGTTTTTCTTTCAGGAGCGTTACAGAAAAATGGTAGACTTATACAACACTAGCGTGACCATGGACACTACTCTTCGTACCCGAGATCATATCCTGCATCTGCAGAAGATTGAGAAGCTGCACTGGGACATAATGCATCTAACTAACATGCTGCACGAGGTTGAGAGGAAATATAAGATCAGACGTAAGTGGACCTAATCCTCCTTCAGGTTTCTCACTGCTGAGGGTCGTGACCTCCACGAATCTGTGGACAATCGCTTACTTGGTTCAGTCTTTGGCAATGTGTAACGCATAATGGACTTTTGTTTTGGTAATGTCGCTGATCTGGTCTCTCCACCACATATGGCTTCTTCCTCGTGGTCTGTTTCCCTGCTACCAGGAGCGCTTCCAACGTGTCTTATTCCTGGCTGTGTGACCAAAGAATTCAAAGACCATACGGAGACAGACTGTTGACAGTCTAACAGTGACCCCCGCTTCTTGTAGAATTGACAGATGACCTAATAGCCGGCCATATATATTCGGGCAAATCCGCCGGGCCTGCCAAAAATGACAATGACCCCAATTTTCCGGTGGACATACCTGCTATGCAGATTCAACGGTGTGCCCGAACGTATATGGCCGGCTTTTGCCAGGGCGCTCCCGCTCCTCTAAAAAAAATACAACGACAAAAAAAAATGTTCACTCCGCTGTATCTCGACCCACTTCGACCCCGACCTGTAGCTCGACCCCCACTCAAGCGGCGCCTCAAGGCCCCAGTTTCACTAAATCATCACAGCGACAGGTGTTTGTCAACATCATTAAGCGCCTTTAGTCCATAGACGCTTGTAATGGTTTACAGGCATCCATGGACTACAGGCGATGCTTATGATTGTGCGCCGCTCGAGGGTGAATATTTCCACTATTTCTTTCATTTGGTTACATGCCTTAGGGAGAGGGACGTCGATAGCTCAATTGGCAGAGCAATTTCACCGGTGTTCAGAAAGGTTGCGGGTTCTAACCCTGCTCGACGCGGAAAAAATCCACTTTTAATCATTTATAAAATTGACAATTTCGTTCGCAGACGTCTTTGCTTAATACGAAATTAATCATTATTACCATTAAAAACGAATACATTTGTAAAGAGATCTTGACGTTTCTCACAAGAAACAGGATAGGTATGTGTCACGAAATTCCGACGCAGGATCATTCTCATGTCAAAAACTACCCGAAATTCTTTTAAACACGATACAATATTAATCACGTGACAATCGTCATAGTCTTGACCAAGAAATTATCTATTTTATTGATGAGCCACTCACGAGTCACGCTACGGTGTACCATAGCGGTCTACCTGTGCGATGGTGTCCGAAGTGTATATTGGAAGACGTACGTAGCCAAGATTCGATCGCTCACGCTTAAAGGTGTATCGTAGTTATCTCTATCTACGTACTCCCGGCTTTCCATAATTGGAACTACGTCCCTGAAATTTTAGTAGCACGTTAAGTTTTAGCAGCATTCTTTTTTTTTAGCACAACAACTGGACCTACGTGTGTTTAACGCGACCGGCTTACCGAACATCACCAAGCTCATCCGGCCCAAGACTCGAAGGACTAAAACGACTACTACCACCACTACTACTACTACTACCACCACTACCACTACCACCACTACCACCGAAGCCACTACCACTACCACTACCGGAATCAACGCTGACTTACCTGCCAATACCGACGATATCTCTTCCGGCACTAATATTGACGGCATTACATCTAGCGATAGCGCTGCCGACAATGAGGCTCCCGACAATGAGGCTCCCGACAATGAGGCTGCCCAACCTGACGCTGCCGAACCTGACGCTGCCGACCCTGGCAATGACGCTAACGACGATACCAATGCCAAAACTACTCCCTCTACTCCCACAACTACCACTATCAGCACCCCTCCCACTACCACTATCCCCACCCCTCCCACTACCACTACCCCTCCCACTACCACCCAGGATAAAGAAGCGGCAGATGCGGCATATTATGATTATGGACATTATGAGCCGCAACAGCAACAGGAGGCACAAGAGCCACACTTCTATTCCGAGGAAGTTTGGCTATAAATCCAATCACCCATACTTTTTTTTTTTAGTTAATGCATTTATTTTCAAAATACAGTGTGTAAGTCTAATACGGGCGATAAATTTAACCAAACATAGAATTCATTATTGTTATCAATAATTAAAACATTTTTAAGTTACACTTAATTATGACCCCATAATTATTTTTTTTATAAAATTTTCAGCAGCAATGTACTATAAACTATATGACACTGACAGTTGTCAACGGATGTTTAAGGCGAGTGTGTTTGCATTACATTGCGGGCCGAGTTATTTTGTATGGATACATTTTTTATTGCAATTCCATTTAAAAGTTACCTAATTACATTTCTTATGTCCTATACTAACCACCGTTAAGAGGTTCGCCCGTATTAGATTTACACACTGTATATACAATAAGTGTAACTTACCTTGCTACCTACCTCTATCCCTTCCCCTCCCACTACCAGGATGCAGATGCGGCAGACGAGGCACATGAGCCACAATTCGAAACCGAGGAAGTTTGGCTATAAATCCAATCATCCATAAATATATTATATTTTATATAATTTAAACTTTCGCGAGTCATACTGACATTCAAATGCAACGGATAACACTCACGTATTTTTATCACAATAGGCATGACATGTTTCGACTGCATCGGGCAGTCATCGTCGGACAGACAGAGTGGTGTTGTCACCTTCGCGGCTCGGGCATCACTGCTCGAGACCGTGAGTAGAGAAATACATAAAACATAGTTTTCTTATGTCCCCCTTGAGTAAAACGAGCTAACTTAAGGCACTTTTGCTCCAGGGTCTATTATAATTTCCGACCTGTATACAGATGAGCCTTGCTACTGTTAAGTGTGTACTTAACATTAAATAGAAATTATAGTACATTGTGCATCTAGGGAGGTAAGTACGGGATTACTAACGAGAGTCTGTTAGAAGCCGGACGCAGCAGGCGGAGGGCTTTTAATGACTCGAGTTTGTAATCCTCTTACCGACTGTGATGCATACAATGTTTTTCATCGCTCTTGCAAGGGAAAAAACAAATATACAAATGAATATATTCACTAAAGTTGAAAAATACACAGTAAAGTTGGTTTATAGCCAAGTTTGAAGATTTGAAATAAGCCTTAGCTGATGCAAAACCTCCTTAGTCTGAAGTGAAATGACGGACGATATTTTAAAACTAAATTCATAACTCCCTCGGGAGTTATATTGTACTAAAATCCATAACTCCCGAGGGGACTAAATCGGCTCTAACCGCTCTATACGCCTGCTCGTTATAACACCATTACCGAGCAAGTGTGATGAAAATATACTTACGGGTCTTCTCTGTTTCACTTCACACCTGCTCAGAACGCTTGAATAATTTGATGCTTAGATATTCTTCAACGTGTTATTAACGTTAGCTGAAGGATGGCTCATTATGCAGTAATTTTGAATCAATGATAGTTGATTGCATTAATTAAGATTAGATCTATAAAGTATTAGGGTCTGTCTATGTTACGTTTCCTAGATTTGGATAGCACGGACTGCGAAAGTGTTATGTAAGGGCATATTTTTATTTTGTTGTCGTTTTTTTTTTCGCGTCAGATTGAATGAAATTTGGTGGGTAGGTAGAGTTCCTTATCCTCTTCAAGATAGACCTAATTTCAAAGTATGTCCCACAATTTTTTCCACTGAGTTACGAAATCGTATGGAATTTTCGTAACTCAGTGGAAAATTTCATACAATTTTTTTTGTCGCACATTGAGATTTTGTATCTATCTAGCGTAGAATAAGGAACTCTACCTACCCACCAAATTTCATTCAAATCTGACGAGAAAAAAAAAAACGACAACAAAATAAAAATATGCCCGTAAACGTCATTATTTCATAGAAGTTTAACTTTAAAATACCTAACACAAGTTTGACAGTTCAGTTACTTGGGAGATATAATGTAGTTTGAGATAATCGATCAATCAAAGAACGGTAAGACCATGCAGTTGATATAATGGCCCATACTTACTACATACACCCCAAGTTTGCTACCTGCAATACAATATCATCTTGTGGTTAGTGGTGGTTACTTTATCAAAGTACCATGCGCCCCCTGCGAACCGCAATGCATATATGCGTACACGCACACACACGGGTGTTACTTTACGTCAAGATACTTAATATGGTCATGGTTATAATATTCCGTTAACATATTCGTTATTATTTTTTATGCTAGTGAAGTTAGGTTCATTAGAGAGACTACGTAAGTTGCTAGACCTTTTGTATCTATTCAGCTTTCCCATACAATGCTTGTATTCTAAAATCACAGACAATTTAGCCTTCTCATATGCATTTAGCACTAACTGTTTTTACACATCGTCCACTGCAATATTTTTAAACACTGCATTGGTGTGCTGCAGCGATGGATAACAGTTTATCGACTTAGTTTCCTCTCTAGCGCCGCGTCACATGATCGCTTACCGCGCCCCTTAGCCAATCACAGCGCGTGTCTTGACACACCCCCGGAGACCTTTGTCACACTTGCATATTAAAGTGACAAAGAGGCTCCCGTCAATGCCAATTTTCGATTTTGTGGTAGGTGCAATAAAACTCGGCGGTCGTAGTGATGGGAATGTGTCGATTACGAAATGTTTTAAACATCGACGTAATTATAATAATTTTTTTTTAATTATTGCCTAGTTATTCAATGATTATATTTCTTCTTTAATAAGGTTCTTGTTTCGTAATAACCGAATGTGGTACATAGTAGGTATTTAATATAATGAAAATAATTTCAAGATGGGTAATTATAATTATCAAATCACATAATTGTATATACTCATTATTATACTAATTGTATATACCTACATAATTGCATAATTGTACAGAATATAAGGCCGTCAGCTTCCATGGTTGTTGAAAATCCATTGTTTTCAACTTTTCGGGATCTTCTTTCAACTCGTTAAAAACTTTATTAAAAAAAACTATATGCCGAGTTTTTACATCTCGAATTTTATAATCCCAATTTTGCTAATCCAGACCTACCAAAACTCCGAATAATCAAAACTCCAAATACTTTATTCGGCCTATTTCAAACCGTTGAAGAAGGTGTAACACTTCCTGAGGCCTGGCAAAGTGTAACTTGCCTCTACAATATGGCTTGACTGTGAATGTGGTCTATCATATGTTGGGTAAACTGAGTGTAGCATATCAACCAGGGTGAAGGAACATATAGCCGATGTCAAGCATCGTCGACCAAGGTCTGCAGTCTGGGAACATGTCTCTGATAAGCCTAACCATTCAATTAAGTTTGACAAGCTGCTGGTCCTCGCCAAGGAGAAGCGATGCGATACATTCCCAGGATGCTGCGCGGGGCTATTGAAATCAAGAAGGTCCCTAATTTCAATAGAGAGGATGACTTTTCGGTACCACCAGCATGGAATCCTGTATTACATCTCTTCAAGGATCAAGCACGACACAGGACTGGAAGAGCTGTGAGGACTTTGTTTGAAAAGATTGAAAACTGAAAAAAGAGGGAAAATGGGGTAGTTTTCTTGTCACTTTTTTCTGCCCCATAAGCCAGTTAGGGAAGTGTTCGTAAGTTGTATGTATGTCAATCGTTACAGAGTTTTTATAATTTATATTTTTTCCCCTCACTAAGCTACTACTAAGCTCGGAAAGCGCTGTTTTATCCTTTAAAACTGGCGTGAAATATCGCATTGTATCCACAAGTGGGGAAAGTAATTCGACCTTCCTCTAATTCCTACCACTTATCATAGTCTTTATTTTCCCTGTGCCCTACCCTCGTAATGCTGAAGATTCCAGTTATTGAACCACCTGCTACGCTCGTGGAGTTTTTCTCTTGGTCGGGTTTCACTCTCAATATAAGCCCGAGAGTTAGACAACAACTTTGCCCCGTTGTATAATAAATATAGTCTGACAAGCCAAGGCTGCAGTATTTTTTTTTAAATTTATATGCCTTTCAATTTTTTTTATACTATTTAACTTTAATTATTTATTTATTTATTTATTATATTCAACAATTTTACAGCATAACAGTTCTACACCAAAGCACCGTAAAATTCATAAAAAGGAAACAATATACAATAAATTTGTAAATTACAAAATTATACAAAAATTAATAAATAACAGATGACTCCCGATTATCCATCGCCTCACAGAACTTAAGACACACACTACACAGAACACTCCAATCACTTGCAAAAATGTCGCATTCTGGTGCTAATGCGAAGAGCGCGTTAAGTAGTTGAAGAGCAGAAACCAGTGGAGATTTGCTTCGGGAAACAGTATTTGTTGACGTGTACGTGGTCGAAAATTAAATTTTGCCTTTTCTATAGAGGGAACGAACAGACGTAGAAGTTGACCAACCAATTCGGGACAGTCCGAAGTTCCTCTTAGAACACTACAGGCAGTCATCACTAGTCCTAAATTACGCCTTACCTCTAACGAATTAAAACCTAAAACACCAAGCAGAAATTTTGATGGGTACATAAAAGGGTAGTATCCACATATCTGTTTATATAGGAATCGTAAAAAAGCTATCTGTATTTTTTCTATGAGCAATACGTACGAGACCTCATGTGGATTCCAGACGATAGAAGCTGCCTCCAGCTTGCTCCGGACCAGAGCAGTGTAAACTAGCTTAATAGCCCGGGGGTCGTGAAAATCGCGGGCGTTGCGGATGACAAACCCTAGTCTACGATAGCAAGTCAAGTCAATTATAGAATGACCGTCAGGCAATGTAGGTATTACTAGCTCTATAAGCCGCTCTTTAGCCGGGCATTATATACCAACCTTTGTTTTTGTTTTTTATATGTTTGTATGTAAGTAGTTTGCACAAGTAATTAATTTCAATGAACAACAATCGAGGTAGCAGAAGACAATATAATGTTTTGTTTGTTGGCAGTGTTTTATGGAATGGCGCTGGACCTGTTGGATGAAGACATCCAGAAGATCATGTCAGAGTTGAGTTGGACGACGAAGCCCATGTTCCTGGATTATATCGACTTCATCAGACCTAATAATTCTAAAAGGCAAGTGCCGTAAATTGGGGTGAGCTGGGCCGAATTCGAAGCGTTGGTGGTCCAGCGGCTTTCAATCCGAAGATCAAATCCGCTCGTACCAATGAGTTTTTCGGAACATATGTACGAAATATCATTTGATATTCACCAATCGCTTTCCAGTGAAGGAGAGCATCGTGAGGAAACCAGGCTATCCCGAAAGGCCTAGTTGAGTCTAGGTTTGAAGGTCAGATGGCAGTCGCTTTCTAGAAGCTAGCGCCTACGTAAAATCTTGAACAATTATGAACACTCTAAGCTGACAAGCACCAAGGGGATTTTAAAAATTCGAACGCGAATGAAATATTCGATTTCATTCGAATGTGAATAAAAACGAAGTAGAAAGAAACTCCACTAGCCTTTCGAGTGATAATTCCAGTGACTTTCAAAAATAAGAACTATGGTATCATGCGAATAATCGTGACAAATTTTCACGTGCGATTATTTTCGATCACTTGTTTTTGTATTCAAGCGTTCGAATCTCAAAAGTCGGTCATGTCAAGATTTTTTCCACTTTTTCATTTTTTTTTTCTTTCTGAGCAATCTAGATGAAAGAAAGATGGTTGTCAATTGATTGACACGAAATAAATGCAAGAACCTTATTTCCTCATAAGTCTGAATGTACATTAGGGTGCGTAGCCAAGATGTCAATCGCTCACGCTGTCGCTAACGAAACGCAACTGTCATTGTCACGCTCATAAGGAAGAGTGATAGAGAGAGTTAGCTACGATAGGTACGTTATTAAGCGTGAGCGATTGGCATCTTGGCTACGCACGCAGCATGCGTAGCCAAGATGCCAATCGCTCACGCTTTGTCGCTAACGAAACGCAACTGACATTGTCACACTAATATGGAAGAGTGATAGAGAGAGGTAGCTACGAGTACGATACATAGCATCTTGGCTGGTCCCTTTTCCATTACTGGTGCCGCCACCCAAGGCTAAGAGGCAGTAAACAAAGATTTCCGGAAACCACCAAATATTTCATGAAAGCTTTTATCCCCGACCCAGCGATGACGGTGAAGACGGCGGGGCCCTGGGGCTCAGAGGCTCGTCGCCTCATAAAGGAGCTCGGGCGATGCCTCCGAGAAAGAGATTCCCTCGCTACGGTCTTATCTGTAACTAGTGATGTGCCGTTACTGGTAAATTTCTCAACACAGTATGGGAAAAATTCCCAAATGGTAAATAAATTTACCGGGAACGGCACATCTCTACCTGTAACAGTCACATGAGTTGCACATAACCGTAGGCAATAGCGACTGCGCCATTCGACAGTATGTCCGTCTGCTCCTGTCAAAGTAGTGGTAGGAGCGACCACAGCTCATGGTGGCCAGTGGCCACACTTGCTTTAAAGTTTTTTATTGCCGTTCAGCGGGGGATTGCTGCAGACATTCAAACTCTGAGCCGGGTATGATGCAATGGGGGTTGTTTTAAGGATGAGTCACACTAGAACGGGACGGAACGATCTGTCAATGTCTATAGAAAGAATCACGTGATGAAGTAACGTAACGTTTGCTATAGAAACTGGCAGATCGGCCCGGTCCGATCACGTCTCATTCTGGTGAAATTAAGATGAAGTCATTCTTTAGAGGTACATTTTAGTTTTTAACTTAATCAGAGATAACTCCTTTATTCACTTGACCTTTTCAACTAAATTCACATTTTAAAATTAAATAAAACGAAACCTAAAAATTTTAACAAGAAAATAAATTAAAGACCTACGTAAGTAAACCACCCCAATTGGTTCCTGACGCAAAAGTGCCCATCACGCTAGCTGCGTTTTCGCGCTGTATCGCGATGGACAGTGTCTGGGTGGATTTTCAATGAGCGATTTTTAGGTGTCACACGCCTGTTACCGCTAAATTTATTACAAAATTACTTCAAATTTATTTTCTATGTGTTTAACACAAGAAAACATAACGAGGCACAATATAATCTTTATTGTTATTATAAACAGAACCTTAATAAAAAATATCAAAAATTCTCATTACTAGGCGCACTAAGTCTGTGAGGTGTGTCACACTTGCGGATTTCTTCGAACAATGTAGCTTTGCCTCACATCTGTACACCCTACATTCAAACTTTTGACATCATTAGAAAGCTAGATTAATTGCGCATTATATTATATACAATATGCTGTCAAAAACATATTATTTGAAAGCCAGGCGGCCATGATATATGTGTCACACGTTTAGCCAGAAAACGACTTCACGCAAACACCTGCTAATAAGTGATTAATCGAAGGTACTGAGGCCATGTTTGCGATACTAGGATAAAGTAAGATAGTTGCTCGTAGGTATCATAGCGATTGGACGTGTAATTGGCGAATGTTAAGCGACTTGCGAGGTAAGTCTTTTACACGATCCGTTTTCGTCCTCCCATAACGTCATATGTTTGGAAAGTTATTTAAGCATTTAAAATTAATTAAAATCTTATTATTTTTTAATGTCGAATAGCTGGTTTGGTTGTATTTATATATGTTTAGATCACGTATTCATTTTGTTTACAATTTTGCAGTTATCGTAAAATATATTAATTGTACGTCATTTCCTGGCGTCATTTCCTGGTATCCGACCCAGGAAAATGACGAATCTACCGGGAAATGACGTCTTTCGTCTGATGATATCAAAATCTTCTATACATATAAACGGAAAACTCCTGGTCCTGATTGACTGATTAACTACTAAACGTAAGACCCTGAATTTTTCACAGTACGTTAAGTGTATAGCGAAGATAAGGAATAAGAAGGGATTTTGAAAATTTCATCTCCTAAGGGGGTAAAAATGGGGTTGAAAGTTGGTATAGGAGAAAGTTTTTTTTTAGATAAAAACTTAAAACTTAGAACAAAGGTTTGTTATTAATATATAAAAAAAGTAATTTTTGCGTTTTGGAAAAATCAACCCCAAAAGGGGTGAAATATGTCTTAAAAGTTTGTAATGCGGAAGGCTTTCCGTTTATGTTATGGACTTCAAACTTTATGAAAAAAATCCTTACACTAATAAATCCGAATTTAATTAAAGTGATTTCAACGATTTAGAAAATTCCACCCCTAAAGTGGTGAAAAGGATGTTGATTTTTTGTATTTTTGTTTAAGTAAGGTTTTCTGTTTACTTTAATTTTGGTTGAAAGGTCACGAGACCGAGATCAGGTCTCTTTTCAAAAGACAATAATAAGTGTTGTTAGTGTTTTGGAAAGTTTCACCCCTAAAAAGTGAATAGGGTGTTGAAAGTTTTTATGGCGGAAGAATGTTTTTTTTTAGCTAGAGACATTAATTTATGCGAAAAGGTTTTTGGTCAAAATACAAAAATAAGTGTTTTTATCGTTTTCGAAAAAGGTGTGCAAAGGGGGTGAAAAGAGTGTTAAACATTCGTTCAATATCGTACTTCATAAATGAGACTTAAACCATGGCTAGGGAGATTTGGGAAGAGATCGTGGACTATGTCGTATCAAATTGAAATAAGTTTCATTGGGTGACTCGTGCCCTGAATGCTGATAATTATATGAGCGCTGAATCAAATTTATGTTCAATAGTAACTACCTTACCAAAACTAAAAAAATTATCAGTTATTTTCCAAAAGTAGGCATTTTTCAGATCCAGCCATCGTTTTCTCAGTTACCTATCGCTTTTTCGCTGTTGTAAATTTGAAATTTAAAAAAAACTATAGCACCTAGAGACATCACACCTCACTACTCATAACTCCACATCGATAAGGTAGATATTTTTTTTTTAAAACAGTCACAAATATGATATCGACTTTTTTTTAGGTATTCGACAAAGTGAGATGCTGGGCATTAAACTTGGGGGCTTAAAAAGGTTAATTACAGTATGTTTCGTCAGTTTTTATTGAAGGCCGATTTTCGGTAGGTTTTGCCATATTTCACTAACTGCCAGTAACTCCGTAAATATGTAGAATCGACAAAGTGGGACGTTTTACTAAACTCAGTCACATATTTGTGAAGCAACCAGAATTTTATTTCATCAGAATGCCACTGTTTCTTATACAGTATACGTCATTTCCTGGCATGGGCGTCATTTCCTGGATCAAGTTATTTCAATCGCTCATTACTTCAAAACTATTAAGATCAAAGAGGTGCCTAATGTACCATTTTACTTCATTTTTAATAGAGTTTCATAATCCAATGTCATTTTGCTCAAAATCTAAAAAAAAAAATAGCCCAGGAAAATGATGCAAAAATCACATTTTAAAAATCCACCCGTCTGCTTCAGGAACGAACCGGATAGGGGTTAAATAAGAAAGTGTCAGATACCATGTTGATACACGAGATCCTCGACACATGTCTTACTTTACCGGCCTCGGTACGTAATCTACGAATACCTTAATAAAAATGTTGTTATAGTGATAAATCGTCAATGAGACAAATACTGGGCGTGAGGAAGGTGAGATCCGTCAAAGAAGATTTTCCGAGGATGCTGGTTTGGGGCGATGTTTATGACAAGATTGGCCATGATTTTTACAGGTAATATTAATAACGCCGACGGAAAAATAGAAGTGTCATAATATTGTCTTTTGATTCCGCGACTATTATTCATTGAAATTAATAGTACCTAATTTGTGTGATGGTTTACAATGAAATGCATTAAAACTCGAGAGTGGATTTATGAAAGAAGGCGTCAGCCGAGTTTCATAATAACATCACACGAGTGTTTTAATGCCAAATTTTTAACAATTACGTACACTGCTTTATATGTATACATACACACATATTTGCTGGTACCATGTAATTTTTTTTTCAGTGCCCCCACAATAAAACGACATATTTGTAAAGCCATATCGATTGCTAATAATCTTCTCAGCACATAACTTTTTCGACTCCTTATTGTCCATTACTGGTACCTTATGAAACTTAATTAAGGGGCACTGCCCCCGCAATAAAACGACACATTTTTCGCCCTCATATTTTATCAATTACTGGTACCTCATGAAACTTAATTTTTTTAGTGCCAGGGCCACTAAATAAAGTAAGTGGCACTCAATTAAGGGGCACTGCCCCCACAATAAAACGACATATTTTTCGCCCTCATATTTTATCAATTACTGGTACCTTATGAAACTTAATTTTTTTAGTGCCAGGGCCACTAAATAAAGTAAGTGGCACTCAATTAAGGGGCACTGCCCCCACAATAAAACTACATATTTTTCACCCTCATATTTTCTCGGAATCGCTGGTATTCGTCATGCCACTTCAATCGACCTGTTTACTGTAATCTTTATTTATTGTAAGAAACTAAACTAAAACATAACTGTTTACTGTTAGTTCTGACACACTTACTGATATAGTATGACACGTTCGGGTGTTTCCGTGAAAACATGAAGGTACGTATGCACGACATCTGTGCCTTTAACTTTATTTTGTTCATAGTGTTGTGTTTCTGTTGGTGAGTAAGGTCGCCAGAGCCCCAAGAGGATTCACTGTGTTGACAGCTGGGGACTCACGGAGCAAAAGCTTACCCCTTTAGCTGTCAACACAGCGAATCCTTTTTTTGAAAGGGTCGGCAACGCGCATGTAACATCCCTCGAGTTGCCGGCATTCATAGGCTACCGCTTACCATCAGGCGGGCCGTATGCTTGTTTATCACCGTAGTACTTCATTTTTTTTCAGTGCGCCTACAATAAAGCGGCATAATCGCAAAGCCAGATCGATCGCTAGCACCCTTCTTTCCAAACGAGAATTCAACGAGTCCTTACTCAGTATGAATAAGGATGAAGATGACGATGTCATGAAGATGAAACTGTTCCGGTTGATGTACGAGTCTGTGAAGGACAGCGATTTGAAGATCAAGAGGGCGGAGCTGGTCAAGGCGGACTATGAGAACGGCACGGGATTCGATATGGGGTAACTTATTTGATTTAAAGATCTCCATTTCAGCTTGAACGTAACTTGGCCTTGTCACGTAAGCTTGTACTTGTGATGAGAATGCTGAGTGGCCTAAGTAAGGTCCAAGAATGAAAAGCTTGATTATAGCAATAATTACTCGTATTGCTACAATTGTATACAATATTTTTACATATTATAAGTATTTTTCTTTTAAGTATTGTATACAATTGTGTACAATACTTTTTCTACGAGTTAATTAAAATAAGTACCTAATCTAAATGTCAATAATATCTTGATTTAGATTTATAGTTGAATGTATCTGTTGAATGTACGCCATACGACTAAATAAATACCATGTATGAAAATAAATATTGTAACTAAAATACATATTTTTGTACAATCGTACACAAATCGAGCTAGTCCCAAGGTAAGCTCAATAAGGCTTGTGTTGTGGGTACTAGACGACAATATACCTATTTATAATAGACAGATAGATACATACAAAAACTGAAATACATAGAAATATCCATAACTCAGGAACAAAATATTCGTGATAAACACACAAATAAAAGGCATTTATTTGACCAAGAAATATTATATATTTTATAAATAACGCTCTAATAGATGTAGTACAATGGCTTGATCAAAATAATTTAAATATTAATCTTAGTAAGACGAAAATGATTCAATTTCAAACATATAAAAGTAAGCATATTAATCTTAATATTACATATCAGGGTTCACATATAGAGGAAGTAAAGTCAACCTCGTTCTTAGGATTGACCATTGATAGTTTATGCAACTGGAAGCCTCATATTGATTTTTTACGTATAAAATTAGGTCGATTTGTATATGCCTTGCGTCGTATTCGCAATGTGGTATCGGAAACTACGGCCATGGCAGCCTATCATGGATATGTGGCATCGCAATTAAGATACTGCATCATTTTGTGGGGAAACTCAGTAGACTCAAACGTAATCTTTAAAACACAAAAAGACTGCATTAGGGCAGCATGTGGAGCCGACTTCCTTGAACACTGTAGACCATTGTTTAAAAGCAAAAAAGTATTGACATTACCCTCCATGTACATATACGAAATGTGTATTTTTGTCAGAAACCACCCAGATTACTTTAAGACTATTACTATGACATCACAACGAAGTGCTTATAGGAATAAACTTTTGATGCCTAAAGCAAATCTAGCACTCGTTAAAAATAATGTCTGCGGAATGGCAGTACAAATATTCAATTGTTTAACCGATAGTTTTAAGGAAATGCCATTTAATTTATTTAAAAAGAAATTGTATAGCCACTTAGTAGAAAATTGCTATTATTCTATTGATGAGTTTCAGACAAGTTGTGATTTATGAGTTGCTTATTATTTTGAATTATTTATTATTAATCTTTAGGACATAAGTTATTTATTAAATTCTAGTATTACCTTGACATTGTAAATTATTATGTGCCATAATTATTATAAGAATGCATGCGCATGAATTTAAATATAGGTTAATTATAATTAACGAATTAATATTTGTACGCCATATTATGGTAAAATAAGGATTGAGAGCTCATATTTTATATCATCTGTATGTACCCTTATTTATTCAAATAAATAAATTGAATTGAATTGAATTGAATTGAAAGATTCGAACCCGGGACCTCTTGCTTCGTAGGAAGGGTCCCAACTAGGCTAGAGGGCTGTAATTTGCGACATAAACGGCCGTATCTTTTGATTACATTGATGTAGGCGTCCATAGGCTACGGTGACCGCTTACCATCAGGCGGGCCGTATGCTTGTTTGTCACCGTCGTAGTATAAAATAATAAAATATGTAGAGATTTGGTTTTTTCACAGCTTCTAGGCACAGCATACGTGTGCCCTGTAGCCCGGGCTATTAGAATACGGCTACGGTATCTTCTGCCTGTCGTAAGAGGCGACTAAAAGGAGTCCTCGGGGTCGTAGACGATGGCAGCTAGGGACTGCCATCGTCCTAAAACAAGGGGGAACCCTCAGGGGCGTGACGCAAGGGTGGCACTGGCGAGTTCTATCGAGATCCCAGAGCCACCCTAATTGCGTCGAAGAGGAAAAAGGGGGGTTTTTTAGTCGGTGAGACTCCGACATAACTTCTGCACTGTCCCTGCGGTGCAGAAGTATCCATAACGGATTTTTCCTCCCCATTAAAAAAAAAAAAGGCACAGCATACGTGTGTCTGTGGTGTTCACTTCAACTTGCTACCTTTACGCATTCCCGAGATAAAGGCTCTTGACAGACAGACGGACGGACAAGTGATCCTATAAGTTTTCCGTTTTCCTTTTGAGGTACAGAACCCTAAAAGTTAAGTTTTGTCACCAGATACATGTTTGGCGACTTATCGGATAAAGAAAACGTGATGGTGGACATAGCCAAGACCTTGAAGAGGATGCACGACATCTGGAGACCTGTGGAACACGTCAACGCGTACGAGCAGATCGCTAATCTGGCGATAGAGGTGAGAAAGAGAAGAGCTTTGGTAGCCCAGGGGTAAGAGCTTGCGACCTTCAATCCCAAGGTCGCGGATACAACAAAACAACCGAGCGCTTTATACCAAAGTGTGATTCGCTGCTTAAGGCAGTCATCGTCGGGCAGACAAGGTGATGTTGTCACCTTTGCGGCTCGAGACCGGCGTAGGTAACGGGTCTCGCCCGTCGAAGCAGGCTGAACCGATCCAGTCAGTGAGGCTGAGGCCGATGAAGTCGACACAGGTCACGCCTTTTGTGATAAAATTACGTGAGTGTTAACCGTTGCAATCTAATATCAGTATGACTTACGAAAGTTTAAATTATATGGTTACCAAATATGGTTGTTATTCCAAAGATATGTATGTTAAATGATATTGTGGTACAGTAAGGTAGGCCAAGTGTGGATTTCTGTAGTAACTCTGTAGTAACTGACTAATATATGAGGATTATGTACATTCACACTTATCATAAGAATATGGTTCATAGGTTTTTTTTTGCGTCAATCAATAGACAACCGTATGATCTATGAATTAAGAACGAAGTGTCCATCATTGGTACCTGTAAGCTTAAAGCGTTCATCATAGGTGCCGATACATTATTTTAGACCTAAGCACATACAAATGAAAGGAAACTAGTGATGTGCCGCTACTGGTAAATTTCTCAACACAGTATGGTAAAAATTCCCAAATGGTAAATTTCCCCCTACTGTGTTCGGAGCCGGGAACGGCAGCACTTCTTTAAAGGAGAACATCTCGATAGCCATCTCCAACTTTATAAGTGGTGGTGGTTTATTTTTGAACGAGTTGTTTCTAGTTTAAACCTGTCGCACGCAGCCCAAGGTTTAAAGCGACTTAAAGGACGACTGACGCTGCCCGAACTGTAAGTTTCTCTAGAAAATGTCATGTGACCTCCGATGGCTCCGAGCCAAGCCCCCCGTCAAAACTAAGGACATCAAAGTCATACACCCGTCCTTTACTTCCTTACCAAATAAAGAAAGTATCAAAAAGAGATGTATATATGTTCATTATTTCTACAATTCCGTAGGTTATCAACAGTTTTTGCTACTTTTGATGCAATTTGTCCAAGAAGCCAAGCAAAATCGCTCGAAGTATATGGTATGGGCGTCTCTAGTCTTTGGTTCTGTGATAATAAGTGAATTTTTTTTTACAGGTGACGCATCTGGTGGATATGATCCGTACAATCGGAGTCGTGCCAGGCCAATCTCCTCTTAGGTCTAATAAAAAATAAATTGAGCTTTACACGATGATTTTGAATCGGTTATCAGGTACCATGTTTTCTAGCTCAGTAACTGATTGGGATCACTTTGAAGTCGTAATTAGGAGATAAACATATTTTTAATATCGTCATTCTAATTTTGAGAAATTCATTCTAAAATCCTTGTCACTCTGCTAATCGGTATCTATGAGTTTAATAAATAAATAAATAATAAATAAATATTATAGGACATTCTTACACAAATTGACTAAGTCCCGCAGTAAGCTCAAGAAGGCTTGTGTTACGGTTACTCAGGCAACGATATATATAATATAAAAATACATAAATACATAGAAAATATCCATGACTCAGGAACAAGTATCTGTGTTCATCACACAAATAAATGCCCATACCAGGATTCGAACCCAGACCATCGGCTTAGCAGGCAGGGTCAATACCAACTACGCCAACCGGTCGTCAAAGAATTTATACGAGTTTATACGTGTTTTTGAGCAATTGCTTTAAATTCACGGGTGCATTATTTAGTTTAAATTTAGTTAATTTCTCAAAGACAGCGTTATTCTAATTAGCTCCATTTAGAAAATAACTATTAATTTAATTTTATCTCATATGGGATTTACATGTGTGTAAACGGAGTATGAGTACTTATTCGACATGACATTGATACGTCATAGTTGTCACTTCCTTAGTAAAGTCAATTCTAATGGCTGTTTTACATTAGCGGTTGATGCTACATGTAATTATTTTGTATGAGAAATAAAAAATAAAAAAATTAACGAATTTAGTCAAACTAACTATGCCATTCTGATTCCTTAATTATACCAACTTGGTATAATTATTTGCAAATGCTCAAGAACACTGTAGACTATTTACATACTAAATGAAAATAGATAACTTTTTGAGTTATAATGATAGCTTGTTATTGTCATTACCATAATTTTCATCAATCATTTATTATTGACTTCAGATCCGTCAAATTTCCCGCCATACCGATGGCACTTGACGTATAGTAGGTAGTTACTTTAAGTACAATTATGTTGGATGCGTGCGACATGTCTCGGCCAAGGAGAAATGGCGGGCGACAGTAAAAATGACTGTTCAACGACCTTAACCACGACTACTCTGCCAAAGAGTACCTACTTATACGAGTAAGAAGATGTAGGATTATGATTCAGTTATTCGTTCACTCTTTTAATTGAATAAACATAATCATAATCATTTATTGGATTTAAGATTGCGGTGTTTGCGTCAGACTTCTCCTATAAAGTTTTACTTGGGCTGGATATTAATATTTTACTATTCCTGATCACCGATTATGATGGGCATTTAACTTAAGTGGCAGTGGGCGGGGCACATTGCACGTAGAACCTATGTCCGTTGGGGCGGAAAGGTTCTCGAGTGGCGACCACGTACCGGAAGGCGCAGCGTGGGTAGGGCCCCCACAAGGTGGACTGATGACCTAGTGAAGGTCGCATGAGTCCGCTGGACGCGGGTGGCGCAGAAACGGTCATTGTGGGAATCTTTGGGGGAGGCCTATGTCCAGTAATGGACGTCTTTCGGCTGATATGATGATGATGATGATGATCACCGATTAAAAGTCATCGTGTAATCATGAAATGTAATAAATAAACGATGAATTATTTGAATAACTTATTTATTTCTAATATCCTGCATATCTTCCTGACGTCGAGAGCTTGGAGCCATCACGTGATTCTTTCTATTGAAACTGACAGATCGTCCTGGGTCGGGTCGGATCGGATCGGATTGGTGTGAGTCATTCTTATGATATAGAAATTGTAACAATAATGCCTGTGATCCTTTTGAGGGCGTAATTAATATCGTGATTAAATTAGAATAAAAGATTTTAGTGCACAAAAAAATATGCTAGGGTAAAAATACGTAGTAAAATATAATGTAAAAATACGCTAACGCTCAGTCACGAACGAAACGCAACTGACATTATCGCACTAATAAGGAAGAGTGATAGAGGGAGACAACTGGGAGTTTCTATTTTTTTTTATAGAAAAATATATTTTTTGCTAAATGCTTATATGTTTTCTATTCAAAATTGCGAGCTCTTTCAATCCTAGTAAGAGAATAAACATTTCCCAGGATTTTTTTTCGCCACAATTTTTTCATAGATTTAGTATGGCGATAGAGACCACGTTATCTCTGCCGAGTAAATGAACTGTCGAACTTTAAAGTGGTATTTTAAATGTCAAACGTATATGTAATTATGACGTTTACTTAACACTTTTACATTCTCCTGCATGGTTAGCATCGTTGCCATTTTATCGCTTATCACGCTATGCGTCACTTTCACATACATACTTGTTAGAACGTGACAGCAACGGCGGTAAACGATAAAAACCCGACCATCATAGACTAGCTGCTAGTCTATGATGGCAACCATGCTAACCCTGCAGCTATCAAAATCTAGGAAACAGCATAGATGGACTCTAGCGCAATGGGCAGTTGGAAAAATGTATGGAAATATTAGGACACTTTTTTCCCCCTACTGTGATTGAAAGCTCGTAATTCTGCGTAAAAACATAATTCGCATTTAGCAAAAAAAATTTATTCTACAACAAAGTATAAAAACGCCCAGAGATGGAGCTACAAATCCGCAATCGTTCGATTTTCGTGTGTCCTTACGTCCTTAGCCCAGCCCTGCATGCCTACCACGAACATCGAAAATTGACATTGACGGGAAAACCTCTTTGTCACTCCAATATGCAAGTGTGATAGAGATGGAGCTACAAATCCGCAATCTTTCGATTTTCGTGTGTCCTAGCCCAGCCCTGCGTACGTAGCTAAAATGCCATCGATAACACTTAGTGGCGAACGAAACGCAACTGTCCTTGTCGCATTCATAAGGAAGAGAGAGAGGTAACTATGATACGCTATGTAGTGTGAGCGATTGTCATCTTGCGCGAATTCAAATCAATCGGTGTGCTCCCGAGTTGTGTCCAGTGCTCACGCGCCTTTTCACGCTCTCATATCATAAACGGCAGGTGCCGTCTTCGTGGAAGACCGCCCTTGTGCACCCTGTGCCTAAAAAGGGTGACAGATCAGACCCGTCGAATTACAGGCCAATCGCTATAACCTCCCTTCTCTCCAAGGTGATGGAGCGCATAATCAACGCAAAGCTCCTGGGATACCTAGAGGATCACGATCTGATCAGTGACCGACAGTATGGCTTTCGCCATGGTCGCTCCACTGGTGATCTTCTAGTGTATCTCACCCACCGCTGGGCTTCAGCTATTGAGAGTCAAGGTGAGGCATTGGCAGTAAGCCTGGATATAGCGAAGGCGTTCGATCGGGTTTGGCATGGGGGTCTTCTATCGAAGTTACCATCTTACGGACTGCCCGGGGGATTATGCGAATGGATTGCCAGCTTTTTGTCCGGCAGATGCATACGAGCCGTTGTCGACGGAAGTTGCTCCGATAGCATGGACATAAATGCTGGTGTCCCACAAGGCTCTGTGCTATCCCCAACGCTGTTTTTGCTGCATATCAATGACATGTTGTCCATTGGCGATATTCATTGTTATGCGGACGACAGTACTGGGGATGCCTATTACACAGGCCGTGCTAACATCCCTCGTCCCGTTGTGTTAGAGAGTCGTGAAAAGCTTGTGTCAGACATCGAGAGTGCTCTCTCTGATATCTCACTGTGGGGCCAGGAAAATCTTGTCCGATTTAACCCCACTAAGACACAAGTTTGCGCGTTCACCGCTAAAAAAACCCCATTTACTGTGGTCCCACAATTCCAAGACACAGTCCTTACCATGTCAGAGAGTATTGGGATCCTGGGTGTTGACATTTCCAGTGACGTCCAATTCCGTAGCTACCTGGAAGGGAAGGCCAAGCTGGCATCCAAAAAGCTCGGTGTGCTCAATAGAGCTAAGCAATACTTCTCTCCGGGGCAAAGACTGTTATTATACAAGTCTTAAGTCAGACCCCATATGGAGTATTGCTGCCATCTTTGGGCGGGAGCACCTGGATACCAGCTGGGCCCCTTTGACTCGATCCAAAGACGTGCTGTCCGAATTGTCAACGATCCCAAACTCACGAGCGATATCGTACCCTTAAGTCTAAGGAGAGACTTCGCCTCCTTATGTGTATTCTATCGCTTGTACAATGGATTGTGCTCTGAGGAATTGTTTGATATGATGCCAACGGCTGCATTCTACCACCGCACCGCTCGCCGTCGGCAGGGTGTTCACCCGCATACCCTGGAGCCTAAATGGTCTCGTACCGTGCGGTTTAAGAGGAACTTCCTCCCGCGGACGCTCCGGCTGTGGATGAGCTCCCTGCCACTGTTTTCCCAAAGGACTACAATATGGGGTTCTTCAAAAAAGGAGTGTTAAAGTTTTTAAAGGGTCGGCAACGCGCATGTAACACCCCTGGAGTTGCAGGCGTCCATAGGCTACGGTGACCGCTTACCATCAGGCGGGCCGTATGCTTGTTTGTCACCGTCGTAGTATAAAATAAAAAAAATCGCCCTTTGTCTTGAGTCGGTACCGACACACGGGCTGCCCACACCACAGATCCAGCGCACGCCGGTGCACGCCGGTGCCAGTATCCATACTAATATTATAAATAGGAAAGTGTGTGTCTGTTTGTTTGTCCGTCTTTCACGGCAAAACTGAGCGACGAATTGACGTGATTTTAACTGGAGATAGTTGAAAGGATGGAGAGTGACATAGGCTATTTTTTGTACCTTTCTAACGCGAGCGAAGCCGCGGGTAGCTAGTTATATATTATTTTTAATCGTAGCCTCTCAATGAGTTAGTCGCAGTTAGCTCAAGATGGCAAGCCATCTACGGATACTCAGACAACGATATATATATAATATTTAAATACATAGAAAACATCCATGACTCAGGAACAAATATCTGTGTTCATCACACAAATAAATGCCCTTACCGGGATTCGAACCCAAACCATCGGTATAGCAGGCAGGGTCACTACCAACTACGCCAACCGGTCAATTAAACGTCATTCAAATTTCACGCTTAGTAGGTAATTAAATTTGAACATTTATGATTATGGTTACCCACTTTATGTGTTATCAGTATATTTATTTCTATGTCGATGGTACCTATTATAAATTAGAGAATATTGAGAATTTAAAAATAATAATGTAAATAAAAGGTTTATGGATTACTCACACCCATCCGATCCGATCCAAAACGTCACGTGACGTGACCTCCGAGGGCTCCGAGCTATCACGTGATTCTTTCTATAGAATCTGACAAATCGCGCCGGATCGGATCGGATTGGTGTGGGTCATCCTTTACAGCCACTTCGAAAGAATACCTACAATTTTTAACTGTTTAATTTTAAAATTATATATATCTAAAATGCGCATAACTTGCATATAAGCTGTAATCTGCGGTAGGTATCTAGGTATACAAAAAAATGCTTATATTTTTTAGTAGCATATATAAATATCGATGATAGGGACTTGCCTCTTATTTTCAGATAACAAAGTGCTTTATGGATTCAAAATGAATTATCTTCTGGGATTTGGACTACTTTTACGTAAGTTACAATATTTGTATACTTTTTTGCTGTTATTTTATTTTTTACTTAACGAAAAATAAAAAGTAAATAAATATTATAGGACAATTTTACTCAAATCGACCTATACCCATGGTAAGCTCAATAGGGCTTGTTTTGTGGGTCAATATTCGTGATAAACACACAAATAAATATCATGACCAGGATTCGAACCCGGGACCTCCTGCTTCGTAGGCAAGGTCACTACCAACTAGGCTGGGAGAACGATAATCCTAGGCTTACCTTTATATCTAACTTAAATTATAAATTGAAAGATAACATTAACGACATACTGCTTATGCAAAAAAAAGCTATCAGAATAATCGAAGGCTGTAAGCATGTACCAGAAACCCATAGACAAATGTTTATTGATAACAAGATACTCACGATTGTGTCATTGTATTTATATCGAATCTGCTTGTATGTTCATAAAAATATTAACGAATTCACAAAAGCTCGACAATATGATAACCATAACCTAAGAAAAACTAGTTGTACTATTATTTATTCTGTGGAAAAACTACAAATTTAGCTCTAGTCAGGCCTCGCTTTACACACTTTGATAAAAGCATAATTAATAATGCTACTAAGGTTTATAATAAATTAAACGACAAGTTAAAGGAGTGTAACGATATACATACATTTGACATACAATTGAAGCAATATTTTTTAAGTAGACCATATTATAATATTAATGAATATTTTTCAAGTGCACTGGATTAGAGACTAATTAATCTTGACCAAAATCTCATTATATACTCTTAAAATTTAAATATACATTTGACATTAAATATCTAACGTTCTCATTTTATTTAGTTTTCCATTTTATTTAGATTTTATTTACGAGTATATTAGCCAAGTAATTGGTTTTGATCAAGCGCAGCTGTAATGTCAATACATTTACCAATAATTTCAATGTAAACAAATCTGTATATATTATTTTAACTGTATATTTGCATGTATATTTGTATACTTATGGCAAATAAATGATTCTGATTCTGATTCTGATATGTTACAGAAAAAGTGACCAAGGCCCGCGGTGAGCAGGGTGTGTAACTAATATGCCAATCACTCACGCTACAATCGTATCGTAGTTACCTCTCTCTATCGCTCTTTTATACAAGTGCGACATTGACAGTTGCGTTTCGTTCGTGACTAAGGGTTAGCGATTGGCATCTTGGCTACGCACGTAGGGCTGGGAGTTGGGACTTTTTCTCTGGTATATGACATCTCTTTCAATTTATAATATAGTAGTGTACATAACCACACTACATCTGTATAATCTGAAATAGGGCGACGGCACTAGTAATGGACGAGGGACCAGTATTGGACATTCACTCTTATTATAAGGACATAAGGTTCATACATTTCTTTTGGGTTAATTGATAACGGTCTTGGTTCTTGAATTAAGAACGAAGTGTCCATCATTGGTTTCAATGTATTGCGTCCATCATTGGTGCCCTAAACAATATGTTATTGTTGTGTTGCGTGTTAGTATGCTTCGTGCAGCTGTCCGTCAGTAATGAAGAGGTGAAAACTACGAGGAGGAACCCTCCCGTCGAGCACGAAGATTGGATGCGGAAGGAAGTCAGCGCTCTCATCTACATGACCCTGGAATTCGTCAAAGGTTGGGCTGCCATCCGTCCATTTCTTCGGATTTAGAATGACTCCTTCTTCTTCTTTTATTTATAATGGCGTCTGTCCGAGAGCTGGACAATTTTGCCAGCGTCACGTATTATCAATATATCTCTGTGTTGGTATGTTAAATACTACGAGTATGTATGATATTTTACACCTGAAACACTTCACACTGGCTCGACAGTGCTCACGTATTGGTAATCACTTCACTTGCACTTACGTGTCGGCCATCGTATCATAGACAGTGACGGTGACTTTTCTCGCATATGTATGCTATTTAAGTTACTCGCTCAGACGCGTACACTACAATCAGTATGTCATATATTATATAAATAGTAGATTGCCAATTTGCCACTTGTGCGACGTTGCTCGGTAATTAGCGTCACTATTTATTAAGATTATAGCTATAAGACGTAACAAAATAGTTTCTCAGGGGCCCGAGATTCCGGGAAAGCCGAGTAATGAATCAATAACGGTTACACGCGTTTCAGGATTGATTCTTCATTCGCTGCACACTTCGTTAGTTTACTGCACAATAAGCTATAAATATTACACATTAAACAACATTTATCACACAAAAAATAAATAAAAATTCAAGAGACGCCTTCGCCAGTATCAACCGGAAGTCCAGAATGACTCACGTTACGCCGCGCGATGTGTCAATGTTTAATAGACAGCGTCACGTGATCGGATCGGAAAGCTCGCAGATCACGTGACATTTTTCTATATAAATTGACTCATTGGAGCCATCCTTTGGTCCTAGATTGGAGCTCGTCCGTGACTACTAATAAGCAGACTCCGTTATCAGTGGTCAAAACTCATTGGCAAAACTACCTATCCTAAAATCACCTTCGGTACATACATAACTTCGCCTAACGCAAAAAAGGCACGATGGATGTCGAGTTGCGGAAAAGGGCCCAGATAAACTAACTAACTTCGCCTTAATTTGAATTTTGATGGACTTAGCTTGGAGCACGTTTTGCATGCTGGGGAAGCTGTATTTAACATCCTGGCCAATCTATACAACATGTGTATGGATAGTGGGTACCTGCCGGCCAGTCTCATGAAAACTGTGGTGGTTCCTGTCCCAAAAAATAAAACAGGTGACCTCTCCAGTCTTAAAAACTACCGTCCAATTTCTTTGGGTACTATTATCGGGAAAATACTGGAGAGGTTGATACACCCGTCGCTCAAACAAAATTTGGATCTGAGTGATGCGCAATTTGGTTTCCGTACCGGTCTCTCAACAGATTCCGCTATATACTGCCTAAAATCTACAGTGAGGCACTACCTACACAGGGACACGTCGGTTTATGCCTGTTTCCTAGATCTTAGTCGTGCTTTCGATCTGGTAAATTATAATCTACTATGGGAGAAACTCGACGGGTCTGACGTACCAGAGCAAACCGTGAATCTGTTGAGATATTGGTACGGTCACCAATCTAACGCAGTGAGATGGGGCGACTCGACCTCTAGCGAATACAGGTTAGAGTGCGGAGTTCGTCAAGGGGGGGTAACCTCACCGGACCTATTCAGCCTTTACGTAAATGGCCTGATTGAGGAGCTGAGAGGCACCAGAATCGGCTGCCATATTGGCTCGACTTGTCTTAATAACATCAGTCATGCAGACGATATGGTGCTTCTCAGCCCTTCAGTTGGTGGTCTCAGAAAACTATTAGGTATCTGCGAGGGTTATGCAGCAGAACATGGACTTCTATATAATGTTAAAAAGACCCAATTCCTAGTTTTTAGAGCGGGAAAAGGTCCGGATCGGGTTCCCCCAGTTTACTTGTATGGTACAGCAATTGAGAGGGTTGTGCAGTTCAGATACTTGGGACATGTGGTGACGGAGGATCTCCATGATGATGCTGATGTCGAATGTGAACGCCGAGCCACTGCAGTCCGATGCAACATGCTCGCGCGGCGATTCGCGCGGTGCAGTGATCCAGTGAAGCTGACATTGTTTAGAGCATTCTGTCAATGTTTCTACACATGCCAGCTCTGGGTTAACTGCACTAGACGCGCAATGAATAGAATAAGAGTGCAATACAATAACGCGTTCCGTATTCTTATGAAACTGCCGCGTTATTGTAGTGCGTCGAGCATGTTTGCCGAGGCGAGGGTCCCGGACAGTTATTAGATCGCGAATAGCAACATTTAGGGATCGAATCAGCTCATCCAATAACGAGATTCTCCGTACCCTGTCTGAGCGTCTGGACTGTAGAATCCTCAAGTACTGGGTGACTGTGCACCGCGAACCAAACAAAAAGTGACAAATGTACCTATATAAGTACATTGTTTAAATCTTATTTTATTTTTATAATTTTAGTCTTGTTCTTTTTTATATATTATTATTGTACTTTATTATGTAACAATTGTGATATGGGTGTATACCTGAAATAAAGAAATTTATTTATTATTATTATTTGTATGTCTTTCCCATCACGGAACAATGGTGTTCCGGACCTTTGGGAGGCGTACGCGGAGCCGAAGCCAACACGCAGAGGCCCTTTCGACAATTTAATGAAATGTAAGGGGTACACCGAGCGGATGTTGCACCTGCCCGAGTCATGGGACGCACGCAGAGGCAGCACCCGCGAGGGTGTATAGACTATTGAGATCTAATGGAATCTAAAATATACTGGACTATTAGGTGAAAGTGGTGGACTAAATACTGGGTTATGAATAATAAAATCGGACGTCTGCCTAACAAAATGGTAATCAATTTTATTTCCGGCAGACGGTGACTCGCCCACATAAGATGGGCCCCCACAAAAAGCGACATCTAAGATGGCTCGAGGGCAACACCGGTATGAGGGCTGGGGGTAGAGAGGTGTCACTGGACTTTAAACATATAGCCAACTCGCCACTTAGGTTTCCACATCTACCCTCGAGAACACAGCTCTCGCGACCCCACTCTGGACGGCCGGTTAAGGCAAGCCAGAGGCGGAGGACTTGGTCGGACGACGGAGTCCCCCAGGAGCGCTCAGGTACGTGGGGTCGCTACTCCCCAACAGCTCGCCACAAGCTGCCCTGCGTTATTATTATTATTATTAACAAATGTTTAATATTTTTTTAACCATAAATCGTAAAATTCAAGTAAGGTAATTTAACACGTACAATTTGAAATGAGTATATGTAGGTTACATAATTTTCCTGATCATATTTTACTACAGTAGGCGAAATTGGGAAACAAAGGCGAAATAAGGATATATTACGGTTTTTATTTTTAAAATTGAAACTGCTTGTTTCACTACATTTAACTAGAAATATATTTACTTGTAATGTGTTTTAAATAGATTCCTACAATTTACATATTTTACTAAGGCGAAGTTATGTACAATAGGCGAATAGAGCAGACTTCATGTGTTGGCAACCCTCGTTTCAATAAATTTTCACCAGTGATAACGGGGTGTGCAGTAATAAGTAATACTTTCAGATATGGACATGAAGATGCGAGACGTCCGCCGTATAGAGAGATACTACTACGGCACATACGACTTCGGCGCTGGGCGGCTGTTCACCACCATCGGGAACAAGTTTGACCACATGGTGCAGCTGTACAAGAACACATCGCGCATCACCTACATCCTGGAGGACGACATAGACCTGCGGTCGCAGGTCGTCGGCATGCTGCAGTTCATGTGTGAGTACACACACACACGCGCGCACGCACGTACGTGCCTACGACTAAAATGAACTAAATATTGCGTGAATAAAAGTCGATGTGTCGATTAATGGGATCAAAAGTTACCCCCGGAAACCCAACATACATAATCCGTCTAGTTTGTATAAATTACTAAACCAATTTCCCAAGAGATGGCGCTGTACCGTGGTCTAGTTCGCGCTGTTAAAAGTTAATATTAAAATTGAGTGACGTAAAATAAAAGAGCTTATTATGACGAGATTGAGTGAGTCTTAACAACGAGCGACTAAAATAAGCTAATCTCAGTCACCGTACTGTTAACATACACATCTATATTCCTCTGTTCCTCCGAATATATTCTAATCTATCTGCTCCAGCTGATGTAACAAAAAGTGCCCTTACCTTCGATGCAAGTTAGGTTCTTAATTCTGCTCAGGGACCTTACCATTACGTCTTAACGCGATTCAGTTTAGGTTCAGCTTACTCTCAGTTGTATGGAAGCGACTCAGTTTAGGTCGCCAACTGAATCGCGATGAGACGTCATGGTAAGGCCCCAGTTGTGTGGCAGCGACTCAATTTAGGTCCTAAACTGGTAAGGAGCTTGACTGGCTACTTTCTTGTCACAGTCTCGTGGTTATTGATTAGTGTACTGATCTGAGGTGTATCAATTGTGTCTAGGCTCCCTAATTCACATATTCTGCCTAGTTCACATCACACTCACTCACACACAAAACTATGCCTACAGTACAATGTGTCTACGACTAAAATGAGCCAATATTAAAATTGAGTGAATGAAATAAGCTTATATTAAAATTGAGGTGTTAATCAAGCTTGTGACAAGACTGAGTGACCCATAACAATGAGCGGCTAAAATGAGCGAACCTCAACTTTCAGCGACTAAAGGATGATTCACACCAATCCGATCCGATCCGATCCGGGACGATCTGTCAGTAATCATGTGATAGCTCGGAGTCCTCGAAGGTCACGTGACGTTCTATAGACAGAACGTCCCGGACCGGATGGGTGTAAGTCATCCTAAAAAGGAGCTAATGTTCAGATTGAGCGATTGTCCCAAATGTCCAGACTACTCCAGATATTAGTCCATTTTAGTTGGCCTACTCACGTCTATAAAGTATCTCGCCTATACCGGTGCCGCCTTCGCCTGGGCCCCTCGCGCCACCCGCGCGGCCAGCCGGCGAACGCAGCGCGCTATCGCGCGCAGTGTGCGCAGAGCAATCGCCGCAAGCGCTTCTCACTCATGATTAAGTATGGGACGCTAAACTAAACATGTCGAGCTATTTTCGACTTTATGGACATGAGTAACCCGATATAAGTATATTAATATGTCTAATACTCACGGGAGTTTTCTATTTCAAATTGCCTACTACTAGATACCTAGATAAATATATGGATATTAAGATGCGCTGAACCGAGGTTTAAACCACGACCTTCAGATTAAAAGCCGCACGCTCTTACCGCTGGGCCAACAACGAAATAGAAATTGACGCATCGGTCACGGCCCGGCTCGTCCCAGTCCGGCCTGCCACTCCTTAAAATAAGCTCTTGTCCCCAGTGAGTGACTACAATGAATTTCTATCGCTCATCGATTTATTCAAGGAGCGTTACAAACATTGGAAGTCATCCTCGATGCGCTGGCAGATCCGCGACGTCATTCAAAAGTTCCTCCTCGCTCAGAACCAGTTTCCGTACAATTGGGCAAATAGTAAGTATCGACTCAGTTTATATTAAGGTTCGACCGAGATCTCGGTCTTGGTCTCGGTCTCGGCAGTCTCGGCCAAAATTCGAGCCGATATCTCGGTCTCGGCCAAAAAGGGCCGAGATTCTCGGCCTTGGCCAAACCATCCATTTTGAGACTTTTTGCGATTTTGGTGTTTATTTTAAGCAAAGGTACGTAATGCAAATTAACACTATTTTTCTCAAGCTTTGACTGTTAATGTTATGTTTTAGTGATGGCTATATTAAACAACAGTTTAATTCTTGTCAATTACATGTTTTTTGTGGAAAATGCGCGTTTTTCGTATTTATTAAGTATAAAATCTCGGTCTCGGCCGAGAACTCAATTTAATCTCAGTCTCGGTCTCGGTCTCGGCCGAGACAAAAAAAGAAGTTTTGGTCGGACCTTAGTTTATATGTATAATAGTTAAATTTTCTGAGGGGCCTGGACCGCCCGCACCCTCCGCGCCAGGTACTCGTGAGTAGAGAAAACTGGGAATTACTGGGAAAACAGCGCCTTAAAACTCATACTACCACAGGCATTGTACATTTCATTTTAGTCCGTTAAGCAGTCATTGCCGCCATTATCCGAAATAATAAACATCTAAAAACAGGCCCACTGATTGATCCTGGATGGTAAGTATTTATTTGAAGAAAAGCGTTTACTATGAGCACTATGACCATTAATAAGTCCCAGGGTGAAATACTAATAGTAGCAGGAATTGAATACAGTACTCTGTGCTTTTTATTTTGCTAACTTTACGTCGGCTGCTCTAAAATTATGCGCAAAGTCGCGGGCAAAAGCTAGCTGCTAGTTTTGCCTATATAAGTTTGGTATAAAGTGACCATGTCCAATACCTGCTGGTGTAGCATCCAACGGTGGCACAGTCAACCTATGGAAGCTACCGTATTGTCGCTCACCAGGCGGCGCCACTAATGAGTGGGTCCTGTGTCAGTATGAGACAATTGTCAAAGTGACGTTTGAAATGTTCCCGCAAGACCCACGTTCCACTAGCGCCCCTAGCGGAAAATCGACTCGCGGTAATCCTCATTGAGCCGTAGCACAACAGCACAACCCGGGAAAACGCTTAGGAAGAAGAATAATATATATGTTTGTTCCTTTATGACACTTAATGTTGTTTATTTTTTACAGAGACCGACGAGTGGCGCTGATTTGGTTTGGAAACCAATTTTATGTAAAAATCGACAATACATAAACAATTAAACATAATATAGCTATTACTAAATTCTTATACATCTCGTTTTTATATCCCCGTTAATTTCAAAGACATGTACACACAGCAAAAAAGTCGTAAAGAATTCGTTAAGTGGTGGCGCTTACTACTAAAGCCTAAAGGTAATTGTTAAAACATTTGTTTAATATTATGTAGGTATAACAATAGTACATTGTGCATCTAGGGCGGTAAGAAGGGCATTACTTACGAGGGTCTATTGAAGCCCGACGCCGTAGGCGGAGGGCTTTAAATGACCCGAGTTAGTAATCCCCTTACTGCCCGTGGTACACATAATGTTTTTCATCACATTTGCGAGGAAGTAAATAAACTCTATACAGGTAAAGAAACAATAGAATGAATTGATAGAATGATCAGCGGTAGTGTAGTAGCACAGTCCACAGTACTCCGGAGTGACTACGTGCTGCGAGCGCGTGCGGGGCAGGTCCTCCGCGAGCTCCAGGCGGGCGGTAAAGTAGTATGAGAATCCTTTAAAACCATGGGAATAATACAGCTCTTTAAGTGTAACTATCCTTGCATATAATATCACCATTTACGAGCAGGTGTGATGAAAAATATATTACCTATTTATTTGAAATAATTTATGAAGCGCATTTATTATATTGAGAAAAGAAAAACATATTAGTCGATAAAATTACTTTCCCAATAGATTTGGGACCTTAAATACATTGAATAAGTGTTTCGAATATGTAACACTAAGTTGAAGTATGTATCTTACATAATCTCGGGACCATGGGGACTTTTGGAAGGCGTGCGTGGGGCCGAAGCCAACAGCGCTGAGGCCCCTTGTAAGAGACAATTTATTCTTAATGTGATGTGACACTAACTGACGATATAATTAATATTTTATTAATGTATATTAATAAAATGGTTTTGTACTTAAGCTTTTATTCCAATATAAAATGTTAAACTTAAAACATTAAGTAATCGAAACCGCACTTAATAATTATCACGGCATTATATCAAAATTATCAGATAAACCTCGATAAAGACTTTTATACAACAAAATGTCGTACAGCAGCGTTAATAAATGGATGTTACGACATTTATACAACCACTATACGACCAATTAATGTGTCTTATACGACCGCTATGTGACTTTATTACGACGCTGAATCGTATAAAATGGGCGCGTTTTCGGTCATTTCAACGCCATGGCGACATTATGGCGACCAAGCTAGGAACTAAAAGTTACCATCGGCACGTCCTGGCGACCTAAAAAATGTTTATTGGGTTATCTTCACCCATCATGGCCCATTGTGTGGAGCGGCCACCAGCGCTTCAAAATTCTTGATCATACAATACTTACAAACATACATACATACAATACATTATTGCTGTAGACTCGGAGACCTTCGCTCGTTCTATTAAAACTGAAATTAAACATCCGTTAAATTAGCAATATTAATGCATACTTAAAAAAACCGAAAATGGTGTGGATAATAGTTGCACCTACTAACAAGGTGATTCAATGTGAAATTTAGTAGACATTTTATCTGAAGAGATCGCAACGCGCGGTCTCGTTTAGACTGATGAAAGATGAATTTAAAACTACACGCATTTATTCTATGTAAGTTGAAAATAGGCTACTATATCAAATTTGGCACAATAAATGATTAATATTTATTTATTTTATTTTAAACAAAAATTAATTTTGAACTCTGAAAACAATGTCGGCCATGTAGTGACGTCATTATACCCGTCGAAGCTATCTTCACGTTGAATCTTATACTAGTGAAGTTCATTACGTAACCTCTGCTGTGACATTTCCTGTTTCCTGAATAGTGACGTCATACCACAGATAATCCATAATAGACTACCATGGTCCATGGCTGACATAGTTTACGTAAAAGTAAACTAAAAAAAAATGCAGTTTTCCAGGGCATAATAAAATATGGATTTTTTTTTTCTCTTAATTGGTTATTAATTCATAATATAAAATCTTTGGAAACTACGTATACAGAAAAAACGAATAACCATAGATAATATATATAGTAGGCGAGGATATAATGGGGTATTTTATGCCCTTGATGTACAATAATACAATCTTGGTACTATTTGAATATGTGAATGATATTAGTCTATATGGTTATTCGTTTTTTCTGTATACGTAGTGTCCAAACTTGACTCCAAACATACAACTATCCACTCGCCCCTACCCGTTTTGGTGATAAACAAATGGTTGTCAATTGTTTCTTCTCTATGTTTTTAGTGATGTATCTGCTCGAGATCCATGCGCGAGAGTTGTTGAGGCAAGCATCAAGTGCGTCGGTAAGGAAAATACATAATAGTTTTTTGGGTAAATCAACTATTTTTTGTTGTTAATTTGTCCCGTCAGCCAGGACACAATTTTTTTTTTTCACTTAGAATGGAACATCTGATCGAAAATACACCTATCTCCACTCTACTCTGGGAGGAGCAGTATGCTTACCATGTACCAGTATGATGTACCAGTATGATTAACATATACAATTATTAAATATACCCTAACATCGTTTAAACCTACTTTTCTAGCAGCGACTCGACTATGTGTGAAGTCGATTTTGGACAAAAAATCGATTATGGCAAATAATCGTTAAGACAATTGATCGTTAGGGATTATGATCATTGTGACAAAACAGGGCAAGTGGCTTTGGACAAACGATATTAGAGATGACGAGGTGCCCCTTGAAAACTTATAATAATAAAAAAAGTTAATTTTTAGGATTCCGTAGCCAAAATGGTTGTAACGGAACCCTTATAGTTTCGTCCACTCAGTCTGCCCGTCCCTCCGTATGTCACAGCGGTTCGATTCAGTTACTATAAAGCATATGGTAATGATAATACAGCTAGAGGTGTATTTTGTGTGCCGCTACTTAGACAAAAATGTTTAGGGGGGAGGGGGGCATACATGTAACTGAATGTCAAAATCGGATAGGTCTTTAGAAATAACATTAAGGTTTCTTGACCAAAAATTTGATTAGTTGAATAATTTAGAAATAATCGCTTTAAAAGTCTGCAAAAGTGTGTCCCCCCCCTCTAACTTTTGAACCAAAAATGAGTTCCGTCGTTTTCAATAATATTCAAAAGGAGGTCCAAAAAATGTGGAAAAATTCAGGAAGATATAAGATGAACATAGGACGAAAATTATTTTGATCAAATTTTATCAAGCGATTTTGAGTAGGTATTTGCCAAAAAACTGCCTGCTTGCACAATTTTTTCGTCGTGTGACGGTACGGAACTCCTTAATTATGCGTGGTACAACACGCACTTAGCCGGTTTTTAGCATTTTAGTATTAGGTCGCCAGTTATTGAGCGGTGGCCAGTTACTGGCGATTTACCCTATCTCGTTTTCAATACTTAATATTCAAATTATGTTTATTGTTCTGTTTTGGTGTGCAATTTACCAGACGAACACTACCACAGCAACAACAAAATCTGTCAAGGAGAGATATCTTGATTTACGGAAAGATAAGACAATGAAAGATGCGGATTTGGTCATCAAAATGACGGGCGACTTTATAAGAGGTACATCATCTATAAATACAGGGTGACTTCAAAATCGTAATACAAAACACTTGGTTGTGGCTCAGTTAATGCCAAACTATATAATACATGCACCCCGTTGTTAAAATTAGCTGTATTTAATTATCGCTAATTTTCTAACAAAACAAATATTTAAAGTCCCGAAGTGTTGTTACACTACATTCAATACCTGACTGTCATACCTGTCACTCGATGTTATCATCAAAGCAAGTTATTATCGATATCACTATGAGTGACAGTCGTATAACTAACTTGTTTGTTCATTGAAATTAAACACTTTAGAACGGATTAATCGTGTTTATTAACACCATGATCCTACGTTTAGAGCCCTTTACAGCACTCGTTTTCACAAGGTTAAGGCACATGTCGTGTTAAGCTGCTCAGTCATCATCTTAACCCTGTGAAAACGAGTGCTGTAAAGGGCTCGAAACGTAGGATCATGGTGTTAATAAACGCGATTATTCCGTTCTAAAGTGTTAAATTTCAATGAATAACAATCGCGGTAACAGAAGACAATATTAACTTGTTTGTTGTTTAGTTTTAAGTACCCTGATAAATTTGTGAAAATAATAAACGGAGCAAGTTTAAATAAAATCATTTATTAATGTACCTAAACTACCGTAAATTACAAGCTTAAAATATCTACGTTTAAGTAGATAAGTGTGAACCTACTTTTCCTAAACGTATTTTAAGATGTGTTCAAAATTACCACCGCCTTCCCGGACACATAAGTCCGCCCGCCGTCTATGGTTGATCTTAAGTCTGCCTAGAATAAATTAATTGGCTTTTACTGAATCAAACGCCTGAATTATCTTTTGGCGAAGTTCATGGACGGTATTAGATTCCCGTGTGTACACTCTCCTTTTGATTTCGCCCCACAAAAAGAAGTCGAGTGGCGTCAGATCGGGACTTCGAGGCGGCCATGCGACTGGACCATTGCGTCCAATCCATCTCTCAGGGAATTGTCTGTCCAAATAATTTCGCACACTTAGAGCAAAATGTGCTGGTGCACCGTCTTGCTGGAAATAAAGATTATCCAAATTTTGCTCCGGCACATCTTGTAGCAAAATCGGTAACACGTTTCTCAGGAAATCTTCATATTTCGGTCCATTTAAGTTCCCGTCAATAAAATATGGGCCAATTACACAAGTGTTCAGAATGCCTGCCCAAACGTTTACAGAGAAACGAGTCTGGTAAGAGTCTCGGCGAGTTACATGAGGATTTGCATCACGATCAGCCCACCAGTGTTCATTGTGGACGTTAAACATGCCGACTCTTGTAAAAGTTGCCTCGTCGGTCCATAAGATATTTAGGTGTAAGTTTTGCTGCAGCCAACGACCAAAAATAACTCTTCTAGGGTAATCTGCTAATACGATATCCTGAACCCTTTGAAATTTAAACGGATGTTTTGCTTCAGCTTTCATTAGCCGCCAAATAACAATTGGCTCGTGCCGAATCTCGCAGCAGCGTCCCTTGTGCTAGCCTCTGGGTTGCGGTTAAAATACTCGAGCACTCGTCTCCGAAAAGCTTGTGAATACCGCGGCCGTCGGCCTCGAGCTTGAGCATGCACCGGAACTGCAAACTGACCATAGTCTCGTAAATTCTGGATGTTACTGTTTATTAACACACGTGTAGGTGTTGGACAATCAGGGTAACGTTCGTTAAATAATACCTGAGCTCGCACAGTACTTCGCGATGTTAAATAAAAATCAAGCATATCCATCTTTTGAATATTAGTATAAGGATAAGGTCGAGGCATTTTATTTAATAGTGAAATCAAAATATTACGGTAAATCTTATTTTCTTTGACAAGTGTCACTTAATAATCAAAACACGTTTTCTTCATAAATACCATGGTAGGTGATTGACAACTAAAGAGGAAAGTGATTTTTTAAACTTCTTTGTTAATTATTATGGTAGGTTAACCATGTTAAGTCAAACAAAATAGGATAAATTAAAAATTTAAAAAAATATTCTTACGATTATTTTAAATGCATGATACTTAATTGAGAGGCTTAGTTTAGGGGAAATGTGTGTAAAACATTGATTTTGTATTACCATTTTGAAGTCACCCTGTATAATATAAACTTCGGAAAATATTATAAGGGATGAAGGTTCGAAATCGAATACAGGTGCAAATATATTTATGCAGCCGACCGTAATAGTTCTCTAGTTAGTCTGTCATTATTAAGTAGTCCTGGCGCCTGGCAGCTGTTCAGCGGTGGGTGTGACAGAGGATGGGCAACAAATGGGTTTCACAAAATAAGACGAACTTACCTCGAAAATTATTTTGAAGAAATTTGGTCGAGCCGTTTTTGAGTTTTTGCCAAAAAACTTGTTATGTAGTTGTATCATGTCAATCTTTTCTGTTATTATAATTTGTGACTTATTCATCGGTATAAGGTGCACTTTGTTTTGCGCGTGACATGAAAATCACGATAATGACGTATAATGGTCGTTGCACATATAAGACTACTAAATTGGAGCATTTGTCTAATAGCATCTGTGGCTCCGCAGTACAGCGCTTAACTTACGATCGGATTGACGAAGGTTCAATTACTGGCGGTGTAGAATTAAAACTTTTTCATTATTTTAGAATACCTAGGTATTTTTTGGCATCTTGGCTACGCACGCTGATATGAAGGCCTAGTATAAAATTGTACGACATTAACTTCTCGATTGCGTTAGCGTATCGAGTGTTCAAATTATGTTTGCCGTTTATTTCAATCATCCGGCAACTTTCATACTTTCACTTTGACCCCTCGATACGCTAACGCGGTCTAGAAGTTGATGTCGTACAATTTTATACTAGGCCTTCTGATCTGATGGCGACTGTACGGTCACGGACTTTAATTTTATTGTTGGGCCATTTACGATGTAGGTACCACAAGTATTTATAAATATGAACCGTAAATGGCTCAAGAATCAAAGTCCGTGACTGTACAAATATCACAAAACATATTTCAAGAAAACTCCCGTGAGTATTAGACATGAATATATGCACTTATATCGGGTTACTCACTTCTATAAAGTCGAAAATAGCTCGACATGTTTCGTAACGGTCCGCGTCCCATGATCATAAGTGAGAAGCGCTTGCGGCGATTGCTCTGCGCACACAACCGCAAGCGCTTCTCACTCATGATTAAGGATGACTGACAGTAGTCCGTTCCGTTCCGATCCGATACGATACGATCTGTCTCATCTGTCAGTTTCTTTAGAAAGTATCACGTGATAGGATAGCTCGGAGCCCTCGGACGTCACGTGACTACTGTGAGTCATCCTTTATGGGACGCGGACCGTTTCGAAACATGTCGAGCTATTTTCGACTTTATAGACGTGAGTAACCCGATATAAGTATATTAACATTTCAAGATATGCAAGGAAAGATGACCATCGTAAAACGCGTCGAGCGCACCTACGAAAACTCCGCCGACTTCTCGACCGCCTCGCTGTACGACGACATACAGAAGCGGTTCAAGCACATGTGCGACCTGTACAAGGAGTTCGCGACCGTGGACCGGTACGTCCTCGGCAACAAGGTCAATGACACCGCCGAGAGCGTGGACGTCGCGCTCGTCTACCAGATTATGTGTGAGACCCGGTCGTTACTCCATTCATTCGTTCTTTCTTGCAATCATTCATTCATCGACTCATTCATTCATGCAGTCACTCATCTGTTTACCTATTACTGGCTATTACTAATTCATTCACTATTTCATTCAATAGTTATTATTATTTTTCATTTATTTATTAAAAAGCAATATACATCGCATTTGAAAGTCATATGTATATTATTAAAATTAATTCTTAAATATCAAAATGTCAAAATGAAAAAACAAAACAACAATTTAACAAAAAATAATAAAACTAGTTACAATTAATATAAATAGTACTATAGTATTATCTAAATTTCAGCCTCAGTCAAGCTCATTTATTGGATAATTCATTCACTCGTTCTTTAAACTATTCATCAAACATCAATCCATTCTCCCTGTACAGGTACACTTGTTCATTCATTCATACAATCAATTATATAATTTTGATCAAATTTTTCGCTCGCCCATTCATTAATTAGTTCACGAATTTGTTTAACCCTTATTAATTAATGATGCATTAAAAATAAAAAAATAAATTAGTCAGGCACTCACTTACTTTTCATTCACTCATTTATTCATTCATACATGCAGTCACTCATTCACTTATTCCTTCTTGACGCAAATATAACGGAAATTTCATTTACTCATTCTTTAAACCATTCATTAAACATCCATGTAGACCAGGGACCGGAACCGGTTACCATAACCCGGGTTTTTCATAAGGTTATTTTAAAGGTTGTTTTCAAAACACCTCCAATTCGGTTAACTCATGATACGGAAACCTTAATCATTCGGAAACCTTATCGGTCCAGTTAACCCCAATTAACCTCTAACCAGTAACTAACCCCAATGAATTCTGTTAGTGTTTTATTCTGTTTTGAACAGTTCAAACGAAAGTAATCTTTATACGCCCAGGAATTAGACTTAATATTGAATGACCATGGCTAGGAGTTAGGACGTTGTCGCTCGCTGTGGAACCAGGTTTGTTTTGCTCTTAGTGTGGCATCGTTTCTTTATTTCCTTACTATAACCTAACATTTTAGGCCTAACATTTTTATTATCATACATAGAAATGAAAGCGGCGTGAGCGTTTGTTTCTACTATGCTCAAGTTTATTTATTTTTCTTGTAGTTAATCAGTCAAATATAGGTAGAGTCATAAATAATCATCATACATGGGTAACTTAGCGCAATTATTCTGATATTATTTAAAAACAAAACATAACTATTAGTCTCAGATTACGAAGCGATAAAATTCAGCAAATAGTGCTATTTTGTGAGTACATCTTGTGACGGCTGTCGGTAAAGTTAAAACTTTTTAAAATCTCGACATTGTTATCCTTTGTAAAACCAACAGCTAATTACCTGCACGAAATAGTACCATAAAGAACAAGAGATATTTTATTAATAACAACAGTATTCCTTTGGCAATAAAGTTCAAATTGTTATAGCATGCACTCAACGTATAACCTTTTGAAATTAAGAACCGAGGCGTGGTCAACCAGGTGTCTGTTTATTTTTCATAATTAAAAGTTGATTTGATTATTGTAGCTTGTGTTAAATTTTGCAACTTACGTAGGTAGATATTAAAAAAAGTGGGAACAGATTTCTTATCGATTTGAGGATATTGTGCAAGCTTCAGTCGCTACGCTACCAAGTACCGGCAACGTTAGCTACACTGTATTCTATTCCCGATATTTCTTACAATCGACAACTGGCCTACTTTTTGGATTTTTAATGCATTTGGATTCTTGAATTTTTAATCCATGCTTAGTTCATACACTACTCAACTACAGCAAAAATAATATAATAAATACCACCCTCTAACTAAGACTTGCAAAACACGCTACCGGAGGCCTATTGCATAATCAGTTGTAGCTTGTAATATTAGCGGAAGTCTCTTTTCAATCCCTTTTATTAGAAAGAGAGTTCCGCTAATATTTTAAGTTACAAAATAAATTATACAATTGTCCCCAGGTGGTCAGATCATATTTCATTTCTAAAAGGTTTTATGTGAAATGCGTCCTATTCCAATTTGACCCTTATTCTTAAGACAATAAATTTGTAATTTATATTACAGGTTTTTGTATTACTGCATTTCATTTTCTGCAGGTAATTAGCGATTGGGTTTAACAAAAGACACTACAATGCTATTCATAGCAGATAAGTTTTAAGTGGAAATCGTGATTTCAAACTGTTTACATTATAAAACGGTGAATAGTTTTTGTCTTTCCTTAATTTCTCATATATGCGTCAAGAGTGATAATGCGACAATAAAAGTCTTGTTTATTACCAATCTTAATACGATTTTGCCGGCAATTGCTTTCTTTTCTTACCTGGGTGCGTAGCCAAGATGCCAACCGCTCACGCTCACTCGCTAATGAAATGCAACTGTCATTGTCACGCTAATAAGAAAGAGAGATAGAGAGAGGTAGCTACGATACATTATTAAGCGTGAGCGATTGGCATCTTGGCTACGCACGCTGACGTCTGACGTGTTTTCACTTGAGACCGCTATTTGCTACCATTGGCAAAACAAAAGTATGTATTTGAGTTAATTGTAAGCAAGTGCAGCAAGCGGTGCTCCAAATGATTATGACATACTTTGATATTGGATACTTATTATTATATTATTTTTTCGTATCTCGTATTATCGTAGTAATGAGCAAAATTTGTATAATCGTACGAGTTTGAGATTAGGGCTCCCGATTACAAGAGTACACGCTGACACGTGGCTCCGTGTACACGAGTCGTGTCTTAATTACACGTGGCCTAATGGCATGTTCCAAACAGAGCAGAAAACCGGTATCGTGTGTGACAAGACGCTTCTGTAATGTGTTTAAATTAATTTGAAAATGTACCGACAATAAATGAGTAATTAAACATCTATAATTTATTTTATTACATTACAATATCGCATCTCGAGATACTCTGGGTATAACTTTTTTAAGTAGGTATATTCACGGAAATACTACTAAAATTACAGTCTTTCTCCGGGACCACGGGGGCAATGTCGCCCTTGAAACGTCGGAGGTTTGTTTTCAAAGTTTATACACGATTAAGCCCCGTTTTCGTAAATTTATAATACTAAAATTATAATAACAATATCTAATTATATACAAAATCTAACAATGAAAAAGAGTTGTCTACTGATTTTATTTCCTTTAAGAACTGTCATATGTAACAGGAAGAATAATTATAATATAATTTGATGGCCATAGAGTTAGAATTTTTTTTTAAGCTATTGCATAGCTTCTATCGCGGGCCTTGAGCGCGGGGACTGAATCCAGAAATTCCGTAACGAAAAAAAACCTGACGCTCCCCACTCCGACCTCCGACGGACCGAAACCGACTTTATTCACTTTGTTACAAAGTTCTTTATCGGGGAAAGGATATATCTCCAAACGAATGTCGCTAAGTGTCATATTCTATACAAAATATTGAGGACAGTAGCTTTTATTACCAGAGATACGGCGATGTCAAACGTCAAAATAAACACTATTATTTTAGTCCCGCCAAAATCAAATATGTTAGTCGCAAACTTATGTTTCTCATTTCAGTTATCATAAACCTATAGTTTCAATGATAAATATTCCTGAATAACCAACAGCTACTGTAAGATAATAAAACCCACATGTATTGTAAAATAATGTTGACAACTTTTCTATCAAAAACATTGAATTTGAAAATGAATAATGATCCACAAGAGTCTACAACAAAATATGGGACCACCATTGACGCGGTATTTTCTAGGTATTTAGAGGATATTAAGTCGCAAACTTATGTTTCTTATTTCAGTTATCATAAACCTATAGTTTTAATGATAAATATTCCTGAATAACCAACAGCTACTGTAAGATAATAAAACCCACATGTATTGTAAAATAATAAAAACATTTTAAACAATATTAACTTTTTATTTATTAAATAATAGAAAAATTTGTTTTCTTATCGGTCACCACGCTCAAAAAGTGTAACTTGAATTAATATCAAAGAAAAAGAAATACTGCATGAATAAAATAAATAAATAATTATAATTGCATAAGTTGATACAAAATGATATGCAATAGCTTTACCGCGGCAGTCCCCGAGTGCCACACGTATTTTTTGAAATAGTTTTAATGTCTGATGTGTCGGTATTTAGATCGTATTTATATCGTTTTTCCCTTCCTTTCATTTTAAACAATTCTATATTATGTTTTACGAATATACACATAACAAATACATATAAGGATGGCAAGGGTAGTATACTTTTTTAAATAATGGCTTGCAACTATCTAGGTAATATGCTCCACACAAAGATCTTACTCGTAAACACTTTCTTTGGGCTAAGAAAACCTTATCAGCATCTGATGAGTTGCCCCATATTATTATTCCGTAACAGATTTGCGACGATACATAACCGTTATAGGCTGCCGTTGCTGCCGCCTCAGAGACGGTTGCTCGCAGACGATACAAAATATAATTAAATCGATGTAGCTTATTACAAAGGGTATTAATATGGGCTTTCCAATTACAAAACTTATCATTCTTAATTCCTAGAAAAACTGCACTTTCCGTTTCATTAAGTTGTACTTACGCCATTAAAATCGGCAGATAATCTAATTGGTTTTGCTATTATAAGTTTGAAATTAAACCAGTTGTGTTTTGGTTAAGTTAACTTTGAGATTATTATTTTCTAACCAATTTGTTACATTTGTTAATGTAGGTACATGTAATAATATTTCTTAGAGAACCATCTGTATTTTCTTTAATTACTATGGTTGTGTCATCTGCAAATAGTATAGTGTCATTTTGTGTGGCGCCAGGTAAATCGGTGATGTAAAGTAAAAACAAATACGGCCCTAGTATACTACCCGATGGCACGCCGCATGTGTTAATGATGAACGGCGAATTATACGTTTTGTTAAGGTTTTTAACTATTTTTGTAACTTCTACACATTGTCGCTGCCCATTGAGATAGCTTTTTAGCCAACAGTACGCTTGCCCTCTTATACCGTATTTAACTATTTATATTACTTTAATAGCAATGTTTCATGGCACCCTAGATCCATAAAGCCATCCAGGATCTAGATTTCTGCTCATTCTATGCATTCGTGTACATACACACAGAAAACATAGAAAAGCGGAAGTGTTTACCGTGACACCAATTAGTAGGTATAGGTATCGGGATACAAAGTATCAACTCAAAATATGTGTAATAATAATTTGACTGGATTACGTAAATTGTAAGAATATTAATGTAAAATACCAGACCAAGATAATATAACGCATCGCGGCTTAGACATTGCCGAGATTCATTGTTTATGTGGAACCGATAAGGGCAATAACAATAAGCCTGCACTCGGTCGGTATTCATCTTTGTGCACTTAAATGTCATTGTCTCATGAGAGTAATTAGTAAAAACAATGCAAGTAAAGTTTTTGAAGCAGGAATTTCTAGAGCTGCTTTCAATATTATCATTTTAAATTGCCATAATTTTTATAACGATACCCTTACCAACAACTCATACCTATCCGTAGTCTGCACGTGCAAGGCCATTTTTTTGTTTTATAAACGAGCCTTTGTTAATATGAGCACGTCGGCTCCAAAAGCTAATCCTAATAATTACCTACCTACTAGATGTGGAAACTTAAGTGGCGAGTTGGCTATATGTTCAAAGTTTAGTGACACCTCTCTACCCCCAGCCCTCATACTGGTGTTGCTCTCGAGCTCTCTTAGATGTCGCTTTTTGTGGGGGCCCATCTTATGTGGGCGAGTCACCGTTTGCCGTAAATTAAATTTATTACCATTTTGTTAGGCAGACGTCTGATTTTATTCTCTATAATACAGTATTTAGTCAACCACCTTCACCTAATAGACCAGTATATTTTAGTTTCCATTAAATCTCAATAGTCTATACACCCTGGCGGTGCTGCCTCTGCATCCCATAACTCGGGCAGGTGCATCATTCGCTCGGTGTACCCCTTACATTTCATTAAATTGTCGAAAGGGTCTCAGCGTGTTGGCTTCGGCTCCGCGTACGCCTCCCAAAGGTCCGGAACACAATTGTTCCGTGATGGGAAGACCTACCTATTATGAAGATTTAAGACAAAAGTGTGATATTATTTTTTACTATCGTTGTAGAATTGTTTTTGCTGAATATTTTGTATTTTGATTGTTGTTCACATTGATCATAATATGTACTACGAGTATGTCTAATTTTTTGTTTGTATCCCTACTTTTTATTTTAATTATCATGCACTGTTACTTTACACGCCAAGGGGCCTTACCATGACGTCTTAACGTGATTCAGTTTAGGGCCTAAACTGAGTCGCTGCCATACAACTCAATACAGGTTCCTTACCTGAACCTGAACCTTAACTGAATTGCGTTAAAGGGCATTTTCAGAAAAAAGTGCATCCTTTTAATGAAAATGGGTCCTCAATTATCCATAAAAAAAAAATTTGTCAGGTTTGTAACGGCCGATACGAAATGTATGAAAAAAAATGCGTTACAAAGCTGACAAAAAAAACGGGACACTATTTTTCTTGTTTCCAATAGTACTCGTGATTCTGGTTACAAAAAACCCAAAACTTCCTATATTCAAAAAGAAATGAAAATGGTACCCTATTTTTGAAAATGCCCTAAAACGTTATGGTAACGGATAAGGATGGGTTAGGTCCGCGTGTATTTAAGATCTGTTTCTACGAGTACCACGGATACTCGGATCTAAATTACACGCGAGCCCGACTTGTAAACTTGGCTACCTAAGTTGTTTAATTATCATTGCACGTGCGGTATTAGACGATTTATTCCTATTCGTTCCTACTACAATGGTTTTGAATGTTTTGATTAAATAACTTAACAAAATATCACCTACCGACGTTAGTCGTAAGACTCGTAAGAGATATTCACTAAATTCGTTGAACAAGTTAAATCCGTCAAAATAAACACTACGAATAACTTTAAATCACAACATGCAAGCAAACGTAATGATGTTGCAGTTTCATTAATTGCAATTTTGTTTAGTACTACATTTTTAATTTTCGAAAGCTTAAGAAATTCACGTAATTAATAGAAGTATTTTTATTTATTATAACGTGAATTGAAGTTGTAAGGTATGATGACATTTTATTTGATGAAATAAGCTAGTTCAATCTAACGGGTTGTTGTGTATTTGAAGAAAAATAAGAAATTATTAACACGTGCCGTCGCGTTGCCGTCTTCGCTTTAATTTGAAAGTGTAAGACGTAGAAACCGCTTGTTATTATTAATACAACTCTAGTGTAACGGCTTATAGTTCAAAATTGATTGAAGTGAGAACTATGAAACAAACCTGGGTTATTCTACCTGTTGGACCCAAAAAACAGTGCAAGATACAAAATGTCCTAAGTACGAGGTTTTTATATGTCCTTTACGACATTTCTATCGTTCACTGTTGACACGGAATTGTCTTTGCCGATGCCAGCCTCTACTGTTATTAGATATTGAATCTAATTTACTTACACGTAAAGAGTATACTCGTTTGTTATAATAAGGTTAACAGTAACCTAAAGAAAACCCCAAACAAAAACCCTATCGGGATTGGGTTTTGCAGTTAACCGGGTTATGGTTACTGTTACAGCAACATTTCGCTTACCGTTTGTATTTGGTTACTGAATGTTGCTGTTACAGTATCATTGTGTAACAGATATGATTAGGTAACCAACTCGATAGGCTTAAGCCTAAAGAGGGGTTTTCCGGTCCCTGATGTAGACTCGTTTAATCAAATTGGTCACTCTTTCACTCACCACTCATTTGTTGCCTCATTTGTTGCCTCATTTGTTCAGTCATTAATTATCCATAACTTCTTCTTTATATTTATCCATTTCTTATTATTTGGTTCATTCACTCATTAAATGACTACATGTATTGTATTATGTTTGGCAGTGAGCGACTACAACGAGATCCTGATGCTGATGGAGCTGTTCAAGGTGGAACAATTGGCGTGGAGCGCGGGCAACGAAGATTTGATAAGTCGCGAGCTCATAAAGAAACAAATGCTGAAGTTCGGGAACCTTCCCGCAAGAGTCACTGCGCCAAGTAACTTTTTTTTTCTTTATTAAAGAGCTTTATCGCTTGGCGATTTATCGCTCCATATAATCATCACACAAACACACTTAACTACGATTACTTGTACCTATATTAACTAGCTTGAACAGTGCTCTGGCCTCATGTGCCTGTGTTTTTTTCTTAATGTCTTTGTTTGATAAAAACTATTACTTTTTTAGTGATTGAAATGAGCTAATGAACGGATGAATGGATGTGTAAACGAAATGAGAAAATAGAGCAGTGAATCAATGGGCGCAAAAATGAAAGTAATTTCACGGAATGAGGAAATCTTCTCACTTTCTATAGTAAAAGTCACTTGACCTCCTAGGGCTCCGAGCAATCATATAATTCTTTTTATAGAAATTTACAGATCGTCCCGCCCCGTCCCGTCCCGTTGTAGTGTGAGTCATCCTTTAATGAGTGACTGATGGCATGAATTAATGAGTTAGCGTATGAATATTCGAAATTACGAAAAAAATATTTTCGTACTTACCAACCGACCTGAGTGTTAACTTATAGCATGTGATACAGCTCTGACAGCGCGGTGTCGACTAGTGCGTAGAATGGGGGTATAGACGAGCAATATCAACGCGTTTGTTTGTGTGCATAAAGTATCACACGTAAGAGATATAGCGAATAGTTCACTGTAACCCGTGATCCACTGTTACCCACTCTCCCCTACCTATTGCAATAATTGTGATAGCCTTACAGCAGTTACGTTTTTTTACATTCCTTAATTCATTTTTTTAGGACTCGTTGAAGATTTAGGCCTCACTACGTCGAAATCTGCTCGAAGATGGGAATCTGGGAGCGGCAGGCCAACCCAAAACAAATGGTCCGGGGAACTAGATGGCGTTAGTCTGGATGATCGATAAATGTCAAGATTTTTATGTATACTTAAAACCTACGGACATGGCGGAATTACGACTGAATCCGCTTATAGTGACTCCGCTTATAGACCAACAGATTACATGTACAAAGTTTGGTTTTCATATGTAATTCTTTATTATTACGTATCTCAGGTTCTATTGCAGGGGACTCCCCTGTCCGTGGTGGAGAAATTTAAATATCTGGTCACATTATAACACAGGACCTTAGTGATGACCTGATGACCTAGATATTGAACGTGAGCGCAGGACATTGCGTGGGGTAAGCGGTCAAACCCGATAAGACGGGATCATTGTTCATTGAAATAAGAACGTTATGAAAATTGCACATAGTTCGAATTTCAAAAATCGTTCTGCTCGATTTATCGGCTTTGACCGTTGACCTCTCGAATTTGGCTGTAAGGTCGAATTATACTGGCCCGCAGGTTTGTTCGGTGTACAGTACAGAGGAGGTCAAAATATTACTTTTTAAGGCGTTTTATCAATCGCTCTCGAGTAAAACAGCCTGTGGGTGAACTAAAAAAGCGTACAATGCCCTGCGCGTACAATACAATAATGAGTTCAGGACGCTGTTAGGGCTACCTAGATGGTGCAGTGCATCGGGTACGTTTGCTGTGGCACGCACGGACGATTTTCAGGCCATTACTCGCAAAAAAAAATATTTATTTTATTTATTTTGCTTTTATTGACGTGTCGCTTATTGACCTGTTAAGCCTTTTCTTCTTTGGCCCATCCCTCTTTAAGTGGGGTCTGTTCTCCTAATTCTGCAGCGCCAAGACGTCCTGTCTTGTGTTGTCAGGTCGGGTCGGGTAGATATTTAGTTCTCAGTAGGTAGCTTCGTTATACTATACTAGTCCACCACGTCGTCGGTGGGCGCCCTGCCCCTCTTTTCTTGTCCGGGAGGCATAATAGTACATTATTGGCGAGGGACGGAAAGTAAGGGATTGACTGGCGAAGTAGTGGTAATGGTGGTATAGTATAGCCAAGCTCAGGCAAGCCTTGTTTCCGCCGCGGCAGATATAGGGCTTTTCTCAAACCTGCGCGGCCGCCAGCCACTGGCGGCGTGTGGGGCGAGGTCCCCGGGGCTAGTAGGCCAATTTTCCCTAGGAGTAAAATGAACCATACAATTTCCATTATTGTCCGCTGCGCCCGCGGCCTGCTGGAGCCCGGGCTAGAGAATTAGAGACTTTACGTCTTCTATTTGCGAACAAAATGCAACCATTTCTGAGCATGTTTGAGAAAAGCTTTTTTCACCACACCGTCATCGGAACATTATTTGTATTATAAAAACACGTTTTTATTGATTATTTATTAGTATTGGTATTAATTTGTCTAAGTATATTACGAGTTGATCATAATATATATATCGTCGCCTAGTACCCACAACACAAGCCTTATTATTGAGCTTACCGTGAGACTAGGTCGATTTGTGTAAGATTGTCCCACAATATTTATTATTTACTAGCTGGTGCCCGTGACTTCGTCTGCGCAATATCTTTATAAATTGTTGCCTATGTGTAGGGTTTGAAATCCGGATATCCGTATATCCGAATAATTCGATATGATATTGAGATCCGGATCCTATCGGATTAATGAATAACGTTTTGTTGCCTGTACTTTTTTTTGCATACGAATTCATAATTGACCAATTTATTAACTTTAAACCAGTTAATTTAAACACGCCACACTTTTTTTACCTTTGTTTGGTACGGATCCGTATTATCCAAATTATCCGAAAAATCGACGGATATTGCAAACCCTACCTAGCTATGTGTTATTCTGATGTATAAGTTATATTATTGTGAAGTTTCATTAAAATCCATTCAGTAGTTTTTACGTGAAAGAGTAACAAACATCCTTACAAACTTGAAGGAAAAGTGACCGAAGCGCCCGGTGAGCAGAAAAAGTGACCAATGGCTAGGATCGAACCAGCGACCTCTTGATTTCGCAGCAGAAACATCCAGCGGCAGAGGCTTTTGCCGCGAAACCAGGAGGTCGCTGGTTCGATCATAGCCCTTGGTCACTTTTTCTGTAGTATATGACATCGTTTTCAATTTATAATTTACTAGCGACCCGCCCCGGCTTCGCACGGGTGCAATGAATTATACATGTAAACCTTCCTCTTGAATAACTATTTATTTAAAAAAAACCTCATTAAAATCCGTTGCGTAGTTTTAAAGATTTAAGCATATTTACAGACAGCGGGAATCGACTTTGTTTTATACTATGTCGGGATGTTATAGTAATGTGACTAATAAAAAAAACATGAATCAAAACATTTAATAAATGATTTGATTCGTACTTTACAGTTTTATGTACATACGTTTTATTGAGTAAATACATGACACGAGCCAGTTTAACGCTTGACCGTTTATTGATTTTTATGTGCCTTCTTAAAATATTCCTCCCGCATTTTTGCCTTCAGCTTTTCCTCTTCTTCTTGCTTTTTTTCTTCTACGTATTGCTGTCTTTGAATGTATTCTGGCACGGTTGTGCCGTGTCTGCGCCAGTAACCTGTCAGAATATGATTTAAATATTGTCAATTTCGTTAAACCACAGATCAAATATTAACATCACATATCACAGATAAAACAAACCGCTTTGAACACTACGCAAAAAACAATAGACTACTAGATTCATTTAACATTTGGCACAAATGGTTATTTTCTAATAGCTTTTGCCCGCGGCTTCCCTCGCGTTAGAAAGAGACAAAAAGTAGCCTATCCTATCAATCCTATGTCACTCTCCATCCCTTCAACTAAAATCACGTCAATTCGTCGCTCCGTTTTGCCGTAAAAGACGGACAAACAAACAGACACACACACTTTCCCATTCATAATATTAGTATGGATAGTATTTGACTTAAGAACCCAATATTGGTTGATTTCGGGTATTAAAAGTGTACGACGGCTACTTATTTTCAATTAAAAATTTGTACTTATTCATTTCTTTTTTTTTTGAGTGACGTCATTATGCTCGTCGAAGCTAACTTCATGTTGAATCTTATACGAGTGAAGTTCGCTACGTAACGCTGCTGTGACATTGGCGGACAACGAATAACGGAACAATTTATACGTCAATGACAATTTGGCTTTGACAAAAGTTGTTTCCCTGCATAGTGACGTCATACCACAGATAATCTATGGACTACTGGCTGACGTCGTTTTCGCCGGATGATTTAAAAAATAATTTTTGCAGTTTTCCAGGGCATAATAAAATATGGATATATATTTTTTCTCACAATTGGTCATTAATTAATAATATATTGACGCTGCGCGTGCGCTGGCGGGCGCGGGATGCGTGGGCAGCCCGTGTGTCGGCACCGACACAAGACAAGAGACGATCGGAGTCTCTTAGACCTGGTAAAACGAGGTGAATTCATCAGCATCATTTTACAACCAGAATCACAAGTACCTAAAGTAATATTGATTTAAAAAATCAAAAAGAGTGTCCCATTTTTTGGTCAGTTTCGTAACGCATTTTGTATGGGCCGTTACGAAACTGACAAATATTTTTTTGGGTGAAAAATCAAGGACACATTTTATTTCAAATGGTGCAGTATTTTCTGAAATTGCCCCTATACAAATTGACGGATCGTCTCGTCCCGCACTGTCCCGTCCTAGCATGGTAATGGCACAACCACGGGCTCTGCAACCAATTATTGACAGTAGACGTATAAAGTCTTACCAGCGTACGGTCGGATCCACCCAGTACTGTAGCTGTCCCACGCTTTCACATTATCCTGGTCAGCAACCAGGTAACGGGGTTTGAAACGGTCTACCTCTTCCTCACCCGTGTATCTTGTTATCGACTGGAAGAAATGAACATGTTTTACATGGATGACTCACTAGAACGGGCCGAAACACTGAAGAATAACTAAAGCATGGAAGTAGTACGATAACTGTCAAATGACAACACTTTGGAGCGGCCTTGAAATTGGCAGTGGATTTCTCAAATGTCGTAAGTCTAACCTAATAACGTGGCTCTTACGACATTTGTAAAATCCACTATCAAAATATGCGACCAAGTAACGCGTGGGCAAGTAAGTGCGAGGGTCGGCAACGCGCATGTAACACCCCTGGAGTTGCAGGCGTCCATAGGCTACGGTGACCGCTTACCATCAGGCGGGCCGTATGCTTGTTTGTCACCGTCGTAGTATTAAAAAAAAAAAAGTAAAATGTTGTAATGCATTGATACCGACTACCAAATTACGACGAATTGCATCAAAAGAGATCAGCAAAACTTTCGACAACCTACGGAATCGGAGAAATAACAAAAATATATACATCTCTTTTTGACACTTCCTTTACTTGGTAAGGAAGTAAAGGACGGGTTTATGACTTTGATGTTCTTAGTTTTGACGGGGGTCTTGGAAAACGTTACGTAGGTAAATCACGTGATTCTTATTATAGAAATTGACAGATCGTCCCGTCCCGTCTCGTTCCAGTGTGAGTCGTCCTACTCCGTTCGTCAACTTACACAACCTTGTACGATTTCTGGAATCCGCAACAGGATTCAGGACAAGTCTCGTGTCGGTCACAGGGTTTTATAATTTATAATTTTTTAAATTAATTTGAAATAAAAGCATTTCAAATGAAAATACTTTTATCGGAAATAATTTATTATTTTATTTGAAATACAAAAAAGTAACGGCTTTGTATTTTTCTAAAGTTTAAAATACATTTTTTTAAATTACTTAAGCTCTTCCATAACGTAAAATAAGCAATAAAATTAACAATAACTCAAAGTAACAAAACACAGTTTGTAAGGATAAACTAAATTGAACTTAAACTTAAGTGATTTTTGGAATGCATCCTGTGTGTGTGTGTGTGTGTGTGTGTGTGTGTGAGAGAGAGAGAGTGAGTGAGTGTGTGTGTGATTTTGTCAGTTTGATCTCTCTAGAAAAGGATTGATTTCCATATAGGTAGGTACGAGTGAATCTTCATAATGTAACAACCCTAACCCCGGTCCTAACCACTAGACGATCACGGCCTAAGCTAAACTATCCTTAAACCCTTCTACCTCATATATCTAAAATCTATAAACCTAAGAATTAACCAAGTTATAAGGAACCCTAAAATAATCCCTAATCTTACCTTTGGTTCTCAATGTCCTCTGTCTTGCATTCTAAATTTTTGGCCATAAAAGTAACATGATCATCTAGCATATGGAAGGACACCTAGTTGTACGTAGTAACACCTGATTCTTTTACAACAAGGGAGAGCTACAGAACCAGAAACCAAATCTATATTAATCTAAATAAGAGAGTTATGAATTACTAGAGAAGTTGATATTAGGCAAAATATATATTAAGGCATAATTATTTACTTTTCCATGAAGTCTGGCATAAGAAGTGAACTACCTATATTAGGAATAGACACTTTGTATTAAGAGTAGATAAATGATAAGAACTCATTGACATAACACATTATTTTTATTCTAGAAACACAGACACGTTGATAAAATTATCAACGTGTAATATAAATATATTGGAAACAGATATCATTTCTTCAATCATGTAATGTTGTAGAATACTGGGTACAATTGGTAGAGATGATGAGAGTAATACACTATTATGAAATCATTACTTTGAAGTAGTTGTGAAATAAATAATTAAAATATTTTTGTTTATTGGTATAAAATCCCCTACCCTCCGACAAGAAGCTATAGGATATATATTCCTCTTGTAGCACCTCCTCAGCTTGAGCATGTAGGAGACCAATTTGCATTTATCCAATCATTCACTTAATCAGAATAAATTCAATGGATGTAGGTATGTTCCTTAGGACATAGTGTCATAACACTGTTGGTAGAAAATGGAAAAGGAACAATAATCCCTTATTTTATTTCGTGTTGCGGGATTGTTTTACCCTGCAAATTAGCCTTTTAGTCCCTTGGGATGGGGTAAGCTCTTTCCCTAGTTCTGAACCTACGTGGAATATGGACGACCCCTGTATAAGTGGGATGGACATTTTTGTCATCTTTTGTCAGTAATTAACACAAGTCATTCCAGTGCAATTCCTTCAGATGGTAGATCCATAGATCATTATAATAATACCCTTAGGTATCCATAGATCATTATAATTATACCCGTAGGTAAAATAATGTAAGTAATTAGCCTTAGCTAATATAAGGTTGACCTTAGTCAAGATTACATTTTATTAGGTTTATATTGCATGAATTTTATCGCGTACGATGTCAATTCCCAACCTGCGTTACGCTCAGTTAGTGCAAAACCGATAAAATATGATCAGCCGAATAAAATATAGACTATTACTTTATTTAACATAATTAGTTATTCATGATCATACTTCAAACCATCGTCAACCAATTGACACTGAAATGCTATAGGTAAAACAATATTAATCCACATAAATAAAGAACCCTACCACAATTTGGCCTATACACATTATACAATAATTAAAATGTGAACATTATATTACTTAATGAAATTGTAATAGTTGTACAATATTGACATATAATTTTGGTTAGGATAATGCAGCAAGCAATAGCATAAAAATATTCCTTCAGACTCTTATTATGAAATATCATAAAATAAAAGTATTTCATTTACTTAAAACCACCCACCGCAGATGTCACTAAAATATATTAGCTACATAAAGTACATGTATATACTTAAATATTGTTTGTCCTTAAACTATCATAGGAAAACATCTCATTTGTGCTATAGATTTACTATAGGAATAAAATATTACCTTTTATTGACTAATAAGTACCAAATTCGCACATAAATGATTTCATACTTGGCTCGTCCCGCATTAGGACAAAATGGAGTAATGCTCTTGTACGTTCTAGATTTACACTAAATAGATAGGTACTTATTCACTTAGTTCTTCGATCTTACGTTGTAATGTTTTGAATGATAGTAGTTGAATAAGAATGGTGATGAATAAGTTAACTGTATGATAATCATCCATAGGTAATTCTCAAGGTTACGGAAGAAAGTAAAATAATCGGCCGCGATCTTACTTTACTGTGTACTTGTTTGTGATAAAAACATATGATGAAAGTCTCTCATAGTCATGGCACAAACGCGGACTATCGTGTTAGTGTAGGTACGTACGTGACGTGATGTTATCTTACGCGTGCATTTGTAACAACAAGCGGACATTAAGGTACTTAATAGATACATACGTAACGCGTCTTGGTATCTCAAGATTATTTTGTAGGTAAGTACCGGCATTTTCATAAACACTGTGTTAGGTTAGAGTAGCTATGTCTTATGACAAAGAATCTGTTGTATTAACTTATTACGACGCAGGCTTTTAAGCACAATCGCTAGGTTAGGTTTACACGCTCATATTTCATATCAAACACCGAACTAGTTTGAATGAACACACAAAATAAATATCAAACAGAATCTAATACGACAATAGGTAATTTTGTTCAACTTACCTAGGAACACTAAATATATTTACTCACGTGAATAGCTAGATAATTACATTGTATTATTTCTCTTTAGCATCCTCCGAACTTCCTTAGGCCCTAGATTCTAGTTGATTCTTCTGAAAGATTCTAGATATTTCTTTCCTCCATCACGACCTCACGACCGTACCAATCCCAGCGATCCGTTCCGATTCCATCACCGAGTCCTAATGTCCCCCCCACACAACACTCTCTGACGGTGACGTCTGTCATCCCCGTTTAAAGATCCCGTTCACTTCAACTCCCGCGACGTTCGTGAAGTTGGCGCCGATTTTTGTCTAATAACACCTAATTCTCGCGCGATTTTGAATATTTCAAACGTTTATAATGAAGATGTTATTATTTATGTAAATTATTCTTAGTAATATGATTTAATATTAATGTAAAATTATGTTTGAATGATTTTTGATCTTCTAAAGATGAATTCGTGGCCTTGTTCTGAAAGTATGAGAACATTAATTATCAAAACTAATTAAATATGATTAATTAGATATATCCATGATATATTTACAGTATAGTAATGAAACGGAGACGTTCGTTTCGTTACATCTGCCCCCCCATTTGAGTACAGAGGTAAAGTTTACCAAAACTGACTCGAAACTCAAATGTTAAAATCTAGTACACTAAATTCAACTATTGTTATTTTCCCCCAGGTGTGATGTGTTAACTGACCCTTACTTGAAAATAACCAATCGAACACTGCAGTACTGTAAACCTTAAGGAATTTTACCCAATGAGTCCAATTGTCTTCGGCCAGCATATTCTATCCCAAATAAGTCAACTAAGAGGCACCTGGGTTGTGAGGCCAAGTGAAAACCGAATGTTAAAAGTCTCTCACACCTTCATTTGGTTTCTATAGTCACATTGTCCGACAGTCGAAACCACCACTCACATTGTCCGAGCGTAATGAACTAATGAGAGTCCCCTCTTCCAGGACAGAATAGCCTAGCAGCCGTATAACCTCCAACACTTTTTCCCATTGACTAAAACACCAGCCTACAGCCCACACCAAACAACCAGTTCCTCCCTTTCGTGGCCTATGTTACCCTAATAACAGGCAAGACAGCAGCATAAAACAAATTAATTATTTGATAAAATTTGTAAAAAGTGAAAAGAGCATTCCAATATTAGATGTAATCATGATGATTCTACTTGATCATTCGTAGAGCAGAAGCCATCTGCAACCTCAATCTGGTAATCGTTACAATCTCGATTAGGATGTTTTCTACTAGTTGATTTTAGTGTGTAGAACCCATCTGTATGCTCAATCTGATAGTTGCTACAATTACTTGTAATCAAGATGTTTCTACTTGTTGATTTTATTGTGTAGAACGCATCTGTAAATCCAAACTCATAATATCAGAAATTACAATAACCAATAAAATATAACCATGTTATTTTCTACCGATCACCTTATAGAACGTGTAGAAGATTGTCATTTGCAACTATTTAAAACACCAGTGTAGTATATATAATAATTTTGTTTTCTACCGTTTATCTTATAGAACGTGTAGAAGTTTGATATTAACAAATATTCAAAACACACAAAGTATAACCATATTCTTGTCTACCATTCATCTTATAGAACGTGTAGAACTTTGATATTAACAAATATTCAAAACATAAATGAAGTATAACCATATTGTTGTCTACCATTCATCTTATAGAATGTGTAGAAAATTGTCATTTACAACTATTCAAAATATTGGTGAAATATAACCATGTTAGTGTCTACCGATCACCTTATAGAACGTGTAGAACAACACTTCTGCTTCCCACTTGTTAATAGAGAGTGTGACGGACGATTAGTGATAGCTTCTGTAGAGTATTGTGATATCAACAAGAACATACCTATAAAAGGTATACAATTGACCTAACACATAGTTTCTATTGATAACACATTTTTGTCCCCTTTTTTTTCCAAAATTTCAAATAACAATAACCGATGTCAACATTCTCAGATTCACAACATTGACGAAACTCACTTAAACCAAAACATTCATTCTTTTTTTTTTATTCCTCATAAATCCTTACATACTTCTTCACCAAAAACATAACCATACTTATTTAATTTATTCACACAATCATCTTTTATTCCTTCCCCATTTTCAGTTTCATACAGCTCCATACAAAATTGCAAATCCTTTTGAATATTGACAATTATGCAAAAATAAACCCCCTTTTTTATCAACACAATTATAATAAATAACTACGCACATGCAACCATTAATTTACATACTAGAAAATCTACGCATTGCACCGATAATCAATACATTTCATAAGTTATTTGACATAAAGCAGTGGTTCGTATCAATGGCTAATTAAAAGAGATGACATGTACTATACTAAGACTACTCAGTACAGCAAAATAATTACCAAGACATCCAGTGTCCAGACTGGGATCGAACCAGACTCCTGCTTCATTCGCGGCAGACAGCCTTTTCACTAAGCCACCCGACCACAGCGAATAAACATACATATACACAAACATACATACAAACATACTTACAAATATACATACACTCATACTTACAAACGACGGATTGTCTAATTGTCCAAGTAAACCGGAAGATTAATTGATATAAAATTATGTTAAAACCACAAATAATGTGTATTCTACGCTTAACTTCAACGCTCATGCTTCATATTTACGCTTGCCTTTAGTATCGCTTTACGCTTAATTCAACAAGTTTTATCCCAAACATCAATTAAACCAGACGCCAAATATGTTTAGTAAAATAATCGCAATTAGCTAAAATGTTACGCATAGAGGAATCTGTCTGAACTTACCTAATGCAAAACCGAATCGAAATACTTCATTCATAACGCCATATGCAACTTATATAATTCATGCTAAAACAAATGTTCAACTTACATTCTCTCACCGAAATTGATTACCTTATCCACATAACAACGCATCCTTCAACTTTATTCCTCCTTTATATTGTCCCATAACATGGTTCGTCTAAATATAATGCCTTGAGTATTTGTACTTTTTAACTTGTATGTTGTATATGTAATACCTGTAATTGTTTACCTGTGAAACCTGCTTATTAGAGCTGCTTATTAAAACAAAATTAATTAAACCTGAAAGTAGTTATTTTTGCCTCCTTGAATTCTATTCCTCCTTCATATTTATTCCATAACATGATTCATCTAAATGGAGTTGTCCTTGAGTATTTGTTATTTTTAACTTGTATACGTAATGCTGGAGTGAGTAAGGTTAGTAAATTAATGTCTTCCTGTCTACCTGTGAAACCTGTTTATAAGAAAACAAAAATTAATTAATCCTAAAAATAGCCTTATTCTAGTCACAATTACAGCTTTCCACAATATTTAGTGAACCTTCTTCACATGAACACCCTTTTTTTTAATCAATAATTTTCTAGGGATCTGTCTGTATCTGAAAAATAATTTGTGATTAACCAATAATGTAACTAAATATAATTAGTGTGTGTAGTTTCATTATTTAAGGCGACTTATAATTAGGAACTCAGTCGAAATATTATTTCTACTTAAAATTCGAATTTGGTCGACTGATGCGCATAAAATTCCATTGATAACTGTAGCTTGTAGGTACTGATGTGCTTACAACAATTTCCAATACCATTTTTATGATCAAAAAATACTACATTTTTTTTAACTCTACTTCCCTTTTTTATTAACTTGCCCCCCTGACTTTGCAAGTTTTATGACATTGACATCTACTAGTTCTTTAAATGTAAAATTTCATGAAAAAATGTCGTATGAATTTACTCTTCTAATGGACTTTCGCTTAACATATATACTTTTTTTATATATTGAGCATTAGGAAGAGCTATTGGTACTATTATTTTAGAAGTATACAAACATAGCATCAAACTACAAATTAAACATGCCCCCCCGCGAACTAGACTGAGAAACACCGGCTATTTCCACTCTATCTCATAAACTGCAATGTAAAAATGTACCTACAGACACTAGTGTTGAAATGAGGTGTTTAATTATCTTACAAATAAAATTTTACAAAGTTATTTTATAATTATTATACGTTTACATACTTTCAAAGTGTTTTAATAAATAGTTACGTGAATTATCGATTATAATTTTTACTCTTCTAAATACTAATGTTATTAGTAACTCCTAATGTATTTCAATTTAATTACTTTTATTCTCACTATCCCTTATGTACCTTTTTTTTATAACTGGATTGTAGTAATAATAATTTAATATTTGAACTTCGTAAAATATTAAGATACAAGCTAGTGTTAAAACATTATTAAAAGAAAACAGATTTAAATTGAAAGTAGATGCTAATTGATTTTTCCAAAATAACTGTATAATTAAACTTACATTTTAGAAAACACGTTTTTAAATGCATATCTTAATTTTTTATGTAATATCATAAATTAACTGAAATATTACTCCAACCATTACTCCTACTGTAAATTTATGAAGATACTATCTAGTTTCGAAGATACTATTAAAATGTATTATTATATTATTTATCCTGTCCAATATATTCAAATCAAAATCAAGTGCACCAGCAGACCCAACACAAGACATCAGACATCACTCTAAAGTCCGCTGGCAAAACACACCCAATCATGAATCAGACGTATATGATACACCTTAGAACTAAAGTAATCATGCGCAAAATTAAAACATAAGCATAAATAGGTTTAAGATAATGACACTCTTCAGAAAGATTTATTTAGAGAACAATATTAAAAATAGTCAATGAAGTTCCACAGTATATAAAAACAATAAAATATGTGTATATGTGTAAGTTGTTCAGTTGACTGCCTGAAACATTAACTGGTCTTTGGTCGAGTAAGGATAAGTGAGACCAAGATTTGGAAAAGAATATCAACCTATACATAACTTATTCGTGATTGATAATTTAACGTGTCATTTATGATTGGTATTTAGTTTTACTAGAATGTTGCAATAATTTATATTGTATTAATTCTTACTGGAAAGTAATAAAGTGAACAAATAAAACCAAATTTATCAAACCGAGTTAAACCTTATCTCTTATAGCTATCTCGATTGAAACCAAAGCTGGCTTTCTCATTTGAGATTCATTAAACATGTTTCACTTGCCCCCCCCCCATTTATTAAACTTTTGACACGCATGCTGATATAAATCAAATGAACAATAAAATTATAAAAGACGGATACTATTGTACTTTAATAAAATAAGAATCCTGCAACTCTCAGCCTTATTGCATCCATAACACGGCAACAAATTGTGACACTAACGTGTCACTGGCAAGACAAGAGACATTAAGAACCAATAATCAAATAAAGCATATAACAACCTGGTACTACGTTTCAAATTGTATCAAGATACTTGATACAGTTTGGATGATCCTGGTCACGTTTCACCAAATTGTAACAACCCTAACCCCGGTCCTAACCACTAGACGATCACGGCCTAAGCTAAACTATCCTTAAACCCTTCTACCTCATATATCTAAAATCTATAAACCTAAGAATTAACCAAGTTATAAGGAACCCTAAAATAATCCCTAATCTTACCTTTGGTTCTCAATGTCCTCTGTCTTGCATTCTAAATTTTTGGCCATAAAAGTAACATGATCATCTAGCATATGGAAGGACACCTAGTTGTACGTAGTAACACCTGATTCTTTTACAACAAGGGAGAGCTACAGAACCAGAAACCAAATCTATATTAATCTAAATAAGAGAGTTATGAATTACTAGAGAAGTTGATATTAGGCAAAATATATATTAAGGCATAATTATTTACTTTTCCATGAAGTCTGGCATAAGAAGTGAACTACCTATATTAGGAATAGACACTTTGTATTAAGAGTAGATAAATGATAAGAACTCATTGACATAACACATTATTTTTATTCTAGAAACACAGACACGTTGATAATTTATATTGGAAACAGATATCATTTCTTCAATCATGTAATGTTGTAGAATACTGGGTACAATTGGTAGAGATGATGAGAGTAATACACTATTATGAAATCATTACTTTGAAGTAGTTGTGAAATAAATAATTAAAATATTTTTGTTTATTGGTATAAAATCCCCTACCCTCCGACAAGAAGCTATAGGATATATATTCCTCTTGTAGCACCTCCTCAGCTTGAGCATGTAGGAGACCAATTTGCATTTATCCAATCATTCACTTAATCAGAATAAATTCAATGGATGTAGGTATGTTCCTTAGGACATAGTGTCATAACACTGTTGGTAGAAAATGGAAAAGGAACAATAATCCCTTATTTTATTTCGTGTTGCGGGATTGTTTTACCCTGCAAATTAGCCTTTTAGTCCCTTGGGATGGGGTAAGCTCTTTCCCTAGTTCTGAACCTACGTGGAATATGGACGACCCCTGTATAAGTGGGATGGACATTTTTGTCATCTTTTGTCAGTAATTAACACAAGTCATTCCAGTGCAATTCCTTCAGATGGTAGATCCATAGATCATTATAATAATACCCTTAGGTATCCATAGATCATTATAATTATACCCGTAGGTAAAATAATGTAAGTAATTAGCCTTAGCTAATATAAGGTTGACCTTAGTCAAGATTACATTTTATTAGGTTTATATTGCATGAATTTTATCGCGTACGATGTCAATTCCCAACCTGCGTTACGCTCAGTTAGTGCAAAACCGATAAAATATGATCAGCCGAATAAAATATAGACTATTACTTTATTTAACATAATTAGTTATTCATGATCATACTTCAAACCATCGTCAACCAATTGACACTGAAATGCTATAGGTAAAACAATATTAATCCACATAAATAAAGAACCCTACCACAATTTGGCCTATACACATTATACAATAATTAAAATGTGAACATTATATTACTTAATGAAATTGTAATAGTTGTACAATATTGACATATAATTTTGGTTAGGATAATGCAGCAAGCAATAGCATAAAAATATTCCTTCAGACTCTTATTATGAAATATCATAAAATAAAAGTATTTCATTTACTTAAAACCACCCACCGCAGATGTCACTAAAATATATTAGCTACATAAAGTACATGTATATACTTAAATATTGTTTGTCCTTAAACTATCATAGGAAAACATCTCATTTGTGCTATAGATTTACTATAGGAATAAAATATTACCTTTTATTGACTAATAAGTACCAAATTCGCACATAAATGATTTCATACTTGGCTCGTCCCGCATTAGGACAAAATGGAGTAATGCTCTTGTACGTTCTAGATTTACACTAAATAGATAGGTACTTATTCACTTAGTTCTTCGATCTTACGTTGTAATGTTTTGAATGATAGTAGTTGAATAAGAATGGTGATGAATAAGTTAACTGTATGATAATCATCCATAGGTAATTCTCAAGGTTACGGAAGAAAGTAAAATAATCGGCCGCGATCTTACTTTACTGTGTACTTGTTTGTGATAAAAACATATGATGAAAGTCTCTCATAGTCATGGCACAAACGCGGACTATCGTGTTAGTGTAGGTACGTACGTGACGTGATGTTATCTTACGCGTGCATTTGTAACAACAAGCGGACATTAAGGTACTTAATAGATACATACGTAACGCGTCTTGGTATCTCAAGATTATTTTGTAGGTAAGTACCGGCATTTTCATAAACACTGTGTTAGGTTAGAGTAGCTATGTCTTATGACAAAGAATCTGTTGTATTAACTTATTACGACGCAGGCTTTTAAGCACAATCGCTAGGTTAGGTTTACACGCTCATATTTCATATCAAACACCGAACTAGTTTGAATGAACACACAAAATAAATATCAAACAGAATCTAATACGACAATAGGTAATTTTGTTCAACTTACCTAGGAACACTAAATATATTTACTCACGTGAATAGCTAGATAATTACATTGTATTATTTCTCTTTAGCATCCTCCGAACTTCCTTAGGCCCTAGATTCTAGTTGATTCTTCTGAAAGATTCTAGATATTTCTTTCCTCCATCACGACCTCACGACCGTACCAATCCCAGCGATCCGTTCCGATTCCATCACCGAGTCCTAATGTCCCCCCCACACAACACTCTCTGACGGTGACGTCTGTCATCCCCGTTTAAAGATCCCGTTCACTTCAACTCCCGCGACGTTCGTGAAGTTGGCGCCGATTTTTGTCTAATAACACCTAATTCTCGCGCGATTTTGAATATTTCAAACGTTTATAATGAAGATGTTATTATTTATGTAAATTATTCTTAGTAATATGATTTAATATTAATGTAAAATTATGTTTGAATGATTTTTGATCTTCTAAAGATGAATTCGTGGCCTTGTTCTGAAAGTATGAGAACATTAATTATCAAAACTAATTAAATATGATTAATTAGATATATCCATGATATATTTACAGTATAGTAATGAAACGGAGACGTTCGTTTCGTTACAATAACATATTTAATCAGTTAGTTACAGTTTTTTGTCAAAGTGAATTGTTTTAGAGCGAAAATACTTTTTGTATATTTTATTATAGATTTTAGATACGACCAGATAAATTACAAAATGGTGTGTAGCAAATCGGGATTGACTATATGTAATAGGGGCAACATTGTAAGTTCGTCGTTCACTTTGAACAGGATGGTACGTTAGGGATTTATGTACTATAAGGATCGCTAGTAATAGTAGTTTATGCAACAGTGATATAATAAGGGTTCTTAAAACTTGAGGGAGAGTTTGAAAAACCAATTATGAGCTGTTGCATACGCTAGTTTTCCCACGACAGCTAAGATAGCGTAAAAAGCAATTAAATCTAGAAACGTGGCAGAATAGGGAAGATGTTGTGCCCACTATAGAAATAAAAAAAAAGCAACAACAGTGCTCATGTATTGTATGAAAATCCATAGGAGCAGTGTTCTTATGGAATAACATAGACAACGTTATAACGTACACTTTTTTAAATATCGCTGTCAGTCATCTAATTGACAGATAGAAGTGCTGGAGTATATTATATATAATATTGTTACGCCAATGTTACCTTGACCAGGTGTTCTATATCAGTCTCTCTCTTCGTGATGTACTCCAAAGCCAGCATATACACATGCGGTTTGTAGTCATTAGGTACTTTTCGTTCACTTTTTGCCCATTCCCTGTTGTAGTCTTCCGGGTTGAATTGGCTGAATATCTGGCTTGGCTCGACCACGGCGTCTTGGCCTGCTAACTGGGGAAACTTGTTCGACAGCTCGGGTCGTAACCAGTTGAACCTGTGGTCGGTGTACAAGCACATAGCAAGGTCTCGAAGAGAGCAAGATAACACAGAGTTTAATAATAAACTGACAAATGTAATCTCACTGAACTTTAATTCCACACACAAGTAATTATCTTACAACAAATAATCTTCAAATACCTCTTAAAACTAGGGTAAACAAACGTTGGCGTGATCTAGACATCTTCCATGAAATTTGGTAAACTTAAATATTAACATCATGCGAGAAGTCAAGAAGGTAATAATGTTAAAGAAATTTTATTCTATTATACTACTAGCTGTTACCCGCGACTTTCGCATTAACAGTTGAACTGTCAGTACCTTTAAGTTGTACATGAAAAGCACGGGTTGCCTTATGAAATTTGCGATTTTAAATGTTTGAGCCAGAGACTTTGTAAAATGTAAAATTATATTTTTTTACATTAAACAACGTTTAGCAGACAAGAAACAAAAATAACTATTCCAGAGACGTCCTCTCCTCACCATCTTGAGTAACAATCGGAAACCTAACCGTGCGTTTACATGCTCGGGCTCTCGGCCGAATGTTTCGGCCATGTTAGTACACGATGATTCGAGACAGACTATATAGAGAAAACTTAAGCCAGACCAGAGACAATTTAAGTACTTTTTCAGGTAGTTTGGTTGAGTTAAAAGGTGTCTTAAATAATTTCACTTCGGGTAAAGCTATTTAAAAAGTGTCTTAAATAGTTTCAATAACCAAAGCTATTTAAAACACCGTTTAACTTACCGAAACTACCTGAAAAAGCTTAAATTGTCTCTGGTCTGGCTTAAATTTTATCTATATAGTCTGTCTCGAATGAGCGTGTACTAGGGTGGGCCGAATCATTCGGCCGAGAGCCCGAGCATGTAAAAGCACCATTAGAGAATCTTGCTAGACCCGGGCTGTAATCGATGTGGCAGTTTCTATAGAAAACGTCACGTGACAGCTCGGAGATCGCGTGACACTTCCTATAAAAATGGTCACGGCCCGTCCCGGCTCGGTGTAACGTTATCCTTAAAGATACTGATACACGATATAGCATGCTTATTAGCAAGCGGGGAAGTGGGAGGGGCCCCGCTCCCAACCCCTCTTGCTAATAAGCATGCTTATTAATTAACATGCTAATAAGCACAAAGCTTGCTAGTAATGAGCATGTGTAACAGTAGCTTAACGTGGCATAAGAGCAGACCGTGGAATAATTATTAACCCTTAAATGCATGATGATGATGATGCATCTATGACACAGAAACGAGACAAGTGACAATCAAGTTCTCTTGTAACGTAGACTTTGTCATATCGTCGTAAGTTCTTAATTTGAAATGAATTTGGTTGTCACTTAGGATGTTTTAGGACATGTAAAAGAAATGAACCTGTTATCTACGATCCGTTTCATTCGTCGGAACATGTCGACTTGTTGGCGGTGCAATTCGAGAATACGGCCTGGAAATGTAAGGTTCGCTGTAGTCCTTCTTCTTCCTAGCGTGTTCCCGGGTTATGCCACGGCTCAGGGACCCTGGGGTCCGCTTTGGCAACTAATCCTAACCTTTGGCGTAGGCCCTTTCCAATCTCCAACCCAGCAAGCCGACCACGAACATCGAAAATTGGCATTGACGGGGAAACCTCTTTGTCACTCCAATATACAGGTGTGGCAGAGATGGAGAAACAAATCCGCAATCGTTCGATTTTCGTGGTATAGGCCCAGAGGGTAAAAACTAAACCTTTGGGATTGGGATTAATCAGGTTTTTCAGGATGTTTTTCTTCATCTAAAAGCGATTGGTAAATGGGCAGATTGTTCCCACTGAGTTACGAAAATCTCATACGATTTCGTAACTCAGCGGAAAAAATTGTGGCGCATATTGGGAAATTGGGTCTATCTCGAAGAGAATTAAGGTACTCTTCCAACCTACCAAATTTCATAGAAATCGGAATCAAATCAAAAACGTCAAGAAAATAAAAATCCGCTAAATATCAAATGATCTTTCGTACATACAAGCTGGCAGGATTTGAACCCGCGACCTTCGGATTGAAAGCTGCACACCTTACCGCTGGATCACCAATGCTCTTTCCACAAGTGTGCTTACCGTGAGTTGCATTCGATTGCGACTGCGGCATTCGACAGTATGTCCGTCTCGCTCCTACCAGAGTAGTGGTACGCACCTGACAGTATGGTGACAACCCTAATGTTGTCATCATGACATTTGCATGCTTGACAAGCTTAACGTCAAATGTAGGAAAGTGAAGCTTCTGTACTTTAGTATTATTGCTTATTCTGTGGTAAAACTAGCGCCTAGTACCGCGAGTAGTAACCAAAGCCAACCCTAATGGTGCTTCTACATGCTCGGGCTCTCGGCCGAATGATTCGGCCCACCCTAGTACACGCTCATTCGAGACAGACTATATAGATAAAATTTAAGCCTGACCATAGACAATTTAAGCTTTTTCAGGTAGTTTCGGTGAGTTAAACGGTGTTTTAAATAGCTTTGGTTATTGAAACTATTTAAGACACTTTTTAAATAGCTTCACCCGAAGTGAAATTATTTAAGACACCTTTTAACTCAACCAAACTACCTGAAAAAGTACTTAAATTGTCTATGGTCTGGCTTAAATTTTATCTATATAGTCTGTCTCGAATGAGCGTGTACTAGGGTGGGCCGAATCATTCGGCCGAGAGCCCGAACATGTAGCATATGAGCCATGGCATAAGCCCGGAAAAATGTTAGGAAGACGAAGGAGAGAAGTCCAGTAATTAATTTAGGTATTTTGTTACCGATTGTTATCCCGATTTGGTGCCGTAAATCGTCTGCAGCTGCCCAATTGATTTGATCAAGTTGATACATCTATAAAAAAAACTATTAGTGCCATCTTGGTGTATAGGTAGACCCTAAACACCACTGAAACCATTCACTACTGAAACGGTCGTATTATCGTAACATACAAAGCATAGATAAATACGTTAACTTTGTTTATGACTATTCCAAATTTCAAATCGGTAGCTTAAGTAGTTCTCGAGATATTTAACGATGTGACAGACAGACAGACGGACTGAGTCCTTTGAGTGAGGGTTCTTTTTTACCATTTTGGTACGGCACCCTAAAAATTGAGAGTTCCATAGCCCCACAAAACAAAAAAGCTATTTCAGAGACCTCCCAGCCATCAAGGTACCTTGTTTCCGATTTCATTTATACATTCCTTCGCCCAACTGACAATCTCCTTCTTCCAACTCTTGGTATATTCCATGTATGTTTCCTCGTCCCCGTTTTTCTCCGGGTCCCAGTTGATATTATCCAGGTACTGCCCATACCATCTCGTATAGGCTTGTAGGAAATTTTCGTGCGACCATGTTTCTTGTAACACTGAAACTGTAAACAAGGGTTGCCACTATCGCCTCACTAGATTCAGTTTAGGACCTGGGGCCTTACCGTGACGTCTTAACGCGATTCAGTTTAGGACCTAGGGCCTAGCCATGGCGTCTTAACGCGATTCAGTTTAGGACCTGGGGCCTTACTGTGCTGTCTTAACACGATACAGTTTAGGACCTGCGGCCTAACCATGATGTCTTAACACGATTCAGTTTAGGACCTGGGGCCTTACCTTGACGTCTTAACGCGATTCAGTTAAGGACCTGGGGTCTTACCGTGACGTCTTAACGCGATTCAGTTTAGAACTTGGGGCCTTACCATGATATCTTAACGCGATTCAGTTTAGGACCTGGGGCCTTACCTCATGGTAAGGCCCCAGGTCCTAAACTGAATCGCGTAAGATATCATTATCTTAACGCGATTCAGTTTAGAACCTGGGGCCTAACCATGACGTCTTAACGCGATTCAGTTAAGGACCTGGGGTCTTACCGTGACGTCTTAACGCGATTCAGTTTAGAACTTGGGGCCTTACCATGATATCTTAACGCGATTCAGTTTAAGACCTGGGGCCTTACCATGATGTCTTAACGCGATTCAGTTTAGGACCTGGGACCTAACCAAAGGCACTGGGGCAAAAATGTATACTAGGCTAGGGTAACATACATTCTTAACCAATTCCACATTGTAGTTCAAATAAAACAGAATTAATACAATTTTATTAAAGCTATTTAAAAGCAGTTTTCTGTTTGTTAAAAAGTTTTTATTACTTAGAAAATTAATAACAACAAGTAAATAATAACTACTTATAAGTTTACTCGTAAGTCTAAAACTCACTCGTTATGACAAAAATGCTGACTGCTATTTTAATCATGTTTAATATGCGTTTACAAGATATATTTCTATCGCTCTCACCATTAAACACATGGAAAATAATTAAAAATTTCATATTAATAAAAAGTATAATTAATGAATTAATTTGAAAACTGTTAATAACACTAGATTATAAACATAAATGGCAGTATATTATGGTCCAGGGTAATGTAATCATATAAAGATAAGACTGAAACAATCATGTAAATTAAATAAGAAACCGTAGCTGTCAATAAAATTACATTTAAATATATGACAGCTTTGGGGATGACTTACACTAGAACGGGACGGGACAGGGCGGGACGGTCTGTCAGTTTCTATAGAAAACGTCACGTGTCATCCGAGGGCTCCGAGCTATCACTTGATTCTTTCTATAGAAATTGACAGATCGCCTCGCCTAGTTCCGTCCAGCCTCGTCCTAGTGTGAATCATCCTTTAAACGTGACAGCTTATTTAATAGACGAAATTGTTGCTATCTAAAAAGCTTTAAATACATCTTAGTCTCATCTTTCATTAGCCATACTCTATTCATGATGAGCAGTTAATATAACTCCTATATTTTATAACACAGAAGAAATAATCTACGGCCATGCAGAACTACTACAATTCGTTCTTAGTGGCATGTAAGTAATAGATACCGACTTCACATTAAATACTTGAAAATCTTAATATAAAAGAGATTGCATTGCATCAAATAAGGTAGTCCTGATTTTTCCGGTTCCGCCTCAAATGGAAAGAACGGAACCTTTATAGACTCACATTGTTTTGTTTTTTTGTTAGTTAAGCTTTTCTTGTATTTAACTATCTTTTCTTGTATCTAACTTAAACTTGAGGTGTGCAATAAAGAGTATTCTATCTATCTATCTATTCTATTGTTGTCCGTCCGTCTGTCTGTCAAGACCCTTAAATTATCTCGGGAACGCGTAGGGGTAGCAAGTTGAAATTAATACCACATACAAAGGTCTATGGTCCCTTGAAGCTGTTATTATAATAATACCACACGTCTACGTCAACGCAATCAAAAGATACGGTCGTTTATGTCGCATTTCCCATACATTTGCAATGGGAATCAAAATGTATAGGGAACTTCCCGTTGACCTAGAATCACGAAATTTGGTAAATAGCCAGAGCTTGTAGCACAAGTACAGGAGACAATCCGAAAACCGTATAATTGCCGCACACTGAATGTTTCGTGCCACCAGTATTTGTCATAAATAGGAGGGAGTAGGTATACTTTGTACGGAGCCCTCGGTAGGCGAGAACGACTCGCACTTCACCGGTTTAAAAAAATTCTTCATGAACAGTTTGCATCCCTATTCATCGCCTTTAGGGGTAAAAAAATTGTGAAACCCTGAAAATACATTTCTTATATTTTATAAGGGACTCCTTGTATTATATTGAGGGTTCCGAACCGTCATACGATGAAAAAAATGTGCAAGGACGTAATTGCTTTCATTAGTATGTCAAGGCACTTACGTTCTTTTGTATAAAATAGTTTATTGGCAAAACTCAAAAACGGCTTGACCAAATACCTATCATATGCTTGACCTAAGTGAATACAACTTAACTTGTCCCCATGAACATTTCGACTCCAAGTAGATTGGTGACACTTGACGCAATGTTGTAACTCCTTCCACACGATATGTCAATAAAAAATGTAGTGTAATTTCTGCCTAAACATATACATAGTTAGGTTCGAAATTCTAAATTCGTTAGAAACACACGACGTGTTCGTAACGCGCTCCACGGTTTAATAAAATAAGTTATGAAAAATGTTAATTTATTTCAGTTCTGATGCTACTCCACCGCCTCTTCGCCCAAACGCCCTGGAATACCTTCTGGGTCTACCAGCTCAATAACATGGACGACGAGCGTCAAGTACACCGACTGGCTGACCTGATGCGTTCGTATATCGAACGAGCTGAAGCCAGGTTCGTGTCATTCCAGTTCTGATGCTATCCATTCATTTTCATCTAGCTGGAAGACGTCTGGACAAAGGCCTTGTCCAAGGAACACAACGAATGCTCACTTTCTGGCTTCGCTCAATCCATCTATGCTAAAGCCTTCCTATGCGTCTTTCGGTACCTACGTGTTCGTCACTGACCAGATTGGCTGACCTGATGCTATCGTCGAGCTGACGCCAGTTTCGTGTTATTTCAGTTCTGGTCAAAATTATTCACTACATCAGTACCTACCGAGATCGTACTTTTTTTTAAATAGCCTTTTAGAGTGTCCCACTGCTTGGCAAAGGCCTCTCCCTTGGATCTCCATAACTCCCTCTGTTTTGCTTTATCGGGCCAGTTAGTAAGGAAGGCGTCCAAGTCATCTCGCCATCTCCGCCTGGGCCTGCCTCGTCCACGCCTACCTTGCGGCATCCACTTGGTAGCTATATTAGCCCACCTATCCGGATGCATGCGATGGACGTGGCCGGCCCAGTCCCATTTTAGCCTGGCAGTCTTCTCGCCTACATCAGCTATGCGTGTTTTAGAGCGCAGCGTAGTGTTTCGGATGCGATCCATCCTCGAGACACTTAATATGCTGCGCTCCATTGCTCGTTGGCAAACCTTCAGTTTGGACTTCTGACCTTCTGTGAGCGCCCATGTTCGTACTTACCTTTACTAAAATCACTCTTCCCGTAGTCGAGTAAAGAGAGGGGTGAAAGTGAACCTCAAATTTTTTTCCATGGGGGTGTTGGGGCAAATTAATTGAACTCAGAAAAATAAGAGCATTTATTTTCAAAATATATACAGTAAGTGTAACTTACCTAGCTACCTACCTCTACCTACCTTAAATCTAAAATAGGTCCTTGAGGCATTGTACCTAGGTTGCTCGCGGCATTTCCTCGTTGTATCGCAATGCTGATACGTTGTGCGAGGAAGCCACCAGCTCTTAGGTCGCCAGTAACATAAACCAGGCGATTTCTACGAAAAACTTGCGTGCGCTGGGACCCCCTAGACCAAGAGTCTCGACCCCGAATGGTACAAAAAGGTACTCTCTGCCCAGACTCTTATTATTTTTTTTTTTTTTTTGGCTTGACTATTGATTAGCCAGTGTCATGTCGATTTATTATATTTGAACAAAAGAACGAACCGGCATTTATAAAAAGAAATTCAGTTACACTTACTGGAGAAAAATATGTTAGTACTACAGAACTCATTAAGGGAAAAAAACAAAGAATATCTAATGATGTTAGTAACCATTACCCACTAACTACAAGGTTTTAAATCTTTAATTTGTTATGCTGACAAAAAGAACCCAAAGCTACAAGAATATCTTTATCTTTAATTTGAATTAAATCTAATATGTGAGTCGGGAAAGGAACCTTAAGCCTTATTAGTTCATCATACAAAATATCATGGTTATACAGAGGACAAGCAAGAAAAATGTGATTTAAATTCCCCTCGTCTAATCCGCATTCGCAGATAGACGAGTCTCGTATGTGGATTTTTTTCAAATGAACGGGAATACAACAACAACCCAGTCTCATCCTGATAATAGTGGAACAGTATTGTTTTTCAATAAATAACTTCGTAAACCACGGTTTTCTTGATACATTAGGCTGCACACGCGAATAGAGGTTTCCTCGCGTTTTACTGGAGGCAGACCAGTCATGAGACCAAGCTTGGGTTAGCAATCTAGAAGCGAAAGGAACCAGATCGTGGACATAGTTTCTAAAGGGGACTTTATCTCCGCACACTACTGCCTCCTTGGCAACCTGATCGACCCGTTCATTACCTGACACCCCTGAATGTCCCGGGATCCACACCAGAACAACCTCATAACCTCTATTTTTGCAAGTTATGAGATTATCCTTAATTTGATATATAATAGGATTATGAATTCTTACCGAGAACGGATTGGAAAGCAGAGATTGAAGGCAGCTACGGGAATCAGAAAAGATTATAGTTTTTTCCAACTTAAAAAGCAGAATATATTTTACACTCTCCAGAACACCAATACACTCACCAGTGAATACTGATGTTTCTGGAGGGCATTTAATTTTTTGCACAATATTATACTGGGAGTGGAAGACTCCTACACCCACACATCCAGACGGGCTCAACTTAGACGCATCACAGTAAACCGTGTTCCAATCGTGCCACTCCAAAGAAAGAATCTGACGCAGATACTCATCGGCTTGAGAGTCATTGCGACAGATATCAAAGTTCAAAATGACACGAGGCTGATGTATTATAGTATGGTATGCGAACTCATAAAGAGGAATACGAGGTGAATGGAAGACTGGGTCTTTAAGAGATTGGAATTTTAACAAACTCTTTAACAGGCAAGGTGGATCTTTATGGTTTGCTCCAGTAACTGCTTTGAGGTCAAATAGCCGATGGATGATAGGGTGGAAAGAAAACTGAAAAGCCCGAAACAAATAGCTATCCGCCAAAAACTGACGGCGAAGATTAAAGGGAGGATTGGCGCATTCCACCTGTAAGGCGTTAGTTGGAGAGGATTTCATAGCACCCAAAATAATTCTCAAAGCTTTATACTGAATCAAGTCTAGCTTATGAAATCCCTCTTTACTCCCCGGAACCAACAGGAAAGAACCGTAATCTAAAACACTGCGGATAGTGGCATTATAAATTAAACGAAGAGAGGAGGGATGAGCCCCCCACCACACACCCGAAAGGCATCTGAGAGTGTTGAGCCCTTTTTCGCACTTTTTAATTAAGTAATCAAAATGCATAGAACCGTTCAGTTTAGAATCCAGAATAACTCCCAAAAATTTATAGGATGAACGGACAGGGATTGCCAACCCATTGATCACTATACCAATGTTTGGAAGTGTTTTTTTCCGGGTATAAACCACGGCACAGCTTTTGGAAGGAGAGAGGGACAGGCCATTTCCAGTGAGCCAAGAATTTAAAGACTTAAGGGAATTATTCACAGTTTCAGAGGCGGTTTCTATATTTCCACTCGAGGAATAAATTAAAAGGTCATCAGCATATTGAAGTATTTGAGAACCGGCGACAGATTTTTCCAAATCATGGGTGTACACATTGTATAAAAGAGGGCTCAAAACTGAGCCCTGCGGCAGACCCCGCCAGACTAACCTCGATGGACAGATGTTTGGGTCCTTTCCCTGAAAAGTAACTTGCCTTTCCGAAAGCAGATTGCCCACAAGGCAGGCCAGCCTCACCGGTATTCTCAGCTTGTGGAACTTTTCCCTGAGAAGGGGGAGCTGGACATTATCGTAAGCAGATTCCACATCCAGAAAGACTGCTACCAACGAAGCACGATTGGAAAAAGCTAATCTTATATCCGATGTAAAAATACCCAAGCTATCCAATGTACTTTTTCCCTTTCTAAACCCAAATTGGGATTCACCTAGCAACTCTTGGCTCTCAAGGTACCATTCCAGTCTGTTTTTAATCAGATGTTCTAAAATCTTAGTTAATACAGAAGACAATGCTATGGGACGATACGATGCAGGGTCATTAGGATCCTTTCCTGGTTTTAAAATAGGCAAGATCAGTTGAGATTTCCAAGTTGAGGGCGGATAACCCGAAAGTAAAATATGATTAATTAAATTAAGGAAATAATTTTGAAAAGCATTACCCGCTTTAGCTATAAAAGAATACGGAATTCCATCGTGACCCGGAGCAGAGTCTTTAACCGAACTCAAAACGTTCTTGAGCTCCAGTATCGTGAAGCACTGGTCTAAGGGATCCGTTGACATATTATTTAAGAGACCGATAGAAGAATCAAGGACGCCAGGAACATATGGGGGAGCAATCCTGTCTAAAAATGACTCAGCCCAAAATGCGGTAGCAGGATAGGGACAGCTCTTAGAGTTATAAGATCTCCTAAATCTCCGAATATTATTCCATACTACAGTATTAGGAGTAGAAGGGCTCAAAGAAGAACAAAAGGATTTCCAACCATCGCACTTTTTATTATACAGCAATGTTTTTGTTTCTCCCATAGTTTTAGTTAAAGTATCGAAATTAGCTAGCGTCATACTGGCAGAATAAGCAAGTTCGGCCTTTTTCCTAGCTTTAACAGCTTCAGTACACTCTTTGTCCCACCAGGGGGGAGAAGGCAGCTTGCCCACTGCTGTATTTTTTAGAGGAAAAACCTTATCAGCAGAATCCTTGATGGCTTGGAGAAGAGCATCTGAGCAAAGTTGACTGGAGTTAGAAGAGATACGAGGAAGGCGTTTGACTTCGTCTTCCAAGTATGTCCTGTAACATTCCCAGTCAGCCCCATTGATATTATATACTAAAAGAGGCCTAGAAACTGTAGAACGTTTAGAAGAAAAGAAAGGAAACTTAAGTGCAATAGGGAAGTGGTCACTGCCAAATGTACTATCTAAGACCTCCCAGGAAACCCGAGAGGCCAGAATAGGGGAACAAAGGGAAATATCAACTGCGCTTGTACTTTGATTTGGGAGAGTGCGAAGGGTTGGAGCCCCTGAGTTTAATAAACAAAGGTTGCATTTGTCTATAACAGTATATAATATAAGTTGTAAGTAAGTAATATAAGTTGTTCACCAAGTGCATCATTTTTATCACATCCCCATAAAGAATGATGAACATTAAGATCCCCGAGTATGATGACAGGTTGAGGAATCATTTCTATAATGGTTTGGAATTGTGGATTTCGCGGGAGGGGCTAGGAAAATACACGGAAAGATAAGAAATGCCCTCAGAACGGGCGCCAACCAATTGGAAGGTTTCATTATTATGGGGGATATGAATGGGAGAGAAAGTTATATGGTCCCTAATGAACAAGGCACATCCGGCACGACCATCTGCCCGCGTGTCCATCAGAGAGCAATAACTGGAAAGATTGAAGTTAGAGCTAGCCTTAAGCCAAATTTCGGATATTGCGAGAATGTTAGGGTTGAATCTGTTAATGAGGAAAAGTAAGTCTTGTTTCTTATTTGTGATACTGTGACAGTTCCACTGTAGAACTACTTGATCCATAGTGAGAAGGGAGGAATAAAGAAATAAACGGTGCAGCGTGGGACAACATAGTGGGGTCAGCCAAAGGGCTGGAAGGGGAAAATAACTTAACTGCAGAAGAGAACAGATTTATAATTTCAGAAACCAATTTATGATTAGAGTGTTGCTCGTCGGAATAAACAGGTCTAGACTCTATAACCGGATCCCTGGTTATAGCGTCATGAGCTCTTCTGTCGTAACCTTTGTCCAACCGAGGAGGCAACCGGGGTTGACGATAAACCGTTTTTTTGTACGATGTTACTTGAGGAGATCGAAGAGGAGACGCAACAACGTTGGAAAAAGATCTTTGATTCGTTTTAGGGTGGAGCTTAGCCGCCTCAATATACGAAACGTTTTCATCAGTCATACTTTTTTTAATTATTGTTTGCCTAATAAATTCTGCGCAGGTCTTACTTGTTGCAAAATGACCTGACGCAAGTTCCTGAGGGCAGTTACAGCAGAAAGGAGTGGATTCTGGATCAGCACTACAACTCTCGCCCGTATGCGCCCCTCCACATCGGTAGCAGCGCGGAACAGAGCGACATTTATCCTTTGTGTGACCAAAACGGCTACATTTTAGACATTGAATCGTCGGGTACTGGTATTGCTCAACCGGTAGCGAATTAAAGCATAGGAAAATTCTTTTTGGGAGAACCTGTCCATCAAATGTAATAACAACCGTTTCTGAAGGAAGCCAGCTGTACGAACCATAAGTTTCGATTTTTTAAAATTTAAACGTCTTACTTTAATAGGACGAGCCCCTCCCGCATTACTGGGTACCTGGATCTGCTCCAGAACCTCTTCAGGCGTCCATTCAGCCGGTACGCCCCGCACTAGGCCCATTCTTGTGACATTAAATGTCGGCACAAATGCTTTATACTTATTTTGAACAAGCGTAGGCGAATCGAGGAACATATTAGCATCCTCTGCCGTATGGAACGACAATGACGCTCGATTACGCCCTATCCTCTTTACTGAACCGTCTACAACATTCGGAAATTCCCGTTTTCTCTTTTGGAGGAAAAGGCCAAACGACACAGGGTGTAAAGTAGTTCCGGAATCGGGGGCCGCTTCTATTTTTTGCACATGGACTACAAAAGGACCTCGGTCACTATGTGTATATCTCTCCCTTCCTATTGGAGTGAAAGGAGTAATCGGGGACTGGGTCTGGGGAGAAATAACAGGGGGGTCGGTCACCAAATGCGCCGGGGGAGTAGTTGCAGACGATGAATGTGAAAGCTGGGTGATAGGTTGTTGCCCCGGAGGGATTTGTGTATCAGGTTGTGTTTGTATATCACGTGCATTACTCTCATAGTCCATAATATCGGGTTCTCGAGAGCTCTCGGTCATCGGAGACCTCGACCGAGATCTCTGCTTACTTTCAACACCTTTATCTTTTCTTGATCTACGTTTTTTCCTACCCATTGCGGAGGTAAATTCCCCAGTCAGCGAATTTTCGAAATTTTCATGATCTTTTAAATTAACTTGTAAATGCTGACTGGGAGATCCATCCCCAGGGTCCTCCAAGTCAGCGTCTTCGGCTCCGCTCATGGGGCCGCCAACATGGACGTCCCACTACACAGAGAATCCCAAGCAAGGTTAAAAATACTACTGATACGGAAACTATACTACTCACCGAAGCCACCACTACACTAAATACATAAGGGGAACTGAATTTAGATAAATTCTACACAGATTTTAAAGAATTTTTCCGATTTAGTTCGGAATACGAAAATATTTTATAAATCAACGACCGCTCACGATCGACACTCTACCGCCCACTCTTATATTTATTACGTTTTAAAATTAATTTATACTTTTTACAGATGGCTAGAGATCCTGCCAGTAAAATTCTCGATAACGGAGAAGAGTATGGACCTAAGGAGAGCGTTCGAGAAGGGATACATCATGGGGGACATCATTGAGAAGTGAGTATAGAGTGGGGTACAGTGGATCACGGGCTCAGTGGGTCCCACAGGACAGGTTCGACCAAAATGGAAATGAAAGGGCAGATTGTTACTTACGTCATTCGGAGTTAATGACACACAAAGCATTTAAAGGATTGTCTTGCTATTTTTATATAACAAGACTATTGCTGTTATTTAAAAATGTGAGATCTTAAAGTAGGTAAGATTGACTTGACCGGCACAACGCTACAATTTAAAAAAGGGACCCCCCCAATTTTTTTACTTATTTTTATATTTAGATTTTTTCCTACGCTTACACACAATTACCAAGCTGAATTCCAAATTTCATCCTTCTAGGTCATCTGGAAGTAGATTAGATTTAAATTAAATACTTAAAATAAAATTTACGACTTTTTGACCTTCATAAATATCTTTATAACCGTTTGAGTTAGCTTCATGAAATTTGGGCTTCTAGATGTCCTTATAGTTCGTAGTTTTATGTGTTTACGTTAAAGAGGTTTTGAGTTATAGAAGGGTCAAAAGTCCACCAACCAAATGGTTCGTGTAATATTACACTCGGCGCTGGCTAGCCAGTTCCTTTGCTTGAACTTGGCTTGACACGCTGCCGCGTGTCTAGATAAGGCTAAATTTTGTCACACTCGTGTTTTAATGCCCTTCATTACGTACAGTCGCATAAATAACTCTCTACTTTGGTTAAAAGCTAAATAATGCGATTTAAGTTACAGAAAAGCGACAGTGTTTACCCAAAAGCAGATGGCTAAAAAGCGATACATTGAAGCGGACCGGATCCGGTACATGATGTACGTACAGAACGCGTACATCAAGGCTTTCCATCTCGTCCATATGCAACATGAGATCGACCCCAAATATGGGTTTGATAATACAGGTAGGTAATGTACATCATCATCATCATCATTTCAGCCGAAAGACGTCCACTGCTGGACATAGGCACCCTCCAAAGATTTCCACAATGACCGGTCCTGCGCCACCCGCATCCAGCGGACTCCTGCGACCTTCACCAGGTCATCAGTCCACCTTGTGGGGGGCCTACCCACGCTGCGGCTTCCGGTACGCGGTCGCCACTCGAGAACCTTTCCGCCCCAACGGCCATCGGTTCTACGTGGTAATGTACAGTAACCATCAAATATATACAAAATATCTGAACAAGCACTGTAACGCCTTGACAATAGAGGCGTGTTCAGATATTTGTTAACACCTCGGACGCTCCGATATATCTGATGGCGACTGTAGATACCAGGAATGTTATATTGGGCTACTCAACCGTGTCACCTCATTTGTACGGTCGGCTTCTTAAATATTTATGCACCTGTATTCAATTTTGAACCTTCTTCCCCATTAATAAGTTCCGAAGTGTAATATATTTATAGTAGTGACTATACCACCCCTTTTTTTTCGTTGTCACAGTACCTCACACCGCGAAAATGTATCGCTTCAGGACCATCGGCTTAGCAAGCAGGGTCACTCACTACCAACTACGCCAACCGGTCGTCTATATATATTACTATATATTACTTACAGGTCAAATGACCAAGCCGAATCCGGGATTAAACCAGATTTACCACATTTTCTCGCCAACTCATTGGAACACCTCTGGTTTTTACTATACGAAAGAATTAGACGAGATCCGACAGCAACATGTGAAAGAGAGAAAGAAGAAGGTAGACAGAGAGCGCAGATTGAGGAAACATGAGTTGGAAGTGTACGGGACTGTTAAGCCGGGTACTGTGAAGACGACTACGAATTGGTGGCCCGTGGCGTACGGTTGGGACATTGATTATTATTGGTAATGGTAACACTCATGACTCTTGACAAAAGGTAATGGAGTACACCACTGAAATAAATTATATTAAAAAAAATTGTTTTGGTTTTAATTATTCTCAATAGGGCATTTTTGCGAGAAGAGATTCTCGTATCAAAATAAATGAAAACTTATCTTGGTCTGACTTTAGGTCCACTGGTACACCATTCAACGATGATCACGATACTTTTTTGTGACGCCTCTAAGCGTCATTTTTGCTACATAGCATGCTATCGGCTGCGAGGTAGCGCTCCGGCCAAATCTTTAGTGTCGAATGAATGTTATATTCGAATGAAATAGGTAGACAATTAGCACTAGAGCTAGAGCTCTATAAATTGCACCCCTTAAATAATTTTAAACCCCCTTTGTTGCTCATCCACTGGCACACCCACCGTTGAAATGCTGCCAGGTGCCCGAATTAATTAATGATAGTATGGCACACTAACAAGAGGAGTTCCGTGGCTCTACATATTACTTATCTACTTGTTTAGCTATATATACTGACGAAGGGCCCACGCATGAGTGGCGCCGCCTGGTGAGTAACAATAAGGTAGCCCTCATTGCTGGTCCATGGCGTGGTTGGGAATGGAAATAGTACATAACCTAACTAGTGTGGTAAAAGTAAAACAAATAATGGCCGAGATCGCAGATGTTTGCGACCCGAGCTGCAAGCGAGGGACGTAAATATGCGATCAAGGGCTTTATTTATTAACTCACGTGTTAGGTACATCATTTTATGCCTACACTTGGGCAGAAATCGGCGCGTACGCATAGCGTGCGGAAAAAGGCACTTTATGGCCAGGTGTGGCATAAAAGATTATTACTAGTAATCTTGGTACACAAAGAAAAAGGTTTAAATAAATTTTTCATCACACCTGCTCGTAAATGGTGATATTATATGCAAGCATACTTACACTTAAAGAGCTGTATTATTCCCATGGTTTTAAAGGATTCTCATACTACTTTACCGCCCGCGTGGAGCTCGCGGAGGACCCGCCCCGCACGCGCTCGCAGCACGCACTCACTCCGGAGTACTGTGGACTGTGCAACTACACTACCGCTTATCATTATTGTTTCTTTAACTGTATAGAGTTTATTTATTTCCTCGCAAATGTGATGAAAAACATTGTGTGTACCACGGGCAGTAAGGGCATTACTAACTCGGGTCATTTAAAGCCCTCCGCCTACGGCGTCGGGCTTCAATAGACCCTCGTAAGTAATGCCCTTCTTACCGCCCTAGATGCACAATGTACTATTGTATTAAGCAGAGACGTCTGCGAATGAAATTCTCAATTTAATTATTGAAAGAAAAATTTAATGTTCCCCGCGTCAAGCAGGATTTGAACCCGCGACCTCTCTGAACACCGGTCAGATCGCTCTGCCAATTGAGCTATCGACGCCCGATCGACCCCGGCGAATGTTTTCACTATTTCTTTCATTTGGCTATACACCTTAGGGAGACGCGTATGCGTTTTTCCATTTTTCTTTCAATGATAAATTTGAAAATTTCGTTCGCAATCGTCTCTGCTTGTTAAAATAACCACTAGTTTTAGTACAGAAAATTAATAAAACTATGTTTAAGTAAGTAAACAACATTTATTTGAATATTAACAACTTAAAACTAATAAACTTCATAAGAACAAAAAGTTTGTTAAACTGAAATGTCTCTTCTTTGCTATGGTCCATATTACACTATCAAATATCTTTGATCACAGATATTCTCTATGCTGTATGCCTCCATTTTTCGCCAATGTGAAGAAAAAAAATGGCATGTAATCTATGGTCTGAGATATGATCATATAAGGTATAGTGTAATATGGGCCTATGTGCGCGACTTTGATGGTCGTCTGACTTTCACAGTACAATATTATAAATTGAAAGAGATGTCATATATTACAGAGTGACCAAGGCCCCCGGTGAGCAGGGCTGGAATCGAACCAGCGACCTCCTGCTTCCGCGGCAAAAGCGTGTCGCTGGTTCGATTCCAGCCCTGTTCAATGGGGGCCTTGGTTACTTTTTCTGTAGTATATGACATCTCTTTGAATTTATAATTTATACAGTAGTGTGACTACTTGAAAACATGAATCAAAACATTTATTATAAATAATAAATGATTTAATTCATGCTTTACAATTGAACACAATGATTACTTTAGGCAGGAAGGCTACTCGTATTAAACACAAAGAAATAGTGGAAAATATATAATAAACTAAAGGTGCTAATAAATTAAATAAGTAATTACTTATATTTATAATAATAGGTTTAAATAAACGAATTGTAAAATTACGACTCTTGCAGATTACCTATATCCAAACGCAAAAAAAAAGCGCTTTACCTCAGCAAACTTAATTATTTAAAAAAAATCGAGTGCCTTTTAGCCATGGCGATAGGACTAGAAATGTACTAAAGTCGCACTCCCCCGAAATAGATAACTTGTTCGGTTAACAAAAAAAATATTGCTTTTTGAGTTCCGTACCTCAAAAGGAAAAAACGGACGGAATAATAAATTATTATAACCGTGCTTTACTATTGTATAGGGAGTTCCACCAGACTTGAGGTCACGCACACGACATCAGGATTTGAAATTACTGTTCTTTTTTCGTATCAATGGCAAAATCAACAGTGAATTATAAAATTGACCAAAAAGTTTTTATACCTATTCCAAGTCTTGGAAGTGTTTTCATTGACATTAACATTCACTCATTCATTCACTTTTTTTGTAATCAGTACTTCATGTAGCTGTGTGTGTAATCATTCACCTCAACCCTCGTGAAACTACCTATACAAGATGCACAACTGCACACCGCCACCGAAGAACAAATTTTGAATTAAGAACGAGAATGATAAATGTTTCGAAGTTGGACTACAGGAACAGACTATACAATAGTTCTGAAGAAATATCATAGAAAAAGCGAATACAAACCGCTTTGAAACCTACGCAAAAAAAAAACGCTCAGTCCCGCTCTCCCCGCACAAACGCTATAACGGTTGCCTACGAGTAGAAATATTATTTTCAGTCCTCCGGCCGGTTAGCGCCACTTTACGCAAAACTAAATTGCCGCCTGCCGGCTCCGTCGGGCTGAAAAATAGTATACAAACCTCGGCCGGTAAATGGGAAACCCTCGGATCACATGTTAGTCGACCTCGGCTTCGCCTCGGCCGACAATTACATGGAATCCGAGGAATTTCCCACTTAAACGGCCTTGGTATGTAATTTACTAATAACACTGGCGCCAGCGCCCTTTTGTGGCGGACAGTTCATCGTAACGACCGATCGTTCTATGTGTAACTTTGCCGGCGCCTGCGCCGCCCGCACTCACCGCGCCATTGCCTCAGTCGAGATCAGACCGCGCTGGGGCTCGCAGTGTGCGTAGAGCAGCCGCCGCGGCTAGACGCATGACTCATGAATAAGGGACACGGACTGTTCCGAAACATGTCGAGCGAATGAGGGGCTTTACAACTACTACTGTTCTAAAGAGACCCTTATACAGTGCTATTACAGTTAATCTTTTGCCTCAGTTTTTCTCTAGCTTCATTCCTTTTTATCATTTCTCTTTTACTTAACCTAACTACTCTAGTAAACGCATTTTTACTAATAGTCTTATTATCTATCCGTTTAATAGGTTTACTCCTTATTTCATTACCTATAGTATTTTCTTTGGGATTATTGCTATTTACTACATCATTACTTTCAACTGGTTCATTGCAGTGTAATCCAAAATGACTACTCTTCTGCAAATCCTCAAAATCATTTATATTTTCTCGTTCCATTTTGTTGTATATTTTAAGAAACTGCCAGAATTCTATGTCACCACCTTTTATATTTTGATTGTAGAATTCTATTAGTTTTTTATCACATTTGTGTTTGTTCACTACTGGTTTAGGTTTAGCTGTGCGATTATCTTTATTTATAACGGGAACCTTCTTATTTACTTTTTCTACATTTTTCCCTTTGAGTTTATGTTTCCAGACCTTTTTTTTAAACGGTTTCGGATTGGTTTCATGTTTTCGACTATGTAGTTTCAATGCAGCTAGAGTTTGACAAATTTTATCGCAAGAATCGCAAGGGAAGACCATTTTATTACCGTTCTTCTTTGCCATTTTATAAAGCTCTTTCAGTCTATCTATATAATCAACTTTGACATTTTTACTTTCAAGTTTATCAAATTCAGGCAATATACAGTCGTTGAAATTGATTTTTACTTTTTCCTTCATGACTATCCATTCTTTACCTTTTTTAACAAGCTTGCTTTTCAACACATCTTTGTTTTTCTTTTCTTTATTCCTTTTATCGATTTTGCAGCTTTCTATTTTATTAAGGTTTTTAACACTGGGTATTATTTCGACTGTTTTTATTCTTTTATCGTTAACTTCATAGTAGTATTTGGTTTTGTTGTTTTGTTTGTTATGTTTGAAGGTGCCGTATGGTACTTTGACTTTTATTTTGTGTTTTCTGTGTAAGTGCCTAGTGATGCTGAGATTGGTGCTGTAGTCACAAAGAGGGCATTTTTTCAGAGTTTGCATGTTGGTGACGTTGAAATGTTCTTTGCAATGTTCCAGTAGGTCTTCTTTGGTGTGGAACAGCTGTAAAAGATACAAAGGTGTTTTAAACGTACTTTATTAATAATAAATCTGCTGGCAAATAAAATAATTTGACCAGATAAAGGGGCCAAATTTTCAAAGATGTCCTCCACTCTTTTTTTATTTGAAAAAACTATGGGATTTATTTTCCGAATCGCGAGCTCTTTCGATCCTTATAGGAGAAACAAAGTGTCCCAAGGTTCTTTCCCATTCCTTATATTAATTACGTTTTAAATTTTCGACTCTTTCAGCCGCTCCGTCCGCTTCATATATACCAATAAACTTACCTTAAAACAAACGTAGCACTGGTGCGTATTAAATTTCAATTTCCTATTCCTTCCCAATACCCTCGTGTCTTTGCTACTCCCTTCATTGGCACTCGATTCATTTTCATCAATATACTTTTCACTATTTTCCACACTGTCAGCTCCATTTTCTTCAGCATCTTTTTCATTTTGATTGTTTTTGATTTCGTCTATTCGCTCCACACATTCGTCTTCTCCATCATTTGATATAATGTTATTAACTGTTGATTTATCGATATTATCTGTCCGTTTTTCTGTATTATCTATGAATGTTTCATCTATAACACGATCAGTATCATCAATGGTCTGTTTTATAAAGAAATTTGCCTCTAAAAGGGAATCTGGATGCTGTTCTTGTGCCGATATAGCACCATGTTTTATTTTAATTTTATCTGAAAATAGAACACCAACTTTCATTACAGATCACCAGAAAACGTAAATGTGATTAGAAATAAACGTTGAATATTGATTTAACCAACCGCAAAAATACTTTTTTATATGCAAATTTTAAGTATTAAAAAAAAATTGTTTCTTTATGTATTTACCTTTTTTTAGAGAGTTTTTAACGGCATTTTGGATCAGCCTGTTGTATTTCCGTCTCGTTCGCTCCAATGCTTTACTGGCCATCTTCCGTTTCCTCTCTTCGTTTTCCTCACGCAACATTCTGTCTCTTTCTTCATTCTGCTTCCGTAATTCTTCATCTCTCTCTTTTTCCTTCTTTCTTATTTCCTCCATTAAGCTGTCGACTTGTTTCTTCACTTGCTTCTCCATTTTTTTGTCGATATGTTTTGCATCTGAAATCATGGAACGAGCGAGCGAAGCGAGTAAGTTCTCAAAGTCTACATAGACAATCCGTTGTTTGTATGTATGTATGTATGTATATTTGTTCGACGATATCTCGAGTATCGTTGGTCGGATCGCCGTGAAATTTGGCAGGTGGTTAGATGAGATTTTTAAGTTCGAATATGAGCCGAATAGGTCAAGGGGTTGCCGAGATATAGGGGTCACGGGTTCACATTCCAGACGAACCACTAGTCCATACTAATATTATAAATGGGAAAGTGTGTGTGTCTGTTTGTTTGTCCGTCTTTCAGGGCAAAACGGAGCGATGAAATGACGTCATTTTTAAGTGGAGCTAGTTGAAGGGATGGAGAGTGATAGGCTACTTTTTGTCTCCTTTAACGCGAGCGAAGCCGCGGGCAAAAGCTAGTTATTTATAATTTTACTTACATTTTTGCCTCCTCTCTCCACGTCCCCTTTCAACGGGTGTTATGAACTCTTCCAACACAGACGTGGGTATATCCTCCAATTCCGGCCGGATTTCCGGTTCCGGGACCATGTTGGCTAGTTCTTCTAATCCTTCCTCTAAAACAAGGAAAATAGTTTTAATAATAGAATAGAATAGAAATAATTTATTCGTTGACACACAAAATAAACAGTACAATTAACAGAAACAATAATAAAAGAAGTGCCACGAAATGGATTCATATCAGCATAATGCTGGCGACTTCCAGCGCTGATCTTCCGATGAGCCCATCCGGTGAAAAAAAACACGAAAGGTAACACAAACACTGAAATAAAGAACCAAACAAAAAAAAGAAACAGAAAGGAAGAGACGTACAAAGATGTTGAATTAAGTAATCTAATTTTACACTGACAATAAAGATATTCATTGTAATATCTATTCACGTAATCACATACTCGTATTAATTTCGATTTAAATTTACTCAATGAGGACTACCGCGAGTCGATTTTCCGCTAGGGGCGCTAGTGGAACGTGGGTCCTGCGGGAACATTTCAAACGTCACTTTGACAGTTCTCTCATACTGACACAGGCCCCACGCATGAGTGGCGCCGCCTGGTGAGCGACAATACGGTAGCTCCCATTACAGTTGGCATCTTTGTGTTTATGGTCACGTTTTTAATATTCGACAAGCATTTTTTGGAATTAAATACTTAAAGGCTTTTAAAAAACATACCATCCAAAGGCTCTATCTTGGGGGTGACCTGAAAGTATTGCGCACCATCATACTCATGGTCTACTGGTTCCTCCTTCACTTCCACATGAGTTTCTTCACTTTTTTTACACTTCCTGAAATTTAATAAAAAAAATCTTAGTAAGTAAAGAAAAGAGGAAAATTCATGAACTCAGACGGGATTCCAATTTTCCAGACGATTCTGCTTAAAAAATTAGTTTAAATAAAAAAAGTATTGAGACGCGAGAGAGAAATACTTTGTTTTTGCCGCTTAGCAACTTAATCCCAAGATTTAGATTTGTTATTAAAGTAGTAACACTACTATAATTATATACATTATAAATTTAAATAGATGTCATATACTAAAGAAAAAGACCAACACCGACGAAGGCTAATCCGAGGATCGAACTCGGGTCTTCAGCTTACGCGGCTAACGGTGTTTGTCTTTTTCTTTAGTATATGACATGACATCTATTTCAAATTATAATTTATATATAGTAGTGTCACTACTGATTAATCTAAGGATGGGAAAAGTATAAATATATTACAGAAATAATAGTTAGTTATAGTAGAGGGGATTAAATTCCTCAATATAAGCACATAGTAATATAATCTTAAAATGTAAAGATTAACACTAAGTTTAATTGTATTGCTTATTGTATGGCTTTAGTATATTTTACTACTTTAATAACAAATCAAAAAATATATATATTAAATTAAATAATTTGATTGGTTTCAACAAAAAAGTAATATTGACATATCTCACGATAGTTTCAATTCGGTACTTACTTTTTGTGTTGTGCCGGTATGAAGTAGTCCATTTCGTGTGCCGTCCAATAATGGAGCTTCAAATTGACATCTCTCTTAAATTTCTTCTTACAAATATTGCACGTTAAATCCTGGGAAAAAATTGACAAATTAGTTTTGATTTTTTTTTGCAGTTTTTGAAACTTTTTGTGTCTATTTAGGTTTCCATACTTCAAAAGGAAAATCGGAACCCTAATAGGGTCACTTTGTTGCCCATCCGTCTGTCTTTCAAGACCCTTTCTCTTGGGAACGCGTCGAGGTAGCAAGTTGAAATTAATACCACATAGACAGGTTTCCAGTCCGTTTAAGCTGTGAAAAACCAAACCTGTCCGTCAACGTAACCAAAAGACACAGCCGTTTATGTCGCATTCCACATAAATTTGCAATGGGAATCAAAATGTATAGGGTACTTCCCGTTGACCTAGAATCACGAAATTTGGCAAAAAGCAAGAGCTTGTAGGACAAGTACAGGGATGACGACTAGGTAAAAAATCGATCATTCTAATTAGTCCGTCAGTGAGATTGTCTAAAATGATTAGACACGTATTTTTTCCTTTTTCAATTTAACTAAAATTGACGAAGATATAGAGCATCAAATTTCCGGGGTGGGGGCTTGTGACGTCACTACTAGGTAAGAATTGAACCTAACAGTGACGTTACGCGAAACTTGAACGCACTGTATTTTCGTCATTTTTAATTTGACGAACAAAAGAAAAAATACGTGTACAATACTTTTTAATAATCTAGAAGACGGACTAAATAGATTTTTTTAGTCTTCTAGCCTATTATAGGTGCATCCTTTGCGGGACCCTCGGTAGGTGGGACCGTCTCGCACTTAGCCGATTTTATGTATGTATGTATGTCTATGTATGTATGTCTATGTATGTATGTATGAATGAATGTATGTATGTATGTATGATACGAACCCTATCGCTGCCGTGTCCATACTTGATGTGCATGACTATACTGGGCTTGTTCGAAGTCACCAACCCGCACAGGTCACACACGTACTTCTGTTTTTTCCTGCCGTGCTTCCTTTGTATATGTGTGGTTAAATAATTCTTGTTGTAGAAGCTGAAAGCATACAAAAAATATAAAATTTACTAAAACCAACTGTGTGGAATAAATGTGGCATATGAAAATAAATAGTAGATTAAACATAATTATTAAACGGGTCTAACGCGAATTAACTTGTTTACCTTATTTACCGACGCGCGTTAGACCCGTTTAATAATTATGTTTAAATATGTGTTCAAATCGCGAAAGTTTTAAATGTTAAATAGTAGATTGTATGACAAGGGCATAAAGTAACCCATTTTATGCTCGAGATATACACTCTGTTTTTCACTTCGATTGTGAAGAAAATATTAGGTTTTGTTTGACTTTAAATCGTTGAAAATGAAACATCCATTCTTGGCATGATTGGTCGGTTGGTTACTGCGACGTTACTTTATGATCTAGAGCATAAAAAAATATTTTTTGTCCCCTGGCCTCAACTTAAAGTCAATCTTTTCGAGCAAGAGAAGTGAAAATAATTATTTAACACAAGACTCACGAAATTTACGACTAAATGAAAAATTACAATAACAAAAATTACAAGAGTCAATCACGAATATTACGAAGTTAACCAAACGTGTACAAGGTATAAAAAATATTCTGGTGATCCTTTTAAGATCGTAAACCGTATCGCGGTCTGATCAGGAAAAAATATGGTATTTTTATAGAAAATAACATTAATTACTTTAAAAAATATATTTTATACAAAATATCATAAGAATATCACAGAAATATATGAATATTTTAAAAAATTAACTACATAATTGAGGTCATCGAGATCAAAAAATAATTTTCTTTTAAAAATACATTTTTTTTTTCGACATTTTTCGAATTTCAAACTTTAAACTTTTTATTTGCAACAATACACGTAAGTACATAATAGACCTTAAAAGGTACAAAAGTATGAGTATATTCGACCAGCAGGTAAAAAATTTCCTTCCTTATTTTAGGGCGATGAAAAGGATAGAGGAAACGAGACGGACTTACCGGACATGCGCACGAGATAGAAAAAGACTTACCGGACGCCGCAATAATCGCATTCTACATTCTTAACTTTAGCCATGTGCGTCTTCAAATGGGACTGCATCCGTCTCTTTCTCAGGAACAGCTTGTTGCAGATCTTGCACGGGTACTGGCGTTCGGGATAGTGCCTTATTGCATGCTTGCCCATAGTGCTCTGTAAATTATAGGGTCAATCATTTATTTTAAACCGAACAATTTTGCATGAATCAAACAATTTATTATTTTTAATAAATTTTTTGATTCATATAAGGCTGGATTTGACCAAACTTTTTAACCAAAAGTAACGCTTACTCTTAGATACTAATGTCAAAATCCCATAGTAATTTGACGTTACTATCTGAGAGAAAGCGTTATTCTCGGAATAAAAATTTGGTAAAACGCAGCCTTAAGCGGTTAAATATAAGAAAGGATGCATACACTTATGATATTTCGGACCCTGGCTGCCGAGGTCGGAAAGCCTAGTGGTTAGGGCGTCTGCCGCGAAAGTAGGTCGCCGCGATTCCAGCTCTGCATGAGCACTGGGGGCCTTGGTCACTTTTTATGTAGTACTAGCTTTTGCGGCTTCCCTCGCGTTAGAAAGAATCAAAAAGTAGCCTATGTAACTCTCCATTCCTTCAACTAGCTCCAGAGAAAAAGCGTTGAAAACATTGACTTATTAAAACAAATATACACACAAAGCAGAACAAAAACGTCAAAAAATGTGGGTCAGAATGACATTAGCGAACTTGCATTGATGATGATACAAATCCATTAATGTTTCGTACGAAAAAGAGCTTACTGACGTAAGCATTAAGTGTCAGATTCATACACAGAACTGTAAAAAGTTAATAGGCTGTTGGCACTTAACGAAACGTCACGTTCCAAATCCAAACAAAAACATGAAAAAAAGAGTCGCAACTGCAGCACTTTTGAGGCGTCATTTTTTTCGGCTGATTGAGTATCCAGTTCTTTTATCCTATATCTATGGTTGAAAAGGTTAAAAACCCTTAATGTATAAGAAGAATAATAAGAATAAAGAATAACTAAAATAGGACATTCTTACACAAATTGACTAAATCCCGCAGTAAGCTCAAGAAGGCTTGTGTTACGGGTACTCAGACAACGATATATATAATATACAAATACATATATACATAGAAAACATCCATGACTCAGGAACAAATATCTGTCTTCATCACACAAATAAATGCCTTTACCGGGATTCGAACCATCGGCTCAGCAGGCAGGGTCACTACCAACTACGCCAACCGGTCGTATCTTTAAATACTTACAGTATCTTTAAACCTCCTCTCGCATCCCTCGAAGGTACACTTGATGGGTTTATGATCGACGTGAATGCGCATATGCGCGCGCATATTGCCTTTGTTGCTTAGCATCTTGCCGCATATCTCGCATTTGGCCGACTTGCTCTTCTCGTGGATGGCTTGCTACAAATTTTAGATTAACGACGTTATTGATTAACGCACGTCGAACACAGAAATGCTTTACTTATTTAAGTATGGGAGTATTCAGAAAATAGTGTACCATTTTGAAGAAAATGGATCCCGATTTTCCATACACAAAAAATGAGTCAGTTTCGTAACGGCCAATGAATCTATGAATAAATTGCGTTACGAAACTGACTAACACAAGGAAACTCTTTTTCTTTTTTTTTATCAATAGAACTCGTGATTCTGGTTTAAAAAAACCCAAAAATTTGTATATTTTCAAAAAGGTACACTCTTTTTCTGAATATGCCCTGGTTTAGATTTAATTGGTTTTGGAAGAGACATTTAACACCTGGCACTGGTTTCTAAATCAAATTAAGCAATAGTTTGTAACCACCCTGGGGTCCACCATGGTTGACTTTAAATATGATAGAAGAGCAGTTCCCTGAATTTAAATGGTTTGCTGCAATAATCACACTATCCTCTTCATGTTTATGTCAAAATGTTTCGCTCTTTTCTAATTGTTTTAACAAAGGCCTATGACACGTTGGTCAATTTTACACAGCGACAAAAAAAAAGTTCAATTATATATTAAGGAATAGTTTGTACCCTCCCTGAGGTACACCAACTTACAATATGGTTGATGAGCGGTTCTCTCAATTTGAACCGTTTCTGCAGTAGCAGCAGTAGTAGTCGACATCGAAATGCATTGCTCTATGTATCTATTGATTAACTTTGTTTTGTAAGAGGCCTTTGACACAGTGAACTTGTTTCTACAATAACGAATAGTTTGTGCCCTCCCTGTGGTACACCAACTTACAATATGACAGATGAATTCAAACATTTGGTACGCCAGTTACTCTCTATTCCCCTCATTTGGTTGTTGAAATGCTCCACTATGCGTAGGTAGATACTTCTAATTCGGTGATACTACACAGAAAAAAATACTTAAATACTTTGAAACAAGGTTAGAATCTTACACTATTAAATTTATACTTGACTTTAATAAAATCGACCTTTTTGCAACGTATTAAAGTATATTTTTCTGTGTAGTATCACCGAATTAGAAGTATAACCAAATAATGCGAGTTACCTAACCCTATGTTTGGCAAATTTTGTTTTGGCAGAGGCCTTTGACACGTTTGAACACAGTGTACCCTCCCTGGGGTACACCTCCCTGGGGTACACCAAGATCGACTTACAATATGGTTGATGAGCGTTTCTCTGAATTTGAACCGTTTGCCACAATAATCGCACTCCATCCTCCTCATGTCGATATTGAAATGCTTCTCCGCTATGTGGATTTTTAGGTAAGGCTTAGTTGCACAGCTGAAAATTATACATAAATAATGGTTAAATCTGTGGAGTTGTCACTTGTTTTAACTAGATCCTCTCATATTTTACAAGCTTTTATTTAACTTGCAATGTATGTTTGTGGGTGTGTTTCTTAGGGTCAAATGCAAGCTGAATTTGACTAACTTCCCGTTATTCGAATAAGCTGATACTTCACATGTTTATGTAGGTTGGATAACAATTAAATGTTATGATATTATCGAGCTGATCGGATGATGGAGACCGGACGTGATCATATGAACTCTATGATGGAACAACCAAACCCCGTTGTGTTTGGGTTTTTTAGAATTGCCTCGATGAATATAAGTTGACCGTACAGTCAGCAATAAAAGCATTTTTTTTTTTGGACTACACGAATCTGTGTACACTGATGTAAATGCTCGTTATTTAGACTCACCTGAAACTGCACACGCTGCACGTGTAGTACTTGATCTGCCCCGTGTGCCTGGCCTTGTGTTTTCGTAAAGTTGAGGAATCCCGGCATGCGTACGGGCAGAACGTGCATTTGTATGGTTTCGAATCTGAAACAATGAAAAATACAAGATTAATACTAGATTGCAAGCATATACAGGGTGACCATCCCTGAAATCCTACATCGGGCTACATGTTAGTAATATTCTAGCGTGTTTATTTTTTTGATTAGACCTAAAAAAAATAAGGTAAACGTTATTTCCAATAATCGACAACAAAAAAAACATAATTACTGTAATTATATTACTCAAGTGAACTGTATACTGTTCACTTGAAATATAACATACACTGGCACACATGATGAAGTCACGTAACAAATTCTACAGTACTCATTTTACAACTTCATTAAACGGTAATTAGCATTTTTATACTGAATATCACATTACTACTATAATGATGTAGCGTAGAATTTCTTGTAATTTTTTTTTTATACTTATGCATCTATTATTTTCAAGTTATAAAAAATGTAAATTAACTAGATAACAGGCGGGCAACAGTCATCCATCACTAACCATATCATCCATACATTTTGGCAGCATATTTTATTTATACGAAAATTGTATAAAATTTTCATATAAATAAAAATAATTCATCATCATCGTAAACGTCGAAAATTCCACCAATACAATTCATATTCATAAATGTAAATAGCTACAGATGTAGTGCATAATGTAAAACGTGTCTTAAATAGCTTGAGTAAGGTGACAGCTGTCATCTCAATACAATTTATAACCTCTAAAATTACGCATTCATTCATTCATTCGTTCATCATTCAAAACGAGATTGGCAATGCTATCGCGAGACGAGACGTGAGCTCCCTGTCCATTCGCGTTCTCGGCCGATGTACCGCCGGCTTAAACATTATGTACTAGCTTTTGCCCGCGGCTTCGCTGGCGTTAGAAAGAGACAAAAAGTAGCCTATGTCACTCTCCATCCCTTCGACTATCTCCACTTAAAAAATCACATCAATTCGTCGCTCCGTTTTGCCGTGATAGACGGACAAACAAACAGACACACACACTTTCCCATTTATAATATTAGTATGGATAACGACACTCGGTTACAGAAAAACAAACAAAACGTGCTGAATTCAGCACAAATTTTATCAAACATAACATGTAACAATAACAAGCTTACGTCTTACAACAGAGAGTAAAGACTCACACGTGCGAATCCACCGTTCATAAATTACGACCGATTTCGATAAGAAAAGTAGAGTGTTTAACTCGGGCGAATGGCACAATTCAGTCTGACTATCGGCGCTCTGGCGCTCAAAATACCTGGACTGAAATAAGTTTCTTTCACCCCATGGTTAACAAATCTACTATATCGAACAACTTTCTAGAATTCCATATTAAGTAGGTACATTAAGGTTCTCTGACCTCATTTTCCTACTTAATTACACAGAAACATTCAAATCTGTCCTTGTATGAACAATAAAAACGTATCGCTAAATAGCCAAATAATAGCAGTCGCAATGCTGATATTCGTCATGGCAGCATTTTTAAATTGTGCAGGTAATATTTTGCTTATTATTTTTATCGGTGACATTTAACCTTACGTATGAGTTCATAAAAATGTTATTTCCGTTATCGTTCATGCCGTATCTATGGTATAAGAAAGATTTAAAAAATGGAAAAGAAGTGTGTATACTTATTTAGAATGTTATCACATAGATGTATATTTTTTTGGTGCTTCACTCTTTACATAGTGATTGTGGGGAAATATTTTTGAGAGAAGACCTCATATGTGAATATAGAGAAAACCCTAGAGATTGTATCGTTTATATAAGGTAAGGTGGGCGAAGATTGAATGGGTTTCTGATGAAATAGACAGTATTGTGTTGAATTCCTTGTAAAATAAAAAAACTATTTGTTTCATTTCGGTTGTCTATATAAGAAGGCATGGGCAAGGACTATATGTTTGTCGGTAAGACAACATACAAATAATAAATTAAATACATTGTTGTCTAAAAAATTTACGGGTTAAGATGTAATGGTCTAAGGATAAGATTGAAATAGTGTCTAAAATCCTTTATACCTTAAATATTACGGGATAAACTTTCCCAGTGACCTAAGGCATACATACCTATAACACATAGGTTTTATAATTTTATTGGATAAGGGGGTTAATCTTTGAATTGATTGATTGTAGCGCTGCAGTACGTCAAGTATACAGCTATTAGTATAATAGCTATGTCACATAAATGTCAGACCATACAATAAGTATGATACTGTCATACCCATTCGGCGGAGAGGTAGGCCTGTCAATTGCTACTCTATTTGCAGCGCTAAAGTCACGCGACAGCAGCAGGGTTGCACGGTTAGCTATTAATTATTATACTTACTAATAGCTGTACACTTGCCGTGCCCCTCCCCGGCAAAAATAGACAGACATCTTTGACGTGACGTCTTATAATTCGATGGAGCCGGCTGCACGCACGAAATAACATGACTCATGCGTTACCTCGCTCTGAGGCGTTCCATTTAAGGCTTGAAGTGCAAGCGAGAGCGCGGAACGAGCGACAAAAAGGCACAATCGGCCTCCGCGTTCGGCAGCGTTCGACATCCGTCTCTCCCTACTTGAGTGAGCGATGCGTCCGCGCCGCGTGGCTTTACTATTCGATCGTTGTCACGTTCAACTACCGTCAGTAAACCGACTTTACAGACAACCGATTTTTTTATAGAAAACTTTGACTTTGTAATCAACCGGCTGTCATTTTTTATACAAAATAGTCTGGCATTTTTGCAGGGGAGGGGCTCGTCAAATGTACAGCTATTCGTACGTTACGTATAAATAGCTATGTCAGATAAACGTCAGTACATACAATGAGTATGAATCTATGTCATACCCATTCGGCAGAGGGGTTAGTCTGGGCTCCGTCTGGTTTATAACTCAAAGATAGAAAATGGCAGTCCAGTTGATTAAAAAGTTAAAGAGGTTAATTTATGGTTCAAATCCTATGTTGGTTATTTAGAAGCGCGCGTTTACTGCCAGGACACTCACGCTACCGGATTCTTCTACCTTGGCTACTCGTGCCCCATCAACTGCTTCAATGTTGTAGCAGCCGTCAAAAGGTTAGTCATTTTAACTATAAAATTCTCGTGATACAACTTATTAAATAATATTAAAACGGGTCACTCACATAATTAAGCCGATTTTCACTCGAGATGTTTCGATCTTTACGAAGATGGTCATCAGGAGCGACCGCGACAGAGGCAAGTCGTGCATTACGGGTTAGCGCCCTCGCTGGCCTGCTACAGCGGGTGGCAGGAGAGGCACAGGGGGCGACACGGCGGACATAGACGTTGTCAAAATCGCTTTTGTCAAACGGGTTGCAAACAACACTCACTACGCCACTCGCTAAGGGCACGTTCACACAGTCCTAACGCGATACCAAAAACCGTATTCCAAGGTTATTATTTTATCGACCCACGGACATTGCGACATTTGCGACAGTAAAAGGTGGATTTAAATAAACGACCGAGATCCGAGACCGAGAATAAATTTTATTCTCGGTCGAGCCTTGAGACCCAAGACCGAGAATTTATAATAATATACGAAAAAACACACGTTTTCCACAAAAGTATGTAATAATCAAAATTACTCTGTTGTTTAATATAGCCAACATTGTATTGTAACAATACATTTAAGCCAAAAAACACGATACACTTTATATTTGGCTTAAAATACTGGTAAGTAGCCACAAATCGCAAAAAGTGTCAAGACGGAAGGTTCGGCCAGAGCCGAGAATCTCGGCCATTTTTGGCAGAGACCGAGACAGAGATGGTGGTAGGACCTAAATGCTTAAGCGGTAACTGCGAGTTGTCTTGTAATCTGTCCAATAGTTAAGTAGTAAGGTGGTTTGTAATTATATGTAAATATCATTAACTTTTCCAGATTAAAACTACTAGATGAACAAAGAATCCGTAGCAGTTACGCCTCCGCAAACTACAGAACTCGTCGCGACGACACATCGCGAAGATTCTACAAAACATGCGAAAACATCTTCAAAAACAAAATGGCCACCGACGAAATACAAAAAGAAATATACCAGTTTCGCGAAAACTGTACAATGTATTTAAGGAAAAATTCTGGATACGCGAATCTAAATTTAAATAAATGCTTTAGGAGAAGTTATAGCAAACATTTTTTAGAAGTTTTAACTATGATATTAAATAAGCATGTACACGGAACGTATAAATTTACAGAGGATATGGCAGAGGTAAATCTTTTTTTTTCGTTCAGAAAGCATAGTATGACCAGCATTATCAACCAGCAGGAATTAACGGAATTGTAATTTGAACATTACCTCCTGAAAATAGTAAGTAGGTTATGAGTTTAAATTAGGAACATCTGTCAAATTCAAGTGGGTGTACTGGGTATTCTATTATCTGTAGATATTAAAGTAATCGATGCGAAATTCAACATGTTTTTAGGGTTGGTAAAAAAGGAACCCTTATGGTATGACTCAGTCTGTCTGTCTGTCACATGGAAATATCTCGAGATTAACTATTTCTTGTTGTTATTCTGTCAAGAGTCAGTCAGTCAGTCAAGAGGGGACAAATGCAGCACTGTTTGTTAGAAGAAACGTTGTAGTATATTCTACTGACATGCTTGGTAGATGGCCCATCATGGAAAGGGAATATAACTGCCAAAAAAAATGTTTTATGAAATTTTATGCCATAAAGCGTGATTTTACAAGTGACCTAGAAAACCATTAACAAGATAAGGTCAATGAACCTGAGTACGATGCAAGTGGAATATTTTCGCAATTCGAAAACAAAATTTACTTAGTATGGAGGAAGGTGTATTTTGATTAGCTGTTCTATGCAAGTTGTTTTTTTTTTCAATTTTGTACTTTCTGAGGGAAAGTACAAAATTTTAAACCATATAAAATCACTGGCATTAAGTAAACAAGTTGTCTTTAGAAACAAGTTGCAATGTGCGCCAAAAATGTGCACACTCGCGATTGAATTAGGTCAATTAAAAAAAGCTTTAGACAGAATATTCGGCGGCCGGATACCCGTTATCCGGTATCCGGTCAAACCACCATTGCATCTCTAGTCAAAACGTAATGTAAGTGACCACGTAATGACCCTCCAGTGCCAGGGCGTGCAACACGCTACGAACGCAGTCGATAACATGGGACAATATGTAGGAAAGGTACCTATAAACGGAGAACCTGATATCGGGTCATTGGCACTGAATGTGTTAAGCTATAATAAACCATTTTTTATTGCAGTTGATCCTAGAAAACATCATACACCAATCAGCCCACAGCAACCAACTAGACATATCGAAATTGCTGCAATTTCTGAAGAGGGCGTTGTTGAAACACAAAATGGTGGCGCATGCGGAGAATATTACGCTGCAGTCGAAGCACTGCTCCCATGTCAATATGCCGGGGTGTTTTTGTAAAACGGGGTATGTACTATGTAGATTGAAAAAGAAACAGTTTGAACTCACGTATGATCCCGTCAGATGATCCGACAACGCAACAACGACGACGCCGGATTGCCCGATCCCGTCTGGGCATTTTCGCGAGATAGATCCAAATACTTTTTTTTTAAACAGGTAAATTTAATGTTTTTCCTACTCATAATCACGAGCTCTTTCGATCGTACTAGGAGAAGAGACCCAATGTTTGTTTTCCATTCCATTACCAGTTTTCAAACACTTTGTGCAGCGGTTACAAAATGGAGAGTGCGTAAAACGTTTGAAACCTTCAAAAAAAAAATTGGATCCCTGGACTCGCAAAAATGCCCGTCTACGTCAGCGCAATCCGTTTCCTGCGCCGGACGCAGTCAGTATTGCCTGTGCCGTGAAGGTGCACTGTCCGACGATGACTGCCCGAAGCAGTCGAAACATGGCATGTTATTGATAACCAGGGCCCGTAATCTTCATGCCGGTTTCGTCATGCGTCACACACAGGATGTTTTAATACGAAATGAGTTAATGACAGATAAAGTCTATCAACGTTCGATTCTAACGTCGAACGTAATTTTGACACTATTAAATTCTTTCAAACGTAAAACCTAAAACATGATGTATGAAGCTTGACGTCATTTGTCTGTCACCGACGTGAAAATTACGGGCCCTGCTGATAACAATACGTGAGTTTTTGGTTGTCGTTTAATCGGCTATCACGCTATGACTGTGAGCCGCTTTCGCACTAACATACTTGTTAAAACGTGACAGCCAAAGTGATATTCAAGCCTAAACCAGCAGGTGTCTATTGACCTTCATCGTTAAAATGAATGGTTTCAACTATAAAATTTTACCGGTTTCAAAAACCACCTTAACTATCGTATACATATTATATATAGATTCCAAAAAACTAACCTCACTCACTCCCTTATTATTTTTAAATCATCTAATTACCTAAAATCATGTTACTTCATTACATCATAGCATTTAAATTAACGGCCTCCTAGCCTAGTTGGTAGTGACCCTGCCTACGAAGCAGGAGGTCCCGGGTTCGAATCCTGGTCAGGGCATTTATTAGTGTTTATCACGAATATTTGTTCCTGAGTTATGGATGTTTTCTATGTATTTAAGTATTCATATGTAACTATTTATTATATACACATACTAGCTTTAACCCGCGGCTTCGCCCGCATACTAAACATAATTTTTAACCGTCATACAAAAAAGGAGGTTATTTTTATTTATTTCACGTCCGCTAAGTTGGATTTGAAAATCGTTGTTGGTTGTTGTTTTCGAAATCAGCGACCCGATAACGACACCCATATCAAATAAAATAGTCGAAACTATTCTTGTTTCCCCTTTTACAAACTTTGGACCATCATTCTACCCCTACTTTGAAAAATCCTATCTTTGTGCACCCCTTCACCTTATAAGTAACCTACGTACCAAATTTGGAATCTCTAGAACCAGAAATAAACATAAAAACGACACCCATATTGATATTTTCAGATTTCAACCCCATCGCACCCCATCAGGGAAGATGGTATCTAACGTCCGCCTCGTTGGATGTTGAAATTGTTATTGTTTTCGAAATCAGCGACCCAATAAATCAGAAAAACGATACCCATGTTGTTTATTTACTATATTACCCCTTTTCCCCCTTTTGTGGGTTGATTTCTCAAAAAACCTAAATTTGCTAAATTTGGAATCTCTAGAAACAGAAATAAACATATAACGACACCCGTAGTGATATTTTTAGATTTCGACCCCATCACGCCCCAACAGGGGAGATGATATTTCACAATCGCCACGTTGGATTTTAAAATCTATGTTGTTTTCGTAATCAGCAACCCGATAAACCCTAAAATCGATACCCATGTTGTTTTTTATACTTTTTCACCCCTTTTCACCCTTTTAGGGGCTGAATTCTCAAAAAACCCAAAACTCGTGTTCACTCATTTATCTTTATAAATACTCCTATAAAGTTTCAAATAGAATAGTCCAACTAATCTTGTTTCCCCATACAAACTTTGGACCCCCAAATCACCCCTTTAGGGGTTGAATTTCAAAAAACCCTTTCTTAGTGCACCTCTGGACTTCATAAGGAACCTAAATTTCAAATTTGGAATCTCTAGGACCAGCGGTTTGGGCTGTGCGTTGATATGTCAGTCAGTCAGTCAGTCAGTTTCTTCTTTTATATATATAGATTGTTGCCTAGTACCCACATCACAAGCCTTATTGATCTTACCGTGGGACTAGGCCGATATGTGTAAGATTGTCCCACAACATTTAAAAAAAGTATTAGCAATAAATAGATATTTTTAGTATTAAATTGCAACGGTTAACACTCACGTATTAACACGTACGTTTAATATCAATATGTCTCACGAAAGTTTAAATTATAAGATATTTTTAGATTGTTTTGTGTTTTAATCAATTTGCATGTTTTGTTACAGGTTCGTCGAGCACTCTGGCCAATGCGTCCAGCCTATAGACTGTCTGACAGGAGACGAAATTAAATTTATATCTCGAGTGCATATATTATAGTCAATTTATATATTTTTGTAAATTACACATATTAAACGTTTTATAAATACAAGTTTTCATCATTTTCACGTTAAATCATTGCATTCGGAAATGTTATGGTTTTAATTACTATTTAAAACGAGATATTTACCATGTACATTTGTTTTAATGAGCTCCCGATATTTCGGCACTGTTACAAGTGCCATGTTCACGGTGTAACTGATTTGCTGCGAGTTTTTATTTTATAAATAAATACCTTCTGAGACCGAAAACCCTACAACCACCAAAGCTATATGGGTTGCCAAAAGTACACAAGGCTAACACTCCTCTGCGACCGATAGTGAGTCAAATTGACTCACCGACGTATGATCTGGCAAAACATGTAGCTAGTGTGTTACAGCCTTTAGTGGGTAAGTCGTCATCGTTTGTGAAAGACTCTAGACATTTTATAGACATACTGCGTTTGAACAATGTGAAAGATGACGAAGTGATGGTCAGTTTTGACGTGGAATCACTGTTCACAAATGTACCGATAGCTGACAGCATCGAAGTCATCAAACGTAGTATTGAGGACAATCAGATTCCTGTGGAATATGTTGAACTGGTGCGTCATTGCCTCATCACGAATTACTTCGTATACCAGGGTGAATACTACCTCCAAATAGACGGCGTGGCGATGGGTAGTCCTGTAGCTCCAGTGGTAGCCAACCTCTGGATGGAATACTTTGAGAAAAGAGCCATTGCCACCGCTCCGCAAGCCGTGAAAGTTTGGAAGAGGTATGTGGACGACATATTTTGTATACTTGAGGGAAATGAGAATGATGTAAAGAATTACGTGGCACATCTGAACAGTATCCATGGGAAAATGCGGTTCACTTATGAAATGGAAAAGGAAAGGATTATTGCATTTCTAGATGTGAAAGTCGGAGTTCGGAATGACGGTTCTCTTAGTCACTCTGTATATAGAAAGCCCACCCACACTGATCGTTACCTGCATGCTAACTCACATCATCACCCCCGTCAACTGCACTCTGTAGTGACGTCACTTACCGACCGCGCATATAACCTATGTGACGAGGAACATTTAAATGAGGAGCTTATACACTTAAGAGACGTTTTGCAGAGAAACGGTTATATTGGGCGGACCATGCCACATAGACGCACTGATACGACGAAGCGCCTGGACTACAGCGTGGAACGACAACCGGCTTTTTTACCATATGTAAAGGGAGTGACAGATAAGGTTGCTAACATTTTAAAGAAGTTCTCGGTAAAAACTATCTTCACCCCTTACAAAAAACTGTCACAACATTTACGGACGCCGAAGGACAGTTTTCCACTTGAACATCCAGGCGTTTACAAGATTGACTGTAGCTGTGGTAGCTCCTACATAGGACAAACTAAGCGTACAATCGCGTGCCGTATAAAGGAGCACATACGAGCGGTTAAAAACAACGAACCTAGAAAATCGGCAGTCGCTGAACATCTTTTGGAGGCAGGAACAAATCACTGGATTGAGTTGCATAACCCTCAGATACTCTCGACAGAAAAGCATTACATACCTAGGATGGTTAAAGAAGCTATAGAAATCCTAAAATACAAAAATTTCAACCGAGAGGACGGGTTTCAACTGTCGAGGGTCTGGCATCCAGTGATTCGGAAATTCAAAAATCCAAAAGTTATTGGTTCGGTAAGAAATGCACCAGTCGATACTGTAAGTGTCGTGTGTCGTGAACGTGATCGAGTTCTAAGTGAGAAAGTAGACGCTAGTAGCGGTAGTGACACCGCGCAAATTAAACGAACCCGTAAGCGGGTAGATCGCTACGGGGTGTGGGTAGACCACAAATAAAATAAAAACTCGCAGCAAATCAGTTACACCGTGAACATGGCACTTGTAACAGTGCCGAAATATCGGGAGCTCATTAAAACAAATGTACATGGTAAATATCTCGTTTTAAATAGTAATTATAGTGTAAATGACCATGTTAGCTTAAAATCTTATATTGTTATGGTTTTGTTTATATACCTCGTTTTTTAGGATGACAGTAATAACGGTCGAATTTGCTTACGTTTTTTCACCTATATCAGTGATCTCTAGAAAATATTAAAGTGAGATTACTTATTTCCATTATTAAATTAATGATCCGATGAAGAAAATAAGAGGCAGATATGCTAGTTTTTAAATCGTTTTCCTTAAAATCACACGTCGACAATCGCGCGATTTACTCTAATCCTAAAAAAACTAAATATAGTATGAGTAAGTACTTTATGCAAAACCAAACCGTCCGTCGTGTAAGTCACAAACTCCAAGGAACCAAGGACACCCCATGGGGTCTCTTGCCATCATCCCTGACCAGTCGGCTCAATCAGAGTAGAGACGTTGATGGTGGCAAAGACCGACGGATTATGTCAGTAAGCGACGCATGTCTCGAAAAACGTGCTTGCACTATTTTTACATTTAAAAAAAAACTTTTAATATGTCGCTGTCGCTGACGCATAGGATGAAAGACTACCTTCTAATTTACTTATTATTAATATAAAAAAAAACATAAGTACTCACTAGAATGTATAAGCTTGTGTGTGTTGAGAGAATATGATGAATTGAAGGCTTTGTCGCACTCCCCACATTTGTATGGTTTTTCACCTGAAAATTATATCATATTAATTATCAATTTACAATCTCGGGGATAATTTTAATCTCGCAAAATATGGCCAGTGTCAGTACTAAAAGTACCGAGGTCGGTTGAAGTAAAAGTTCGGTTAGGTTTATTGATTGATTTGATTTTAATCTATCTTAAACAAAATAAATAAAGAGAAAATATCTTACTTAATTTAACATGCTCTACACAGATTGTTGCTGTCTGTATGTATCTGTATTTTCTAGTATGGACATCGAAGCGTAATCCTGCATGCGGGTCGTATCGCATCAATGAAAGCCTAAAGCAGTGTACCGATTCCTTCTGTAGTACTTTTTCCTAATCGAAATTTGATACTGAATTACACCCCAATAAGATATTATTAACAAACAATTGGTGACTTAGCAACTTAGGTCAATTTAGGTAGTTTTAGCTTATATTGGGCTTTAACGGTCTCCTAGCCTAGTTGGTAACTGAATTACACCCCAATAAGATATTATTAATAAACAATTGGTGACTTAGCAACTTAGGTAGTTTTAGCTTATATTGGGCTTTAACGGTCTCCTAGTTGGTAGTGACCTAGTGACCCTGCCTACGAAGCAGGAGGTCCTGGGTTCAAATCCCGGTCAGGGCATTAATTTGTGCGTTTATCACGAATATTTGTTCCTATTCCGTATTTAAGTACTATATGTATCTATCTATTATACATATATATATCGTCGTCTAGTACAGTCCCACAATATTTAAGATAAGATAAGATAAGATAAACGTTTATTTGCCAAACATTATGTATGTATGTATGTTTAGTTATTTATTTTTATTTATTGGCTCGAAAGGGTCGAGATGGATAAGAAAGACATACCAGTATGTACCAACATGTGACTCTTGAGCTTGCTTCCAAAGTGGAACGCCTTTCCACAAATCTCACACTCATATTTTCTGTCTCGATTGTGTGACACCTGAGGAAAGAGAGGGATGCATATGAGAAACAAAGTAGCCAAGAGGATAATAAATATGAAATAGCATTCAACAAACAAAAACAGCTTCAAACACTAAAGAAACCATAATTTTTATGGTTGGCCTGCAGAAGCTACTAACTAACACGCAGTTTACTCCGAACGCAAAGACAAGTGGAGCGGTGCGGCGCGGCAGAAACAAACCTTCAATGTCTATTGAAGTGTTCTACGTGAGCGATTCTTAGGCGTAAGCGGAGCGGTGCATCACTGATGAATCACCTGGCTCACTTAGGGCATTCATAGAAAAATTGACTTATTAAAAGACACACAAAGCAGAACAAAAACATCAAAAAATGTGAGCCCGAATGATATTAGCGGACAATCTTGCATTATCAAAACTTTCTAGGCTGTTAGCACTAAATTAAACGACACCTTTCAAACAAGACTATAACAAAAATGCTGCAGTTGCAGCGTCAGATTGGGTATCCAGTTCTTTTATTCTATATCTATGGTAACAACGGTTTGTTTCTTCCGCGCTGCTACGCGTTCGCAACTTGATCGCTCACCTAGAACACGACCACTGCGCCGCGCAGCTTCGCGTTCGCGTATCGAACGCCCTTTAGATTTTTTTGACAGGAAAACGTCAAACAAACGCACGGCATTACTGTTCTGTCATTATCTCATACGCCAATAAACACGATGCAATAAGCCACATTGCGAAATAGACACAGGCAGTCCATATGCTAGTTTGCCATTAAAAAGAAATACATATATATTTACCTTGATGTGCCGACTAAGATATTTCTGTGTCTTCCCAGCATAGTTGCAAAGCGTACACTGGTACGGGGTTTCATCTGTATGTGCATAGCTATGGGTGATTAGAGCCCACTTGTTGCCAAATTGCTGTAAAACAATACTTATTAAAGTAAATAAAAAAAACTCCTTCCAGCAACAGTGTAATAGAATCTATCTTCATAGTGCTTTCCTGGCTTAATGCCACAGCTGAGCTAACCTGGGGTCTGTTTTGCAAAATGATATTAAAAAAATGTTTAAAGCCACTGCCATATGACCTTCCAACCCAGATGGAAATGAAGCCTCAATGGGATTAATTTGGTTTTCTGCAATCGGTAAATATTGAATGATATTTCATACAAAAAGTCTTCGGCACAAGCCAGAGTTTGAAACCTCAATGCCTAACCGATGCCAAAAAGCCGCCAATGCTAAAAACAAGCATGAAATAAAAATTCAGAAGTATACTTTCATTTTGGGTCACTGATCTAATTGGGTAATTAACTAAATATTTGTTAGTATTGTTAATACTAGAAAAACAAACCTTAGGGCATGAATCACATTTGAATAAATATCCTTCACTTTTTGCTTTTGTTTTTGTGGCATTTTTACCCTTCTTCTCTGAATTCATGATGTACTGTAAAAAATATAAACAACTTAATTACCTACAAGTAACATATTTAAAGTTAAAGCTTATTTTTTCCGAAAAATAAATCGAGTAACTGTTTAAATTTAGACACAAGCCTCAAAAAACATGTTGCGGATTATTTGCTCTTTAAATAAAATAAAAATATGTAGTTGATTCTAATTTGTAACCCTTTGCACTTAAAAACAATTACTGCCTTATACAGAGAAGAGTGGAAAGAGTTGGAGGAGACCTTGGTGTCCCAAAGACATGCAGATAAATGTTAACATAATTGTGAACACAACATAACACTATTAACAAACAGCTTATGTATAAAACTGTAACTTTATCAGCAATAAAGGTTATTAAGATAGAGATAAGATTAAGGGCTGCCATCTCGGATAATGCTGATACCAAGCAAAAAGTTAAAAATCCCAGATGTTTCATTGAAATAGTATTTAAAACAATTTTCGATTTAGAAATAAATGATTTTGCTAGGTATTGACTTCAACCCAAAAATGATTGTTTACCCCGGATAAATTTAAAAATCTGGCCCAGATGCTCCATGGATGGACTCCAAACTGGGATAAAGCTGAAGAAACATGGACAAGTGGCAGCCCTACCTCTATCACTCTTGCATATTCATGTGATAAAGAAGCAAATAAACGAACAAATTAATGAAGTGGTTTGTGCTACTATTCAGACAGACATCAAATTTGATTAACCAAATGACCAATTGCTGGCATTCGGGCACTCCAAAGGTTAAGTAAGAATCAGCAGAGGGGTAGGCAGCCTATGCTGTAAAACCATCTAAACTATGGTCCAAAATGAACTCTAATACCTTTATATTGAAGTGACTATTATATGAAGACAAGACAATTGTAGATTCTAGAATAAACTCACACAATATATATAAGAACTTATTGGTATTGATGCTTCATTACCATAGTTCAAATAGAACTGGACCATAGTTAGCTGGTTTTATTGTACCTCATACGATAGAAGCGTTCAGTAAGAACAATTTACATAAAATAGAGGGTATATTGTATAAGTAATAAAAAACTGCAAGATAAAATATGCGTTCAGGCCAACAAATATAAGTGAATCCATAATTACAAACTGATATTGATAACTACAATTGGCAGGGCATTTGTTATATTTTAAAGCGAAGATGGATATGTAAATATATCTTACGAATTCACATACCTTACGAATTACATTGACGTTTTTATTTGTTGAGTTTCAGTGTTTCAACTTCATTGTTTGATACGGAATCAGCGTGATAGTGTAGTTTTGCGATAGATACGTTTTTATGTATTGCAAAAGCATCGAAAATTAAGCGTAAAACCAAAATCGAAAAATTTGTTTTGATTTCGACAGTGACACTTGATGCTTTTTTTATTTTGACAGTTTGAAGCTGTGTTTTTGCAGGAATTTCAATCTTCAAAAGAGCTTTTACACGGTCACTAAATTGTTTGGACTACCGACCAAGGTCACAGTGGCTTGGGACTCTCGCGAGGTATGCTGGCGGATGTGTAGCGTTTATTTCTCAAACTAGTCCAGTTTCGATATGGCAACACTAACACTGACAGTTTAAACTAGTATTACATGACACGTTTTTTAGGGGCCGATCAGCCGTCTCGCCCCAAGTAATTACCAAGAGGGCACGTAGGGACCCACGGGAACGGCAGACGCAGGCTAAAATTGGGTCCAAAAACGTGTCATGTAATACTAGCTTCAGTGTCAGTCATGTCAGTGTTATCTTGCGACTTGCGATACAGCATTTGGCATTGGCATCAATTTTCCAATATACAACAATTAGATTAACTACAACCGTTATGTCCTTATTTTTCACATCGCGAGAATATCGACTGATAAATGCTAGTAAGCGGAAGAAATATGGGTCGGACGAAGACAATGCAGAGGTAGGGCCGATGAAATCATGCACTTGGTGTACCGATGAGTATGAAAGCGAAACTGAACTCCATGTCCATAAAAAAGTTAAACATCGCGAGGAAGTAACCAAGATACTGTTACTGAAGACAAGCTGCAAGGTAAGACATTTTTCTCCTTAACTTGCAAGGTATATACCACTTAACTTCGGCAGGTTGCAAGATTGTTTTCAATGTTGATCAAAAATAAAGCCTTTTTTTCCATAGATCCATACCATTGCCTAACTTATAGGTATTATAGTTCAGTAGCAAGTTACATGGTTTAAAGGTACCTCTTTTGGGTATTGTGAGAAAAACATTTTTTTTGTTCTGATTTTGTGTTTGTCTTATTTATTTATCCTCCATTCCGTTTGTAACAATTGAATAAAAGAGATGACTTAGATTTTGTAATTTGCGGTTAGGTACCAGCATTTTTTTTACCATTAACATTGCTTAATCCCCAGATATGCATAGTTGAATTTGAAAATTTAGAGGAACTAATGAAGCACACAAAATCGGTCCACCTACTAAGCTCCGAAGATGCCGAGCATGTTCACCGCGAACTCTTCATCTGCGACATCTGCCACCACATGTTCTTCAACAAGATGCTGCTTGAGCTCCACATGCAATACATGCACGACCCGCTTATAAAGTACAAAGGCTCCGGATCATGCCCCAAATGCTCCAAGAAAATCATGCTTCGACACACATGGTTTCATTTCCAACGGCATTCAATACAAAGTGTCGCCTGCTGTAAAATATGTTTGAAAAAGTGCAAAAACCGCGAAGATTTACAAGAACATTTAAAAACACATCCGAATTACTATAACTGTACTATGTGTGGGTATGAAAGTAAAGTCAAAGACAGTTTTACAACGCATATGCAAGCACACAACAGTAATCTTCATTTAAGTGGAAATATAGGGATTGAATTAAGTGCGATGTCAAGATGTTTCGCTCCGAGGAAATATGCGAAACAGACTAATTCTCACACTGGTATTAAAGGGCTTCGTTTGTATGGTCTAGTTGTGTGTGTGCTGTGCCGAGGGCTATGTAGACCAGATGAAAAAGCTGCACATATAGCGAAGTACCATTTAGTGGACATAGTAGCTACAAAGAAAGAGTATAAGTGTGTGTGCGGTGAACAGTTTTTTAACAAGGTTTTGTTGAAGCATCATGTGTTTAAGTTGAAAGGGGACCATAAAGAAGAGTCATAGTATAAGGTTAATTTGTTCAATTATGGACAAATAAAACAAGGCCTGGAAATCTCTATACAAAAGCGGGTACCTCCAAATTGAAAACAAGATGTTGCAAATTGCAGGGTTTGGGACTTTTCTTTTAAATCTCCAAATAGTCCAATATTTTAAATTATTTTATATTCTTTATCTCTCATTTGGGTAGCAACGTCATATTATTAAATAGTCCCATTAACAATGAACTAATAAACCAAAGAACGAAAAAAATACTGTTCCTTTTGTGGAGAAGGTATCACTAACATAGATATTAGTATATTGGCGATGTTCTCCCAAGGAACGAACAAAAGACAACCGGTTCCGTGTAAATATATAAGAAAGAGATATATATATATATATATATATATATATATATATATATATATATATATATATACTGTAGAGCTGACTGTTTATGCTGCCGGTGTACTTTTCATAGAGAATCACTCGCCCGCGTCGAAATTTCGCGACTCGATGATCGCCGGTCGCTCGTGGGTCGCCGTGCCTATTTTTATTTGTCCATAGTTTTAGTCAATGGCCTGTTCTTAGGCAACGTAACAAATTACAATTTATCTGAGAAAATTATGTATTAGAATAATCACACTCGACTTTTCACCATCGCACCGAACACTTGCATATTGGAGTGACAAAGAGGTTTTCCCATCAATGACAATTTTCGATGTTCGTGGTAGGCGGTTGTCCAACAGGAACCACGCGAATGAATTTTCAGATTGATCAAGATGTTTGATTACAGTGTAAGTTTTTCCTCGAACTCGTAACAAAGTTGTGTTTTGCTCACTGTTTTCGCAGTTTTTTTGAGCTGGTGTTCTTCAAATCTTGGTTCCTTGTTACATTGGATTGCTTACACGTTAATTTTATTCTGTAGGTACGAAGTGTACAGCTTTCCTCAACATTGTAGTAATATAGAACCTTCTTTATTTATAAGACATTGTTAAAATAGGTAATTTTTAAATGTTCTACATTTAGTACTAAGTTATATATATTTTTATTATACAATAAATGATTGACAATCAAGTTTTATTTTTCACTTGCGACCCGCCCCGGCTTCGCACGGGTTATTATTATACATATAAACCTTCCTCTTGAATCACACTATTTATTAAAAAAAAGCGCATCAAAATCCGTTGCGTAGTTTTAAAGATTTAAGCATAGGGATATAGGGACAGAGAAAGCGACTTTGTTTTATACTATGTAGTGATTTTGTTGTTATTTTACTAGTCACGGAGTTAAAAGATAATGTTTTGAAATATATAATTCGAATTATCTATAGCCCACCCGATTTTTGTTGGTTGTAATGAGTCATCATCATCATATCCGCCATAAGACGTCCACTGCTGAACATAAGCCTCTCCCTTGGACCTCCATATGTACCGGTTGGAAGCGACCTGTATCGTATCCAGCGTCTCCGGCGACCTTCATAAGGTCATCTGTCCATCTTGTGGGTGGATGATGGGCGATGATAAGGGGCGTAGTTATGAGTAAGAGGGGTTACGCAATACTGCCATCTCTTTCTGCTGTATAGCTACGTCCCGTGTAATGGCCCAATGTGTGGAGCGGCCATTATAGTTTCGTCATGTCTGTCTTCGGATAGTCTCAGTGACCATTTAGGTACTAAACTCGCCGTCAATTTAACTTGCTAAATATTGATCGTAATAACCTGACCTTTTTAGTTTCTCCAAGATGTAGTGTTTGCTGAGGTAGTGTGAAAATACAATGAGAAATAGTGACGAAACATGTGAATCAGGTCAGAAATAAAAGTACGATAATTTATTGGCAAGATTGTTTATTCCAATAGATAATAAGCGATCCTCTCTCAAATACACATTACACACACCTACATATATAGGTACAGATTGGAACAATTTTTGGAGGTACCCAGGTGTAGTAAACAGCTTTCTTATAAGCTTCAGTTCCGTCCAGACAGGACAATGAAATTGGTCAATTTGTTCACTTTGGCTTTCATCACAATCTACAAATACACATTTTATAGCGGTTCTACACTCGCGTAGGCACAGCGGAACAGCAGCCTGTCTTGCTGTGTTTCGGCGAGTGTACAGCCGCTAGTCAGGGTCGCCATGAATTCATAATCTTAATTCATGACGCATTGCATACAATTTAGCGCCTCATCAATTTGTGCAATTTCATAGTCCTGTCTGGACGGGCCTGTAATTCACTGACTTTTGTGTACGATTGTACGCAATACACAAAAGTCGGCGTAAATTTATTTACTTATGTTGGAGGTGCCATCCATAGGCTACGGTGGCCGCTTTCCATCAAGCGGGCCGCATGCTTGTTTGCCAGCATCGTGGTATTAAAAAAATGTTGTATTTCGTACAACATTTGAGGTCAACAAACCCGTAATGACCAAATATTAGACATTTAAGAATAATCAACATGGAGATTTCCCATACTTGATTATTGTATGGAAAAGTTAAATAATCATATGCAATTTTTACGACAGTTAATCCTATTTTGTTCAAGGGCCATAATTTTTGTATTCTGTAGACATCGCAAGCAGAGGCCAGAATTCCTATGTTGGGTTTAATCTTAAAATACAAATATATAAAAAAATCAAGTGACCAGAAAATTCAAAATGCACCATACTGTAATCAAATACAATCACATTTACTTATCATCATAAATTATTTTAAAAAATACGTGTAAAGTAGACCATAATATTCATAATACAAAGTGTAATAAGATTATCCTACTAGGCCAACCTTCCATACAATTTTTTGGCGCATTATTTTTTTCGTTATCAACATACAATACTGATAGCATGTTCGCTACACCCTGTATTATAATTTATATTGAAAAAAAAATGTTACCGACCACAATGCTTAGAAATTCAAAATATTTTAACGAACTGTAAAAAATTAGTTTTTAATACTTAAACTATTTTATTTGTGTGCATTTTAGCCGCAAATTTGACAACTAAATCGACACATTAAAAAAAGGCTATTTCGGCTCCCGCCCCGTATCATCATCATTACGTAATCCAGCTGTAAAATTTTGGCCAGAAATGGGGTACTTTACACATATTTTTATTTATTTTTTGTAACATAAACATATTCTTAAATAATAGGAAACTTAGTTTTGAACTGTAGTTTACTAATACCCAATACATCATTAGTATAAACATTTACTAACAGAGTTTAATGCGGTATTAAATTTAAGAGAACTTTGTTCCCAGCATAAATTATGTAACAAAAATGCTGGTGACATGATCACGGGCGTAATCAATATCGTATTGTATGGAAAGTTGGCTTATTAGGACGACATTACATTAACATTTTTTTAAAATAGTTTTTCCGAATCTTGACTACTTTTCTGATTACGCCCCTATACAGATCACCAGAATTTTTGATACACCTTGTATAATTACTAATTAAGTAATTTACAAATGTAGCAATTTACTTATCCCACAAAAATACTCGTACGAATATAATAAATATACATAGTGTAATTGCCAATGATTAATATGAATATGTTTCCTGAATAAAAAAGATAAACCCTATAATAATTAATAATACGTTTGATAGGATGTAACTGATGGCTGCTCCACGCAATGGGCCATGATGGGCGTTGATAAGGGACGCAGTTATGAGTAAGAGGGGTTACGCAATACTGCCATCTCGTTCTGCTGTCCCTACGTCCCGTATAATGGCCCATGATGGCCCATTGTGTGGAGCGGCCATACGACGTTGGCCTATTGCGTTTCTATAGTTCGATAGATCGCCACGACAAATTGTGATGAAATTACTACATCCGTAGATCGCTTTACAAACCATTTTTAGTCTTTTTCTAGCGAAAATACGTGACAAGACCGAGCAGCAAGGAGTTAGCAAGGAGTGGGAGGGACCCCGTTCCCATTCCTCTTGCTAATAAGCACAAAGCGTGCAAGTAATGAGCATGTGTAACAGTAACTTTATATTTATACAGTTTCTAAACTTTATTAGTCTTTGGTAACAATTCCGACACCCATATGCTTAAAGCGTGTTTACATGGGGCGATAATCGGGTCCCGATTTTCGAACTCACCCCGTGTAATCGAAGGAAAGGAAGCGAGGGAACGTCAGGGGCAGGCGATAATCGGCCCCGACGAATCGCGTTATGTAATATCCGCTTAAACTAATTCTTATTACTTCTAAAAAGTTCACATTAACATTAAACGACGATGAAGATGATTTTTGACGTCCGTAGTTCGGATAATCGAGGTTCTACTGCAGTCGTATTGCGCATGCTCTATCTCTCACGTGTGTTTTAACTCGAGTTATACGCGTGATTCAACTATTTCCTGTCCCGTCAGCCGGGGGACAAATGCTGCCCAGTTGCTTAGAAGAAACGTAGTATGTATTGTTCATGGAAAGGGAATATAACTACCAAAAAAATCATTTTAAAAGTGACCCAGGAGACCTTAATTATGACAACTAGTGACAATGAATTGTTGATTAACCCATCTAGTTACATATGAAATAGAGTTAAATTTAATTTGTTAAAAAATCTAACGAAACAAAATCGGTAAAGTTTGTAGGGCCAATGAAAATGGCGCCTATCATAAATTGTCTATGGAAACCAAACCTCGCGCCATGTTTATCACTTTTTTGACCTCCTTTTTTTAAGGAACCTATAAACTTTACCGAGTTTTACAGAAACAGATTGATGCAACTTTTATAGTTGCATTAATCTGTCCTCGATGAATTCACAAAGTTTGTAGATTCCTTAAAGCTAGTAATGTCAATGAAAATGGCGCCTAGCAAAAATTGTCTATGGCTGACTCACATCTGCACGCCACCACGAACATCGAAAATTGGCATTGACGGGAAAATCTCTTTGTCACTCCAATATGTAAGTGTGACGGAGACGGAGGTACAAATCCGCAATCGTTCGATTTTCGTGGTATCGGCCCTGTTTTTGACAAAAGTAAATTCTTCTATTGTGTTCATGATTTACCCGAACAAACAACTGCTGGCAACACTGTGGTCCTCCTTGCCTCTATGCCTGTCTCTGTTGTCCTTGTACTGGGAGTAGCCGCCGCCCAGGATGCCCAGTAGAATGATGAGCCCAATGAGAGTGTTGGATTTGAATTTGGATGCGCAATCGGCAGGGTTGTCGGGGTTTAGGGTGTATATCTGGAAATATTAAAGAAAATACTGCAAATAGGTAATTAAAAGTATAGTTAGTTTGCGAAAATTTCCATTTTCTAATTAAATTACGGAAATAAAAATGTCACCGTTGGGTTCTGTCTATAAATTTGACTAGTCTAGCTTATAAATTGAAAGAGATGTCATATACTACAGAAAAAGTGACCATGGCCCCCAGTGCCCAGGGCTGGGATCGAACCAGCGTCCTCCTGCTTTCGCGGCAGACGCCCTCACCACTAGGCCACCCGACCACAGCGACCAGAGTCCGAATTTCCTAAGTATATGCAATCCTTTCTTATTTTGTAGTCTAGCTCTTAATAGAGCCGTAGGGCTGACTAGGGCTTCATTCTCAGCTGAAGTCCCGCATCCTGCAGGCCTAGGGCTCCGTTAACCCGTCCGACTCCACTTATCAACCCGCATGTTACGTGACACCAGGCAACGGCGACTAAACAGCGGTTGACCGCTATGGCTCCGCTGTCGTTTCCACTCACCTGCCGTCCCGCATGTAACGTCGCCGCCGCAACAGCGACGTGGTACGGCCACTGGAGCCCCGCGCCCGCGCCGGCGGCGAGCAGGCAGCCCGAGCTGAGCGCTAGGGCTCCGCTGAGGGCCGGCTTGGTGGCCGAGCCGAATGTGAGCGCGGTGGATTTCATGCCAATACGCGCGTCGTCCATTTTGTCCTACGAATAAATGTTGTATTCTCATTATCACATTTAGGTAAACAATAGAGAAGTATTGCTGGCCATTTTTTTCAGTTGTCCTCAGTTGTTTTCTATTCAGAATTGCGACCTCTTTCGATTCAAATATGAAAAAAAAATTACCCAAAGGAGCATGTGCAAATTAGCCCCAAACCCTACAGAGCTGAGAGTTATCTCATTTGATAGGTATTTTCATTCACTTATTTTCTTTATATGGACACCAAGCTGAATTCCATTGCAGAACTGGGATATTTAGACTTCTGTCAGTCAATAATTGGTACATTTTCCCATGGTCCTTTTCCATACTTTCCATTTCGTTACTGCCATACAAAGTTTATAAAAAAATGGCAACAGAGTAGAATAAAAAAATAGGAGACTTTTTTTCCTTCTAAGATCGAAAGAGCTCGTGATTCTGAGTACAAATCAGATAAAAAATTCCAAATGAAAAAAGTGGTGGGGACAATTTTGCAAAAAAAAATGGAGTCTGCCTAAGTTAAGTTTCCATAGATTTTGTTTGTTTGTTTGTAAGCACTTTATTGTACACAAATATAGTAAAAATAAACATTTTGATAAGAACAAAGGTACAAAGGCGAGCTTATCCCTATAAGGGATCTCTTCCAGCTAACCTTTGAGTAATTGAGAGGAGAATCTTCGAGTTCTAGATAGACAAACAACAAATACAATAATGTACAAAACAACAAGGAAGTACTTAAGTACGTAAAATACAACAAGTTATAATAAATTACGTATATATTTATATATAACAATAATAATAGTATATATCTACATTTATACATAATATATATATAAGATAACTTATATGCATAATATGAACGACAAATAAAATGTGTTGCTCTGTAAACAAAAGTATTTATTTAATCAGTAGTTCTATAAGCACTACATACATTTCTAAATAAATAACAACTAAAACACATACCTGTAAACAAAAGAAACGACATTTAATGTTTAGTCGTCCATCTGTAGGTTGTTGCACTAGTTTTAAATAAACTTAAACATTTTACTTTGCTAAATAATTTTCTTTTAGCTTTCATTTATGACATGACATGATATGTCAGTTCCGACAGCCGTGCATCAATCGAGCTCGGCTGCGGCCAGATATGAAAAATAAAAAGTATGAATACTTTTTACATCTCCCCCCCAAGGAAAGACAATTTTAAAGAAAAAATAAAACCATTGACTATGAATCGTCTCCAGTTTCTTCTCTTTCTTCTTCTGTTATTGGAACTGGAATAAGTTTCGTTATATGGAAAATATTAGACTCTGCTTTTTTGTGACCAACATCTATTTTGTATATCGAGTCAGAGATCTTTTCAACAACTTGATAGGGACCAATTTTCAGCTCATCCAATTTCTTCCTATTCATCTTGTTTCCGTTTTCCACATATACCAAATCTCCTACATGAAATATATGTTTTTTACGGTTCTTATCGAACATTTTTTTATTGTAGGCATGGGATTTTAATGTGTTTTCAAATGCTAGTTCTCTGTCTTTAATCCAGTTACTTTGCAATTCTTGTTTAAGCTCAGTTGGCAAAATTCTGTCATCCGTACCGTTCATGAGGTAAGATGGAGAGAAGCCAGTGACTGAATGTTTTGTTTTATTATAATTTTTGACACATTCTTGCGCTATTGTGGCCCAAGCTCGTTTTTCTTCTTTTTCGTTGATTTTGCATCTGATCTTGTTTACTAATGTCTGATTTAGGCGTTCATTCAATCCGTTAGAAAAAGGCGCATTAACAGCTGTAAATATTATAGTTATGTTCATATTCTGTAAATAATTCTTGAATTCCTTAGAATTAATCCCGGGATATTGGTCAGAAAGAATTAAACCAATTTTATTAAATTCTGCCACCTTATTTACTAGTTTTATAAAATCATCTGCATTTTGAGTTTTTGATGCTAGGATATACGCATATCTGGTATAGTGATCCACTAGCAAATGTAGATATTTTTTTGTAGATCTCGAACCTCCAAATCCTCCAATTGTATCTATTGACATAATTTCAAAAGGCTTTGTTGCCGGACCTAAATGAGACATTAGTCCAAATTTGTCTTTACCTCTTGATTTATTTTTTATACAAATGTTACAGCTTGTACATACTCTCTTAATATTCTTAGTCAAATTTTTAGCCGTATATAACGGACTAATAGTATTTTGCATTTGTCCTGCTCCAATGTGGCATAAATCTTCGTGTATCATTTTCATAAGTATAATGCTAAATTTTTCCGATAGTATAATTTTTTCTTTTGTCTTAATCTTTTCAAAGTATACGTTATGTTTTTTTATTAAGTGTTGTTTTTTATTTTGTACTTCTGGGTTCTGGTCTTGATCTCTCAAAATATCCTCAAGTTTTATTACATTTACTACTTTTAATTGTTCATCCATATTTTGATTACACTCTAAAACCGGATTCCTGCTTAAACAGTCTGCTTCCAAGTTAGTTCTTCCTGGAGCATATTTAATTTGAAAGTCATATTGTGACAGATAATATGTTAAGTCACCCAGTTCTTCATCAGTTCTAGATTTTAAGTTCATATTTTCCAAAGGTTTGTGATCTGAAAACACTGTGAATGATTTGCCCAGTAACCAGTACTGCCAATATTTAACAGCCTCCTTAATAGCTAAACACTCTAAGTATATTGCCTTTTTTTTCTTTTGTGCTTCATTCAGCTTTTTGGAAAAGTAAGCAACTGGCTTTTCCTTTCCGTTAGGTTGTGTCTGCTTTAAAATAGCTCCTATACCTTCTAATGAAGCGTCAGTGTAAATAATTATTGGCAAATTTTGATCAAATATTTCTAATATTGGTTGTGAACATAGCTGATTTTTTATTGCTTCAAATGCTTTTTGGCATTCTTCTGACCATAAAAATGCTTGATTTTTCCGTAATAAATTATGTAGCGGTTCTAATATTATTGCACTTCTTGGTATGTACTCGTGATAGAAATTGATCTTTCCTAGAAATTGCCTTATATTTTTTTGAGTCTTTGGTACAGGAAAGTTTTTTATTGATATTAGATTATCTTTCACTGGTTGAATCGAGTTGTTTTGGATTACATGACCTAAATATTTGACTGAGTTCGATGCAAACGTACATTTCGTAAATTTTAATCTAAATCCTTCAATCTGTATTGCTTCTAACAATTGTGTCAAGTGATCAATGTGTTCTGTGAACGTTCTAGAAAATATGAGGATATCATCTATATAGTTAACAGCAAATGCAGTAAGGTTGTGTTTTCTCAGAACGTTACTTAATACCCTCTGAAATATTGCTGGGGAGGTCTTTAGCCCGAACGGTAGAACTGTCCATTGAAAGTGTCCTTCTTGTGTCACAAATCCCGTCTTCTTTCTATCTTCTATACGTAATGGAATAGACCAAAATGCAGAATTAATATCTAGAGTAGAAAAGTAGCTACAATTCCTGGTTTTTAACATTAAGTCATCTATTAATGGAAAAGGCTGAGCTTGTGGGACTACAATTTTGTTCAAATCTCTGAAGTCTATGCACAGTCTAGTTTTTTTGTTATCCTCTTTCTTAAATGCTAGCGTTACTGGTGCAGCAAATGGGCTATAGGATTCTTCTATTAATTTATTATCTAATAGTTTTGCAATTTGTTCCTCTATCTCTTTTTTGTCTTCCTCAGTGCATCTATAGGGTCTCTTACAGCAGTACTTATCTACTAATAAATCTATTCTTGCTTCATAATCATTAACTGTGCCAATATCGTACTTGTGTTTTGCAAATACAGATTTATATTTATTTATTAATGAATTTATCTCAGCTTTTTCATCTCCATTCAAATGTTCTATGTTCATTTCAAAATCTTCTACCTTTACATTTTCGTTGAAGTTTATTTTTTGTTTAATAATACATTGAGATTCATTAATTTTGTTTATATCCGTAGTATTCTTTTTAGTTTTGTCATGGATAATATCTTCTTCATTTATATTAATTTCGTTTTTCTTTTGGGATATTTGTAAATTTTCGTCTTGTTTTAATCTGAACGTTTTTATCAAGTCCAATCCGATCAAAAAGTCATACTTAAAATTTTCTGACGTTTCTTCATCCATAATATCTACATCGACATTGTCCTCCAGTTCAAATATTTTTATTCTTAAATTTGTCAAACCTTTTGTCCTTTTAACACCACTAATTGTAATTAAATTTGTTTCATTCAAACTATTTCCTTTTCCTTTTAGCTTTAAATACTTTGAATTAATAACAGAAATGTTTGAACCTGAGTCGTAAAGTGCATTTAATTCCAATTTATCATTTACTAACAGTTTGACATATATTAATGGTGTTATTATTCGTTTTTTTGATACTCTTCTTTCAATTCAGCTTCAATCACTGAATTATTTACATTTCTTGTATAATTCTTAGTAATCTTATTCTCATCTTTTGTTCTAAACCAGCATAAGGCTTCTGGGTGGTAACGAATACCTTTATCTAATTGTTCACAAATCTTACATGGCTTTATATCGTCTTTCTTGTTGCTAGTTTTCATGTTTCCAAAGTTACTCTTAACGATGTAACTTTTCCTATTTACCATATGTTCCAACTTGCTGACCTCATTAAATAAATCAACAGTATCATTTAATGCTTCTCTGTCTATTTTGTTCATTACGTATTCCGGCAAACCAAATGCAATCAGATCCACCAATATGCCAGAATCAATCGATTTTCTCATTTCTAATAATAATTTTTCTTTTTTAATAGCATAGTCCAGCAGTGAACCATCTTTATATTTAAATAGCATTGCATTCGTTACTGAGTTCCACCCTTTATTGGTGAATGACTCGCAAAATTTACTTTTCCATTGAGACCAATCAGCTTCCATTGTTAATTTTATTATCATTGAACTAAACCAGTCAGTACAACTCTTATCCATGAATAACCTCAAGATCTCAACTTTTTTTTCGTCTGGTATTTGAAAACGTACGCATTCCTTTTCGAAAATATCCATCCACTGTACAGCATTCGAGTTTTTGGTTGAAAATTTCTCAATAACAAACTTCTCGGCAATATTTTTCAGACTCTGCTGACGGTTTTCTTGGGTATTCTCGATTAATTTTACTAATAATTTTTCCAAAACATCGGTTTCTTTTTGTTGTGCGGGGATATTTTGTTCTTGGTTCAATTCCTCTAGATAGCGATCTGCGAACTGTATATTATCATCTTCGTCAATATAATTTTTTTTAAGTTCCTCCGTCATAGTTATCCACACTCTTCTTGTCTGATACCTTTTAGTTAAACAATTTTTAATTTTGCTGTAAGCGCTCGTTTTCAGTATTTCTTTGTGATAACCGACTGATTGTAATTCCTCCGGTATAGCATAGGTTTTATTATCAGCTGTAGTTATAGAAGTGATGCAATAAACATTTGACTTACCATCACTTCCCGGCAAAATAGTAAATTCAAATCGAAGTTTCTCCATTTTGGCTCGACTTAATGACAAAAATGTCGTTTTATAAGATAACTTATATGCATAATATGAACGACAAATAAAATGTGTTGCTCTGTAAACAAAAGTATTTATTTAATCAGTAGTTCTATAAGCACTACATACATTTCTAAATAAATAACAACTAAAACACATACCTGTAAACAAAAGAAACGACATTTAATGTTTAGTCGTCCATCTGTAGGTTGTTGCACTAGTTTTAAATAAACTTAAACATTTTACTTTGCTAAATAATTTTCTTTTAGCTTTCATTTATGACATGACATGATATGTCAGTTCCGACAGCCGTGCATCAATCGAGCTCGGCTGCGGCCAGATATGAAAAATAAAAAGTATGAATACTTTTTACATATATCTACTAAATACATACATAAATATATATATATATAGCACAAATGAACAAATATTACTATGCCAGTTCTCAATTATTTGAAACTTGGTTGGAGAGCCACAGTCTTTTCAGATTATCTTTAAATGATGCCACAGACTGAGATTGTCTGATGGACAAGGGTAACTCATTCCACAGCTTAACAGCGCGTACTGTGAAAGATTTTGCGTAAGTAAGCGTCTTGTTACCAGGAATAGCCAATTTTAAATTAGTACTTGAGCGTAAGCGGTGATCACTACCCTCCGCTAGATAGTTAAATCGCTCAATTAAGTAAGGTGGAGAAGTAGGGGTAAAGAGTATGTTGAAAAGTAATGACAGGACATGCACATCTCTGCGTCGTCGGATCGGTAGCCAGCCGAATTGGGATCGAAATTTAGAAATGTGGTCGTACTTACGGAGGCCAAATATGTACCTGATACAAACATTTTGCAGACGTTCAACTTTATCGAGGAGTTCTTCACTAACTCCTTCCTACATCCTTCCTCCCTACATGTAAGTCCCAATTCTATTTTTAATAAAATGTAAATATTTGTAACTTTGTAATAATATTTTATTTAAAATTTTAATAATTTAATTGTTAATTTAATTTATTTTGGTATTTTATTTTATGTTTTAAATTTTCAAATTTTAATTCTCATGACATTTAATTTTTAATATTATGTAATCAATTTTAATTTAAATTTTTATAATTTTAATTGTAATTTTCATTGTAATTTTAACTGTAGTAATAGGTAGATTAATGATAGCAATATTTCTATGGAACGTGGTCTTCCGAAATAAATGAATTTTATTTTTATTTTTTTATTTTTAAGGTCTAAAAATGCAATGTCACCATAATCAAGGATAGGAAGTAATAGAGATTGGGCCAGAGTCATTTTGGTATGCAGAGGTAGAAAATTCTGCAGGCGTCTGAGCGAGTGGAGGGATCCGAAAATTTTTTTGCTCACCTCCGCAATATGAGGAGACCAAGACAGCGTCTCATCCATGGTGACACCTAAATTCCGGACAGTAGAGGAGAGGGGGATGGGAGTTCCATCAAAAAGAATGTCAGGTATCACCATTTCAGAGAGCCTGCCTGTAAAATAGGGAAATCCAATAACAATCGCTTGCGATTTCTTAGCGTTAACCTTTAATCCAAATTTACCGGCCCAGTCACGAATGCACTCCAGATCCGCATTCACCTTATCGACCAATAAGGTAACTTCCTCTATACTCCCCGCTGCATAAATCTGTAGGTCGTCCGCGTAAAGGTGGTACGATGATGTAAGTCCCGCAGTGATACCATTAATAAAAATGGAGAAAAGAAGTGGAGAAAGCACGCCTCCTTGCGGGACGCCAGCGGAAAGCTCACACCAGTCGGACGCCTTGTCACCCACCCTGACACGCTGGCGTCTGCCAAAAAGGTAGCTACGGAACCACGACAAAGCGGATTGAGAGACGTTAAGGGTGCTGAGAATACCTAAAAGAATTTCGAAGTCCACAGTATTGAAGGCACTGCTAAAGTCCAGGAGAACAAGAACAGTAACCTTTCTGCACTCGATATTGAAGCGAATGTCGTCGGTGACTTTAACCAAAGCAGTGACTGTGCTATGCCCGGGGCGGAATCCAGATTGGAAAGAGTTAATTAAGGAGTTTCTATTGAGATGTGACAGAAGGCGACGGTTAACGTAATGTTCAATAATTTTTGATAAAATAGGAAGAATAGAGATAGGCCGATATTGAGAAAAACAAGTAGGATTGGGGGTTTTAGGAAGAGGAATGACATTGGCATATTTCCAGGATGCCGGAAATGAACAAGAGGAAAATGAGAAATTTATGATACTAGAGAGGATTGGGGAAATGAGGTCCGCTACGAGCATAAGCATGTCTACACTAAGATTATCCTCACCGACGGCCTTCGTCTTAATAGATTTAAGGATATTGAGTGTCTCTTGTGCCGAAATACATTCAAAAGAGAAAGTTTTTATGTTACGGTGTCCAGTAGCAGCGAGAAGCGTTAATGTTGTTTTCTTAATAGAAGGGTCAAGGGTAACTGGGGAGGAACTAAAATGTCTGTTAATGCCATTTAAATCTAAAAAACTAGAGGTGTTTGGTTGTGATTTGCCCACCCCAAGTGACTTCAGAAAACTCCACAATTTAGAGGGGGGGCATTCCTCAATGGAACTATGGATGTAGCGACGTCTAGCTTCCCTACAGATTTTATTGCAGCGGTTACGTAACGAGATATACCGCAAATTGTTACTGACCGAAGGATCTTGCCGCAGTCTAATACGAGCTCGGTCACGCTTAGCCATTTCCTGCTTGATTTCCGGCGTAAGCCAAGGCGCAGGGAAATGCTTCACACGTATTGGTCTTAAGGGGGCATGTTTATCAAAAGATTTCATAGCACAGACTGTTAAAGTGTTAAATAAAGTCATAAGTTCATAGAAGTTTGACGTTTAAAATAACACTTAAAGTTTGACACTCCATTTGCTTGGTAGAGATTAACGTGGTTTACTCTACCCCCATGAAAAATCATTTATGATCCGCCAAACAACACAGAAAGGGGAGTCGGCATACGTACTGTTTCCCCCTGGCGAAGTACAAGCCCAAATGGCCATACGAGCGTCTGTGTTGTAAGGTTGTAACTAGTCCGTACACAAAAATAGATCGAAGCAAGATTTGTTAGTGTAGTTGTATCACTTGCTATATGTTAGTGTCGTCATTACAGATTGTTTTTTATATGTAGTGTGTGAGCAGTGCGTCTGAGTGCAAGTTTCTAGTATAAAATAGTATACGTAGTTCGTAATATAAATATATCTGAACGCACCCGTGAGATAATGCGCGTTGCGCGAACCCTGACAGTATATGCCGCCTTGAGGCGGAAGATTTTGTGTCAACGTGAAACGCTCTCCCCCCTCTGACAGCCCCCTGATACAAGTAAGGGGTAACTGACCTGATGTGCGTAAATGGTGTCATAGACGACAGTCCACGCTAGGGCTCCGACGTACAGCGGTAAGCAGATCGCCGGGTCTATGGAGCCCTGGAGCGCGCTGTAGCCGAGCAGAGCTCCCCAGTTGAAAGTCGCGCCGAGGAAGATTTGAGGGTAGTTCGTGAAACGCTTTGCCAGCGGGTAGGTTATTACTAACACTGAAAATAAAGTAAATACAATTTTTTAAAAACACGAAATAAATTAACGATTAGAAGCTCTTAGATGAGATGAGACCATTTTGATACTTTTACACTTTGTGTTATCTCTATTTTACTTGTTCTCTTTTATGTGTCATGAACAGGGCCCATAATTTTCATGCCAGTTTCGTCATAATGACGTATATAAACACACAGGATGTTTTAATACGAAATGATTTAATGACAGATAAAATCTATCAACGTTCGATTGTGACTTCGAACTTAACAGTTTTGACACTATTCAATGACAGCATTATTATTTCAAACGTAAAACCTAAAACATGATGTATGAAGCTTGACGTCATTTGTCTGTCATCGGCATGAAAATTACGGGCCCTGGTCATGAACAAAACATTTGAATATGAGTTAGTTATTTAAATTAAACACTTTAGAACGGATTAATCGCGTTTATTAACACCAAGACCCTACGTTTCGAGCCCTTAACAGGACTCGTTTTCACACGGTTAAGATGATGACTGAGAGAATGCGAATTCTCCCCATCAACTGGATTGTAAAGGGCTCGAAACGTAGGGTCATGGTGTTAATAAACGCGATTAATCCGTTCTAAAGTGTTTTTCAATTTTTTATTCAATTCAATTCGTTTATTCTTCAATTCAGGCATTAACGTAATGCACCTATGAATGTCAAAAAAGAGTACAATTGTACAAAATAAGAAATAACATAAATAAAAATTATCACAATAATTGGAATTAGGTATACATCGGTAATTCAACTCATTTCTAATACATAATCAAGTCAAGACAATAAAAATAAATAAAACTAAAGGACATTACATGTACAATCAATAAACAGACAAAGACATCACTTATTTAAAGTATTGGAAAACATTTTCCATATATTTTTTAGTAGTAGTTTAATTTCAATGAATAACGATCGCGGTAACAGAAGACTAGTTTAACTCACACATGCTGCTGGCCCCCAGAGCAACGCTGTAGCAGTTCAGTTGCAGCAGAACCCCCAGTGCCAGGGACAGCTGCACCGCCAGGAACCCAACAGCCTGCCTGGTCGAGAGCACCCCGGACACCAGCGGCCGGTCTTTAGTCCGTTCCACCTTAAACAAGATCCCACCATCAAATTTTTACTATCGAGAGCTTACTAAACTCTACTCATAGTGTTGTGTTTCTGTTGGTGAGTAAGGTCGCCAGAGCTCCAAGAGGATTCACTGTGTTGACAGCTGGGGACCCACGGAGCAAAGCTTGCCCCTTTAGCTGTCAACATAGCGAATTCTCCTTTTTTTTAAAGGGTCGGCAACGCGCATGTAGCACACCTGGAGTTGCAGGCGTCCATAGGCTACGGTGACTGCTTACCATCAGGCGGGCTGTATGCTTGTTTGTCACCGTTCAACCGTGTCTCAGTCATCATCTTAACCCTGTGAAAACGAGTGCTGTAAAGGGCTCGAAACGTAGGATCATGGTGTTAATAAACGCAATTAATCCGTTCTAAAGTGTTTAATTTCAATTAATAACAATCGCGGTAACAGAAGACAATATTATGCTTGTTAAGGCAAGTGTCCAACTAACCTGCGCATCTATGTCTCTGTCCCACATGTCATTGATAGTGCAGCCCGCGCCTCGCATGAGACCCGCTCCAACTAGGAACAGGCCTGCCATTTTCAGTGAGGTCTCCAGTGGTACCGTCCCGGGGAGGGAGCCCAGCGCTATGGACCAGGAGCAGGGCCAGTAGAGGAGGTGGACACCTGCAATGTTTGGGTCAAGTTCATTCTTCTTCTTCCTAGAGTTGTTCGCTTATGCCATGGCTCATATAGGGAGACTGGGGTCCGCTTTATTACTATTATAAAATGTATTCTAACTACTTAATTTAGGTCACCAAGATTGACCCGGAAGGATTCCCATGATGCTGGCTGTTTCCCCTTTGAATGGCTATACCTATCCATTGTGCGAGGAATGAGCCTGCTTTATTTACCGTCTTGATCTCAAACAATTATTATACCTTAATCATTTAGAATTTCATTTATTAAATTTTAAAAACAAATTTACCTATAGGCCTATCCCATCTTGCCAGCTTTGCATATGGGTCTATCTTCACTCGCAACTGCTCTATACCTCTCTTGTCTATGCTTAATTTGTCTATTACATTAGTGGTTTCTATCACAGCCTTCTGTCTATGGTCACTCTGTGTTGAATGCACACGCAATTGTCTACCATCATATTTGTATTTATTTAAATAAATATTTCCACATAGACATGATTTTTGTATACTTTGTATTTTTTGTAGTTGTGTTAATGGTATACATAGTCTGTGGTAGTTGCGAAGAGACATTTTTATCGTTTGGCGTTTCGCTTAGTGCTTGTGCATCATAATCTGAAATAAATAAAAAATATGTTTTATAAAACATATCAAATCAACATAGCTAAATTGATAATGGTTACCAATAATAGCTCTTATTTGCAATACTTTACTTTTATATATTATTATTAACAGACATAGGAATCGGTGGGGCAAATTTTCTTGACAGGTAAGGACTTCCTATATTGATAAACTCAATTATCGATGCTGGTTCTATATACTAGTGATCACATCAGGTTTGCTTGTAAAAATTGTTTTTATCAAAAGTGTAAAAATCAAATTACATAATAGCTAAAAAATTTTATTCTTTTTTTAAAACTATTGTTGAAATTTTACTCATAACAATATATTTCTTCATGATTGTCTCATCTACCATTGTTAACAACCAGAATTTGTTGCATATATTCGGGCATGAAGCATCTTCGTCTTAGCTGATAAATCATATTTAAAAAAAAACACACACACAATGTTGGGGGCGATCAATGGTATATAAACGAACATTGATAACTAAGTTTATCGATATAGGAAGTCTCTACCTGTCAAAAAAAATTGCCCCACCAATTCCTATGTCTGATTATTAAGGTGGATCTTCACAAGCGCATTTTCATACTAAAGTGAAAAATTATAATAATTAGGTTTAAAAGTAAAGTAAAATATACGAGCAAATGTGATTAACTAAATTGAACACTAAGAATTATTCTTGTGTTTATGCAAAATCTTCATAAACCTGCCAAACTTATGTATGAAATCCACATCCAACTTAAAGAAATGAAATAGGTGTTAATTCAATGTTTATAAATATGACATAATTCTAACCTATCAGAAAAACTGACTAAACAAGTAGTGTTTTTGAACTTACCAAGGCCAAATAATTAGTTACGCACTACGCAAAAAACGGAATTAGTTGAATACGCATAAAAAACCCTCATACGTATTCTAATGTTCTTCAAGGATAACTAGAATAGTTAAAAGATGCAATAGTTAAAATTTTTTTGGTATATCTAGTGTATGGTGTATAATTTTATGCACAGAAAATATCCTTTAGGTGTGCGGCATATAATTAAAATTTATATATGGCTCATAAATATCGACAAATAAATATATTTGTTAATGAAATTATAGAGGAAAATATTACCGCACAGACAGACACATGAGATGAGACATACATGACATGTGACATCTATCAAGCATACATGACATTGACATGACAGTTTGACAGTAGGCATACGTTCAGCAATGTAGCGGTATCTATTATAGCTGTCTACTAAGCGGTCGGACACGAGACTTCCGACAAAGGTGACTTTGCTAGTTTCGTACTAGAAATCAAAGTACTTTTGTACTTTGATTTCCTTTGATAAGGAAATGCAAAGTCCTGATTGAGATATATAATATAAGTTATTACGAGGGGTGATTGGATAGTTCACGGCCTAAGTATGAAATCCAATCCAAAGATTTTACTTAATATTTTTATTTCTCTACGTAGTCCCCGTCGAGATCTTTGCACTAATTTCATCTGTATTCCAAAGCACCACTTTTGAAGAAACTTTCCTTCAGGTCTTCAAAATAGGTGTCCACTTTAACTTGGACCTCATCGCTGGTCAAAAATTTCTTACCGCCCATATGTTTTTTTAAGTTTGGAAATAGGTGGAAGTCCGACGGTGCCAAAACTGCCAAATTAGGCAAATAAGGCGGGTGCGGCAATAATTCGAACCAACAGTTGAGAATATCTGCCATCGATTTTAGTGTCGTGTGCACACGTGCATTGTACTGTTGAAAGAGAACTTTTTTTCTCAGCAATCCAGGTCTTTTTACTTTCAGAACCTCTCATAATCGGCGTAAAAAACCGCAATAGTAGTCCGAGTTTATGGCGGTACCTTTTTGGAGATAGTCAACCACTATTACTCCTTTTGCGTCCCAGAAGACTGATGCCATAACTTTATTAGCCGACAAAATGGTTTCTGCCTTTTTGGGAAGCGGAGATCCGGGGCGACTCCACTGGCTGCTTAGATTGCTGTTTAGTCTTGGGCGTGTAGTGGTGGACCCATGTTTCATTCATAGTAACATATCTGTCCAAAAAGTCTCCAGGGTCAGCTTCATACAGGTCGAGGCATTCTCGTGAAATTGTTTGCCGAGTGATTTTTTGTTCCACTAAAAGGAGCTTTGGAACCCATCTCGCTGACACCTTCGAATTAATTATGGGGTCATAATTAAGAGTAACTTAAAAATATGTTTTAATAATTGATATCACTAATGAATTCTATGTTTGGTTAAATTTATTGCCCGTATTAGACTTACACACTGTATACGCTGCCATCTAATATGATCAACACTTCAACAAAAACTACTTAGAAATATATTAATCAGACTCTTTATTTAAACTTTTCTTTACAATTATTCTATTCTGGCCAATCACATAAAAAAAAACATAATTAGACTTCTGGATACTCTGACGTGTGTGTCTGTTTTGGAAAATAAAGATGTAAATTATACAGTGTATTTTAGAAACTTAAAATATTATGTTTTGTGGAAGAAACAAGCTACCTGTGTTATTTAGCCCTAAAAGAGAGGGCTTTGGCGCAGTACCACAAGTCAAAAAATTAATAAAGTGAAAAGACAAAATTCAAAATGAGTGTTCTCGATAAATTGCCGGATAGCGGCTGGTTCTTCTGCTTTCCTATGTCATTAGCGGTTTTCTGCATAACAGTGCTTGGTATCGTAAGTGGCTTACTTTCCAGATCTTATTACAAGTTATTCCTCTTGAAATCGCCTACCTTTGATACTACTGGTTATAGCGCATACACACTGTAAACGTGATTTAAGAATCATAAATTCACTTGATTTTGCCTGTCCAGTCGATGTCTGCAATACAGACTACTTTTTGCAAACCGTACTCATCAACTGATTTTTTATGTTTGTTAAGGTACTGTTACACATGCTCATTACTGGCATGCTTTGTGCTTATTAGTATGCTAATAAGCATGCTTATTAGCAAGAGGGGTTGGGAGCGGGGCCCCTCCCACTTCCCCGCTTGCTAATAAACATGCTAGTAATGAGCATGTGTAACAGTAGCTTTATAATGAATAGGTGGTATTCAGTTCAATACAATGGGAACGGTTAGACGGACGATCTGGAAAGACTATAAAATCTGCGAAACTGGATCGATCGTGGTGAATATCGACTGTGTGCGATTTTTCGGGGCCAATCGGTCGCATCGGCCTGTGTAATCGCTGAAAGGGAACCTAGGGAGTCGATGGAGGGGCAGGGTACCGCCAATAATCGGCCCCGACGAATAGTGTTGTAGTAACGGATTCGAGTTCTAGAGTCCTTATTTAAAGACTCGACTCGGTTAATAGAGGACTCGGTGGACTCTATAGACTCCGAGTCCTAAGTCGCGTAAAGCGTGACTCCTCTGCGCAACGACTCAAGTTCTTTCTATGGTGAGAGTCCTAAAATAAACTTAAGTCACTGCGACCATATTAGTTTTAAAATTAAACTCGCAGCTCGCAGCTACATTTACAATGAGACTCGACTCGAGTCTAACGCGCAAAATAATATTGTATTGAAATTGGTAAATTGAATGAATTACTAATTAGCAACTAAATTTCATTAATAGCATGTTTATTAGCAACCCGGGAAGTGGGAGGGGACCAGGGCCTATACCACGAAAATCGACCGATTGCGGATTTGTATCTCCATCTCTGTCACACTTGCATATTGGAGTGACAAAGAGGTTTTCCCGTCAATGCCAATTTTCGATGTTCGTGGTAGGCGTGCAGAGGGGACCCGCTCCCAAACCCTCTTGCTAATAAGCATAAAGCATGCTAGTAATGAGCATGTGTAACAGTAGCTTTATGACTAGTTTGGGCTTACTAACAAATTGCCCGTGCAGTTTATGAGCAGTAGATGGATTGCCCGAACGTATATGGCCGGCAAATAAGCTTGTGTTTCCAGATCCACCCCCTCTTGTGGATCAGCGTGATGCGCAAGTACCGAAGTGAGCTGTTCGTTTTTATGTACGTGCTTATCGTCTTCTGGTGCCTGCTGAGCGGCGCTTTGTTCTACGCCATACTTGCGGTGGGCTAATTCAATTTAACTATTATTTAAGCAGAAACGTCTGCGAATCTGTCTGCGTGTCTGTTTGTGATGAATTCTCAATGTAACTTGAGTCGCCACTGCCGATTAAGAGGTACTATCTTCCTACGAGGAGTATGGTGGAGAAATTCGGGGCTGCTGGGTGTGTCTCGGTGGCTCAGTTGGCGGCACGATGGGTGTGTATCTCAGAGTTCGAGTCTCGTCCGAGGCCATGAATATAATCCACTTTTCTTTTATTTCTAATAAACTATAATCTTTAGGACTTAATGAAGGTTCTCCCTATCGTTTCCCGGTTTATGCCACGCCTCTTGGAGCCTGGGGTACGCTTTGACAAATAATCCCAAGATTTTGCGTAGGCGCTAGTTTTACGAAAGCGACCGCCATCTGACCTTCCAACCCAAAGGGTAAACTAGGCCTTATTGGGATTAGTCCGGTTTCCTCACGATGTTTCCCTTCACCGAAAAGTGATTGGTAAATATCAAATCATATTTCGTACAAGTTCCGAAAAACTAAATGGTACGAGCCGGCAGGATTTCAACCTTATGGAAAGTCTCACGTCATACCGCTGGGCCACCAACGCTTCTAGTGAACTATAACGATAATGCGAATTCTCTAAGACTGATGCTGTTGCAGGAATCCGCCTGCATATACGTGTTCTGGATCTGGTACACGCTGGTCTTTAGTTCTACTATGATGGCCCTCATGTTCCTGCTCTTCTGCGGATTTTGCGTGTTGGGCATGAGGAGGAAGTCCGTCGTCGCGCTGATTGGACTCGTCTATTATTTAGGTACATAATATTATAAGTAAAACTTCAAACAACACAGGGACGGAGTCGGCATACGTACCGCTTTCCCTCCAACGAAGTACAGGCCCAATGGGCATACGCGGTTCTGTGCTGTGACTAGTCCGTATATACACAAAAATAGATCGAAGTGTGCAAGATTTTTTAGAGTAGTTTTATCATTTCCTATATGTTAGTGTCATTATTGATTGTTTTTAGTATGTAATGTGTGAGAAGTGCGTCTGTGATCACCTTTCCTCCGCAAAAAGTGACAGAAAGACGTTGCTTTGACGTATCCCTTTCAACATGGAGCATGAAGGATGGAGGCTCTTAAATTTAAACTTCTGAGAGGGTTGTGCCTTTATAAAAAATAAGGAGACTTCAATCTAACTAACTACATCATCCTAAAATTTCGTGACATTTGACTGAAACCACTTTTTCCCTATGTTTGCTGCGGGATACTTGTACATGTTTATCTTCATTAAATAATAAAGAATTATCGTTCAAGGTCGAGCGTCTAGCATCTACCTATGACCTATTATTACATTACAAGCTTTTATATGACTTGCAATCTATGTTTGTTAGGGTAAAATCTTGCTAGCTGAATTTGACTCACTTTCCGCTCAATTGTAGATCAATTATTATTTATAATAATTTAATAAATGTTTTGATTCATGTTTTATAAGTAGTCGCACTACTATACTAGTATACATATATAAATTGAAAGAGATGTCATATAGTACAGAAAATATCACCAAGGCCCCCAGTGCCCAGGGCTGGGATCGAACCGTGGCTAGGGCGTCTGCCGCGAGAGCAGGAGATCGCTGGTTCGATTCCAGCCTTGGGCACAGTGGGCACTGTAGTATATGAATATGACATCTCTTTCATATCACTTTTCATTATTCGAATAAGCTGAAAGTGCATGCTTATGTAAGTTAGATGGCATTGGTACCAAAGTACAGTCAGCGATAATAGCTGTATCAAATATTGAATGTTTGACAAAAACTTTTTTTTTTTTAGTGACACTCTACTTCGCGATAATAGTGAACAAACAGCGAGTGGAAGTGTTCGGCTTGCAGGCGAAGTGCGGCTCCTGCGCCATCAAGCATGTGTACCCTCTAGCGGGCCATGACAATTCAAGTACAATTAACCAGACCTCGACCATCGCAACCACGATGTACACGGCTCCTGCTCCCGTGAAGGTGGTCAATGTTGATCTGCAAACGGGTACGTAATGGCTGAGGCTAGAGTCAGTCTATGCTAAAGCCCCTCATTCACAGCAGTCTGCCGAAACCTACGTGAACGTCGTGCCGGATGCGTGCCGTACGGAAACGTCCTGCAAGCTCCACCCACCGCTTGTAGTCCGACGAGTAATTGCACCAAATTACAGTAATGAACAATTACACTATATTTGTATTTAAATACTAAAAATGAGTTTTGAAATTTGAGTACAGCGTGTGCACTACAATGCAGCGCTGCGCATCTATCAAAGCATGACTGCGAATTGGACTGCCAGGCTGGGTCACTCGCACACCGTGTGTGCGCTACATGCAGCCATGCCGGCGGACTTCTGTGAATGCCTACCTTTACCGTGCGTTTACATGCTCGGGCTCTCGGCCGAATGTTTCGGCCATGTTAGTACACGATGATTCGAGACAGACTATATAGAGAAAACTTAAGCCAGACCAGAGACAATTTAAGTACTTTTTCAGGTAGTTTGGTTGAGTTAAAAGGTGTCTTAAATAATTTCACTTCGGGTAAAGCTATTTAAAAACTTTCTTAAATAGTTTCAATAATCAAAGCTATTTAAAACACCGTTTAACTCACCGAAACTACCTGAAAAAGCTTAAATTGTCTATGGTCTGGCTTAAATTTTATCTATATAGTCTGTCTCGAATGAGCGTGTACTAGGGTGGGCCGAATCATTCGGCCGAGAGCCCGAGCATGTAAAAGCACCATCAGAGTTGTCAAACTATTACCGTGCGTTTACATGCTCGGGCTCTCGGCCGAATGTTTCGGCCATGTTAGTACACGATGATTCGAGACAGACTATATAGAGAAAACTTAAGCCAGACCAGAGACAATTTAAGTACTTTTTCAGGTAGTTTGGTTGAGTTATAAGGTGTCTTAAATAATTTCACTTCGGGTAAAGCTATTTAAAAAGTGTCTTAAATAGTTTCAATAACCAAAGCTATTTAAAACACCGTTTAACTCACCGAAACTACCTGAAAAAGCTTAAATTGTCTATGGTCTGGCTTAAATTGTATCTATATAGTCTGTCTCGAATGAGCGTGTACTAGGGTGGGCCGAATCATTCGGCCGAGAGCCCGAGCATGTAAAAGCACCATTATATGTAGCTACTGTTACACATGCTCATTAATAGCATGCTTATTAGCAAGCGGGGAAGTGGGAAGGGCCCCGCTCCCATCCCTTCTTGCTATTAAGCACAAAGCATGCTAGTAATGAGCATGTGTAACAGTAGCTTATCTTTCATTCAAAAAAAGATACGTTGCAGAGGTAGTTTAATTACCTACCTATTTTGTTAATTACCCCAAAGGAACGACGCCGTCCACGACGCAGCCAACGACGCCGACGACTGAAGCAACCACGACGACCACGACAACTGTCACGACAACAGAGTTGACCACTATAAACCGCCATCAAGCGACGAAGGGGATAAAAGCAGCAATGGCGGCATTGTTGGCTGCAGGTATTTTTATACACTTTTATAAATAAATATTATAGGACATTCTTACAGAAATTGACTAAGTCCCACAGTAAGCTCAAGAAGGCTTGTGTTACGGGTACTCAGAAAACGATATATGTAATATACAAATACATAAATACACAGAAAACATTCATGACTCAGGAACAAATATCTGTGTTCATCACACAAATAAATGCCCATACCGGGATCCGAACCCAGGACCATCGGCTTAGCAGGCAGGGTCACTACCAAGTTACCAACTACGCTAGCCGGTCGTCAAATTTTTTTTTAACTTGTAAGATGATGATGATGATGATGATGTAGGTGATATATGTTTTGTAGTTTAGCAAGTCTATTGGAAAAACCAGGCAATCAGATACCTATGTGAGCGTTTTTCAAAATAAAACCCGAAAACCTGATTCTTCCAGACCTGGAATTTCTTAGGCTCATTCAAATCAAAATCACGAGCTGATTAGATCCGAATGTAAAAAAATTGTCTCAAAATGTTCCCAATTTTTTCGAAATAAGTACATACTTATTTACTTTATTTTGGCAAATAAAAATATTTCTCTATATTTTTAGATGACGATGATGAGCATAGCACAGAGCGTGTCACTTGGACACATCAGACGGAGCTCCGCCGGGCCCTAGAGACGCAGACCACGACCCCGGCAGACAGGAACGCGGCTATTGCCATGTAAGTACGACGCCATTGTTATGGCGCTTGTTCAGCTCTCGGCGGAATGTTTCAGCCGAATGTCTCGGGCGAATGCAACCCCTGCCGCCTATTTCACCACGTCACGGGCGAATACAGCGCCTGCCGCCTGTTTCACCACACTGACAATATCGGCGACAGTTCATAGAAACGTGGCAATTGTTGCAATGTTAGCGTGTGTGTACAATGTACAACAGCCTATTTCACAGCTGCTGTATACAGTCATCCGCTAACCTCAGCTTTACCCGAAGTGAAATTATTTAAGACACCTTTTAACTCAACCAAACTACCTGAAAAAGTACTTAAATTGTCTCTGGTCTGGCTTAAGTTTTCTCTATATAGTCTGTCTCGAATCATCGTGTACTAACATGGCCGAAACATTCGGCCGAGAGCCCGAGCATGTAAACGCACGGACAGACTACCTATATAGAGACAATTTAAGCGTTTTTAGATAAGATCGATGTCGATGGAACTTCCTAACAATGTAAAAAAACCGCCATATTTATCGTAATAACCTAACTTTTAATAAAATCACCAAGATTAACTTATTTATCTTATGTTTTGTATATTACGATAATACGACCGTTTCAGTAGTGAATGGTTTCAGTGGTGTTTGATGAGGTAGTATGAAAATACAAGGAGAAATAGTGACATAACATGTGACGCCTTTTGTTTACATTCTTAGAAAGTTCCATTGACGGCGATTTTAGTTTGGTTGAGTTAATAACTAATGAAGAAACCTTTTAACTCGCCCAAACTACCTGAAAAAGCTTAAGTCTACACACACCATAACTTTATCATGTCAGAAGGTGGTTCTTGGCACATCAGGTTTACTTGCAAAATGAAATACTTATTCAACCACGTTTCCAGGTTATCAGAGCTTCTGGTCACCAGCAACGAATGTCGCAAGCCCAGGAAGCCAGCGCACGGCAGGTAGAGATAAATACACTCCTTTTTTTTGTACTAAGTACTTATCGACCGAGCGTAAGCGATGATCTACATTATATTCTTAAATTGTATCTGCATAAATGCATTCGGCCAAGAGCCCGAGAGTGTACATGCTCCATAAGGACAGCATTGCCAACGTGTTATAACAATGTTTACGAAAAAGTGTGATTGGATGATATGCTTAATTTCAAATTTGTTAAAAAGGTTCCAGGTGAACGGGCGCCGCAGCAAGGCCATGCTGCAGGTCACGCTGGTCTGCGACCCTGGCTACCGGGAGAGCTCGGTGGCCACGCGTTGCAAGTACAACTGGTGGGACAAACCGATACCGCAGTGCAGAAGTAAGTGGGATTATGTAGATAGTCATTTGTCATGAATAGATTTGAAAGAGCATCTACTTGAAATTTGGCGCTGGAGAAGAATGTTTGGTATATAACGGACAGGATCGTGAATCACATCTCTGTCACACTTGCAAATTGGAGTGACAAGGAGGTTTTCCCGTCAATGCCAATTTCCGATGGTCATGGTAGGCGTGCAGAATATGCTAGGGGATCGAAGCGGTTAGACGGACAATAATATGTAGCGTCTGTGCTACGGCGAGTGCTGTAAAGGACTCGAAACGTAGGTAATGTAGTAAATGTGTGTAAGTGATTATTCAGTTTAAAGCGTTGAATCATATCAATAAAGCCACTGTTAGACATGCTCATTACTATGCTTATTAGCAAAAAGGGAAGTGGTAGAGGCTCCGCTCCCTTCCCTTCTTGCTAATACGCATGCTAATAAGCACGGAGCATGCTATTAATGAGCATGTGTAATAGTAAGTACCTATCGCTGTAACCGATGATAATATGTGAGTTAGTTAAAATCCTTGCATTCTGTATGTTCCAGAGCGTAGACAGCCTCCCCCCCTGCCTCCACCCGGCGGCGGCTGCATAATGCCCGGCTACCCTGCGCACGGCGAGTACCGCGTGGCGGATCATGCGCGCGCACGCCCGGGCGACCGCATCGCTGGTGACAACGTCGTGCTGCTAGTGTCGTGTGATGAGCCTTATAGGGCCGTCGATCCGTATGTGATCTGCGTCGAAGGACGGTGGAGGCATGCCCCACCGACCTGTGCGAGTAAGTATATTCCAAGTCTCTTATGTCTGAGTCGTGACAGTCTTTATATGTTGTAGTGCTTTCCATCCTAGACGATGAGTGCCTAAACTTCGCGGGTTCGCCCGGGATCCGCATCGCTGCTGACAATATCGTAACAGCTCGTGTCGTGTGAAGAGCCTTATAGGGCCGTCGATCCGTATGTGATCTGCGTCGAGGGACGGTGGAGGCATGCCCCGCCGACCTGCGCGAGTAAGTATCTTCCAAGTCTCATGTCTGAGGATCGTGCACGAGCAGAACCCATCGTGAACGAGCTCCTTGCCTTGCTGCAACAGAATCTGCTGCTGGAAGGGAAGATTGACCTGGAGTCAGCTGTTCAGATCAGGTCGAGGGCGTCGAGGTCGAGGTTCACCGTCAACACATCTGTGAAGCGAAGCAGGAGTCATGACAAAGTCACTCTATGTTGAAGTGCATTCCATCGTAGATGAGTAGCCATACCTTGCGCGAGTTGCTCCGGGCGACCGCATTGCTGGTGACAACGTCGTGCTGCTGGTATAGTAGCTTTAAAACTGAGCCTCTACCTTCGCCTTTGTTTATTGTTAGCAAACCCCAAGTGCCAGCTTAAAAAAGTTTCGGTCACTTTAATCGTTTCTTGAATTACGACTGTATGGCTATGGCAATAAGATTCAATATGGACTAATTGAGTGCAGTTTGGGGTTCTACAACGGCGGTAACGCGCATGTGACCCCTCCGGAGTTGCGGATGTCCATATGCTACGGTGACCGCTTTCCATCAGGCGGGCCGTATGCTTGTTTGCCACCGTCATGGTATAAAATAATAAAATTAAAAGTGTACCTATACTTATCTTTATTACAGAGCACTGCAGGCTAGTCACCGACCCGACCGTGGACTACAGATGCTTCAAAGAGTTCAAAGACGACTTCTTCGCTTGCTCTACTTGGCAGCCGGACGGCGCCGTGGTGGTGGCGTCGTGCCGGACCAGCTACGCGCACCGCGGGCCCTTCCGCTACATGCGGTGCCGTGGCAACACGTGGGACCATGTTGTGTCGTGCCAGCCTAACGCTAACTTCACCAGTGCCGCGTAGAGGCGACTAGGCTCCGGTTTCCGTCGGTGTAGCCGCCGTATTGTTTGTCCGACCAAGGTCACCATGGCCTGGAAGTATCGGGACCGGATGTAGACGGACCGTTTGGCTCCGGCTAGGCGCTCGTTTCTGGTGCACACTTTTATACGTTCTGTATCGGCGTTCCAGACGGAGCCTCTAGTATTTCCCTATCAGACCGGTAAGACGCACGATCTGGAACGACGATCCAGGATGATGATCGGCTCATCCAGGCGGGAAAATGTCCAGGGATCCAGAGCGTGCATCTATCTTGTTCCTATGTTTTGTGCTTGGTGATTACGTCAGTCCTGTAAAAAAATCGTTATTAAAGGTGTCAAGATTTTCTTTGCCTTTTTATTTTGAGTTTGAAACCAGACGTAGTAGCAATTGACTAATACCCTAATACCCCTATGCCGAATGGGTATGACATAGTCTCGTACTACTTGGTGCGTAACCAAGATAACAATCGCTCACGCTACAAAACGTATCGTAGTTCTCTATCACTCTCCCGTATTAGTGCGCTGATGACAGTTGTGTTTCGTTTGCGAATGAGCGTTAGCGATTGGCATCTTGACTAAGCACGCTTGTATCGACTGACGTTTATGACATAGCTATTTGTACGTTACGTATTAATAGCTGTGCATTTGGTGTGCCCCTCCCCCAAAAAAAAATGGCAGATTTTTTGCTATAATAAATGACTGACGTGCAAGGTAGGTAAAAAAATACCTAATAAGCAAACCAATTTTCAAATTTCAAAAAAATATTTTGCAGGTAGACAAGAGTAGACTTTCAAAATTGTGTGTGTAAAAAATACAGGCGCACATATTCTGTGTATCACCCCGCCTCGACGACCAAGAGCAAATATCACACCTACCGTTGAACAACTACCAGGCGCCGGGATTAACACACACAACTAATCGCACACTATAACTAGGTAGGTTAGGTGGAATTCGTGGATCTACAAATTGCATACCTATTTCTGTAGCTAGCTCTTAGACCATGAAGACGTCACTCATCTTTAAGCTTGACTCAATAATGGGACAGTTTACACGGACGATCTGGAACGACGATTAGGGACGATGATTTTGGACGGCATCGGCGAATCGTCATCAACGGTGTAACCTAGCGTTTACACAGTCCATATTCTTGCATCTAAACGGTCTCAATTATCAATGTCAGGCCATCATTACTTATCACTATCAGGTCGAGTTTTACTTGGCTGCGCATTATTGGCATCCGCCTAACTGTCAGTGTCAATTGTCAATATTTCGCGCACTGAGTGGATTCGCTTTCGCGTCTTCGCTCTTCGCGTCGCGAAAAATCGAAGAAACAAAACATGAAGTGAAGCGTTATTAAAGCAAACAAGTAAATCAATAATCAAATTAAATACTGAATATGTGGAAGCTAATTTAAAAACTAGGGATGACTATTATTAATGTTTAAGTTGAATATTTCATAGAGTTAACGACTTCTGAAGATTAATGCTTGGCGATTGAGTCTTCAAGAGCTTTCTTCAGCATGGAGGAAGTATATATAAAGCCCGAACCATTTACTACAAGCGAAAAACTGCCCCCTGATGCATGCGTGAAGATCGAGCCCACATTCAGTGTTAAAGAGGAACCTATTCATGAAAAAAGCGAGCCATTCAAAATGCATGTAAAGGAAGAGAACCTGTGTTCGATGGAGGGTGAGGCAAAAGAGGAAGCAGATCTGTATGAAGACCATGTTGTTAAAGAGGAGCTTGTGCTTGGACCGGAGTTGGTGCAGACGACAAACACTTCAGGCAATTTTAAAAGTTAATGGTATAAGCTATAAAGGGTTATTAGCTTAGTCTGTGTAAGGTCAATGTCGGTAGTCTGGCATATTTTATTTTTAAAGAATGCCCGTCGTATAAGGCGAGATCTCCCATGTGTCTATATAGTCTGAGAAGCCAGCAAGTGCAGCAACAGTAGGACAAAAAAACTATATCCATTCCTTTTTTTGGGGTGGTAATACTACCTTAATAAGAAAAAGACAGTATGATGCTCTCTATCCCACTGTTACTGCGCTTGCTAGCTTGTGAGACTATATCAACACTGCTCAGATTGCATAAATAGGGCAGTTATTGGTTCCTTCAATTCTGTTGTCGAAGGTGGCTTACATACACCTACAAATGAAACAGTTAAGAAAACAGATGAAATAGTAGAATCAAATCACGCTATCTCTTCCAAGGTAATAAACTGACAAACTTAAAAGTGATATTTTAAATATCAAACTTCTATGAAGTTATCACATTTACTTTTTTTTTCCTGTCTGGCTTTTACTCCTTGCTCATTGAAGCAACGTGGATTTGCCAATGTCGAAGTTTTGAGGCTTTCACACGTTTATTTAACACTTTCACATTCTGTCCTATCAAAATCTAGGAAACTTAGCATTTGACTCTAGACAGACTTCAATTAAATTCATATGTACTATCCAAAGACGTCTACTATTGTAATTAGGAATATAATTTGCAGTGAATTGACAATTTTATTACACATTGCCCCTATTGGCAATATATTATGGCATTTCGACCCATGTTGACGCACATGTGGTTTGACATTAAAGAATAATCGTGTTTATTAACACCATGACCCTATGTTTCGAGCCCTTTACATTTTAACCAATGAAAAGTTTTTAGACCATTGCAATTAATTATTTTATTATTCTGTGATTTGTTTTAATTAATATTTATATTGGGAATATGATGCTCATGTAAATCATGGATATCAATCATCAAAAATTAGTCATGAAAATCCATAATATAACCCCAATTTTTATGCAATTCAATAATATAAGGTGCTAACAAACTATAAGGTACCTATATTTTGACACCTGATACTTTACTTTAAAATGATTAACTTGAAATCGAAATTAAGAATTCTTTTCATATTTATTTTTATGATTTTCATTAAAGTTTATGAAGGTAAAATGTGCAGAGAGTGACAAGATGTTGAGCATGACATTAGACGTCATTTTTCTCCAAAAAACTATAATGTTTCATACTTACCTCCAGGGATCGAGCACTACCAGCTATAAAAATATTGGTAGTGAATTTATTAGCACCTTAAATAAAAGGTCAGCTAAAGGTACTTTAACTGGTGCTGTATCTATCAAATATTTGCAGCAACCTAATGTAAACACGCCCTAACTAAGCATCAAGTTATCTGCATGGATAACTTGATGTGTTTTGATTACAGGCCAGGAACATATTGGGGGACCTCAAATTTACCAATGTGGCCATTGTTGTTATGCCAGTGACAAAGAAAGCGAATTAATACTACACAAAAGGACACATACAGGTGAAAAATCATTGACATGTAATCAATGTAATTATGCTAGTTATTAAAAATATTATTTATGGAGCCTTTCAGATATCTAAAAATATAGTAGATGGTTCTTTTTCCACAAACCTAAAAAACTTTTATCAACATAGTGGGATAAAAAATCCGAATGAAATCTATAAAAATCTAGACTTTTAAATCTATTACCTGTAGTTACTGTAATGTAAACTAGTAAAAATAAGACTACAAACTTATTATGTATTGGTAACATGGTATGTTTATTACAGGCCAAACACAAGATGGAAAGAACGTGGGATCTAAATTGTACCAATGTCTCCTTTGCCCTTACGCTACCACCGATAAGGACCATTTAAAATTTCATAAAACCACCCACAAAAGAGAGAAATCACACAAATGCAACCAATGTAGTTATAGTAGTGACAGACTAGATCATTTACGATGCCATGAAAGAAAACACACAGGCGAGAAAAAATATAAATGTAGCGAATGCGACTACAGCACAGACAACAAAAGAATTTCAATAACTCACGCGAGAGCACATACTGGAGAAAAACCCTTTAAATGTGACCAATGTAGTTTTGCTTGTACCAGAAAAGACAACTTAAATGTTCATAAAAAAACGCATATAACACAAATAGATGGGAAAATTTACAAATGTAGCGAATGCAGTTTCAGTAGCAATTATAAAAGAAATTTAGTAAGCCATATGAGGTCACATACTGGAGACAAACCATTCAAATGCGATCAGTGTAACTACGCTTGTACCCACAAAGTTTCTCTAATCATCCATCTAAGGAAACACACTGGTGAGAAACCGTACAAATGCGCTCACTGTAATTATGCTAGTAGACAAAGGAGTAACCTCAAAACTCACGAACACGTACATCTTGGTGATAAATCTGTCAAATCTTTGACACCGATCAAAACTGATTCGAATTTCGAAACTACAATACGATACTAAAATGTTACAATATTGTATTATATGAAAGGCTGACTATTATAGGGAAATGGTTCTCTCGAAAAGCATATATTGACAAGAGTATTGTAAAACACCAGAAACGTGTTCTTCGTCTCCGGAAGACCCGATAACGGGCATTGTTTTTGACGAGCAGAGGACCGTGTAGGTTCCCGACTGTGGATCGTAGCGTGTCGCGTCATTTCATTCCATAAGTGTGCAACTGTACCCGAGTATCGGGTCTTGTATATTTTTGTGGCCTGGCCCGGATGTCTTGTTTGGTTTGGTGGCAATGAATGTGTTAAATCGATTTATTGATATATTATCAATAATATAATTGATGTATTTGATCTCATTTTGACCTTTTGGTAAGAACCGGTTTTTTATATTTCTAGAATGAAACTGACATACAGTTGAATAAAGAATATCATTTTTTAAAGTTGGTTGTTAAAATTAATAAAATTATAATATTGCTTTAATTTTGATTATTTTTACTTTTACTGTTTTTTTAGTGTGTGTGTGTGTGTGTGTATCTGTTTATTAAAACATAGCAAATATGTCTACGTGTGTTTCATTCCCTGATCGATTATTATGGCAAGAGAAACCCAGAAAAGAACAACCCAAAAACAGAGAAACCCCGAAGAGACAAGACCATGCTAGCTCAACGTTAGCCAAGCTATATTTATGTATTTATTAAAGAAAACAGTTTACAACATTACAGTAAAACCCAAGCATAAACTATCAAATACAAAACAAAAACATAAAACTTAAAACTACTTATAATTTAATTTAGGCGACGTAACTACGTGGCTCTGTTGCGTCTTCTGGTCAGGCGTAGGATCCGGCAGGTTACCCCGGAATCGCCGAAACACGACACCCTTCGGCCAGAAGTCTGGGCTCGCGATGGTGTCTTACAATATATACTACTAATAATACTTTACGTTCGTAAAGGCCCATGCAGACGGGACAATCCAACTGCCAATTTGATCAGGCAATTTTCTGCCGGCTGTACACTCGCTCGCCGAGACACAGCGCAACAGCCGCCTATCTTCCCGTGTCTCGGAGAGTGTGCAGCCAGACGAAATTGCCAATTTGATCCCGTCTGATTACTGTCAGGAACAAGTTGATAAGCCGCGGATGTCGGCTGATGCGTTCCCGGTTGGATCACCACGAGCATGAGTTATTTCTCGACACTTGCATCCAAAAAAAATGTTGCTGTACGTGCCGCAGCTGCCGGATATCCGTCGATATTTAGATCCGGATCCTATTATATCCTGGATCCGGATAATTCGGAGCCTTAAAACATTGAGTGAAAACACAAAAAAATTAAAAACAGACAATAAAATGTGACTGTAATACTGTAAAATATGCAAGAAGTATATACGTATAAGCACAACGTATCTGCATTGCGATAGGTACAACGAGGAAATGCCGCCAGAATCCTAGGTCCAATCTAGGTGCATCCTAGGCACAATGCGTCAAGGACCTATTTTAGATTTAAGTTAGGTAGATGTAGGTAGCTAGGTAAGTTACACTAACTGTATATATTTTGAAAATAAATGTTTTAGGCTTTTTTTAAGTTTTGTGTAAGTACCTATCCATAACATTATATCTTTATTATTGAAATAATAAAACAACACTTTCATAGATCACATCCAGATTTATTTTGAAACATTAAGTATCACATTTATCACATGTATATATTATAAAATATGTATTATATAACAATACCCATAATAAAAATACGTCACATGTTTCAATTTATTATATTATAGGGAATTAATTGACTTAGGTAACTTAAGTAATCTTATTACTCAAAACCATATAATATTAATAAGGAATATTTTGTTCTGTTTAGCCCTATGGTTGGTAGAGAATGCCATTCGGCATTAAGTCCGCGATTTGTAAAATTTTCTGTGTTTTGAGCATTCAAGTTTAAATAAATAAATAAAAATAGCCAATTCAAAAGTCGGGTCAGAAATGGAAGCCGTCATGAGAAGAACCGGCAAGAATCTCTTGAGGATTCAGTTGTCGCAGGGGCGGTAGTTTTTCACCCCCTCCATGCGAGCGCGGCGCCGTTCTGAAGGCGTAGCGCCTTTAACCTGAAAAAAAATAGTTTATGCAACAGTGATATAATAAGTAATACGACACGACAGCTAAAGTAGCGTAAAAAGCAAAATCTAGAAACGTGGCAGAATAGGGAAGATGTTGTGCCCACTATAGAAATTAAAAAAAACAACAACAGTGCTCATACATATATTGTATGAAAATCCATAGGAGCAGTCTTCATATGGAATGCCTACCATAGACAGCGTTATAATGTATACTTTTTAAATATCGCTGTCAGTCATCTAATTGACAGATAGAAGTGCTGAAGTAGGAAAAATACATTTTTATCACACTTACACAAGTTCTATTACAGGCTGGCGTAGTGGGAATTTGAACTTGTAGTACCTTTTTTTAAATATGCCACTTTCTGAAGGCAATTAAACCAGTGGTTCGCCACGAACTTGAACTGTCGACCCCTATATCTCGGCAACCCCTTCACCGATATTGATATTTTTAGGTTCGACTCTATGGCGCATATTCGAACCTAAAAAATATATAATTTTTTTTTTTTATACTACGACGGTGACAAACAAGCATACGGCCCGCCTGATGGTAAGCGGTCACCGTAGCCTATGGACGCCTGCAACTCCAGGGGTGTTACATGCGCGTTGCCGACCCTTTAAAAACTTAAACACTCCTTTTTTGAAGAACCCCATATTGTAGTCCTTTGGGAAAACAGTGGCAGGGAGCTCATTCCACAGCCGGAGCGTCCGCGGGAGGAAGTTCCTCTTGAACCGCACGGTACGAGACCATTTAGGCTCCAGGGTATGCGGGTGAACACCCTGCCGACGGCGAGCGGTGCGGTGGTAGAATGCAGCCGTTGGCATCATATCGAACAATTCCTCAGAGCACAATCCATTGTACAAGCGATAGAATACACATAAGGAGGCGAAGTCTCTCCTTAGACTTAAGGGTTCGATATCGCTCGTGAGTTTGGGATCGTTGACAATTCGGACAGCACGTCTTTGGATCGAGTCAAAGGGGCCCAGCTGGTATCCAGGTGCTCCCGCCCAAAGATGGCAGCAATACTCCATATGGGGCCTGACTTGAGACTTGTATAATAACAGTCTTTGCCCCGGAGAGAAGTATTGCTTAGCTCTATTGAGCACACCGAGCTTTTTGGATGCCAGCTTGGCCTTCCCTTCCAGGTAGCTACGGAATTGGACGTCACTGGAAATGTCAACACCCAGGATCCCAATACTCTCTGACATGGTAAGGACTGTGTCTTGGAATTGTGGGACCACAGTAAATGGGGTTTTTTTTAGCGGTGAACGCGCAAACTTGTGTCTTAGTGGGGTTAAATCGGACAAGATTTTCCTGGCCCCACAGTGAGATATCAGAGAGAGCACTCTCGATGTCTGACACAAGCTTTTCACGACTCTCTAACACAACGGGACGAGGGATGTTAGCACGGCCTGTGTAATAGGCATCCCCAGTACTGTCGTCTGCATAACAATGAATATCGCCAATGGACAACATGTCATTGATATGCAGCAAAAACAGCGTTGGGGATAGCACAGAGCCTTGTGGGACACCAGCATTTATGTCCATGCTATCGGAGCAACTTCCGTCGACAACGGCTCGTATGCATCTGCCGGACAAAAAGCTGGCAATCCATTCGCATAATCCCCCGGGCAGTCCGTAAGATGGTAACTCCCCAAGACCCCCATGCCAAACCCGATCGAACGCCTTCGCTATATCCAGGCTGACTGCCAATGCCTCACCTTGACTCTCAATAGCTGAAGCCCAGCGGTGGGTGAGATACACTAGAAGATCACCAGTGGAATATTAATTATATTTATCACATCTAACCACCTGCCAAATTTCACAACGATACGATAATCGGTACTCGAATTATCGTCGAACAAACATACATACAAGCGCCGGATTGGCCAAGTAGACTAGGAAAACTTGCTTCGGTCGCTCGATCGTATATTTGAAAAATATGCGCTTAATTCCAATTTTCTCGCAACTGTATTAAAAAGCGTCGTTTAATATGTCGAGTCGCTTTGTTTAAAAATGTTTGTGGAAGTTTACATGATATAAAAAAGAAGCTTACCTTTGAAATAATATGCGATTTGTTGGATGTGTTCGGGACGTATGCCGTCAGTTCTTCCTATAAAACAAAGATAAAATATTTTAATAAGGAAACTAAACATTTTATTTATATAACAAAGAAACAATTTTGCATGGTCTACAAAATAATAAATATACATTGAAATCCGCTAATAATGATTATCTGGATTTAGATTTTATTCTCATACAGAGGCCTATTGCATAATGATTTGTAGCTTGTAATATTAGCGGAAATCTCTTTTCAACCCCTTTCCAACCAAGAGAGTTCCGCCAATATTACAAGCTACAAATCATTATGCAATAGGCCTGAACCATGAAAATTTAATGATTTACCCTCGTATTGTCACGGAATCGTTCGCATTTGTCATGCTACTTCAATCGACCTCGGTACTTTTAATGTTTAGTGACACTGATTGAATTAGCGTGTCACGTTCAGGCGTTTCCATGTAAATACTAGGGCTAAACATCATGCACTATTTTATTTGGCTTAATATCAGATGGTAAAACGAAAACATTGATTAATCTGCTCATACTTATTTACCCCAAACTATAATACCATATAAGAACATATCCTGTGCATAACCATGGTAGTTGTCTCCCATAATCATTATCGTAGTCCACATTATGCCTCGAGCATTGGCTCTACGAGGTTGTACGACTGTAGTTTGACATTTATCTAATAGAAGAAATAGACACACAAATCAGAACAAAAACGTCAAAAAATGTGGGTCAGAATGACGTTAGCGAACAATTTCGCAAAAGTGATGATATAAACGATAAATATTTGTACGAAAAAGAGTTTACTGACGTAAGCAAGTGTCAAATTCATACAGAACTAGCAGCACTATTAAAACATTATAGCCTGTTAGCACTTAACGAAAAGTCACGTTCCAAACAATATAAAAATACTTATATGAAAAAGTTCGCGCTCTTATTGCGTAATGTTTTTCGGCCGATTCGATATCCAGTTATTTTATTCTATATCTATTATATAAAGTTTGATTATACAAAGGTATTTCTAGTTTATAAATTGAAAGAGATGTCATATACTACAGAAAAAGTGACCAAGGCCCCCGGTGAGCAGGGCTGGTATATAGTGTGACTACTTAAAAATCAAGAAACATGAATCAAACATTTATTACATTTAATAATTTTTTTGATACGTGCTTTACAATTGTATAACTATTCTAGTTTCTCAAATTAGTCCCACTTACTGTATCCCAGTTTTCCTCGCATTCGACTACGGGGATGGGGGGTAGTTCTCGTTGCGCAACTTCGTCCTCCACCACGTACTTCTGGGTGTCGAACAGGAAGCGGTCCGGACAAGTCGACACGTGGAACTGAAAACAATACAATAACTCTTTATATGTAGAACCTCAAAAAACGTGAAATGAAAACATGGGGCACTTTTTTTCACCCACTGACATTGAAAGAGCTCGCAATTTTGAATAGAAAACACTTGAAAATTACCAAAAAATTTTTTGTTAATAAAACACGCTTACGATCCGACGAATCAACCAAATCGCTCCTTTACAATTAAATTGACCTAATATGCTTACTAATCATTTTGTATAAGGTTACTTTCATTGTAAAGGTGCGAAATATTATTACATTATTTTCGAACGAGCTTAAGGCGATGGTGGTCAATACCGGAATTCCGGTATTTTAATAAAACCGGTACTGCATGGCCAACTTACATCCAGCTCAGCGTCGTTGACGACATGCGTGGCGTTGATGGGGCACGTGGTCTTCCCGCTGTTGGAGTACTGCTTCCTGCACTTCTGTAAGTGTATGTGCATGCGGTAATGCTCCACCTGGTGCGCCTGGTTGTACGGGCACGTCATTAAGTCATGCGGCTTCGGGTCTTTCTTGGAGCTAAAATATTTTTTTTACTTTATTACTTAATACTGAAATTTTTTGTTCAAGACTAACAGTTTAATAGATTGTTGTTGTGAGATTAACAGTCAATCAATCAATCAATCTTTGTTTTATGGCTCCATCAAGGCCTTGATGATTCTGCCAATGTCAAGGTTGGATAAGACACGGCAAGTGAATTATTTCGTAGTACGGTGATAGACGGTGTTCGGTAGAATTTCCCAAGTACCTAAAATGAAACAAACTACTTAATATACAAACTACAGTATTGAACTATCAACAAATAATTATGTACACTATACACAAACAACTTAGTTTAAATATATTACTAACAAAGTACCATACGGTTATTACATCTAACTATATATACAAACAACTCTAAAGTAGAACTTATTTACAACTTCAATTTATTTTTGCTGAGAAATTTATTTAGAATAGCACAGAATGGTGTATATACTAAAGTAAGTAAGAAATTAATATTTACAGGACGACTGATTTCAAAAGGAAGGCAATCGTATAACGCATGACGGATTTTCGGACATTCCAACAAAATATGAGTCGTAGTGCCTTCGTCAAGACCACATTCACAAAGCGAGCCATCCCTTATTCTCATTTTGGCCAAATGAACCGGGGAACAAATGTGACCGAGGCGTAATCTTATAATATTCGAGGTATTCAATTTTGAGAGTCCCCTGTTCTTAAAAAACCAAGGCTTGACGGGGATGTTTGGCTGCAGACTCCCGTAATAAGCACCTTTAGACTTCTGAGAAAGTTGCCACAACTTATTCCATTTTTCATACATCAGAGATCTTACAGAGGATCTTATATCACGAGTAAAGCATTTGTTGTTATATACAGAACCCTGCTGTATGGCAGATTTAGCGTATTCATCCACTACCTCATTACCCACAATACCAGTGTGACTGGGAATCCATGCCAAAACAACCTTTAAATTGGCGGACTGACACTCTCTAAGTTTATCTTTTATTTTTAAGGTTAAATAAAAGTTATCCTTGGAATGAAATGGAAAGCTCATCAAGTCTTGCAAGCAACTCAAAGAATCAGTTAAAATAATCGTTTTTTCAAGATTATGAGATCGAACATATGATACAGCTTCAAACAGAGCAACCGCCTCACCCGTGAATGTAGAAGTTTGGGGTGGGTTCCTAAAACTAAGAATTATTTTATATCTGGGAATCCAAACAGCTGAACCAACACAATCTATAGAATTCATTTTAGAAGCATCTGTAAAAATTTGTAGCCATCCCCCAAAATGTCTGTCCATAATTCGGTTAAATTCAGAATTAGCATCTGAGGAATTTTTAGAAATTCCTAAGTGAAGAATAACTGAAGGTTGAAAAATGAGAGTGTCATAATCAAAACAAAAAATTGGATTCTTTTCATATTTAAAAAAGCTAGTACTAGAAAATTTATTATAAGACTTGATTAAAGGGGGTAGATCTTTATTTTGCCAGTATTTGGATGAAGTAGATATATCTGATAAGGCTTTGCAATTTGATAATAATGGATGAAACTTATATTGGGCTATGTTTAAAAAAAATCTATCTGCTAAATATTGTCTACGGATTATAAGAGGGGAGTCTAGGCATTCTACTTGTAAAGCGTTTGTTGGAGAAGATCTCATTGCACCAGTCACAATTCGTAAACACTTGGCCTGGATTCTATCCAGTTTTCCTAACGCTTTCATGTTACAAGGTTCCAGTATAAAACTCGCATAATCAAAATGACTCCGAATAATCGCATTATAAAGAATTTTCTGAGAGTACGGGTGAGCCCCCCACCGTACCCCAGATAGTGATCGTAACACATTAACACTCTTTTCACATTTATTCGCAATATAGTCTAGATGAGATTTACCAGTCATTTTAGAATCAAGAATAACACCTAAAAATTTTACTGAGTCCACAAATAAAATTTCCTCATCATCCAGGGAGAGGGATATATGGGGAATATTCATTTTTCGAGTAAAAACTACAGCATTGCACTTAGGAATAGACAGTGAAAGACCATAAGAGTCAAGATAATCTCTCAAATAAAACAAAGCTGAATTTAAACAAGAAGAACACTCATCTAATGATGAAGAATTTTTGTATAAAACTATATCGTCAGCATATTGCAATATTTTACAGAAGCAGTTCACTGTAGATTCTAAATCATAAGTATAGAGACTATATAATATCGGACTAAGGACTGATCCTTGGGGAAGACCTTTCCAGACTGACCTGGGAGGCAGTACAGTTCCATTCGTTCGGACACAGATGAATCTAGCCATAAACATGTTACATATTATATTAATTAGTCTTAATGGAATATTTAACCGCTCCAATTTTTGTCTGAGAAAGGAGAGATTGACACTATCATATGCTGCTGCTATATCTAAAAATACAGCAACAACACTTTCTTTATTACTAAAAGCTAAATGGATATCAGTTGTTAGTATACTAAGACTGTCTACAGTGCCCAAGCCCTTACGAAACCCAAATTGTGACCTTGCTAATAAATTCTGATTCTCCAATATCCATTCCAAACGATTTTTAACTAAATGCTCCATTATTTTTGCCAAGACTGATGACAATGCTATTGGACGATAAGACGAGGCTTCCTTTGGATTTTTACCAGGTTTCAAGATTGGAATTACAAGTTGGGTCTTCCAAGGAGTTGGGACTGTGCCAGAAATAAAAACATGGTTTATAATTTTGAGAAAATATTCTTTAGTAGATCTAGAAGATTGTGTTATAAATGAATAAGGAATTCCATCAATACCAGGAGAAGAGTCTTTAAGGTGATCTAATGCGCATAATAATTCTGGGAAAGAAAAAGGATCATTCATTCTATCTGAGTTATGAATTTCCATATTTGCTATGGGAAAAAGGTCAACAGTTGGAACAAAGGGAGGAGATAGTTTGTCAAGAAATTCCGGTAGCCAAATTTCAAAATCATTACACAAGGAATTGTTATAATTTTGGCTTCTACGAAATGCCTTTACTTTTCTCCAAACTAATGCAGATGGAGATCGTGGAGATAAAGATTTGCAAAAATTAGACCAACCTTCAGCTTTTTTCTTTGCAAGTAACCTCTTAGATCTTGCCATGATTTTTTTAAAATTTAAATAGTTTTCCATAGTTAAACTTTGCGAGTAGGTTTTTTCAGCCAGATTACGTTCTTTAATAATATTTGTACACTCTGCATCCCACCAAGGAGGAGAAGGAATCTTATTACGCTCTACATTTTTTATTGGAATAGATTCATCAGCAGACTGAAGAATGCAGTTAGTAAACTCTGAATACATTTCCAAAAAGTTAGCGTCATTAACTTCAAGAAGAGATTTTATTTTATTCTCCAATATGGAAGAGTAATTAGCCCAGTCAGCTTGGGCGGTTTTATACTTAAGAAGAGGTTTAGATATTAAAGGAGAAGAGCAAGATCTAAGTATAGTCGAAACTATGGGAAAATGATCACTTCCATATGATTTGTCCAAAACTTTCCAGTTAATTGTGGGAGCTAAATTTGCAGAGGCTAAAGTAAGGTCTAGAGCGCTTGGGTTTTGTAATGGAGATGACCTCCTAGTATTGGACCCATCATTTAAAACACATAAGTTTAATTCATCTATCATGTTTAATAAATAGAAAGAATTTGAGTCACATATAGGAGAACCCCAAAGAGTATTCTTACAATTAAAATCTCCCAATATTACATATGGACCAGAAATATCAGATAAAACTCTTTCCAACTCTGCTAATAGGATTCTACTTGGTCGAGGAATATATACAGAAACAAATGTGATGTTTATTACTTTAGCAGCAATAATATTCATTTCTGAACTAAAATTTGACAGAGTAAGAACCGAATAAGAATAAGATCTATTAATAAGCAGGGCACACCCTGCTCCAATTCTACCATCATTTCTGTCATCCCTGAAACATGCATAACCCGGAACCCGGAATTGGGAACCAGGTTTAAGCCATGTTTCAGCAATGGCAAAAACTATGGGTTTATATTTATTGAGTAAATGAATTAATTCAAATTTTTTGTTCCTAACACTCTGTGTGTTCCACTGCAGGACTTTCAGATCCATTATTAGTGATAAGAGGAATAATTGGTTGTAGACGATTAATGACAGTGTACGGTAGTGGGTCAGATGACCTCATGATACAACTCATAAGTAACATAGTGAGTGAGTCAATAAAACTCTCATTAGGCGAATTAAAATCAAAGTTATTGATTAATGCACACCCATTACCATTTGACGACTTTGGATCACTCACTATGCTCCTATGAGCTTGTACATCATAAGATGGGCTTAATAGCTGTACTGGCCTTGGTTGTTTATAAATTGTCTTTTTATAAGATCTAGAGGTATTTTGTGAAGGACCTATAACCTTTTCAATGTAATTAGGGATTGAAGAAGCTTGGGGTATTGATGGAGCAGCAACTTTGGGAGTGTGCTCGAACATTTTCTGTGCCATTTCCGCATAGCTTAATCTAACCGAGGGGAAACGTTGTGCAGCTTCTAAATAACCAATATTTTCTTCAGCCATCACAGTTTTAATGGATTTTTGTCTCTTGTGTTCTGGACAAATAGAATCTGTGGCCTTGTGACGGCCAGAACAAAATATGCAGCTGACTTTGTCACTTGGAACTTGACAAGAATCACCTGTGTGAGCCTGAGCACAGGAGTAACAGCGTGGTTTAGACCTACATTTGGCTGCAATATGACCAAATTTACAGCAAGCTCTGCACTGAATTGTTGGAAGATCATATACTTTTACAGGCATAGCCATATTATACAGATAAATCTTCTCCGGCAAGTCTTGAGAGTGAAAAGTAAGAACAACAGTCCTGGATGGTACCCATTGAGGGGATAGCCCTTCTCTTTGAACTTTCCTAGATAGTCTACGCGCTTTCATTATTATTCTGCAGCCAAAGCTTGAAGGGAACTGAATCCCATTAACAATTTCATCAAGAGCCCAATCTGTAGGAATGTCTTGTACCACTCCCATTCTGGATACAAGAAATCTGGGTATGGATGCAGCCATTTTATTTGTGGGAAGTAAGGGAAGCTTCACAAAGTCATTAGCCAGTTCAGCAGATTTGAAAGAGACTGAAACTTTATTGCGACCTATAGTTTTAATAGAACCCTCAACAATACCTTGAATATTATTTTTGTGAAGCAATTGAGCAACACGAATCGCTTGTAGTGTTAGCCCTGCAGAATCGTCAGGCTCCACTTTCTGAACGTGGACCACAAATGGCCCCTTATCAGCTTCGCAATATTTTATCGGAGGATCCGAATCACCATAACCCGGTGCTACGTATATGGTCTGTGTAGAATCACCAGGGGAATTAATTTTTTTGGACGCTAGATCATCATTCTCGCTTATAACTCTTTTTTTGGAAGTATAATTACTGCAAAACTCAATCTCCATATCGTCGTTAGTGTTTTGTTTCATGGCGTCGGCGTCCCCCTGAACAGGGGGAGCCGTATTATCCATTTTAATAACTAATTACTTACCTAAATGGGATACTCCAATGTACAATTATGACTCCTAAACTACAACAACACTACAAATACAAAAAAGTAAGCAATTCCACCGAAATCGCTTATCTTTAAAAATCGCAGCCCGAGCACGTGTGTTTACCAACTCATAGACGAGCAGACTCCCACTCGAATCAGATTAACAGTCAAATGATTAAGTTTAAAGATGACAATGTCTATAGATTAAGAGCGCTATAACATTTCGGCGTTGAGCTATTTCTGTCAAATGCTGTCAAATTACCCCGTTTCACACACAAGCGCATTTCACGCACACTATCTCAATTTATTCGAAGAGGTCATTGACCTTAATTTTTTTTTAAGATTTGGTTTTGAGTTTGAAATCGATCGCATCCTCCTCCTCCGACCTCCTTTGAAAAATAAAACTGTAAAAGTGTTCCATTGTATAAAGATAGAGAAAGTAAACATTTATGTCTAGACGTCTCTGTCTGATGATGTCAAATGTCACATGTGAATGTAATTCGTGATACTGTGAATTTTTATTGTTGCTTTGATTTGCGCTCCGTAAAGTTAAACCGACTAAATACAAATGTCATTAACTTAGATTAACGATGTTATTTACTACCCTATATGCTTTTCATAGGGCGTAAAATCAAATAAATGGAATTTAATTAGAAAAAAGCCAAGGCAGGGTCGACATTGCATTTTGGAGGATTGCAATTGGACTTATAGAGCGATACTACGAGTATCTTGTACAGGCATCTTCATTTAAATGTGTACATTTTTTACCTTATTCTCTTGTGATAAGGTGTAAAATTCTGCCGCCGCAAGGGAAAAGACGTACCTACAATAAAATGAAAAATCTATAATAAAAATAACATCAGATATGACTTTTTTTACTGATTCTAAATATATCTGTAGCACAATTTTGGAATAAAAGCCGGATACGTCCTTTTTGTAACGGCGGCCAAATGATGTACATATTAATAAATAAATAATAATAATAAATACCATGGGACAATCTTACACATAATTGACCTAGTCCGGTAAGCTCATCAATTTATGTTGTGGGTACTAGACGACGATATACAGGGTGACTGGTAATTCGACCTACATACTTCTTGAATGGGTTATTCTAGAGCTCATTGACAATGTTTTAGTAGCCCAATCGACTCGGGGTTAAAAGTCACTGGTGTTTGAGTTATTACACTTATTTGTTTTTTCGGTAAAACGTCATCTTGCTACCTATGAATTATAATTGTAAAAAATGTACTTGCATGTTATTTCTTGTAGCTAATGAAAAAAGCGATACTTTAAATAAAATACACGTTAAAAATTATCCAGTTTAAAAAAATAAGAAGTTGTCACAAGTTTTTTATATTAATTTTGTAAAATCAATGGCTATGACTCAAAGAAATGTGTTAACAGTATTTATAGTTCATGTAAAACTTACATAAATGAATTCCGTAACTCATAACTTTTCCGACACGGTAAAAATGTTAGCATGTTGTACTAAATTATTTAAAATAATAACGTCAGTGACAGAGCAGGTAGCGTGTGGAAGCAGTGTGTGTGAGCTAGAAGCGTACCTGACCCGAAATCGGATTTGTTTGTGCTACTTTTGTTATCGTGTCTTATATAATTTTTTGTGGTCTTTTGATGTTCAAGGATGGGACATATTCGTATGTTATGATGTTATTCATTAATGAAAGTAATATTATTAATATTCGGAAATGTTTGTGATTAACCGAGGCTTTATCTGTATACATCAAGTAACCAATCAATAAATTTTAACTATTCTTCCAAATCGGACATCTTGTTGAATAGTTTTTTTTATAATGTTGTTATAAAAACTAAACTAACATAATGTGGATGTAAATATGCAAAATAAAATAAATGCTTTAATTTTTTTTTTTAATCTAATGGCGGCTTACTAATTTGAGGAATACGTAGACGGGCGTTTTTATTTTTTGTTGTAGAAAAATATTTTTTTGAATATTTGTCAATTTTTAATTGATGTCTGTTCAGAATCGCGAGCTCTTTCAATCCTAGTAGGAGAAAAAAGTGTCCAAAGATTTCTTTTCCATTTCGCCACCATCATTTCATTTAGTATAGCGGTAGCGCAATGGAAAGTTTGGAAAATTTAGGACACTTTTTTTCTCCTACTAGGATTGAAAGAGCTAGCGATTCTGAGTAGAATAGAGATAAAAATTTCCAAATAAGCAATAAAATATTTTTCTACAACAAAAAATAAAAATGCCCAGATATCCTAGTATTGTTATGACTGCTTCCGAATTGCCGTTTACCTGTTGTCAGCACGTTTATTACGACTTATCGACGTATTCGAGAAAAGGGTGATCCCTTTCAATGGCAGGATTCGATTCAACGACTCCAAGCTGATGCTGAAAGACCTCCATTATAATCCTGTTTAAGAAGAACAAATACTAAAGTTGCTCCGTGCCACTACACTACATCGACCGGAGTCGTGGCTAACCTTACTATGTCACAATGGAGGGTTTTTTTCACGCTGCAGTCAGCACGGCTGTATGTATACCATTATACCATAGAGAAGACAGATCCTGCTAGTAGGATGGATTTCTGCAAATTTTTACTCAATGCTGACAATGAATATCCGGAGTAACTGATCTTGTGGAGTACAGATGAATCAAACTTTGACTGCGATGGTATCACGAACTATCACAACCTGGAATCTCACATAGGGAATTGTGCACGACAAGGTGATCGGGCCATTGTTTTTGCCTGTACGTTTAAGCGGCATCGCCTACAATTTTTTTAAAAGGTAAAACTTACTTATACTGCTGGAGGATGTGCCGCTTGGTTACAAAAATGGCTATTGTTTACCAACACGAGCTACCCAGCTCACTATTAGCTGGGTTTGCGACAGTGGTTGGACTTTAACTATCCAGAGAAATGGATTGTATCGTTGTATCGCAATGCTTATACGTTTTGCGAGGAAGCCACCAAATTTTCGGTCACCAGTTACATCAACCAGACGTTTTCCGATTTAAAAAAAAAACTTGCGTGTGCTGGGACCCCATGGACCTAGAGTTTTGACCCCAAATGGAACAAAATAGTACTCTCTGCACAGGCTCTTATATTTGTTAAGTTTTTCAAATTTCGGCGCTTTCAGCCGCTCTGCCCGCTTTTACATTAGTTCCTATCGTTCGTTTATTTTTAAAGAGTCAATAATAGTTGACATGAATTTTTATAGAATAGAATAGAATAACATTTATTCAGACAATACATCATTACAGAAGCACATTTACAAAGAAGAAGTATACATGTTAAAATGATGTGAGGCTGAAATGGTTGGAGTTTAAGTTTTTTAAGTTTTTTTTTTAAGCATTGCAGTTGGCACGACTAAGCGTTATCAACGGCACTGGTTTTCTGCGGAGCCAGCGAGGTGTGCGGGATAGCATACTGCGCGACTTATTTAAACTAATGCTATGTTCACTAGCTATAAGAAAAACATAAATTGCCCATTTTAATGCATTTAACTTTTTTTTACAATTGTCATTCTTTTTTCGATAAAAAATATCTAAAAACTCAAAAACCACTGAATTTTGACCCCTGGTTACCTTAGTACCTAGTTTCTTAGAATAACCCCTTTCAAAGAAAAGGTCGAGTTACCAGTCACCCTGTATATAATAAATAGATACATATACATTACATTACATAGAAATCATTCATCAGGAGTGATAAACACACGAATAAATGCCCTGGACAGGATTCGAACCCGGGACCTATTGCTTCGTAGGCTGGCTCACCTCCGATTAATGCACTAATGCGTTAATGAACTCGAATATAGGTACTATAAAGGAGCGAAAATAAATAGAAGCAATTTAAAAGTGGCATTTCCTAAAGTGCCTGCCTGCCTGGATGGATGAATTACGTACAGTCAAGTGCAAAAATATGGTTCGACATAGGTAATCGACTCATAAATATGGTACTACGCTCTTATTACACCGGCATAAGGGGCTATGGGACATATTTTTGAGTAAGATGTGCACCACCATATTTTTACACTTGACTGTACTTAAGTACTTATATGTATGAAGTTTCCTTTGACTTGTTCCTTATTAGTTATTTATTTATTTATTTATGTTTTTAGATTGTATTTAGATTGTTCTGATACTCTACTTCACCTACCTATAAAAAGTGGATTGGTTGGCTTTAAAAACAATGTCAGATTACTAATCATCACATCTTCCTCTTTGAATGTAATGTAATGTTGATGTGTAATGTAACTAATGTAAAACGTACTAAAATAACAATTTGGGGGAGGTTTCTTAAGATTGTTTTCGCGTGATAACAAGGATCTTAGTAGCCGCTACTGACACAAACACACAGTTTTATTTGTTAAATACTCATATATATTTTTACAACAATATATACATTATATATGAGTCTCGATTTGTAGGAGCTGCCGTATGATACATGCTGCATAACGGATGCAGTATTATTGCACTCTTAGGAGGATTAGGACATATATATTTTTACAACAATATATACATTATATAGGAGTCTCGATTTGTAGGAGCTGCCGTATGATACATGCTGCATATCGGATGCAGTATTATTGCACTCTTAGGAGGATTAGGATCCGTGGTTCTGTTCGCCAATATTTTGATTGCATGAAGATATTTCCTTCAGTTTTCTCTCCGCTGTACTTTCCGAGATAGTATAGAGAACGGCAAGAAAACACTGCAAGATCTTCATTTCTGAAATACGAAGTAGACAACAACACTGCTTGCAATAAATAAAATTAAATAATCATTGTTATTTGCAAACAAGCCGAAGTCAAAATAAAATTATCAATCACGTTGACGTACTTCAAAAGTCACGTTTTGGCTTAAAAACGACGTAATATTATTACCAGCATAATAAAAATGAACTCCACTTAGTGAAAACTAACCTTGAAACTTATTTTATTTAAAATGGGTTTTGATGAAACAAATTATAAGAATTCGCTAGTAATGGTAATTTTTTTGCTAACATATTGTATTTGTTTAGCATACACGGCTGGTAAATAGCAATAACTATAATTTGAAATGAGACGGAATAACCATGTAACGCAATTAATTACCCTATTTATTTCGAATACAATCTGTCTACTGGTATCCTTTTTGTATACGTATATGATTTCCCGTCAAAAATTAATGTCAGACGACCTGTCAAAATGCCGAGATGAAGTACGCGACCACCTCGAACGCGAGCCAAAGCTCGACTGATTCAAAGAGAATTTCGCTGTCATGGCGGATGAATGGGAAATTTACGCAAGTTTAGATTTACAATTGAATTTCTTTGTTGTCTTTAAGAGGAAAAATATTTAATGTCCTGAAAGCACTAGTTTAGTTCAATGGCATTTAAAATTACATGTTAATTTATTTACTTTCAAGGAAAAAAACGTAATGATCGCAATGCTATGTTTTGACGAGAGCAAAAAGAGGTGTTTTTCAAATTTTAATATTTATATAATTAAATAGTGGGAGTTCATAAAAAATACGCAGCACGGTAGTTTAAACAAACGTTATCAATTACTCAAATATCCAAAGTACATTGACACTAAGTAAATTTTCGGAGTTATTGGCATTAGTATTTGAAGTTCTTCACGAAAAAATTGGATTCAGTTACTTCGTTGTATCTATTAAAAACGAATATATTGCGACATGGTATGATATACGACATGGGATATTATAAACGAAGAACTAGGTAAACCAACAAAGGCAAATAAACCTAAAATTGAATTACTGGTTAACAATGTAACACTTAACAAGAATGTGGATATCGCAAACTCGTTTGTCAATTTCTTCTCAAACGTTCCTGTAGAAACAACACAATTTTTAAACTCAAATTGTTTAGAAGCTGAACACCTTTTAAAAGCAAACGTTGGGGAAGGCCCTATCTTTAAGTTCCATTACATTACTGTAACATATTTAATTAAAACATATAGATCCCTAAACCTTAAAAACACGAAGGATATTTTTGGACTCTCTGTAAAATTACTGGACAACGTTATAGATATTCTGGCACCTCAACTATGTATGATTTTCAATTTGTGTATTGATCATGGTACTTTTCCGGATCTAATGAAATGTAGTAAAATTATTCCGCTATTCAAGTCGGGAGACCCTAAGGAGCGCACAAATTTCAGACCCATATCGATTTTGCCTGCGTTAAGCAAAGTATTTGAAAAAATTATTTTAAATCAGCTATTGCTTCACTTTACTAAAAACAACATCTTACATTCTCAACAGTTTGGTTTTTCTAAAGGTCGGTCAACAACTGATGCTGCAGCGAGTCTTATTAAATACATATTCGATGCCTTGAATGATTCGCATGATGCCATTGGCATTTTTTGCGATTTATCCAAGGCATTCGATTGTGTTGATCACCCGACGTTGTTGGCAAAACTAAATCATTATGGAGTCAAGGGCAGGTCCTTAGGTGTTCTACAATCATATTTATCAGGCAGAACCCAGTGTGTTGATGTTGATGATTCTAAATCAATAGAAATGTCGGTTAAGATGGGTGTTCCCCAAGGTTCGATATTAGGACCTTTCTTATTTTTGACTTACATAAATGATTTACCGTACATGATTAAAGACTCAACTAGGATAGTCCTATTTGCAGATGACACGTCGCTCTTGTTTAAAGTTCCTAGAAATAGTGAAAGCGTAGATTCAATAGTTAACCCTATTTTGCAGAAGACATTACATTGGTTTACAACAAATAATTTATTATTAAATCCAAAAAAGACTAAATGCATTAGATTCTCAACTTGTCGCCAGACTGAAAAACATCACTCTCTAAACCTCATTTTGGGGAACCATACGTTAGAATTTTCAGATAGTACAGTATTTCTTGGTTTAACAGTCGATTCTAAATTACAGTGGGGCTCGCATTTAGCTACGTTGGGTAATAAATTGTGTTCTGCTGTTTATGCTGTGAGGAAAATTAGGCAACTCACGGACATAGACACAGCAAAATTAGTATATTACAGCTACTTCCATAGTCTCATGTCCTATGGCATACTGGTTTGGGGGAAATCTGCTAATGTAGATAGCATATTTGTTTTACAGAAGCGAGCCGTACGTGAAATTTTCAACCTAAAGCGGCGAACGTCGGTTAGAAATTTATTTAGAAGAGTCAATATCATTACACTGCCTTCACTTTACATACATGAAGTTATTATGTACGCTAGGAAATACTACGAACATCTGCCAAAGAACAGTGACATACACGATTTTAATACCAGAAACAAAGGTAAACTTGCCGTGCGCCGCTTACGACTAGCTAAAGCTCGGAAATCTTTTATTGGTCAAACTATACACTTTTATAACAAAATTCCTAAGCATATTATAGACCTGCCGGATCATAAATTTAAAAAAATTGTTAAAGATAGGTTGATTGAAAAATCTTACTATAATGTTTCGGATTATTTATCAGATAAATATATATGGGATGAAATGAAATGAGATGAAATAATTGTAATTATATGAATATGACAAATAGTTAAAGCACTATTAATACTTAGTTTTAAGGAAAAGTGTGCAATAATTGACGGACATAAGTGTATCTTTGTATACCTACATGGGAAATAAACTGAAATATACTGAAATATACTGAAATATATTAAAATAATGTTGTCCTATATTCCTAAAGAACAGGGTATTTGTAATATAAAATAACACTATTCAACAGAGTAAACTTCTTACAATTTAAAATATCTATACTCCCAAATGAGTGCTCCACCCGATTTTTCATAAACAACCATCAGAAAAAATATCATAACTAAGTAGGTAAGCCAGTTTTCAAAAAATTAGTCCTATATTCCTAAAGATAAGGAATTGTTCTATGTGGAATACACACTATCTATTTCTAATAGTAAACGAAAAGCTAGAAATCTGTTCACGAAAACCATCAATTTTACATTTTTTCGTCTTTTCTTGTCAAAGCGCTCTTAAGTTGAAAGATGATAAATGAGACACTGAAGCTTGCAAAGTTAAGCTTACCTATTCTGATGTAACCTAAGTATATAGTTGAAGTTCAAATTCTAGTTCCTTGTAATATGTTAAATGTCGGTGTTTTAAAAAATATAACTGTTGTTACTTAGTTTTAGTAGGTCTTATAGATGATTTAAAATTATTTACAAATTATGTAAATGTATTATGTTGGTATGTAACTACTCTAGGCTAACTAAACATACTTATTATAATTTCCGATACCCTGTCCTGTCAGGGTCCATTGTACCTATCTAGTATCATATTCATAAGTATTTGGAATGCAATAAAGATATCTTATCTCTAAATTCAAAAGATTAAGTTTAAAGATGATAAATTCAAAAGATTAAGTTTAAAGATTGTAGACGACGCTATAAACTGGATCTGAAATAACCTGAAACATAAAACTTAGCAATTAATAAAATAAATATATTTTGGTTTAAATTAAGAAAAAACAGTATGAAGGTACTTACCAGATTTGTTTTCTATGTATGTGTAAATATTAAAGTGTGCGCGAGTGCATGCATATGTGTGCAACGAGCCTCGGCCATCGACCAATCACGAGTCAGTTCCCAAAACGCTTCCGAGCGGCACACGCATGTCCATGCGCTCTAACACTTGCCTCAAAAAGTATCCCTAGTTGTTCTTATTTCGCTCCCCTTAACCTGTGGCTGCACCCGTCGGTTACACATGGTCCTATCGAACCGGACCTAGAGGAGCACAGATGAAAGAACGCAAAGGAATGTTTCACACTCCCCCGTGCACTTCGGTTAAAACGCGCGGCGCTCTCGAAAGAGAAAAATTGAAGCATACCACGGATGCTCAGAGTGAAGTGAAATCGCTTAAATCGTGCCCAATGACCTCCAAAGAAGAATTTATGGATCGCGCTAGCCAGTTCAACGCGAAGGCGCTCAGTTTACAGGACCCCACCGCAAAAGAGGGTAGCATCAAAACTGAAACGGAACATGGTCATCACCGATCTAATACTTCGAATAAATCTTCGATGTCTTCCCTACAAGCAAAAAGAAGACAATTAGAGTTAGATGCTGCCGAAGCTAAAGCTAGGATCGATAAGGAGTTAATAGATAAAAAGCTAAACACTGCACTCGCCCAGCTGGATGAGGAATATTCTCAGAAGTCCCGTTACAGTGGAGAACGACGATCTATTTTGTCTGAAACATCTCAAAAAGTGGAACAGTGGCTCGATAAAAGTCGTCAGGACGAGCAAGAAGAACGCGTTCTAGTGACCCCTTGGCAGGACCCGAACCCCGGACCGAGCGCCCTTCAAAACCTAGCACAAGCGATGGAAAAACTAGCTACTACAACTCAAAGTGCTAATACTCGCCTATTATCCCGATTAGCCACGTCTAAGGACTTACCGTTATTTTCTGGTGAATCGCTCGAGTGGATACAATTTAAAAAATCATATGAACAATCCACGAAGTTATGCAACTATAGTGATACCGAAAATATCGCGAGATTAGAGAAATGCTTACGCGGTGAAGCTAAAGAAACGGTCTCATCTCTGTTTACAACTGATACATCACCACGTACTATCCTAGAAGCACTAGAGCTACGTTTCGGCAGGCCCGACTTAATCATAAACAAAATCTTAACACAATTCAAGAAATTGCAACCTTTACCGCAAGCGTATCATACCGAGCTGGTGAATTTTGCTGTCAAAGTAAAGAATTACGTGGCAGCCGCTGAGTCTATAAATCAGACCGACCATCTTCGAAGTCCTGAGTTACTAAACATCGTTATATCTAAGTGTCCCAGTGCGCTTATCAACAAGTGGGCAGATTATATATACGAACATAGCGATACATACAAAGCTAAATTGCAGTTATTTTCTGAGTTCCTGCACAAAGAAGCTACAAAGATCGCAACCGCTGGTGTAACTCATATTCATTCTCAAAATGAACATAAGTTCCCTAAGAAAATGGAAGACCGAAAACTTCAAGTTCACCCCGTATTAAATAACGACAGTGATACAAAGTGCAAGTTTTGTAAAGTGTCTTATCATCCGCTGACTAATTGCATTAAATTCAAACGCGCGCTACGCAAGGACAAATGGCGCTTTGCTAAAATAAATAGAATATGCCATAAGTGCCTGTTGCTAGGCCACGGGAAAGAAACCTGTCCGGCCGCATCGTGCGATATCGACGGCTGCGGGCTACCCCACCACCGCCTACTCCACTGGCCGACCAAACCTAAGACGGCCATCGCAGCGCCAAGCAATACTAGCACCAACGAAAACCAAAACAATACGCCAACATTAAGTGTGCCAGATGAATTTACTAATAATAATTCTACAACCGAGATCCTAACAAATACTGTGGTACCTAGTGCCAGTGTATACCTAAAGTCTGTACGAGTGAACCTACATGGACCTAGCGGTACTATCGCTACATACGCCCTTTTGGACGATGGGGCCAGAGTGAGTGTGATATCAGCTGATCTTGCTAACTGTGTCAATCTTCAAGGTCAACCAGAGATAATACGCATGAAAGGTGCATTTAATACAGAACTAGAGTGTATAAGTGAAACTGTGAACTTTAAAATCTCGAACTCAAGTGGTGAAACGTACGACTTACGTGCACGAAAAATAAGTGAACTAGACTTACCCACACTGGACCTATCTAAAGTGAACTTAGACTCTTATGATTATTTACGCGACCTAAAAAGTGTTTTGCCCTGCTGTAATATGGAACCGAAGTTATTAATCGGACAGGATTTTTACCATTTAATAATGCCGCTAAAAACTGTTTACCGCGGCGACTTTGAACCTTGTGCCACATTAACAAAACTCGGTTGGTGTTTAAATGGAACCGTACCTGCAGCTGCATTCGGCCGACCTTTGACCGCCGAGCATGCCTTGACAACCACGCTGTATGAACGCGCTAAACCAGCCAGCGAAATCTGCAACGCATGCACTCCGCCCTTCTTAGCCACCCCCGCGGATGTACTTACCGCACGGCGGGAGACGCACACATGCGCAGTCACAGACGCAGACACGCACACATCGCAACAATGGTCAAGCGATGTACTTAGCGACAACGCAGATAAACAACTACATGAACTCGTTCGCCGATCATTTGCGCTTGAATCAATAGGGGTGAACTCTAAGCCACGCGTAAATAAGGACGACATTCGTGCCGTCAATATAATTGATAACTCTGCAAAGTTAATTAACGGGAGTTATGAGATAAGTCTACCCTGGAAAAATGACTCTAAACTGCCTGACTCTTATCCTAATGCTTATAAGAGATTCCTCGCTGTGGAAAGAAAAATGATGTTAGATGAAGGATACGCCTCTAGGTATACGGAGCGTATACATAATTTACTTGAAAACAATTACGCCAGATTGTTATCAGATGATGAATTGCTGGCGCCACATAAACGCATATTTTAAATATTTACCCCACTTCGGAGTGGATAACAAAAACAAGAAAAAACTGAGACTTGTGCATGACGCTTCAGCCGCAACTGCAGGCCGCTCCCTAAACGACTACCTACTCCAGGGACCCGACCTACTTCAGTCTTTACTGGGCATCATGCTACGTTTTCGAGAAAAACCAATTGCTATTATGGGCGATATAAAAGAATTCTTTCTTCGCATCAAGATAACGAAAGAAGACCAGCACGCACTACGATTCTTATGGCGCGAAAATATAAACAGCGAACTAAAAACCTACGTTATGACGTCATTGTTATTTGGAACAAACTGTTCTCCATTCATTGCACAACATATTAAAAATAAAAATGCAATGCGATTTCATAACGAAATGCCTGAAGCCGTCGAAGCCATCCTGAAGTCACATTATATGGACGACTACATCGAGAGTGTGGACAACGAACAGTTGGCTATCAAGATGATAAAAGAGGTTTCCGAAATCCACAAACAAGGTGGCTTCGAAATAAGAAACTGGATATCTAACAAACCTGAAGTTTTAGAATGCACGCCAAAAGAAACCTTAAGTGATAAAGCAATAAGGTTTAAAACCGAATGCGACAACTTACCTGAGAGAACGCTCGGGTTGCTATGGTACCCGGCCAGCGACACGTTCGGTTTCGACTTATCACTTAAGCGCATTCCACCGGAGATAATAAACCTGCAAAGAAAACCTACTAAACGGGAACTCCTGCGCATCTATATGTCAATATTTGACATTTTTGGCTTTCTCGCACCATTTACTGTCAAAGCAAAAATAATGCTACGAAATATCTGGAGAACAGATACGAAATGGGACGACGATATCCCTACAAATGAATATACAGTATTTCGCAAATGGGTAACGGAACTACAAACCTTGAAGGATTTGCGCATTCCAAGATTTTATTTTCACTGCGAACCAGTTACGAGCGAGCGCGATAATTGTGATAACGCTCACTGCAATGCCTCGTGCCAGAACGAAACGGGTATAGAATTAGAACTTCACATTTTTTGCGACGCTGCCCCTACCGCATACGCTGCCGTCGCTTATTGCCGTAAAATAAATAATAAAAATGAAGTACAAGTTTCATTCATCGCGAGTAAATGCCGCTCGACTCCTGTGAAGAAATACATAACTATACCTAAACTTGAGATGGAATCGGCCGTTATCGCCTGCCGCCTCGCCGACACAATAGCGCGCGAACACCGGTTGACCGCATGTACGAGGTACTTCTGGACAGATTCTTTAATCGTTTTGCATCAAATAAAAAACGATACGCGCAACTATAAAGTTTATGTCGCTAATAGACTTGGCGAAATCGATGAATTATCGCAATCCTGTGAATGGAATTATATACCTACTGACTTGAATATAGCTGACATAGCCACAAAACTAAATACTTACGAATTGAGTAACGACTGCGCCTGGCTCCGTGGCCCTGAATTCTTGTACTCGTCGCGAGGCACCTGGCCGAAGTATGACTCTGCAAAACAGATCGTAAACAAAGATCAGCTGTTACAAGTAAACATGTCCTATGAGACAACGGAATCCATGAAGTGTATGCTGGCGCCGATGGGCGCATCCGAATCGTCGATGTAAAAACGCAATCCGGAATGCTTACCAGACCAGTAGCACGTTTAGCGTTGCTCCCCACTGCCGATAATGATGATTGTCCTTGACGGACAATGGGGCCGAGAATGTAGACGACGCTATAAACTGGATCTGAAATAACCTGAAACATAAAACTTAGCAATTAATAAAATAAATATATTTTGGTTTAAATTAAGAAAAAACAGTATGAAGGTACTTACCAGATTTGTTTTCTATGTATGTGTAAATATTAAAGTGTGCGCGAGTGCATGCATATGTGTGCAACGAGCCTCGGCCATCGACCAATCACGAGTCAGTTCCCAAAACGCTTCCGAGCGGCACACGCATGTCCATGCGCTCTAACACTTGCCTCAAAAAGTATCCCTAGTTGTTCTTATTTCGCTCCCCTTAACCTGTGGCTGCACCCGTCGGTTACAAAGATGATAAAGTCAAAAGATTCAGTTTAAAGATGATAAAGTCAAAAGATTAAATTTAAAGATGATAAAGTCAAAAGATTAAATTTAAAGATGATAAAGTCAAAAGATAAAGTTTAAAGATGATAAAGTCAAAAGATTAAATTTAAAGATGATAAAGTCAATAGATTAAGTTTAAAGATGATAAAGTCAAAAGATTAAATTTAAAGATGATAAAGTCAATAGATTAAGTTTAAAGATGATAAAGTCAAAAGATTAAGTTTAAAGATGATAAAGCCAAAAGATTAAGTTTAAAGATGATAAAGTCAAAAGATTAAGTTTAAAGATGATAAAGTCAAAAGATTAAGTTTAAAGATGATAAAGTCAAAAGATTAAGTTTAAAGATGATAAAGTCAAAAGATTATGTTTAAAGATGATAAAGTCAAAAGAATAAGTTTAAAGATGGTAAAATCAAATGATTAAGTTTAAAGATGATAAAGTCGAAAGATTAAGTTTAAAAAATGATGAAGTCAAAAGATTAAGTTTAAAGATGATGAAGTCTTATGATGAGGTTCGTAAAAGGGCGGATTTTAATTTTTTGTTCGCGTGAGATTTGAATGAAATTTGGTGGGAAGGCAGAGCTTCTTATTCTACGATAGTTAGATACAAAACCCCAATGTGCTAAATTTACGATTAAGTTACCAAAGTCCCATACGATTTCGAAACTCAGTGGAAACGATTGAGGGAAATACTGAGAGATTGGTCTATCTTGAAGAGAATAAGGAACTCTTTCTACCTACCAAATTTCATTCAAATCTGACGCGAAAATTAAAATCCGCACAAAAGCTGCCCGGAGCTGGAGTCAAAGTTGCACCCTCAGCTATCATTTTCAGTTAAAATATCCCATTTTAAACAGTAATTATAATCTAAACGACCATGTTAGCTTAGAATCATATATTGTGTTTTGTTTTTTTTTTACTTTTATAAAGCCTAACATGAGAATCAAAATAAATAAAGGAGATGATATTGATATTAACTTCATATGAATGCGCAAATGGTCATGATGTGATTTTGCATGCAAGTCCACTTACCACATCCTTTAAAGATAAATTGTGAAACAAATAGAAATATAAATGAGTAATATGTTGACTCAGATTCGATTTAGTTATGATTAAACTTTTTAAACAAGGCATTTTTTCCTATGTTTCAGCAGTTCTCAATCTTTTATATTTTATATATGCATGTCCCTCTCAAATGACATCTACATTTTTGAAATGATATTTCCGTGTAAAACTCCATTCTCGAATATAGAGTGAAATGGTTCTCAACATTATACCGGTTCCAGCGAATACTCCAAAACTAGGGTGTTGCAATACAGTTTAAGAACCGCATATTTCATTTATTTAATTATCTCAGACAAGAATAAATTAATACAAATAATCACCGTATAACATTTAAATTTTTTAGAGGTGCAATGTTATAAAAAATTCCATTTTTAATGCGGAACAATTGTTTAACTAAATAAAACTGTTGAATCTTGTTTAAATATACTACATTATATTTTAGAAATTTGTATCCCACAATCATTAAATTATAATTGCAAAAATGCAAAAACAATTTAGTGTGTGTAAACTCTGCTTATTTATTAAATAGATACATTTACACAAAGACAAAACTTTGTACAAGGTAATTAGGTACTCAACAGGTTTTAAGGTATAAGGTACTCAACAGCCTGTTTGATTCAAGCTGGGCATCCATTATCCATTTTATAACATTGTTCAAGGTAAATCCGCTCAATGCTGAAAATTAGAGCCATGACTCATCTTATATGGCATCCTATTTAGTATACCTAGCTAGCTTTAATAACTCTTGATTTTACAACCATGCTTATATCATAAATATGTAAGTGGAAGCGTTAAAAAATTTGCCCGAATCAGTGATTAGTGCATCCTCAGTAAACTCTTTTAAAAATAAACTTGTCAAATGGACAACACAAGTGGACATTGATATGCATGTGTCTCTGTGCATTAAACTAATTTAATAATAAATAAATGTATCCAACCTAACCTAAAAACGGAAATAAATAGAATAAATTATTTCATAAGAAAACCGCAAACCAAACGTGCATGCCATAAAATCAGTTCTATTTTCGCAATTCTTTCAATTACTTTGGTTGTAAAAGAAATATTCAGGTCAATTTTAGGGTCTCTGGGTCACCTTGAACTTAACAAGTGTTAAACATTTAAATCACAAAATAAATATAAATTAGGTCAAAAATTAACATGCAAAACTACTTGCTTTCTAAATGTGCGTGATACTTACGAGTACATTGTTGAATCGTTGTTTCTTTCTTGTTATAAGAGAAAAACTTGTAGAATACTGTTTTTCCTAAATTGATATGCCAATACGTGAAATTTCGAGGGTAAACTGAACGAACGCGAACTAAGCGAATTCCCTTTGTTATTGTACTTATTGTGCAGGAATTTCCTGCACAGATGTTTTGATATCAAATCAAAACATCTGACACATCACTGACACTGACGAGTGACGTGTGGTTTGCAATGATGGTGGTTGGTTGGAGCGCTACCACGAAGTCCGAAAGTCGTACTTCGGATAGTGCCATCCCTTTCGCGCATATGTAGAATAAACTGAGAGCGAAGAAGACGGCACTATCCGAAGTTCGATTTGCGGACTTCGTGGTAGCGCCGCAGAAATAATCAGACATAAAGGTACTGATACACATGCTCATTAATAGCATGTTTATTAGCAAGCGGGGAAGTGGGAGGGGCCCCGCTCCCACCCCTCTTGCTAATAAGCATGCTTATTAGCATGCTAATTATCACAAAGCATGCTAGTAATGAGCATGTGTAACAGTAGCTTAAGCCCCTCATTCACGGCAGTCCGCCGGCACTCCGGCATCCGGCATGGCTGGATGTAGCGGACACACGGTGTGCAAGTGGCCCAGCCTGGCAGTCCAATTCGCACTTATTCGTTGAAAGATGCGCAGCGCTGCGTTGTAGCGCATACACTGTACTCGAATTTAAAAAATGCCGCCATCTCTATGTCATTTTTAATAATGAATAATTATTATTTTATGCATTGCCGCATTTCTCAATTGTTTATTACGGTAATTTAGTGCAATTCGGACTGCAAGGAGGTGGGCGGAGCTAGCAGGATGTTGCCGTACGGCACGCATCCGGCAACGACATTCACGATGCTATATTACGTGCCGGAGGTGCCGGCGGACTGCCGTGAATGAGGGGCTATAGCCTACCGTCTCACCGCCCAAGGTCATTTATTTCTGATTGCAAGGCTCTGGCTACACACTTGATCTGTAACGATCATGGATTCCGTACGTCCTAGAAGATTCCATGCGTCGCGGCCGGCCTAATGTTTTTATTATTAAATTAAACAATATTATTTGACAAGATAAATGTTCGTAGGTATGGACTAGAAAAAAACCGGCCAAGTGCAAGTCGGACTCGCAGACAAAGTTTCATAAATAAATCCAAGAAAAGCGGCAGAAAAACATCGCGTTGTATTATAAATGAAATATAAGTTTTATGTTAATGTAATTATTTAGTTTTAAAATGGATGTATAAATATATATTCTGTGAATATTGATTTCAATTTCAAGCGTCTGGTACAGTAAGTTACAAGGACCGCTTGTAACTTACTGTACTTATAGGTATATCTTGATAATAGGTTTTGAAACAAACTGTTCTCCCTTAAAAATTGTATTTTATTTTAAACAAATTAACAATCTTTGACACTAAAGTTGGCGTCTCCGCTAATCTTGGATAGGAGACGTTCCGCTTCTCGGTGTCCTGTCTCGCTGGCGCCGTGTACCGTGCTGAAGTGGCACTCGTTGGTCGCTTCCCCTGCGAATAGAGTTCTAGAGTTAGGTAGCTTCTTACTCGGAAGAGTAAACAAAAGCGTGGAAGGAGTACCTACAACACAACCACGGAAGAATAACTAAAGCATGGAAGTAGTACGATAACTGTCAAATGACAACAGTTAGGAGCGGCCTTGAAATTGACAGTGGATTTCTCAAATGTCGTAAGTCTAACCGAATTAAGCCCCTCATTCACGGCAGTCCGCCGGCACCTCCGGCACGTAATTTAGCATCGTGAATGTCGTTGCCGGATGCGTGCCGTACGGCATCATCCTGCTAGCTCCACCCACCTCCTTGCAGTCCGAATTGCACTAAATTACAGTAATAAACAATTGAGAAATGCGGCAATGCATAAAATACTAATTATTCATTATTAAAAATTACATAAGAGATAGCGGCATTTTTTTAATTCGAGTACAGTGTATGCGCTAAAACGCAGCGCTGCGCATCTTTCAACGAATAAGTGCGAATTGGACTGCCAGGCTGGGCCACTTGCACACCGTGTGTCCGCTACATCCAGCCATGCCGGAGTGCCGGCGGACTGCCGTGAATGAGGGGCTTTACGTGCCCCTTACTACATTTTTAATATCCACTATCGAAATATGCGACCAAGTTAAGTTGTATGTAATGCATTGATACCGACTACCAAATTACAACGATGTATTTAATTTGGCTGCTTGGACGAATTGCATCAAAAGAGATCAGCAAAACTGTTGACAACGGAATCGGAGAAATAACAAACATATATACATCTCTTTTACTTGGTAAGGAAGTGAAGGACGGGTTTATGACTTTGATGTCGCTTTGACGTCTCCCTTCCAAAGTGTTGAAAGCCCGAGTTGCTCGACGAAGGTGCAAACCAACTGACCTGCGAAAAGCACCCGTGGTTCCCCAGAAGAATCCAGTATAGGATAGCTGAGCCAATTCCTCGCCTTCGTGTACAGCGGCGCCTCCAGGTTGTCAAAGCTGTAGGTGCCACGGGTGAACGGGTTTGAGAACCACGTAGACCTGGAAAAACGCCAGTATGAAATCTACTCTGACACACCAGCGCCTATACTACAAAAATCGAACGATTACGGATTTATATATTCATCTCTGTTCCACTTGCCTATTGGAGTGACAAAGAGGTTTTCCCGTCAATGCCAATTTTTGATGTTCGTGGTAGGCATGCAGTGTGTGTATCGCTAACGCTCAGTCACGAAAGAAACGCAACCATTGTCACACCAATAAGAGTGATAGAGAAAGAACTATGATACGCTTCTGAGCGTGAGTGATTGGCATCTTGGCTACGCACGCTGCTCAGTCAGTAGAAAATTTAAAAGTATGGGATAGAGTTGACCAGTCCATAGAAACTTTAAATTTTCGACTGACATAGCTGGCATGTCAGGGATAGTCAATTTTTCATTAACATTTAAATACTCCGTAAAAGAAGCCTCACGGTAAGCCGGACCGAGCCGGGACAATGGGTTAATTTCTGTAGAAAGCGCCACTGACTATAAACCCCGATTGCCCAGTGTGGTATGAACCACGCTTAAAACGATTCGAAACACTGATACACATGCTCATGAATAGGATGCTTATTAGCAAGCGGGGAAGTGGGAGGGGCCCCGCTCCCATCCCCACATGCTAATAAGCATGCTTATTAGCATACTAATAAGCACAAAGTTTGCTAGTAATGAGCATGTGTAACTGTAGCTTTAAGTACTGTTACACATGCTCATTAATAGCATGTTTCCTGGTTATTAGCAAGAGAGGCAGATATGGGCTCCTCCCACTTTCCTTCATGCTAATAAGCATGCTTGTAATGAGCATGTGTAACAGTAGCCTTCAGTGGCGTCAAAATGTTCTTTGTGCAAGTCGGAGCTGATTTTGTCTCAGTACTTTTTCTTTGAGTCGTTAAGGAAAGGTGTGCTGGATTGACCCACGAAAGGGAAGCCGGCAGGAATCGAGTTCTATGAACGCCCCGCCACTGGTAGCTTTAAAAGACTAAATTCTGATGCTTAAGGTACCATTTTGTCGGTTATGCCTATTCGTTTTATCTTAAACTGTCTTTTTTGTACCTTTCTATCCCAATTTAGAATTTAATCTGATAGAAAAACTAATCGCAAGCCTGTACACAATTAATCCAAGAACCTTAGGAAGCCGGTAGGAGTCGGCACGGTGATGTTCAACGCGTCACCCATGAACCTCTGCAGCAACGCCACGCATTTGCTCTTCACTAGATCTTCTGGCAGCGCCTCTACCTGCAGAGAGACCAATTATTCGTTACTTCGGAACTTATGAACAAAATACAATTTGATAGTTATTAATCGCTATTCGGTGAAGATCGCCTATGAGGTGGACTGACCAGATAAAATCATCACTACATGAATGCACGAGGAAGGCGGCTATCAGAGAAGAGTGGCGGCGTGTTGTGAAGCTTGCCACCAACACCTGAAGTGATGACCACGACCACTCTGTCAAGAGTGATACCGACAAAGAAGAAAAGAAGATTCGATGAAGGAAAACAACGGGAGGCAGACAGATTATTCCCATTAAAGCCTAATTTAACTTATTCAGATGGCAGTCGCTTTCGTTCTATCGCAAAATCTTGGAACCTAATTGCCAAAGCGGACCCCAGGCTCCCAGAGCCGTGGAATAAACCGGAAAATGCTAGGAAGAAGAATAGTCGTTACTTTGTAAAAGTCCACAATATACTCGTAATATTGCTTTATTGTCTTCAAGCAGTACAGGCTTCCAACACGTTGGAAGGGAGACGCCAAAGCGACATCGTACCGTAAAAATTATTCTGTCACCTTTTGCGGGGGAAACGTGCACACAGACGCACTCCTCACACACTACACACAAAAAACAATCTGTAATGACGACACTAACACATACAAAATTATACAACTACACTAACAAATCTTGCACACTTCGATATATTTTACCAGTGACAACACAGTGCCGCGTATGCCCATTTGGGCTTGTACTTGTTGAAAATGGTACGTATACCGACTCCCTTCCCAGTGTTGCTTGAAGCTTGCCATCTTCTATTAGCGCATTTTGTATTAATTGAAATGAAACACTTTAAAACGGATTAATCGTGTATTTCACCACATTCGCGTTGTTAATATCGGGTAGTTGACCGCCGCCCGCTAATCGTCCAGTCAGCGCGTACTACCTGCCTTCTACCTGTTCCTACCTGCTTAGCCACCTCGCCGCTAGTCCACAGCGTCAGTGTGTTGCTCGAGCCCATGGGAGGATGAGCTCCTAAAATTCTGGTCGTCCAGTAGTCAGCAGCAGGTACTTTCTTTTTGTCTTCTCCTTCAAAATAAAAATGTACTTTAAATATCACCATCATGATTCTAAGGAATTTTAAGTCGGGAGCGGGGCATTCTGCCTTCGGTCCTGATGCTGGCTGTACACCAACCATTCGAGAAGCCGAGACCGCGAATGAACAGTGCTTTCGTCTAAGTCTCGTCTTGCCTAGTTTACCCTTTGGGTTGTAGGGTCAGATGGCAGTCGTCGCCTTCGTCAAAATAGCACCTATGCCATCTTGGGGATAGTTGCAAGGCGAACTCTAGGCTCTGGCATAAGCCGGGAAAACGCGGAAGAAGAGGTCAGCCCTTACCCATACAGATTTTGAATTTGACAGATCTGGTTGGCCAGGCCAAATCGAATCGATTGTCTTTTGTCTTGTGTCTGCAACGACACATATTATCAATGGTCTGCCCACACAACGCACGCGCGGCAGCGCTCCTGTCGGCGCATGCCACCGCCAGTATCATCATATAATATCTATACCAGTTTGTGTTATTTTTGTTGTTATGAGGTGCAATAAAGAGTTATTGTATTGTATTGTATAATATTTATAATCATATGCAACCCTAACGTTTGTGCGGGGGAGAGTGGGGCCGAGTGTCATTGTTTTTTGCGTAGTGTTCAAAACGGTATGTATCCGCTTTTTCTGAGATATTAATAGATATTCTTAAGAACTATTGCATAATCTGTAGCACCCTGGCCTGATCCAGACTTTTTTTTTATCTCGGCCGAGACCGAGATTAAATTGAGTTCTCGGCCGTGACCGAGATTTTATAATAAATACGAAAGACGCGCATTTTCCAAATTCCAAAAAATATGTAATATAGTCAAATATAGCCATCACTAAAACACAACATTGACTTACAGTCAAAGCTTGAGAAAAAAGTTATAATTAGCATTACGTTTACGATTGCTTAAAATACCCACCAAAATCGCAAAAAGTGTCAAGATGGAAGATTCGGCCAAGGCCGAGAATCTCGGCCCTGCTCGAATTTTGGCCGAGACTGCCGAGACCGAGATCGAGATCTCGGTCGGACCTTAATAAATACCTTTCCAAATGAAGGCAAACAGCGAAATGTTCTCAGGCCACCAGGCCTTATCGAACGAGAGGATCACTTTGTCGACGACCCCCATGCTGATTTTATCTATTGCCGTCTTCTTTTCCGCAGACAAGGGCGGCGAAAAGAGCGTGCTATGTCTGAAAACAAACAAAGTGAGGAAAGAAGTTAAGAGAGCGCAGTGTCCAGCGGGGTGATGTGTCAATTTATTTCAAAGACACGTATAAGCTCGGAGATTGGACTTTACCGCGTGGGCCCTAATATATGTCTATGCTAAGTTTCCTAAATTTTGATAGGACAGACTGTGTGTTAAGCTGTGTATGGACAGAGTGTTAAGTAAACGTCATCAGGTCTTTAAGTCTGCGCTGTAGGATGAGCGGAACGCACCTTAAACGTTTAAAATAAGAAAGGATTGCATATATTTTGTTTAGGTCAGGGGTAAAGCCCCTCATTCACGGCAGTCCGCCGGCACTCCGGCATGGCAGGATGTAGCGCACACACGGTGTGCAAGTGGCCCAGCCTGGCAGTCCAATTCGCACTTATTCGTTGAAAGATGCGCAACGCTGCGTTGTAGCGCATACACTGTACTCGAATTTAAAAAATCGCCGCCATCTCGTATGCCATTTTTAATAATGAATTATTAATATTTTATGCATTGCCGCATTTCTCAATTGTTTATTACTGTAATTTAGTGCAGTTCGGACTGCAAGGAGGTGGGCGGAGCTAGCAGGATGTTGCCGTACGGCACGCATCCGGCAACGACATTCACGGTACTTTATTACGTGCCGGAGGTGCCGGCGGACTGCCGTGAATGAGGGGCTTTAGGGCGTCTGCCGCGAAAGCAGGAGTTCGCTGGTTTGATCCCAGACCTGCTCGGGGACCTTGATCACTTTTTCTGTAGTATATGACATCTCTTTCAATTTATAATTTATATATAGTAGTGTGCCTACTTAAAAACATGAATCAAAACATTTATTATAAATGATAAATGATTTAATTCATGCTTTACAAGTGTACATGAAAAAGCTTAAATAGCTTCTACTAGCCCGAACCTCAAGCCAAAGTGTGTGTACCTACATTGTTGCATTTTTCCAAAAAATTTGCCAGAGACATTCGTCCGAGACTCAAGGACGAGTATTGTACATCAGGAAATAGCAAACTTACGTAGCCTTCAGCACTCCAAGGGACACCGTGACGATGGCGTGTTTAGCAGTATAGGTGCTCCCGTCTTTACATGTGACGGTCACGGTCTCGTTGGGGTGCTGTGGCGTGACGATGCTGGTCACTTCCGTGTTCAACTTGATGTCGAGGTTCGGGAGGCCTGGACCGTTGTTGTATTTGTTCTGTGGAATAAATGTCAACATGAAACGTATATGAAAGCGATGACGACCGAGTGAAGCTCGGAAAAGTCGTAAAAACTCGAAACCCGCGTATTCCCACAATTCGCACTGTGATCTTGGGGTTCCTCATGAATTAACCATTCAAGGCTCTCAAAGGCACATAAAGAAAAATCAGTTCAGAAATTTAGAGATCGTTTTGACGGCAACAAAGTTCGCTTCTCATAAACCGGCTCCTTGGCTACCAAGCCTACCATTGCATAGTAGTGGAGTGTGTCACAAAGCATACCGCGCTGAATCGGGACAGCCGGCGTGATCTCAAGGTCAATATTATTTTTGGATCACTGAGCCAAAGAACTTGGTAAAGAAGAAGTCTAAAGTGGACTCCAGAATGTAGAGAAACCTTAAATGGAGGAATGGGACTATTGAGCGCCAATGAGGTTTGATTACTTTGAACTTGCAACCATCCCTTTTTTTACCAGATCAAGGGTTAAAATTAAAATCCTACATCACCAATATGAAAACTGCTTTATAAGCCATCCATGAGGCCTGAATCTCTCATTTCCTTCTAATTTCACCATACCTCCCTATTTGTCTCCATACCTCCCGCCTCGTACAATCAACCGGGTGAAAGAAAACTTACCAGCATAATGTCAAAGAAAGTCTTGTATCCATGCCTATGCCAGCTAATGGTCTGTGGTCCTCCTAAAGTCTCGTACACATCAGCCGTGGTCACCTCGTTCCAGTCATTAGAAGCCTCCAAGCTATTGGTCAGGAGGTTGGAGAGCTCAAGGAACTCTGTGACGAAGTCCTGGTCGCTGAGCAGCTCTGGTTTGTTCTTCGCAATGTAGTCCTTGAATCTGGAAAAAAGGGAAAAAAAATGGAATAATTTTAAATGGGTCTTCTTCTGCTTAGCGTTTTCCTGGTTTATGCCATGGCTCTGGGATTATTATTGGGTCTCCCTTTCGCAACTAATCCTAAGATTTGGTGTTAGGCCACCTGACCTTCCAAACAAGAGGGTAAAATAGGCCTTACTAGGATTCATCGGATTCCTCTACCAGGCTGGTTGCTAGCGCAGCATCAGCCTTCGAGCATTCCGACAGTACAAGACCAACCTTTTCCGCACTCTTCAGTCTAACAGTGGCGACCAAGCAGTTCTTTGTCACGCATCAAAAGACAGATCTTTGTCAATGTGTAGCCCCAACTTACTTCTTAGTTACAAAGGTGCCCACCGCTTCTGGAGGGTTCGGCGGGTCCTCCAAGAAGTCGTGTTGTACCAGACTGTTCACGAGCTCTGCATCAGCCCTCGTGCCGTCCGAGCGGTAAGGGTCCAACACCGATGGCTGAAGCTTAGTGTCGATGTCGTGCTTCGTTGCCAGCGCATATGTTCGGCTGGATACGTTGCCGTGAATCCTAGAAATATCCATTAACTATAAATTGAAATTTCATAAAAAAATTAAGACGGCGGGACGACCTTGACGCTTTTCTCGATAACTGCATGGCCTGATGAGACACGAAATCGGGAGTCTTGGAGATCAGAGGCTGAGAAAAATAAGGCTCCCAGTGCCCAGGGCTGGAATCGAGAATGAGTCGTTGGTATTCGTTCCAAAATTTGATTTGATCGATAAGTACGAGTACTTAAACTACTAAGTTACAATTTACGTCTAGAGAGCGCTACAGATGCATACCATTCAGCTCCAGTCTCGACCAACCCGTCTCCAAATGGCACCGTCCACACCCTGCCTCCGATAAGCGATTGTGCCTCAAGCCCTAACACAACACTGTACAGTCAAGTGCAAAAATATGGTTCGACGTAATCGACTCATAAATATGGTACTACGCTCTTATTACACCGGCATAAGGTGCTATGGGACATATTTTTGAGTAAGATATGCACCACTATATTTTTACACTTGACTGTACATACATACATGGGCTTTTGCGACTGTTACAGACGATTTAAGCATTGTGGTGGCAACTTTTCTGGTAGCTGTGCAAACTGTATGACCTTCCACATTTATGGCAGGGAAACTCGCGTTAGTGCTGGAACCTTCAGCCTCAGTTTGGTGTATTCGCAACCTTTTACACGCAATAACTCAAACAAGGAGACCTATTCAAACGTGTTTAAGTGATATTTCTATGCGAACTTCCGTGGAAATGATCAATATTATGTTAGATATCAGTTCAGCACGTTCAAATAGGCCTCCAGGCTTCCTCGCAGACCTTCCCACGCACCGCCGATGACGCTTTCAAGCCAACTATATCTATCTGTGGCTATAGTTTCCCAGACTATACCTTGGTACCTTGGTGGTGGTGTTCTATACCCTATACAGCCATATTCCGGTACGGTACATACTATGAGCTCCACCAATAGCTTACCATTCAGTTCCAACCTCGACGCTGACTCCAAACGACACGGTCCACGCCCTGCCTCAGATAAGCGATTGTGCCTCGATCCCTACACTGTGCGTATATACTATAGTGAGGTCTACCAATAGCTTACCATTCAGCTCCACCCTCGACCCTGACTCCAAACACGTTCACACCCTGCCTCCGATACGCGGTTGTGCCTCGATCCGCAACACAACACTGTAAGTACCGTAAACCAATTGGAACCCTAGGCACTGCAAGACTATTTCATAGTAACGCTATTTACGCTATAAATCAGATTGTAAGAAATCTCTTACTGCTTGTCATTTTGCCATAGCTCTAAAGAGGCCTAGGGTTCAAATTGGTTGGCTGCACTATAGTGAGCTCCACCAATTACCATTCAGCTCCAACTTCCACCACCCCATCTCCAAACGGGACAGTCCAGACCCTGCCTCCGATACGCGACTGTGCCTCGAGAGCTAGCACCTTGCGCCCCGCCTGAGCGAGCTCCGTCGCCGCTGTAGTGCCAGCAGAACCCAGCCCGATCACTATGGTGTCGTAGACTGCATCTGGCCTGCAAACGAACGGATTTTTAGATATATGCGCATACAAAATGTTTGATGGAACAATCCGGTGTTTGTATTTATGTGTACTCTTTATAGAACAAAACACTTAAAATTTATTAAAGACACGAAATCGGGAGTCTTGGAGATCAGAGGCTGTGAAAAATAAGGCTTCCAGTGCCCAGGACTAGAATCGAACCCGAGTCGTCGGAATACATTACACTATTTTTGGGCTCCGTACCAAAATGGTAAAAAAGGCACCCTTAAGGTGCGAGTCAAGTCTGTCTGTCCCTCTCTCACATCGTTAAATATCTCGAGAACTACTTAAGCTACCGATTTGAAATTTGGAATAGTTATACACAACGTTGACGATGACACATTGAAAGAAGGGGTCTTCCGTTTGATATTCAAAATGGCGGTTGCGTTTCTTGAATAGTTCTTTGTTTTTGTGTGCTAAATGTTGTTTAATGTGTAATATTTATAGCTTATTGTGCAGTAAACTAACGAAGAAGTGTGCAGCTAATGAAGAATTAATCCTGAAACGCGTGTAATCGCGTTATTGACTTATTAATCGGTTGCCCTGGGATTTTGGCCTCCTGAAATATTTATTACGTATAAGCTGTAAACGGAATAAATAGCAAGGCCAATTACCGAACAACGTCGCCCAAGAGGCAATATACTATTTATATAAAAACACTGATATATTAATACGGGACACTGGCAAAATTGTCCAATTCTCGGACAGAGGCCATATTATAAAAGAAGAAGAAGAGAAGACATTGAAAGAAGGTTTTTCGCATATTTTAAGTTATTTTCAATGAAAAATGCCCGACAAAAGAGCGGGAAAAAATAAAAGTTTAGTTATTGGGTCATGCTATCATTTGAAAAGGTTAAATATGCACATTCCCAAAAAAAAAATTTTTTTTTTATTTAAATGTAAAAAAATATACCACCCCATTACACAACGTTAATATTATTAAACATTACAGGAAAAATATAACATTGACCTTAAATTCATTAACTTTCAGTTTAGCCTTTTGTAACTCGGTAAATGGCCAGGTTTGGGCACCGTAAGTCAGAACTGGCAATATGCACATGTCGGTGAGTTTCCGCTTGAGGGATAAAGGCAAGTCTCCTGTACTAAGTACTCCTGTTATGACAACTTTATGATTGCGCCTCTATTACATATATCTCTTTGATAATAACTATGCAATAATATAAACATATGATTAGTTATCACATTGTCACTAAAAGCGAGAGAGAGCTAGTATATAAATAATCATTACATAAAACATAATTATCATTATGTAATTGTGTAAACAGGGTTAAGGTTAGGTATGTTTATGATTATTTTACAATAGATACACACGAGACACATACGAGCCACATCGGAATATCTTAAAAACGTCTGCTAATCTTTGTTACGCTTTGTTTGCGAAGTTAGCGTCCCATTTTAAAATTTTATTTTTTTCCGCGTAAATGAGCAGAACTATTAAAAAAACTAACTAGAACTCTAGAACTATTCGGCACGCTACTAATACGCTCATAAAATTGATTCGCTATGTTTGCGAAGTTAGCGGTCTCAATTTGAAATTTTATTTTCCCCTCACTAGCTCGGAAAGCGCTGTTTTGTCCTTTAAAACTAGCGTGGAAAAACGCATTTTATCCACATGTGGGGCAAAGTAATCTAATTCCTATCACTTACCACCAGTCCAGTATAAGTGAGTCTTATATGCCCATAGTAAATATGCGCAATAGGAGGTCACACCTTAAATTGGTCATGTGATCATGTCTTATCCCGCACTTGGTAAGCTGTTGGCAATATCTAGAGTGTCAGGAGCGTACTAACTCTATGACAAATTTTGAAATTGATTTTTGATGGTTTCTTCAAGATAACTTACATGTGGATAAGATTTATAATCGTATTATGCAGTCTGTATTTTCCTCGCAATAGTGAGGGGAAAAATGTTGTATTACACTCGGCGGCAAAGTTTGTTCAACTCTCGTGCCTTGAGACCCTCGTAAAGCTCAAGATTCCAGTTATTGAAATCTTTCGCTTGCTCGGGTCTCAATATAAGCCCGAGAGTTAAACAACAACTTTGCCCCCTTGTATAATAAATAACTATTTTTTCCCGTAAATGTGCAGAACTATTTAAGAAAACTAACTAGAACTCTAGAACTATTCGGCACGCTACTAGAACTCTAATAAAATTGTGACATGCTAACTTTTGATACGCTAGATTCACACACACCACACAAAAACGCACGCATCCAAAAATATTACGTCATTATAAACGTCTCTTTATCAAATGTTTTACTTACGTATATTTAAAATACTAACTAATGCAAACAGCAATATAGTTTCCTATACAAAATTATCGGCGTTATTGAAACTTCCCGTATAATGGCCCATTGTGTGGAGCGGCCATCAAACGATGCTAGGTTTCGTGGACACATTCATTTCCGCGTGGTATGGGCGTCTCTAGTATTGATCTCTTTCCGTGCGTTTACATGCTCGGGCTCTCGGCCGAATGTTTCGGCCATGTTAGTACACGATGATTCGAGACAGACTATATAGAGAAAACTTAAGCCAGACCAGAGACAATTTAAGTACTTTTTCAGGTAGTTTGGTTGAGTTAAAAGGTGTCTTAAATAATTTCACTTCGGGTAAAGCTATTTAAAAAGTGTCTTAAATAGTTTCAATAACCAAAGCTATTTAAAACACCGTTTAACTCACCGAAACTACCTGAAAAAGCTTAAATTGTCTATGGTCTGGCTTAAATTTTATCTATATAGTCTGTCTCGAATGAGCGTGTACTAGGGTGGGCCGAATCATTCGGCCGAGAGCCCGAGCATGTAAACGCACGGTTTGGTTTGCAACCTTAATGGCGGCTCCACACAATGGGCCATGATGGGCGGATAAGGGACGCAGTTACGAGTATGAGTAAGAGATATCGAGTGCACAACTAACTATTTCGCCCCGAACTTGAACCCGCGACCCCTTTATCTCGGCAACTCCTTGACCGATTTGTCTCATAAGTATTCGAACAATCTGCAAATAAAAATAGCCTTTTCACTTCTCTTGCTCGAAAAGTTCACCTTTGTGTCGTGGCTAGGCGACACAAAATCGCTTTTCATGCACTAGGGCATAAAGTAACATCGCAGGTGGAGCGCGCTCGCCGCGGCCTCGCTCCCCGCGCGCCCGGCCGCCTGCAGGCGGCGCGCGGCGGGGAGAACCCAAGCGCGCGAGTATGGATGTTACATTTTCAACGATTTAAAGTAATGTAAAACCTAATATTTTCCTTACAATCGAAGTGAAAAGCAGAGTGTATACCTCGGGCACAAGACCCATTTTATCCTCGGCTACTATATTGGTCCTCGTTACACTCGGACCAATAAATGGCCTCGTCTGAAATGGGTCACTTTATGCCCTTGATGTACAATCTACTATTTTTGCCCGCTGGCCGGCAGGCAGGCTATATGTCACTGGCAGACTCCGCCATTGGTTATGGCCTATCCAGTTACGGTCGGACTTACAAGTCATATCTAAATAATATATATAAGTTACAAGTGAGATTGTTGAAAACTATTGTACCCTTAAAATAAAATACATGTATAGAAATAACTATGAAAGTCTATTTAAGTACTGTAGGGTGTTGCCGGTACAAAATAAAGTAGATTTAGCTATTGTCACCCAGTATAGTTGTAGAATAAATGAAGTAGTGTAAGAAATTCCCTTACTGTTCTGTATTATTATTTTCTCTTGTAACTGTATTTCATCTGTGTGAGGTTTTCAATAAAGAGTATTGTATTGTAGTGTAAGAAATAGGCACAAAACTCTACGTAACTTGGACCATCTTCCAACATATGTAGTACCGACTAGTACTAATGAGTATGGTAGACGTGTGGAACAGTGCTCTGCCTCGCATCCTGAATAAATTTCCAGAGGTCATAAAAGGAAATAGAACTGATAAACAATTAATTAAGTTGTATAAGCAAATGTTAATTTAGATAAGTTGTCTTGTAATCAATTTAAGCAAAACACTAACCATTAATTTGTGGTTCTCCATAGACCTAACTCACTAAAAATCTATATAATATTAGATTAAGTGTTTTTGTTAGTAGCACTTTTAATAGTTTGGTGAAATAAACAGTTTAAATTTTAATTTTTTTTTAGCCAATTGCCGGCTGGCTGATACGTTAAACAAATTCACCGCTTGCCGACTGCGTCTAGGAAAAAATAACCAGACCTTGGCCAGTAATTCGATTTTTAATAGTTCGAATTAAAATTAAGTCCTATGAAAAGAAAGATCGTCCGGTCCGGTCCTAGTGTGAGTCATCATCATGTGATTTCGTATATATCTAACGTAGAATAAGGAACTTTTCCAATCCACCAAATTTCATACAAATCTAACGAGAAAAAAAAACTACAACAAAATAAAAATATGCCCTATTTCCAAATAAATATTTATGGCATTAGCATCTTATCTTCAAGGAGTGCTTTAGCAGAAACCTGTCACAAATCCTTAACATTCGGCAGCATTACATTGAATTAGATAATTTAGATTGATCCTTAATACCCGTGTCGTTGTCAAAGATTGCTCCAGATCAGAGCGGTTTGTTTCTGTCCGAGCAAGCTCAACTTATAGTCCGATAAACAACATATGCATATACGGTTCAAAATGTTCAAATTATTATTGTACAGTAAGTCGTGGTTAGCACACTTGTTGCAATAAGCAACAGAATAGGGTCTAAATTCGCTAATCTGTTATGTACGGTCGGCTTCATAAATATATGTGCACCTGTATTCAATTTTGAAACGTCTTCCTATGCAATAAGTTCCGAAGTGTAGATATTTATAGACGTAACTGTATCTACCCAGGGGTCGTATACCATACAATATTCCTTTTTTTGAGTTACTACTATATTTATTCGGTACTAAAAAGGTACATAGGTACAAAGACTTGATAAACTAAAAAGAAACCTTTATTATTTTCGATTTTTTTTAAATATTCTCAGGCTCAATTGCACCACTCAGGGTTAGCTGCTAACCCGAAGTTAAGCTGTCAAATACCTACCATACAAAAAAAGATTAACTCCGGGTTAAGTGGCTAAACCCGCGAGGTGCAATGCAAGTGACCCTAATAATATTTACTTGTTAAACTTATTAAGTGTCATACATAAATAGTACTAGTGACTCTGTGAACTGGACCTCGCGATATGGTTGGAGTATTGGCATAAAGGCCCTAAGAGTCTTTGGGACCTATGGCGCTTAGGACATTTTTACCAATACTCGCATTTAGAAAATTTCCAAAAACTGGATCGACAAAAAAAATTTAATTCACGAACTTGCTTACAAAATTTCTCAAAATGCGACCTGTAGAGGAGAACACAGACAAAGACACGAAAGCATTTCGTCGCTATACTTACTCAACCTCATATCATATGTACAGCAATCATTTGATGGCAATGTCACCTTTCTGTCACTAGGAATACGGGTGTTTTCTCTATCAAATGAGATTTGCAGATACGAGGTTGAATAAGTATAGCGACGATTTTTCCCAAGCTAAAGGCTCACTCGGTCAATAAGATAATGTTAAATATTGGACTACATACCCATTTCGTTTTTTTTTATATATTCGTACCGAGACCTTTCCCTAAGCTGTTTCTGAGAAATATTTTTTTTTATAAATTTAAGAAAAATGCCTCCGTTGCTGAGCTTTTTAAAACTTATAACTACGACATAGGATCTACATTTGTTTAGCAGCTCACCTAGCGGGCACGGCGCCAATCAGACCCACACACAGGGCACACGCGAGCACTAGGATCTTCATTGCGGGTCTTAACTAAATCATCGTGCGACTGACCTTTATAGTGGATATTATCTGGGGACGACGTTATGTAACAGGTCCTCATTCGCTAAGCTGTCATATTTATACTCACCCAGCGGGCGTGGCACCGACCAAACCTAACACACGCCACACGCGAGCACTAGAAACTCCATTACAGGTCTTAATAGTATACAGAAGACATAATTATAGACTGGTGGCAGCGTAGATAATATGTAACATTTCAGAATTCAGAAGTCTGTATCCAGTATCCAATTAGGTTCGTTGGGATTAAGACGAAATTATTTTTAGCGGTAGCGGTACCGTTCAGCAGTTTTAGCGTGATGAAGTAACAGACTGACAGCGTTAGGTGTTAGGTTAGGGTAGACCGAAACGCAGTTTTTGCCTACAAAACCGTTCACCGTTGCATTCCCTATTTTGAATGCATGTAGCATATTGCGTGGCTCTCTTCTGTCCAACCTGGTCCAACTTGTGATCTTGCTGACCGACAAAAGTTTATCTACAATTATGGTACCTACATATTTATATTACTTCATTACATACATTGATTTTATTACCTCTTTAATATGCCTAATGAAATAAATTAAAAAACAATGTACCTCAATTTAGTACTTTGATTCAAATGTATGGGACATTTGAATCAAAATGTATTCCCGTTGAATCCTGAGAATCACGAAATTTGGCAAAAAGCAATAGCTTGTAGCACAACAAATACAGGAAAATATCCGAAAACTGTATAATTGCCCACACCGAGAGTTCTGTACCACCAGTACTTTGAAGTACCTAAGGTCATAAATGCCCAAGCATCCTTTGGATGCAGAACCCTCGGTGGGCGAGTCCGAATCGCATTTAGCCGGTTTATAAAGTGTCTCAAATAAAACACAAGCGATGAGCAAATGTTTATTATTGTTGAATGTACGGGATGGTCTGTGCCTTGAACTCGAGGGCTCCGCTCTCCGCGCGTGTCTTGCATTGCGCAGAATATATCAGGTCGACCAAGATGGCATCGCTCTCTGACAGCTTGTTATTGTGGCCCATACTTAAAAAGCGGCGCCACATTACGTCCTGGATAATAACAAGTGGAAACTATATCGTTTGACTAAAACGATATAGATCACACGGGGCGATAATCGGGACCCCGATGTAATACATGTTTATGAGTCACGTAAATCGTAGGACAAAGCGAGGGGTAAGCGGTCAAATCCGATAAGTCGAGCAAACCGATTTTTGAAATTCGAATAATAGCAAACACGCTTACCTAATGGCCGCTCCACACAATGGACCATGATGGGCGATGGTAAGGGGCGCAGTTATGAGTAAGAGGGGTTACGCAATACTGCCATCCCGTTCTGCTGTATAGCTACATTCCGTATAATGGCCCATCGTGTGGAGCGGCCATAAACTTTATAATAAATGAAGACTACCGCGAGTCGATTTTCCACTAGGGGCGCTAGTGGAACGTGGGTCTTGCGGGAACATTTCAAACGTCACTTTGACTATTCTCTCATACTGTCACAGGACCCACGCATGAGTGGCGCCGCTTGGTGAGCGACAATACGGTAGCTCCCATTACGGATAACACTCAATAAAGTATTAAGGTAGTAAAAATAAAAATAAATTGCTTGGAAGAGATGACTGGGTTTAAGTCTAGCTTAGTCAGACTCTAGGACGCACCTGCAGCGGTATCACGGAGCTCCGCCCGGGCGGGCACTGGTGGCACAGGTAGTTGGCCGGCGCATGGGTAGCACTGCTGAAGTCATATGGTATGCCTACTACCCACGCTGCTTTGGGACTCTTCTCTAGTAGACGCTCTTTACCTGTTGAATATCATTCGGTCAAACACAAAACGATGATCGCCTTACCGGTGGACTGTTCAAAAATTAAGGGTTATTAAGGATGATTTTCTTATTGAACCCTTATCTACATTAAAAAGTACTCCTATTCTTTATATTGTCTTCTGTTACGATTGTTATTCATTGAAATTAAACACTTTAGAACGGATTAATCGCGTTTATTAACACCCTACGTTTCGAGCCCTTTACAGCACTTAGCAGCATGAAGAGTCATCATCTTAACGTGTCATGGTGTTAATAAACGCGATTAATCCGTTTTAAAGTGTTTAATTTCAATGAATAACAATCGCGGTAACAGAAGACAATAATTATGACATACTGAGCGAATTTTACTATAGGACCAACCCCGAAATAGCGAAAAAAGTGTATGACTATTTCATACATTTTGATTGTGATTGTACCGGTTGGACATCATGGGGGTGCCCAGAGCGCGCATGGGTTTTAACGTTATTGTTTATTAGCAACAAGGAGTTTTGAGCTTACAAAATACAAACTATAGACTGAAAAGCCAACGATCGCAGTAACAGTAGGACAAAAAATACTATTTCCATCCCTTTTTGAGGGTGGTAATACTAGCGTAAGAAAAAGACAGTATGATGCTCTCTAACCTTACTGCGTTTGATTGATTGTCACTGTTGTCACGCAATTGAAAATAGCGCCATCTATACGCCACTAAAAGAATGATTAACAAGATGGTGTTACCTTTCTCGACGTACGGCCAGTGTACGTCGAGGTAGTTGTCACGATCGTACCGGTTGGACATCATGGGGATGCCCAGAGCGCGCATAAGGTTGTTGATGGTGTGCGCGTTGTGGCCCGGCGACCCGTGCGTCATAGCTTTTAGGCTGATCACCTGTAATCGGTTTTGTATTACAGTCTGTCCCACAATATCTGCCCCGTCGTTTTATTTGTTCATGATTGATTGGATAGACAAAGGCAGCCTCTTAGGTCTTCTAGCAACACGTGCCTCCAACACGTTGAAATTCTGTCACTATAGGTTCGGGGGACACACAAAAAAAACCGGCCAAGTGCGAGTCAGACTCGCCCACCGAGGGTTCCGTACATCATAAAAATGATTTAAAATAACCCCCCACCCCCTCCCCCTTTTTAGGGTTTTTATCCCTTAGGAGGTGAATTTCGGAAAACGCGGAATACGGTGTTCTTATATATTATCAGAAAGTCTATAAACGAAGTTTCCAAGTCTGCAACCTGAAAAATTATTCACACCTCATATAAACTTTCAACTCCTTTTTTATCCCTTAGAGGATGAATTCCGAAAAACGCAAAATATAGGTACTTTTCTTGTGTAGTATCGAATCGAAGAGTCTATAAACGAAGTTTTAAATCTGCAACCTGAATAATGATTCACATCTCATCCAAACTTTAAACCCCCTTTTTTATCCCTTAGGGGATGAATTTCAGAAAACGCGGAATACGGTTTCAAGGGACCATAGACCTTAGTATATTGTTTAAATTTCAACTCGATACCTCCACGCATTCCCGAGATAAAGGGTCTTGACGGACAGACGGACGGACAACAAAGTGATCTTATAAAGGTTCCGTTTTCCTTTTGAGGTACGGAACCCTAAAAACAATTGAATCTGTAACCACTCACACATCTTAGCATAATTTTCTCGCTCGCTCTCTCGCGACACGTCATGTCATGGGATAAATTTTACGAAAATGTCAAAGACATTAGCGTCCTGTTTTTACCATATCGCCTACAGCCAACAGACCTGTTCTCCATGCTTCAGCCCCAGTTCCGGTTCATCCTCGCCGTCCTCTCTAAACACCAGCTGGTTGGCGGGCGAGAAATTGTCATCGGGGCCCATTTCGTGGAACACCACACACGTCATCAGCTCGATCTGGGTCATGGCGTACTTGAGCTGTTTGTGGTCTTCGGTATTCTCTAGAATCAGGTTAAGCAAATGTATCGCTAACTTTAAACTCCAAAATCGCATAATCTGACAAATGCATTTACCCGAGTTTGAAGTCACTCAAATACAAATTTAGAAACCAAGACAAGAGTGAAATAGTTTTCAGTCAAAGCATGTTTTCTTGTTATGACTTGCTATGGACTTCAAACTGTTTATGTTTACATTATAGTTGTTTACTTATGTACGTGGATGTCGTGGATGCACTATGTTTGTGGATGAATAAAGATTTTTATCTATATATCTATCTATCTATAGAAAATAGCCATAACTCAGGAGCAAATTCGTGATAAACATACAAATAAATGTCCTGACCAGGATTCGAACCCGGGACCTTAATTTTTCTACTCTATTTTGTCAAGCTGTACCTTGTAGGTACATTATTTTATATCTCATCATCATACGGAGTTATGTCATTGGCCCAATAACTGAGTCACGTGGTTTTCTAAAGACTCCAGGAGAAAAAAGGAGGAGGTTCTCATTGAGGATTACCGCGAGTCGATTTTCCGCTACTGGAACGTGGGTCCTGTGGGAATATTTCAAACTGTCACTTTGACAATTCTCTCATACTAACACGGGACCTACGCATGAGTGGCGTCGCCTGGTTAGCCATAATACGGTAGCTGGAAACACGGTAGATAGGTAACAAAAATGTAAATAACTATCATTCACACGAATGGGACCGTGTGAATTATATTTATTTACGTTTTTTTGTCATGAACTTACTTAAAGTACTATCAACAGAGTATATAACGACACCCCACGGCCACACTTTCTCGCTGTACCACGCCAAGTTGTCCTGCCCAAGCGACAGCCCGCGATCCTCGCTGCGCCGCGCCGAGATCTCGCTGGCTCGTTGCGCGAGCGACGAACACTCGTCGTGGTAGTATAAGTTTATGAAGTTGCGCTCCTCGGTTGTTAAGAAGGTGAGCTTGGGCTTCTTCTGGTCCTAAAATAAAAGGTTAGTTATTACCTGTGTATTAAGCAGAAACATGTGTTAATATCACAGAGCTTACAGGAAAATTGAAAAAGCTAACGACCTCGGGCGAGAGTCAAACGTGATTTTGGGATACACGCCCATCGCTCTAGAGCATCCATATTCGACGGAGTGGTTGACGAGGAGAAATGGTCACTGTTATAGGTAAGACAGTTCCAATCCCCATCGAGCAAAGAAGAGTAGCATTGTGCCATAGGTACTTAGGATAGCGTTCAGTTCAGATGTGTACATCAATATCTGAAATGCTCGAGTATTTCCAGTCAGTAAATATTTTTTATATTAAAAAAATACTGTAGACGCTTCCCCCACCACTAAAAAAAACATCATATAACCTTTTATTATTCCTATAATTTAATCTTTCGATTCCTATAGGTCCCCACGACGCTCGAGTTATTACAATTTAGCATCTTTGGCTCCCCTACTATTAGAAGTTTACTTACCTGTTCATCGAAGTTTTTTACCAAATCGTAGCTATTTATTATTTTATTTACTGGCTCAACTGTAAATATAAAACAACTATTAATATTTCAATATACTTAGACGTACCTATTTTAACATTCATCTCATCACTCACTGATGGCACTGAATAAAGTATATTATTTGTAGAAAATATTTTTGTATCCTAATTGTATAAACCGTTAATCTAACTAAAAACAATTGCGAAATTGTGAACTAAACCCTTTACTTTGTTTTGTTTATACTTACGGAAAACTGCACAGTCGCATGAGCATGACACACACGCTCATCTTTACATGTACAGTTATAACTACCAGAAGACGCAGCGAGGACCAGGACAGGCCTCCGACTCCAAGATGGGCTGTCAATCAAGACCAGATATCGTCTACTCGTTGTATGGAAAATATACTTACCAGCCTGATCAATACTGGCTTTCAGCATGTCAATGGTCAACCTCGCGATATCTTTCGTGTTTATACATTTATACCCAATCGGCATCTCCTGTAAACACAAAATGGAGGTATATAATACATAATTACAGAACAACAACGAAATTATAATTATCTAATTTACATAACGGTACACGGCCTATTATCCATCCCCTCACAGAATCTCAAACATTCAGCATTAACAGTCACCCATCGCCATGCAAACAGATCACATTCTGGTACTGATGCCAAGAACGCATTCAATTGTGTGTGAACAAGAGGGATCCCTGAGTTCTTGCGCGACTGAATGCGCGCCGCCGAATATTATATTTTATAAAGAGACTTACCACAACATTGGCAGAATAGTTGTAGTTCTGTGCCGGACAATTCTTCTGCTTGTTGGGGTTGCTGATGTATAGGACTCGCTCAGTATAGTTCAGGGGGGTACTGAAGAACTTCACGCAGATCTCCTTCTCAAGCAACGAGAATGTCGACATTATCTCGTCTTGGGAGTGTATATCTAGAAATTACAACAGGAAGACCTTTACACACTCATTGCCAGACAAAAACTTACTCAAGTTTTTGTAAGAATGAGAACATGGTTCGAGCGCCCACGCCCTCTTTAAACATATCGAAGAGGTATGGGCACAGCGGATGCATATCGTTGTGTGGGCACAGCACAACGAATGTCGTCTCGCTCAAATCTGGAGCAGAGCCCATCTGGGTAAGTACCTCCACCTTACAGAAAACCGCAGTTTAATAACACTAGACCCTACTGATATTAAATTGCAACGGTTAACACTCACGTATTTTTATCACAATAGGCGTGGTTGGTGAGTAAGGTCGCCAGAGCTCCAAGAGGATTCACTGTGTTGACATTTTTTTAAAGGGTCGGCAACGCGCATGTAACACCCCTGGAGTTGCAGGCGTCCATAGGCTACGGTGAACGCTTTCCATCAGGCGGGCCGTATGCTTGTTTTTCACCGTCGTAGTATAAAAAAGCTAAAGCGTAAAGCTGGCAACTTCCTCGCATACTAGCATTCCCCATACTGAATTTCGCGCTACTGACAGAGCTGGCTGGCCAGGATCTATATCCTAGGCAGGCCAAGGTACTATAGGCCCTATCGCCTATACTATAGGTATATTAGGTATGCTTGGAAGAATAAAGTATGGAATAGTTATGTATTTCTTATTATACAAGGGGGCAAAGTTGCTGTTTTAACTCTCGGTCTCAAGGCCTCTCAAGGCACGAGATTTTTGAACAAACTTTGCCGCAGAGTGTAATACAAAATTTTTCTCCTCCCTATCGCAAGGAATATAAATACTACATACGATTACAAATCTTATTCACATGTAAGTTATCTTGAAGAAACCATTCAAAATTCAATTTCAAAATTTGTCAGAGTACCTACGCTCCTGGTACTTAGATATTGCCTACAGCCTACTAAGGTGTGACCTCCGATTGCGCATATTTACTAAGACCATATAGGACTCACTTATACTGGTCGTATGGTAAGTGATAGGAATTAGAGCAAGGTGTTACTTTCCCCACTGGATAAAATGCGTTTTTTCACGCTAGTTTTAAAGGATAAATCAGCGCTTTCCGAGCTAGTGAAAGAAAACGTCTTTTGTTAGGAGTTTCCTTATCAGTTTATCTATTACATGTGGAAGGACTCATCTTCCTAGTGTGTTCTCAGCCAGCGTATTACAGCTCAAGGAGACGGAGAATTGATTTGGCGTAGGCGCTAGTTTTACGAAAGCGACTACCATCACCTTCCAACCAAGAGGGTAACCTAACGCCTTATTGAGATTAGTCGGGTTTCCTCATGTTTCCCTCCACCGAGAAGCGATTGGTTCCGCAAGTTCCGCAAAACTCATGGCACGTGCCGGGGTTTGAATTGAACCCCATGTTGAACGCCACAGGTGTCTGGTTAAGTAACTTACCATAATCCTTTGGGTTGATAGAAAAATGCACGACTCCTTTCGACCATAACTTACTCTCCGTTATTTCGAAATATATCAAAAATAATAATATAGCACAACGCATTGTATTTGTATTAAAAATAATACATTCAGTCTTTGGCAGAAGCAAATTATATAACAATAAATATTTTTTATGATTTCTTTCTCAGATTTTATGGATAAAATTTAAATTGATTTTATTTTATATGCAATGTAAGTCGTTACATTTTGTAATAAATATTCACATTTTTTTTGGAAAGCACATAATTTACATACCTATACATATATTATACCTACACATATAAAACTGTCTTTTAATCAAAACACAGCCAAAACTAATCAAGAGGGCGTCCAGCGGAACCTTCATCAGGAGAATTATGTTTTCTAATAAACCATTCATATTTTTCTATTAATCCACATTTTCGATGTAGACCTAGATTTTTTGCCTGCTTATTTATTTACTCCAAAAAAAGGGAGGTATATCAATAAAACCAACTCCACTGTCAGACTAAAATTCCCAATCTTCTCATTTTTGGCACTTATTAAAATACTTATACAGGGTTACTCGCGTCAATAAAGTCGAAAATAGGACATGTTTAGGACATCACTTTGTTGTCCGTCCGTCTGTCTGTCGTCTACGTAAGGGTAGTTAGTTGAAATGAAAACCATATACACAGGTCGGCGGTCCCATGAAGCTGTGAAACAACCAAACCTCTACGTCAACGGAATCAAAAGACACGGCCATTTATGTCGCATTTCCCATACATTTGCAATGGGAATTAAAATGTATAGGGTACTTCCTGTTGACCTAGAATCACGAAATTTCGCAAAAATCAATAGGCGAGCACAAGTATCAACCGTATAATTGCCGCACACTAAGAGTTCCGTGCGACCAGTATTTTTAAGTACCTAATGGAGGAGGGGGGCATCCTTTGTGCGGTAACCTCGGTGGGCATTTCCGACTCGCACTTGGCCGGTGTACAGTTCACTACTGTACATATTTTCCGTTTACGTTGCGACCTACTTTAGGCTACCTTTAAACATATTATTCAAAAGACAGTATATACCTAACTAGCATACGAGACGCATCAATTGAAGGAAAAGTCAACTAACTTATTAACTTGTAACCAGTATATACGTTTAATAAACTTAACTTAACTTAAACTCCGTGTCTGCAATCATCTCAGCATAACCAACCCTAACAAGCAAGTGTATAGGCTAACTGGCCCATACATTTTATGGTCCTTCGAACCTCTCCGGGTCCTGCGGCATCAAAAACAGGTATTTAGTGTTTTTTGTCTCTATTTCGATAGTGAATCGGTTCGCTGGCTTCCCACAAGCGGGTTCCACCAGTGAATTGAGAAGGCACATAGATCGAAAATAGGGGTCGGAAGCGCTAGTACTTGTGGACAACGCATTCGGAGGGAACCTAACTACCTATCGTCGGATAACTACTGAGAAGACTTCCAGCGTTGCCGTCGGTAATTAACTTCAACTACAACTTAACTTCGTCTCAAACTGAACTCAAATTAACTTCAACTACAACTTAACTTCGTCTCAAGAAACTTCACTTCGTCTCAAGATCAACACAAGCTAACTTTAACTTCAACTGTACCTCATCTCAAGCTAACTTCAAGCTCAACTTTAACTTCAACTGTACCTCATCTCAAACTAACTTCAAGCTCAACTTTAACTTTCAACTCACCATGAGTAAGCTACTTCAACAACAACAAACCTGCTTTGAAAACATCAAAACTGTGTGTACCAACTACAAGAAAGACTCAGCGGCCAGAAAAAATCATGACTATTTAAACAAGCGGCTAACTAATCTCGACGCCCTGTGGGGTGATTTCGAGAGCCAAAATGCTATTATTGAACGGGAAATCGAGGACAAGAATATTAACTACTTCCAGGAGGACATCTACGGCAAAACTAAAACTATGTACGATGTCACTAAGGCGGATATACTCAACTTAATGCAGACAATAACTGACGCGAAGAGTTCAGTCAAGTTCGACTTGACGGGCATCTTAGAAGATTCAGATGAGGGAATCGATAACGTCATCCAGCTTCTAGGCAAGCAGGAATGTAACTTCAAGGCAATCGATAGAGCTATGTCGAAAATCGATATTGCCTCTAACAATGAAAAATGGGAACTGGAAGATAATCTTTCCATCTTAAAATCAAAGTGGTCAGATATAGATAAACTACACTGGGAGATAGATGGCTTACTCAAAGGCTCCCATGGAAATTACTACCAAACTTTCGTTGACATAGAGAGCCGGTACGACTCGATGCGAAAGGAACTTAGCAGCAAGATATGGTCATCTCTGCACTATGAAAAAACGGCGCCGCGCATAACTATACCTGAATTCTCGGGAAACTACAACCAATGGATTTCTTTCAAGGATCTTTTTATAGAAACGGTCCATAACAACCCAGCAATCAACAAGGCTCAAAAGATGCAGCATCTCAAAACTAAACTTCGAGGGGAGGCAGAGAGACTGGTACAGCATCTCACAATAAACGCCGACAACTACAGATCATGCTGGGATATCTTGAATCAACGATATGATAATCGGCGGCTTCAATTTATCTCGTACATGAATACTATGCTCAATTTACCAACTATTCAACAACCAGACGCCTACAATTTGAAGAAAATGCATGACGTCATAACTGAGTGCCTGAGCGGATTAACAAACATCGGCTTGGACATCAAAACTTGGGATCCTATCATCGTGCATTTAATGACTTTGAAATTGGACACCGCCACGCACAGCGACTACGTCCGGGACCTACAAGATCACAGGGAAGTTCCGGTCCTAAGCGACTTTCTTTTCTTTCTCGAGAGCAAATTCATGGCTTACGAAACCATGAAAAGCGCTAAGAAGGACGCCACCCCCCAGCAAAAGCCAGCATCACTGAAAACTTTCAACAAGGAGCATCAGGCCAAGAAAAGTAACTACAATAACTTCAACTATTTCAAGAATAACTTCAAAACATATCACGCAATCGGCGGTCAATGTCCACTTTGCAACGGAGAACATGTGTTGATGCAATGTCAGAAGTTTATCGACCTAGATACACCGCAGCGAAACAGTACGGTTGCGAAATTACATGTTTGCAAGAATTGCCTATTCAGTCACGGGGACAAGGAATGCAGATCCAACAAAACTTGCAAAGAATGCAACTTGAAACATCACTCATTATTGCACAATACAATAATGAAACAAACAACTTCTAATTATAGAAAATATAACCACGAGCCTAAACCATCAACTTCAACATCTTCAACTCAACAACAATCGAGCCATCATATAGCTATGGAGGATGACGAGGTCCTTCTAACTACGGTTCAACTTCAACTTAAATCACGCGATGGGACACTTATAACACTTCGCGCACTGCTGGACCAGGGGTCGCAGCTGAATCTTATAACTGAAAACGCCGCACAGCAACTCAAACTGACCAGGAGAAAGCTAACTGGAACTATACATGGAATCGGAACATTGAGCTGCAAAGGAATAACGGAATTTACTTGCAAGTCCTTGCACTCCGATCATACATGTCAAACTAAAGCATTCATTGTCAACAAAATAACTAGAAACTTACCAAGCGCTACGTTCACGAAAGGAAACTGGCCGCATTTAGAAAACTTGAAACTAGCGGATCCTGACTTCAACATGTCACGCCCTATTGACCTGCTACTTGGGGCGCACGTTTACGCCGACGCTATCATGGATGGATTGCTGAAAGGCGGTAAACGGGATCCAATTGCACAACAAACCCATTTCGGGTGGATTATAAGTGGAAACCAGACGAAATTTCAGTCTTTAAACTGCCACGTAACTTTAGTCAACATGGAAGAGCTTACAAAGTTTTGGGAAACAGAAGATATAACCCAAAACGACGAGGATACCTCTCAAGACGATCCATGCGAAACTCACTATCAACAGACCATCCAGCGAGGCTCCGATGGAAAGTACATCGTGAAAGTGCAAACTAGCGCCAGATACATAGCCGTCAACTTTCAGAAAAATAACTACATTTCGCTTAAGGAAGATGACCTACAACAATGCACCCAACTGAAACTCGACAGCTTCATATGTAACAAAAACTTGCCTGTGTTCAATCTTCACAATGAAAATATTCCATGCGAGGCAAAACTAATAAGTCATCGCACGAGTTCGCCCTGCGACGTAACGCACACGTCATGCAAGGACGCCTGGATCGAGTTACACTCACCCAACAGCTGGCTCGCTATTTGTTGTGATACCTGTACGCTACGAGCTATATGTGAAGAAGATGTAACGTCACACACTATGACGTCATCCGCAATAGTTACTTTAGCACAAGGCTGCATACTGCAATCTAAATACCTAACTATTCACTCACTTAACCAATACAACAGTAAGGTGAAGATCGACTACGAAATCAACGTGCCCTCCGTAACATCGTCGATCAATCGCATTGCAAACTTGACCTATCACAGCATCCCACATCTGTACCACGCTGAACATCAGGATGCTGACACTGAAGAAATAGACCGAAGAATATTATACGAGAAGAATAAGGAACAAAACTTACCCACGGTTCTCACTACTCATGACATTCATCAATATGCCATCAGCTACCTTTTGCTGGCAGCAGCTATCTTAGTTGCCATTCTTTGGGGAGTGGGAAGACGCTATCCTCATCTATGTAATCTAAGGAAGCGTAAGCATTGCTCACTGCAATCAGTGAAGCCTCACTACGAGGATATAGAACTACAACCGATACCAGAGGAGAGAAGCCGGCCACAAGCGAGAGCGAGATCGACGAGCAGCCCCGCACCGCGCCAGACTCCACATCTCGCGTCCAACGACAACGTGGCATTCAACTTCGATTAATTTGAATTTTATTTTGTAATGGCTTTTCCTTCTATTGACAACTATCTTAAGTTTTCTTTTTCTTTGGGGTTGCCAGCATGTACAGTTCACTACTGTACATATTTTCCGTTTACGTTGCGACCTACTTTAGGCTACCTTTAAACATATTATTCAAAAGACAGTATATACCTAACTAGCATACGAGACGCATCAATTGAAGGAAAAGTCAACTAACTTATTAACTTGTAACCAGTATATACGTTTAATAAACTTAACTTAACTTAAACTCCGTGTCTGCAATCATCTCAGCATAACCAACCCTAACAAGCAAGTGTATAGGCTAACTGGCCCATACAGCCGGTCTTTGCTTAATTAAGTATCTAAACGTGATGGTGATAAAAAAGTACCTAATTAATATTAAACTACAGCATATAAACCAAAGGTAAGGGAATTGGTCGGACTACAGACTACAGCGAATATACAGTATGTAAACGAAAGGCAAAGAAAGAAACCCGTTAATGTTTAGATCATAAATATGAGCATGGTACCTAATTCATCAAAAATACGACAGTTTTTACGTGAGGTATAAAAATATACATTAATTATTATTGTTTTGCACCTCCCCTGTATAATTTGTTTACAATCTTATTAATGACATTTCTTAAATTACCAACTGACAGACAGGCGTCAAACCTTGTTGAAGTTTGGATTTTTACCTAGTTACAAATAAACAGTTAACAAAGCGCTTGCGCGTTGCCTATGACTACAGCCATTATTTAAATGATTACCTAGGAACTAGGTTACTTATAAACAGAATAAAAAGCGCATGTGCGTTGACATAACAACGTCAATGTTTATTAGTTGCCCCTAGCTACATATCAACAGTACGCAATACGCATGCACTGTAAAAAATCAAAACCCTATAGGATGTCACAAAAACCATTAACCGACTGCAAAAAGAAGGTTCTCGAGTAATCTATTTAGTAATTTTATGCCATAAAACATGTATTTTGGCACGTGAAATGCACGTCATTACAGTGTACTCGAGTTCCCCGTCAACCAGTTTTAAGGTTTGCTCTTCGTTGTGATACATACTGTATGATTTACAGAGAAATAGAATGGTTCATTAGAAAACACAAGCCGTCCAATAAGGGCGCCACTGGACGGTCAGCGGCGCCCTCTCAATGTAGACCCTTGAAGTTTTAAGACTAATTATATAGTAAAGTTTTTGTCAAAAAAATATTTTTTTATACAAACTTATTGCTGACTGTACTTTGGTAACATTGTATTGCTATCCATAAAATCATATAAACATGGTGTACATATATATAATTTGAACTTTCGTGAGTCATACTGATATTAAATTGCAACGGTTAACACTCACGTATTTTTATCACAATAGGCGTGACATTATTTCGACTGCATCGGGCAGTCATCGTCAACGACGGCGCCGGATTGCTCGAATCAGCCTGCTTCTTCGCGCGCGACCCGTTACCTACGCCGGTCTCGGACAGTGATTCCCGAACCGCGAAGGTGACAACACCACTCTGTCTGTCCGACGATGACTGCCCGATGCAGTCGAAGCATGTCACGCCTATTGTGAAAAAATACGTGTGTTAACCGTTGCAATTTAATATGGTAAGTATACATTTTTTGCTAGATTCAACCCATGGGAAGGTTAAAATGTCCTACAGTATGATATCTGACGACGATTTGTATGCCCTACGAACTAAGAAAATTTGCGCGTACATAAGTTTCGGAAAACATTGGTACGAGCCAAGATTCGATATCCTCCTGATGGAAAGTCATCAATTAAATCTAATAATATATTTAAATACAAGTAATATCACAGAAATATCACATATGAAATTAACAAACCTGAGTATTCTTGCATTTGTACGTCAGGCCATTTTTTATTAATTATTTCGATATATTACACCTATTTATAACTTAATTAACGACCAACTAAGAAAAAAAATATCCATTTTTTATTATGCCCTGGAAAACTGCGAAAAATATTTTTAATGTTTACTTTTACGTAATCCGGCGAAAACGATGTCAGCCATGGTAGTCCATAGATTATCTGTGGTATGACGTCACTATGCAGGAAAACAATATTTGTCAATGTCACAGCAGAGGTTACTATACGTATCGAACTTCACTCGTATAAGATTCAACATGAAGTTAGCTTCGACGAGTAGGTATAATGACATTAATGACGTTACTAAGATGGCCGACAGCGCTTCAGAGTTCAAAATTAAAATACGTAGCACTTTTAATACCCGAAATCAACCAATATTGGGTTCTTAAATCAATTACTATAGAAAGTTCTCATTTAGTGTGCCAAATTTGATACGAGTCTAGTAGTCTATTGGAACCCTAGGCCACTTTAGAACTATGTCAGAAAATAAATAAATAAATATTGTGGTACAATCTTCCACAAATCCACCTAGTCCCACTGTAAGCTCAATAAGGCTTGTGATGTCATAGTGACGCTATAAATCAGATTGTAAGAAATCTCTTACTGCTTGTCATTTTGACTTGGTTCTAGAGTGTCCTAGGGTTCCTATTGGCTGCATGTACAGCCATAAGAGCGTGTCACACATTTTTGTGGCCTTCATACTATTAGCCACTTTAAATAGCACGAGCGCGACGAGCAGGCGACTCTACATAAAGCAACACCCATATCGTTCTTCCGTTCGTCCTTATGCAATTACAACAGGGATTACAAAAGGTCTGTTAACAGCTCAGACTACACAGAAACCGCATTAAAGCATTTACAAAGAGGTAACCGCACATATGCAGTTTTACCACAGGATAAGTAATAGTACTAAAGTACAGAGCTTCTTCTTCTTCTTCTTTTATAATATGGCCTCTGTTCGAGAATTGGACAATTTAGCCAGTGTCCCGTATTAATATATCAGTGTATCTTATATAAATAGTATATTGCCTCTTGGGCGACGTTGTTCGGTAATTGGCCTTGCTATTTATTCCGTTTACAGCTTATACGTAATAAATATTTCAGGAGGCCAAAATCCCAGGGCAACCGAGTAATAACTCAATAACGCGATTACACGCGTTTCAGGATTAATTCTTCATTAGCTGCACACTTCTTCGTTAGTTTACTGCACAATAAGCTATAAATATTACACATTAAACAACATTTAGCACACAAAAACAAAGAACTATTCAAGAAACGCAACCGCCATTTTGAATATCAAACGGAAGACACCAAGTACAGAGCTTCTCTATCCTACATTTGACGTTTAGCTTGTCATTGTCAAGCATACAAATGTCATGATGACATTAACATTAGGGTTATCACCATGTACAACAATTTGTATAAAAGATAGGAACAAAATATGTATTGGAACATTTGTATTGTACGAACACGTTATTATTGATTATTTATTAGTATTGCTATTAATTTGTCTAAGTATAAATTAGCATACGGTGTTTTAAATATAAATATATCTAAACGCACCTGTGAGGTAATGCGCGTTGTGCGAACCCTGACAGTTTATGCAACCTATAGGCGGAAGATTTTGTGTCAACGTACAACGCGAGACACGCCTTGGTTATACTTGTAAATTTCTACGATTCTATGAGCATAACCGACCACCGTATACGTGGAAAACTTAAGTAAGTCACCTGTGGTATGTAGTAGTGAGCTATTCGAATACACAATACAGTCGCCATCATATATATCGGAGCGTGCGAGGCGCTCACAAATATCTGAACACGCCTCTATTGTCAAGGCGTTAGAGTGCTTGTTCAGATATTTTGCACGCCTCGGACGCTCCGATCGATATATCTGATGGCGACTGTACGTGAAAAACTTAAGTAAGTCAGCTGTTGTATGTACCTAGTAGTCAGCGATTCGAATACACAATACATGCTTAAAATTAATGATAAATATATTAAAAATACACACAGAAACAGATATGAAAACAGGAAAACTTAAAATTTGAACACAAATAAAACAAATGCCTATTCGAATAGCTCACTACTACATACAACAAGTGACTTACTTACTTTTTTACATATACACCATTGTATACTACAATATTAAATATTCACCACTAAAACAATTTTAATTTTCATGAGAACAGATCGTAAACATGGGTGCAACTGAAATAAGAGGTCGCACTTCCCAACTAAATTACGGGCTGCATATGTGCGGTTACTGATGTGCCGACGGAAACTTTCCAATATTGCGAAATATTTCACATTTTTGTATGGGGATTGAAACTTTCCGCAACGTAAAATGGAAATTTCTTAAATTTCTGTATAACTTTCAAGAAACTTCCTAGAATGTTTCCAACTTTTTGGAAACTTTCCGCAACTTGCACATCTGTATGTGCGGTGATCGCGAGTTGTCTTGTATGCTCTGTCACAGACCAACCCGACTACTAGGGTTGGTCTGTGGTTAACAGTATAAAATAAATACTTAACACTATTGGACTTAGATCTAAAAACAGTCTTCTTTCTTCAGGTACATTGTAAATAAAACTCCGTGTTGTTTTTTCTTCAAGTTTAGTCAAATGCCCTTAATACTACAAACATTAATACAATGTTCCGTACTTATTGTTAAACTGTCCTCTTTAACTATAAGAGTGATAAGGATAAGGATGGTTATATGTTAACCACAGAGCTAGGATGACGAGAACGCTTGTCAAAGATCAACGCAAAGGTGTGTCATTGAGAAAATTGAACACGGCAAGGGTAACGTGAGTTACCCTTTATTCATGATGCAAATTCAAGTGATAATTTATCTGTTACTTTCCCTAGATATATGTTGAATCATACATTTGAATCTGTAATTTAAATAAACACGCAATGAAGTCGTGACTCTCGTTACAATTACGTGGATTGACCCAATTGAAATTAAGAGTTTACACTAAGCTGAGTTTGCACCATTTTTGATATCAGAGACTGCGCAAGCTTTATATTATACGTTAACTTGTATGAAATTATGACGTTTACTTAACACTTTCAGTCTGTGCTATCAAAACCAATGCAAAATTGGCTTATTCTGATTTAATATACTTAAACCGGGTTACTCACGTCTATAAAGTCGAAAATAGCTCGACATATTTCGGGACGGTCCGCGCCCCATAATCATGAGTGAGAAGGAAGGAAGGAAGGTGTTATTCTGATTTATATGTGATTACGAATTATTTTCTTGTGTAACATAAAAAAATCCATACACCACATCTCCTAAATATACTTTTCATATTTTCATGACCTTTATTTCTCGCACCAACCAGCTTATCTGAAATAATGGGCTTACCTGAAAGTTGGTCATGGTCACGTTTTTCATTTTTTTTTTATGGGAAAGGTAACAAACGAGCAGACGAGCCGCCTGATGGGAGACGGTCATCATTTGTTGTCTCTGCCGCACTTGTTAAATATTCATAAAAAGTAAGTCTTCTCTTTTGCTCAACCTTTGACCTTCACACGGCAAAGAAACATGCCGTGCCCTGGACTTTTCGGATTTAAAAAAAAAAATATAGTCACGTTCACTGTCACTCTTTCCAGCTATTTCAATCATTTGTTCCTTGATATAATTGATGTAGCCTTTGTATGTGTAACTTAGACCTAACATACATAGATTTAGAGTTGAAAATCAAAGTGGAAACTTTTTTTTTTCGAATCCGCTAAAAACGGGACGTTTGCGAAAAAAGCGGTGATTTACTACTCTTTCAAGGTCACAGTCGACTATGATGTTTTAAGGGCCAGCACCACCCAGGGTTTTTTGTATGGAATTTAACAGCTCGATTCCGGGTTACCGGCTAACTCTGGGTGGTGAAAGTGGGCCTAAGTGTTCGAAATCCTAGCTCTGTGTTCACCATCCATCAAATAGTCACTCATATCCACAACTTTACATATAAATAAAGTTGAATCTGCATAAACTCTGCGACAGCGATGAGATGATCGGCCCATAGCCCTGAGCATTGTCATACAGCTCAAAGAGCGGGGCGGCCACAAGTTTGTAGTTCTTCGGCACAGCGAAGAGGGCTCGGTCCTGGAGTTGAACCAGGAAGAGGCGCTTGTGCTCCTTCGGTTTGGTGATGTGGGGGGGCACGTAGGGGTATTGCGGGGGTTCGAAGTTGGGGCGCCACCAGTTACCTGGAAAATTTAACATATAATTTCACACTGAGAGATGGCAGCTTCGGGATAAAAAGGCTATGAAAATGAAACTAATTTCTCACTCACACTCAGTTTTCTAAGCCATAAATAGACCTAGAGATTTCACTAATACAAAAGTTGTTTTCAGTGCTTAACAAAATAAAAATATCCACAGAGTGAGGAAATTGCCGCGAGGGCGAAACACGTCTACCGGGATGCTGCGGATATTCGCATCCGCAACCGCGGATCTTTCGCATCATATTCAGAATCCACATCCGTGGCCGCATCAAATCAATGCAGAGCTTATGCGGATGTGGAACAAGGCGGTACAGGACAAGGATGTTGCGGATGCTGATTATTTTGACATCCGCTACATTGGCGATTAAATTGAAAACCTTCGCTACATTTGCGATAGACCCGTTTTATTTTCATAATAATGTGTATAAAACGCGAAATTTAGTATTATAATATATGGTATGTATCAATGTACTTAGACCGGGTTACTCACGTCTATAAAGTCGAATAGCTCGACATGTTTCGGGACGGTCCGCGCCCGATAATCATGAGTGAGAAGCGCTTGCGGCGATTGCAGTGTGCGCAGAGCAATCGCCGCAAGCGCTTCTCACTCATGATTATGGGGCGCGGACCGTCCCGAAACATGTCGAGCTATTTTCGACTTTATAGACGTGAGTAACCCGGTCTAAGTATATTAATATTTCTAATACTCACGGGAGTTTTCTATTTAAAAATGTATCAATGTTATGTGGTCCCAGATAGGGTAAAAGCCTCCATTGATTACCATGTTTTTTTTTATTTATTTATTTGGGTAAAAAAACAATCATGTTGTTCTGTCTTGAGCTTTGTTTACACAGTTTTTCCTGCAGTTTCTATTATGTCGTCAGCCCATCTTTTCTTTTGTCGTGGTAGGGCACAGCACAACGAATGTCGTCTCGCTCAAATCTGGAGCAGAGCCCGTCTGGGGAAGTACCTCCACCTTACAGAAAACCGCAGTTTAATAACACTAGACCTTACTCATAGTTTTCTGTTGTTGATTAAGGTCGCCAGAGTTCCAAGAGCATTCACTGTGACAGCTGGGGACCCACGGAGCGAAGCCCCCTTGCTCCTTTAGCTGTCAACACAGCGAATCCTCCTTTTTTTTTAAAGGGTCGGCAATGCGCACCTGACCCCCCTGGAGTTGCAGGTGTCCATAGACTACGGTGACCACTTACCATCAGGCGGGCCGTATGCTTGTTTGTCACCGTCGTAGTATATAAAAAAAACTTCTTTTTCCTGTGGGTCCTAGCCACCTTGTAGCTCGAAGAGTCCACCTCTTATCTGGTATACATATTGTTATACATAAATTGTTACAATTAGTAACTTACCAATAGTGTCTTCAATAAGCCACTCCTGCTTCACGCCATCTTGCCTGCCGAGGGTCTCTGTTAGTAATCTCTTAAGCCCTTCAATTTCATCCTGTAATATAAATAATAGGCATGTTTATAACTTACAACTGTGACTTTGGGAGTTTATAGCGCAGCAGCAGTATAACTTCTAGCATATATTATGAAATATCATTGATGTATTCGTTAATGTAAATGTATTTGTTCATTAAACCTTTAAGTTATTTATTAAGGCCTATCCGATGATGTGCCACAAGTACACAATTGGCAAAAACATTTTTTTTTTACATTCCGTTACATGTCCCCCCTAACATATTTTTTTTCCAAATTTATAGGCAAAACTAAGTTGCGGCACACGTAATACACCTCTAGCTGTAATATCATTACCATATGCTGTATAGTTACAGAGTAAAACCACTGTGACATACGGACGGACGGACAGACGGACTGGACAAAAAATGGGTTCTGTTTTAGCCATTTTGGCTACGGTACCTAAAAAACGGTTCACTTACATTTTATTCAGCGTTTTAATCACATTTATCAAAGGTTATGTTTCAGCAAAATAACATGTTTTGGTCGGTCACTAACGACAGGTAATTTCTCCATACAAACCAACAGACAAATATTTTTTTCAAGCAGAAATATACTATAGACTACAAATCGATTCTGGAAACCTGGCGCGAAAATGTATGACCCTGTAATTAATATCATAGACATTCGCGTCAGCTTTCGTGAATCAGTCAGTAGTTTCAGTACCTCGCCAGGGTTGAGTTCACCGCCAGGCAGCTTGAAGAAGGCTGTTCCCAACTGGAGCAGCAGTACATGTGGCAGACCGTGCTCATGCACTAGCAGCACTCCTTCCACTGACCTGAAGATAATAAGTCATTTTAAATAAGAGCTGATGTTTGCCCCTCTTATCAAGTTGTATTACAATATAAATAAAAAATAAAATAAAAAATAAAAAATAAAAAAGCCTTTATTTTTCCGTTTGCATGCACAATATAGAGTTTGACAAGAGTAGTTTTAATTTATTATATTTAATTAGATGCGCATGCCGACTGGACCCCTCTTCGGGTGAAGGCCTCCTCTAGAGATTGCCATTCTTTCCTCTTTTCTGCTAGGTTTGGCCAATTTTTTGTACCAATTTTTTCTATTTCGTCCCTCCATCTTGCCTTTGGATGACCTACATTTCTGTAACCAAAGGGTCCTTTCCACATGGTCGCAGTCTTTGTCCACCTGTTGTCAGTGTAGCGTGCCAAATGGCCCGCCCATCTCCACTTCAGGCTTCGAGCAAAGGTTAGTGCGTCTATTACACCAGTCTGCTTTCTTATTGCCCTATGGCGGACTCTGTCTTTGAGTTTTATTTTTAATGCACTGCGTTCTAAGGCTCTTTGGCACGATGTTAGTTTTCTGTTGGTTGTTGAGTCGAATATCCATGTCTGACAGCCATATGTGAGACAGGGTAGGAGGCATGAGTCCATTACCTTTTTTTTCAATTTTAAGTCCATGTTAGATTTCATAACTTCCTTGTAGCTCCAGAACTTTTTCCAAGTGATTGATATACGCCTGTCTATTTCCTCTATGTTGTTATTTTTTCGAAATGAGACTTGTTTACCTAAGTAGATGTATTCTTCAACGTATTCTACCGTGTTATTGTTTACTTGGATTGGAGTTTTATGGTGATTTGACATGACTTTCGTTTTTGAGATATTCATTTCTAGGCCGACGCTTGTGCTTATACTGTCCAATTCGGACATCATGCATTGGAGCTCAGTGGGTGTTTCGGCAAACAGAATGATGTCGTCTGCGAAGCATAGATGGTGAAGACGCTCATTTCCAATTTTTAGTCCTTTGTTGTTCCAAGATAGATTTTTCATTATATTTTGGAGGACCGATATGAATATTTTAGGTGACAAAGGGTCGCCCTGTCTTACTCCTCTGTTAATTTCTATTCTTTGTCCTGACCTTTCTAGTTTGATTTTGCTAGTGCAACTTTCGTAGATGTGTTTGATGATTCTTATGTACTTGTTGTTTATGTTTTGGTCGTAAAGGGCCTTCCAGATGCTTTGGTAAGAAATGGAGTCGAATGCCTTTTTATAGTCGATGAAGCCTAGATAAAGTGGTCTACGAAATTCGTAATATTTTTCGATTACTTGTTCAAGTACTTGAATGTGGTCAATAGTGCTGAACGATTTTCTAAACCCTGCTTGTTCCTTCGGTTGTTGTTTTTCTATGTGGTCGTTAATTCGTTCCAGTAGGCAGCTAGCAAAGAGTTTATATAGACATGGCATTATGCTTATTGGTCGGTAGTTTCCTACGTCTGTTGGGTTACCTTTCTTGTACAAGAGTATTATTTCTGACTCAGTCCATATCTTTGGGACTTTTTCCTCATCTAAAATTTTGTTAAACAATGTGGTTAGGTGGTTGAGAATCACTGTTTTAGCCAGTTTTATGGCTTCATTTGATATTCCGTCGCTGCCGGGACTTTTGTCATCTTTTAATTTCTCTAGTTTCTTTAGTATTTCTGTCTCTGTGAAGGGTGGTGTCTGTATATTTAAACTATCCGCGATTAGAGTTTCTATGTTTTCCTGTTGCGGGTCTTTAGTGGCGCTATATAGTTGTCTATAGTAATCCGTGGCAGTGTTTATCACATCTGCTCTAGTTTGTTGTTTTTTCGGAGCGTTCGCGTTCAGTGATGGTATCCATTGCTTTGTATTATTTATTTCCTTTATAGCCTTTTTTAAACTTCCGGATGTTTTTAGATGTCTGGTATATATAACTTCTTTGTGATCTTTATAGTTCTTTTTAATCTCTTTATTAATGGTTTTGAATAAGTATGTACGTCTAGCTTTTTCTTCTTGGTTTAAATGTTGTTTGTGGAGTAGCTGGCTTCTCTCTTTCATTAAGTTTAAAGTGTATTCTGTAAGGATATTTTGTTTTGGACGTATATTGTTATTGAATTGTTTGTTTAAGCAAGTATTTATAGTTTTTTCAATCTTTTTGTAGTATGTGTTAACGTCTAGAGTTTCATTTTCTTTTTCGAAGAGTTCGTGTTCGGCGTTTTTTAAGTTTTTAATGTATTCTAATTGGTCTTCTTTTGTTTTGAGTTGGTTTTTCGAGTTGGTGAAGTTTCTCCTTCCTAATTTCGCTGCCTTCAGTTTGACTGTGCCTCTTAACATCTTGTGGTCTGTTGGGAAATCTGTTAATATGGTTTCAAAATTAGTAAATGAGCGTGGGGAGTTTGATAAGATGTAGTCAATCTCGTTCTTTGTTTTCTTGTCAGGGGAGCACCATGTCCATTTTTTGTTCTTCTTTTTCTTAAATAATGTGTTGATTATTGTTAGTTTTTGTTCATAGGCGTAATGAAGTAATCTTTCTCCACGTTTGTTCCTCGAACCATACCCAAACTTTCCAGCAATCAGCGATTCTTCATTTTTTATTTCTCCAATTTTAGCGTTGAAATCTCCCATGCATATGACGTTTTTCCCTGCCAAGTTGTGGGCTAGCTGAACTTCTTGGTAAAATTGTTCAACCTCATCATCGCTAGCGTTGTCTGTTGGGGCATAGACTTGTATAAGAGTGAGATTAAAATCTTCAAATTTTAGTTTTAGTAAGCATACTCTCTCCGATATTCCTGTGTAGTTTTCTATGTTGTGTTTTAACTCTGTTTTTATTAAGAATCCAACGCCATATAGGCCTTGAGTTTGCCCTGTTGAACACAAGATATGATCTTTGTCTTCTATAATGTTTGTTCCTATGCGTCTTACTTCGGCTAATCCTATGATATCGTATTGTATATTTTTGAGTGTTTCTTTCAGTTCCAGAAGTTTTTCCTTAGTACTTAAGGTTCTGACATTGTATGTGCAGATATGAAGTATATTACAATATAGTCTCAAATTAAAATGGCAATGAGCTGGACATATATGCAGATACACAGATAAGAGATGGACAATAGAATCTACGAAAAGGGCCCTACAGGCACCAAAATAGATAACAACGAAAATAATGTTACTTTGCTATGCCGCCAAATGTTCGGCAGAATAGCAAAGTAACATTATTTTCGTTGTTAATATGGAATTTCGCAAAGTAACGCCTGATTCAATAAATTACCGAAATTGATAGACAACATAATCTCAACAGATGGAACTAACTGGATAGATAAAGCCCTAGAGAGGGATGAATGGAAGGTGTGTGAGGAGGCTTTTGCCCGAAAGGGATCCACGTAGATTAACTTTTATTCTATTCTATTTGTATAGAACATTGTAATTTATTTGTATGTGGAAATAAAAAGCTAACGTCACACAAGCCTTCTTGAGCTTACTGTGGGACTTAGTCAATTTGTGTAAGAATGTCCTATAATATTTATTTATTGATTATTTATTTAGTTATTTAAATAGTAAATCAGTAATTTCTCTGTTAATACTGTGGAACAATGAGACTTTTGATTTGATTTGATTTGGTAGAGACAAGTTGTATATGATGTTGCCTCATCACCATTATTACGGATGCTTGCAAGTTAGAAGTAGTCAGGTTATATAAAATGTGACCAAACACTCTTTGCATGCCAATCACGTGTCAGACATTTGACCGGCCACATCTGCTGCAACTCCTGAGGATGGATTGTAGAGGCGAAACATGGCACAAGATAATATGAGATGTGATTAAATTTCACTGCTTGTTGTTGACCCAGTGTCACAAGGAAATACCAAGTTGAATATCATTACACATCTAACTCAAATGAATGCTCGAGTCAATTCGAAAATAGAAGATGTGTTGTCTGTATTAGCTCAATGTAAACAAACCGCCATAATGATTGTCATAACCTAACTTTTAAGTTTTTAATTAAATCCTTAGTATTAAGTTTTTATAAAGACTGTTTCTACCTTTGTGTACCTTTGGTTGAAACAAGCCTCCTCAGTTAACACGACGGCTTTAAGACGATGGAAGAATGAACTTGTACTCACAGCAGGCCCTCCTTGGGGGACAGTGGCCCAGGCCTTTGCCTTGGCATAATGAAATTAGAGACATGCTTATTAATAGATTGATAGATTCTATAGAAGCATTAAGATAATTTTATTATCGTAACAGAGGTTATAAGTGGTAAGTAATGCAACTTTGTCCGTCAAAAACTAGAACTTTGGCCTGTGTTAGGAAACAATTAATAAGGTCTCATAATAACTCCAAATCACTTACAGAGATAGTCTTCACTTTGGAATTGGAAAGATAGATAAAGGAAAAATAGCACGAAGCTTACCTTCTCATGCCAATCTTTACAAATTCCTCTCGCATGCGTTGGAACCGCGCCGGCACTGAAGCGTCCCTCTCAAACAACGGCTCCTTCGTGCCAAATGTGTAATTAGTCAGAGGGTACAGGTTTATTGTCCTATTTAGCGTCAAATTGTTATTCTGGCTATTCTGATGCTGAACGCCAGGCCTAACCGGCCATGGCTTGGTTCCTTGTGCACCTTGTACTGCGGCCATTTCGGTTATTTAATCACTATAAATAATTTATTATAGTACACTGACTAGAAAATACAACACAGTATTCAGTAATCTACAAATTGGGTTAAGAATCTAGCGATATTTTTCCTCAAAGAAGGGTTTTGTAGCGTCAGTGGCGTGCAAAGCCAAACAACCGGCGGCCATTAATGCATAGACTATAGACTAGCTAGACCATAGGTTGGCCGAGTTTACAATCTATGGTTTAGTGATGCGAACCAACTGCCTCAAACATTCCTCAAACGTCCACTCCACACTCATACTATATAGTTTGTGTTCCTGAATATATAAGAAAATACATTGAGTTTTAAACCAGACGGAATAGCAATTGACAGGCCTTCTCCTCTGCCAAAAGGGTATGACATAGTGTCATACTGTGTATGGATGCATGGACTGACGTTTATTTGACATAGCTATTTGTACACAGTGATGGGCAAAATTTATTCGAATGACGGATGACGGATGACGAATAACCAAATCATTCGCGGATGACGGATGAATTTTCGGATGATTATTCGTATTCGAATAAATTATTCGTCGAATAATTTATCCGCGAATAATTCATTCGCCGGATGAATTGCCACGAATAATTTTTTAAATACCTTATCAACTTCTGTTTAAAATAGCTATCTAATTATGAATTCATAACTCAAGTTTCATTTCAACCGCCTAGTTTCATTGACACAATTTCTTTTAAACATTATGGACTCACTAGTTTATATGGAATTAATTTTATATTCGGTTATTTGAGTGAGAACTACGAGGCCCTTTTTAGACCGAGATAGTATATGTCATTGAAATGTACAGAAACTTGACAAAATCTATGCCATAGAAATTAGGCGGTTTCTTTGCTCAGATTTTCTTTCAACCCACATAGGGATTATAAAAGGACTGTAAATAAAAGTGCACTTTAGAAATCAACATGGATTTATTAATAATTCGTAATAAAAATCATACGTCATGATATTCTTTGTTTGAAAACCAGAGTAAATAACATTAACTACATATAGATCATATCGAATAGATCACTAAAGTCTTAGACGATCGTGAACTTTAGTAAAAATTTGTCATTTTTAATATATGTTTCTTTTTTTAAATTTAATAGAATAGCCAAAAAACCTTTAATATTGTTAGTAAATTTATAGGAGTAATATAATAAGTAAATCATTCGTCAAGTTAAAAACCGGTCGAAATATTTATTCGCCGATAAGTTTCTCGCGAATAAATCATCCGCGCACAAATCATCCGCGAATAAATCATCCGCGAATAAATCATTCGCGAATAAAAAATTGGTGGATTATTCGTCATTCGAATAATCATTTAGATAATTTTTTATTCGAATAATGCCCATCTCTGTTTGTACATCACGTACGAATAGCTCTACATTTGACGTAAGAAAAAAATCACACCGTTTTGTTTGTATTATAATTTTGTTTTTTATGGTTAAAGAATTTATTTTTTCCCAAAGAAATTTACATTTCACTTAAAACGAGAAAATATAGTTACACATTTATGCATGCTGTACAAGTCAATTGAAAATTGATACACTTCGTTACCCAGCCCCGCAATTGGCGTTGGCGGACTCTAATGTAGGGATGGTGAGGAAAGTAGGTACTTGTTGTGTATCTAAGTACATGATAACTCGGTAATTCGCGGGCTTGGTAGACGAAGGAAAGGGACAGTTTTAATTTCACAATTGTATGTTTTCTATGAACATTTTCTCTTCAAATAGAACAAATACTCGATAAATGAGAGCCAATTGAAATTGATAAGATAAGCGTAATCGCATTCAGTTCATCCGTTTAAAGGTTAAAATGTTAAACATACACAAATGCATTCACACAGCTACAACATACAGTTAGGTACTTACCCGTTTATTCAGGTTTTTTAGTAAAAACCCTTCATTTCATTTCATTTATTCAGTCACATTATAAACTTACAGTGAAATCACCAAGTCGTTAACATGTTAGGTATAAAAATTTAAAATAAATTATCATTAAACTTTAAACATTATTTACAAATATGTCATAAGCGTAATTAAAGTAAACTTAGTAAAACATAGGTAAATTCAAATTGTGCCCTGGAAGCTTAGGCGGCCTTAAGTCTGGGATGCCACATGCGTGGATACCCTTGCGCTGTCCCGTCTTCCAGGGTCTCATTTTCAAACAGGGCTGGTACTGCCGCTCTAACACCTCAAGCGGCGCAAATACGCAGTGATCGATTCCGGTTAGGTACATGTTTAAGCCGTTTGGGGTGGAAACTCTTGGAGCGTGGGGTCCTGGCGCCCACATAATTTATAGGGACTTGGCAAAGCGTCTCATAAACATAGAAGCTACGGGGCCTACGGGTGACAGAAGGGCTGGGTGGTACCTTGCGCAACGCATTGGACTTGCCGTCCAGCGCGGCAATGCCGCCAGCCTTCTTGGAGCCCTGCCAGAAGGCACCGAGTTGGAGCCAGTTTTTTATTTATAGGCTTAGTTTTAATTTTTTTTTTCTTGTTTTTATGTAATGTTTATTTTTAAGTGCAAATATATAAAAAATGTCTTATTTTAAAATATTCACGTTTATTACATAATAAAAATACAACTTAATAATATTATGATTAATCTTTGTTAAACATTATAGGTATATCTTAATTATTTAATATAGAAATATTTTATTACCTTTTCATTAAAAACCCTTACATGTCTGATTCTACTAGCGTTTCGCAAAAAAAAATCACTGCTAAGAAGAAACACCGAAAGAAACTCAGCAGGTTACATTATCCCTATTACATACTTACAATAATAAAAGAGAAATTATTTATTCACCATAATTAAGAAATAATAGCAATGAGGGGCGTTAGGGCCTCTTGCATCGGTTAGTCCGTTTTGCGTTAACGCCGATGACGTCTATTGTTATATTTGTACTATTCTTGCGTCTTCTAACAAACTTTAAAGTTATAAATTGAAATAGATGTCATATACTAAAGAAAAATACCAACACCGACGAAGGCCAATCCGAGGAAATAAAGTGTAATAAAAATTAATACACAAGTTATTTTTAGTCGCTGAGCAAATGTTGTCTAGTATGAATTTATTGCTCCTATTATGGGCCACACCCGGTACAAGATAAGTAACACTAACATAACAGTCCTTAGATTTCTCATTTGGCCCAACGTTTGCTCATAGCCGTAGTTCCCAGTGGGCCCCACTGTCCGGATAACCACGGCACCGAAATCTTTGTTCCCGTTCTTCAATCAATTCAACATCGTCGTCATCTGAGTCTTCTATAATGATGGGATTTTCAGACGCGACGATATGTGAAAGTCCTTTTCCGCTCTCTAAATGCTCTTGATCATTTGGGCTGTCTAGCTTTTTCCTGTTATCGTTGTTATCATTGTCATGCGACAATGTATCATTAACAGTTTCATTAGTAGACGTTATTTCTGTAGCTTTCTCGGCTTTACTGTTTACTAAAGGCTCTTCAACAATATATAGGCTCCCTTGGCTATCTTCAATAGTATTCTGTGACTGCGACTCGTCTTTTAACAACTCTTTTTTGACTAGTAAGTCTTCATCACTAGCAGTTTGTGCTGCATTTTGTATACTGTCTTCTAAATCTTGGATATTCTTGTCATTAGTAGTATTTTGAGACAGCAATTCATCTTTTAGCATATCTCTTTTTATGTTTAAGTCTTCTGCAATACACTTCAATTCTACTGAAGTTTCTTTTACAGTTTTGTTCTCTAAATCGTGTTCAATAATATCTAGTTCGTCTTGCTTGTCTCCGCCGATTGTATGCTGTGTCATCGATTCATCTTTAAAAATATTTCCTTTTAAGTGTAAGTCGACATCAATACTACTGTTAACAATAACAATCGTGTGGGCTGTAGTTTCTGCTGTAATTTTACTATAAGTATCGCTGTTAGTAAGATCCATGTTTTCTTGCTTATTCTCTTCAGTAGCATGCTGTGAGAATGATTTTTCATTTAATAAGTGATTTTTAACAGTAAAATCTTCATTAATATGTGCTGAAACACTGTTTCCAAAATCTCCTCCGACAATATCCATGTCTTCATGCCTGCTTTCTTCATTTGTATTTTGTGACAATGATTCATCTTTTAAAACGTCTTCATCAATATTTAAAACCTCATCAATAGATATTGGTCGCACTACGTTTTCTGTTGTACTTATCTCTGAATCATCTTCCACGCTATTTATTTTAACTTGTGATAATGTTTTATCCTTTCCATTGTCTTTTTTAGTATTCTTGTCTACTACATTAGATCTTATTTGTATAGCATTATCTGTTGTGGTTTCTGTGGTTTCTTGCTCTGAACTGCCGTAATCATATTCTTGGCGGAAGGTGATTTCCTGTAGTCTAAATACATAATGTTTTGCAGAATGGTGAATAGTCAAATGTTCGTCTAAATCGAAAGGCAGAAACTGTCGTGAACCAGAACACTTCGTACATTTAACTCCAACACTTTTCCGGGTACCACAGTCAACAAAATGCAATTTGAGTTTTCTCATCGTGATAAAGCAAAGGCCGCACATACATTTGTAAATATCAACATATCGTTGTTTCTCTCTATTTTTAACTAGTTGTGATTTAACTTGGATTAACTTGGCATTAAAGTTTTCATCGTTTTCTTCATTAAACGAAATTGTTTTAAATCGCGAAGTGTTCTCATCTGCATGGTAGGTTTTGTGATGCTCTAGCATTTCATGTGTCAAAAATGCACGATTACATATGACACATGGGTAACTCTTTAATGCGCACTTCTTTTGCACATGCTTCTCTAAGTCCAATGGCGGCACGCAAGTGTTACACTTTGCGCATAAGTACAACGCTGTTTGCCAAGGCCCGTCCTCTTTTATAGTCATTTTAATCGAATGTGTCTTATATATGGTTTTCACTTGTATATCTTCAACTTCACTTAACAGTATGTTGTTATTTTCGAAGACTTGCCAATTTGAAAAAAGCTTTTGATATGAAAATTTAATCTTAACATTTATATGATTTTTTCTATGCGACATTTGATGTATTTCAAAGCGAGATGCGTCATATTTAACTTGACAAATATTGCAATAAATTACTCGGTCTTCGACACGATTGTAATGATTTTGGCAATGACGTATGGTATTATCATAGCTATCCGTAGCGTAACAGCATTCTTGACATATAAATGTGATACATTTATTTGCAATGCTTCTTACATTTGTGATTTGTATATTTTCTAAGCAACTTGTTTTTTCAGACGGAAGTGAAGCTTGACTATCACGGTTACCGGCAGACGATTGAACATCATTGATAGGTTCTCTCTCGTCTTTGCCATCATTTTCCTTATCAACAAGTGAATTATTTGGCTGATCATCAGGAGTTTTTTTATTATATTCATCAAGAAGACCATCAATCAAGTCTATCTCGATCTGGTCGTCATCGTTTAATTTCGGATTGGAATTATTTCTAACACTTATGTTATTTTGTACACTATTCTGTGTAATATTGGTCTTATCAGTAGCTGTATCCATATCACAATGATCATCACTCGTTGTACAGTATGCTACTTTACTTCGTACTTGTTTGCAGATTACTTTGTTATCGTGATTATTTCCACAATTAGATCTTTCTAAAGATTCCTCATTATTTTTACTCATTTCAACGTCTTTACTCCCGCTGTCGTCGGTTGCGGAAATTCGATTACTTAAATTTATATGACTATTTTGTTTTTGGTTATTACAATCTTTATTTGCTGATATCTCTCCATCGTCAAACAAAATTGCCATACGCTCCCTTTTCTTTCTAATTGTGTTTTCTGATACGCTTATAGTTTCATTGTCACTGAGTACTTCTTTGCAGTTTTTCACAGCATCATTATTACCACATTGATTATCACCATGTTTATGATTCATATTTGTAATGATTGCTTCGCCATTTTTCCCATCACTATCATTACTTAAAAAGTTCGATATACGTTCTTTCTTGTTCTTTAATGTGTATGTTAATAATTGCAAAGCATCATCTTCACTAACAAGTAGGGCAACTTCGTTAATACTAAAACTACTGTCATCACAGCTCTCTATATCTCTATTTTGAGTGTCTGCACATTCATCAGTATTAATGATCCAGTCACTACCACTACTTTGTTCTATTGCGTTTTCACGCGTTTTCTCGCTCTTTTTATTATCTCCAACGGACTTTCGGTATCTTCTTTCTCTCGCTATTTTCGATTTTTGGTGTTTTTTGGTCTGACTAACTTTGTTTGTGATTTTAGTTCGTATTTCTTCAGTGGAGTTTTGTGCACCATTTTGTACAGAAGTTTGGCTTTCAGCACTACTCTCATCGGTCTCTGTATTCTGGCTATCATAATCGACCTCTTCTTCAAAACTATCTGCACTTTCATCAGAACTACTGCTGATGGTCAAATCACAAACAGAGCTATTTATATATTCTCCGCCGGACTTTCGAGTGTTTCTCGCTCTTTCTGAGTTAGAGTTGCGTATTTTTTTTGTGTAACGAACTTTGCGTCTTGCATGCATACTTTTATTATTTTGTCTTCCTTCATTCGATCTGAAATCATAACTTTGTGCCGAAGCTTCATTTTCTTCATCACTTTCGTCATCATCGACTCCTGTCTTCTGACTTTCACAATTTTCCGTTTTATCACTATCTTCATCTGTACTTTTGTTCCAGTCACTATTACTATTGTCTTTAATTTCAGTGTTTTCTTCACGGGATACTCGATCGCATTTTGCTTTTGCTTTTATTGAGGTTTGGGTTTCAGTTGGTCCTTCTTTGTCAGCGCCATGTATATCATTTAGTACAGAAGCCTGACTTTCGTCTCCAAACCGCTTTAATATGCGCTCTTTTCTCTTTTTAAGCAAGTTTTCAGATGGTTTTATAGTTTCATCTTCACTAGCTGTCTCTTTATCTTCACAGCTGTCCACTTTACTATCTTTATTCTCTGAGCACTGTTCGCTGTTGTGTGTACCCCTTGTAGAGCGTTCCTTCTGGACATTATCATCTGTACATTCATTCATGATCACCTGTTCACCGTGTTCATCTATACGTTCTGGCTTGCTATGCGTACTACTGTCATTACCGTTGGTATTTTCACTACCGTCGTATACATTATCGTTACTTACTTTATCGTTACTCGCGTTGTTACCCGCTACAATGACAGCCACGCTAATATTTGATGGTGATGGTGAACTACTATCTAACAAATGTTTGCTCTCTTTTCTATTTGATTTGAGTTCATCGCCAATCGCATCACTCTTTTTATTTTTATTCAATATTGGCACACCTTGCATATTTGGGTGGTGATCAGTTCTTTGTTTTCGTGTAGCATCATCATCATCATCATCATTAATATCCTTAGATTCAATAATATCCTTAGATTTGCCTTCCTCGTTTGCATGTGGTGTTTTATTTTCATTGTTCTCATTGTTATTTTCTTCTTCACTTGTTTCCATCAAATTATCGCTGTATGAACTTTCACCAAAATCGCTACTTTCATCATCGTTATCAGAACTATCTTTTCGATTAGAACTAGTAGATGTTTCGTTGGCTATATCGGTCGTGATAATGGTTTCTGGCTCACCATTTTCACCCTGCCTGCTTGTCTTTGAATTATCAATACTATCCATAACTTGATCTTTGTTATGTCTTTCTTCTTGTCCATCGCTACTTTTATTTCCGATCCTAATCTTTTCTATAATACGGCGGTGTTTTAGTTCAGGATGTAATTGTTTCCTGTGTAACCTGGTTGCACTATAGTCATTAGTAATTGTCTTATCACAAACAGAACAACGATAAGTAAAGTTTGACGATTCTGACGAATTGATAGTTTTATTGACCTTAATTTTATCTGTATCGTGATTTTCTGTGTTGATATTAGCATCTCCATTTTCAAGAATATTTAAGCTGCACCGCGCCACGTGTTTATTATAACTCTTCTTAAATAAAAGGCGGTTGCAAAACGGACATTGTTGTCTAACACAGTTATCGGGTAAGTTTGAAGGTTCTGATTTATGTTCGTTTTTCATATGGCGTAGAAGTGTAGAAGGGTATGTATATTCGCATGTACAAATAGGACATATATATTTAGTTATCATGGCACCAGATAATAATTGATTAGGTCTATGACTTTCTTTTGTTACAACGTCTGGTGAGATTTTTTCAGTTTTATTTTCTTTTACTTCTTCATCTTCAGTGTTGTTTTTCAACTGTGCGAAACAGTTAATCAGGGATCGTATTATACTTTCGTTATCTTTGTTATTTTTACTGTCAGATTGATTACCATTATTTTCTACACTAATGTCGTTGTCTTTTAATTCACTAGTTGGGTTTGTCGTCATTTCATTAGAATCATTGCTATCGCTCTTAGTTTTTAATATATTAGTGTCAGCTCTTACGGTGTCGTCAATACCTTGTGGTTGAAGAGAAACTTGTGAATTTTCAGCTGAGATAACATTATTATTTTCAAAATTTATAGCACCGTTATGTCTTTTATCACCTTCTACAGAAGATATGATATTGGAACCAACACTGATTTCAAAACTACCAATTTTACCTATGTCTTGGCTCCCATCGTTACAGGGCGTTTCACTATTCTCTTGTATATTTTTTGGAAGCTCATCTTCCGTGTTACTCTTTTCTCGAGTTGGTCGATTTATGGTTTTGTTATTTTCATTTACACTAATATCATTCTGGTAATCATTAATCGAATTTAAAGTATCTTTTGGGTTTAGGTTTTCTGAGGCAGGTCGCATACGTTTATAAATAACGGCTTGTTCTTCAATCTCATCATTACTTCGCTTGTTACTTTTTGTTGATTTTTTTTTAATTGTAAGGATATCATTAATATGAATTCTCTTGAGTGTAATTTCTCTGCTTATCTCATTATTAGGTGTCACACTTATAGGCGTATCGTGATTAGATACTTCTTTGTGATTATGGTTATTTGTGTCTTTTTCGGCAATGGACAAAATTTTATCACATTCAGATACTTTTGTGCAAACTTCCCCAATATTGAGCTCTTTTGAAACGTCATGATTTCCTTTTTTCGACTCCAAACGACTATCCGTTTCAATTAGTTTCTTCCTCTCAACAAATAAACTAGAACTGTCTTTTTCTGCAGTCTTGAATACAGGATCGTTACAAATATTTTCTTCGTTTACCGATTTAGCATGCCTACGATTATTTTCCCGTGTAGATTTACCGCATTGCCCTGTTTTTATTGCATGAACATTATCTACTAATGTGCTGTGCACAACTTTTTTATTATTAACTACGCGAACCTCTTTATTCAAGTATCTTTTCAAGTAAGAAGCATGTAATTTTCTAATTCCGCAACAGAAGACGCAGTTTTGTAAATTATCTGTGTTAAGTTTACTTTCTTCTGGTTCTAAATCAGGAAAGAAATTTGAGGAATAATTACACTCAAATCTACATGTAGGACAACTAAACTGCACACTAGTCTGAAACTTCCCAGTTTTAGCGTCGCTAATTAAAGTTTGGATAAGGTCGTTTAGAACTGCCGCAAATTCTGGATATATCTTAATTATGTATTCCTTAATTAGAGTGAAAAAACCCACTTGGAATTTCAACACACGTTCATGATCTTCAATTCCGACGTTGCGACTCATTTCATTTGTTTTGCGGGTATTTCGATGATCTTCTTTGTTTCTTGATTCAGTTGGGGTACTTGGGGTTTGTTGACTTAATTTTTGTTTGTCTTGCTCGTATGGTTGCTCTTTGTTCACGTTTCCCGTATCAAATTCTTCACACATTCTTTGCTCGTCTTGTGGTTTGTCTGTTTCATGATTCAGAAACGCTTCATTTGTGTCTTCTTTTTCTTGAACATTTGATGTTTTTAACTTATTTTGCATGTTAATCGCTTCTTGACCTTCCTTCGTCGTGTTTTGTATTGTATTTTGTTTGTTTGATACTTCATTAGTATTTTTTTCATTGCGTTTGGAGCCAGAGCCTTGCGTATTATCGTATTCAGCCGTTTCAAGATCAAAGTCTGCTTCGATTGTTACTTGGTCATTAAGTACTTTGTCAGCATTTTGAGTTTCATTTGTTTCATTTGCGATTGTTTTTGCCACAACATAGCTCGGGATTTGTTTCACCAGCTCTACATCTGTCATTATCTTATCTTGGTTTAAGCTTGGTTCAAATTCAAATGACTGGTTATTTTTTTCCTGCTCTCCTATTTCACTAATTTTCAGTACTTCATTTCCGTCTTGATTTTCTTGCATTTTTCTAGCATCTTCCTTGTAATGTTGGTCACACAATTCTTGTTTCTCTTCTGTTTTACTTGTACTATGATTACCTTTAGTATTGCCAGTCTCATGTATGTCATGTGATTCACTAATTTGTTCATCTATTATGTTACTCATATTTTGCTTATTCCGCACTTCACTCACTACTTGCTCATCTTGTAACTTACAAATTTCTTGATTTTCATTTGACATATTTTCTCCTTGCTTTTTACTTGTTTTGCCTTCTTTTTCAAATTGAATGGCATTGTCCTCTTGATTTGGCACGATATCTTTATTTTCGATATACCCATCATTGTTTTCGTTTCTGACAATATTATCAATTGTTTTATGTTCATCATTGATTAAATTCTTTTTTGTGCTTGCCTCCGCACATAGTTCACTTATTTTAGGCTTTTCATCGTTTGAGCAGTTTGTGTTAGTTTTAGTGCGCTTTGTTGGACTTTCACTTTTATCACCGGACCGCTTATATGTCTTTCCGTTTGGATTTGTTTTATCTTCTACAACCTGTCGGATTTTTGTATCTGTGCTACTGTTGTCGCTAATATCAGTGTTGAACGGGATGTCTGCCTTAGTTAAATTAGACAGATTATTTTCAGCATGGCACTCTACATTACTAGTGTCTGTCAGATTACCACTGGTGGCATTAGCGACGCTTATTTGCATTTCAGACAATCTCGGAGCTATGAATTCGTAGGAATCTTTATTCGTTTTTTTATCTTTGTGACTTTTCATGGGGCAATTTTTTAAAATGGATTTGTCATTGCTCAAATTACACTCTATATAATTTTCTTCAAAATGCGTAGTTCTTCTTCGTGCATTAATGATAGATGGGTTCAAAACTTTGAGCCTGGCTGGTTGATTGGCTTCTTGTCTCATTAAATTGGTGGTATTAGCAACAGGTGTTTGAAATTCAGACGATCCAGGAGTTACTAATCTGTAGTTATCGTTATTATATTTTTTATCTCTATAATTTTTTATGCTATCGTATTTCAAAATGTCGGTTTCATTAATATTTTTTTCAAAATGCGTTGTAGTCCTTCGCGCATTAATGATTGACGGCTTTAAAACCTTAAGTCTGGCTGCATTATTTTCTTTTAGAGTTTGTGTAAAATCGACATTAGAATGAACTTTATTCGTTTCAAAACTGATTGTAGTAGCTCTTCCAGCGTTAATCGCAGCAGGCTTTAGCACTATCAATGGTTGGTTTTGTAAATTGACAGGCGAATTCCCACTGTTATTTATGTCTTGCTTTTGAAAATTTTCGTCAACCGGCGATTCATCATCCGAATCGAGACATATAATGTCGCTACTATAAGTAATTTTAGCTGTGTTCTCTTTTGAAACACCAACAGCGGAGGAGGTTTGACGACATGGTGTGTTTTTAGGCGCTTTTTTGTACAAATCATTATTTTCTCTGTTATTAGGTACATTATTTTCTACTTTAGCATTATTATTCTTATTAATGCATGTAAAATATCTAGTTATTAGCCAATCCTTGTCAGTTTTTATCTTAACCGGTGAATATAACTGTATATTTTCACTAGTAACATTTGGTGTAGCGTTTTCATCGTCACATTGGTCTGATTGTTTGTTCCTATTTTGTAATTGGCTCAACCTACGTCTTTTAACATCAATCTTCTTCGGTTTATCTATAAAGTCCACCAGCAGCACTGTACCATCCGAGTCGTATTTTTCGTCTTCTTCCATGGCTTAGAGTTTTGAAAAATCTGAAACAATAATGGACATTTTAGTAAATCCCAAATGTATGACAACAATAGTAAACAAAATATTATCTTCTGTTACCGCGATTATTATTCATTGAAATTAAACACTTTTAAAACGGATAAATCGCGTTTATTAACACCATATCCTTATTTATTTATTTATTATTATTAAGTTACAAATAATTGCACCTTACAGCTAAAGCCAACCCGGCACAAATTGGAACACATTGACAATGTAAAGCAATGACATTACAAAATTACGGTATGGTACTTTCAGGCATCTCACTTTCTAACACTCTCTTGCAATCTGATATCACGCAGTCACTACTAACTACACCAACTGGTTGTCATTGAAACATGATTGAAATTCATACAATTATAATGCCTAAATTCATGCCAAAGCACACTGTATCAACATTATTTAATAATAGCATACATTCTAAAATCTGTTCTGAATGTTGTAGTTTGCCTCTATTATAGTTTCCGATGTTATATTATGTATTTTTAACTGATATATTTTAGGGGTGCATATTTCGACTTCATATATATGTACCTGCTGTGAAATATCAATATTTTGGTAATTATTATACTATAGGAACAGTCATCATTTTCTTTCATAATTATTAATACTGAAATGAATCCTAAAACAAATAGTTTATAATGTGACTCAACTGGAGTTGCAAATTACCAGTCGCGGCCACACCCTTTTCCTGCCGTGGTGTTTTGTTATCCTCATACCACCCAATGTACAATACATATTCATATTCATTTATTCATAAAATTACACAATTTTACATGTCAAAAATAAATTTAAAATGAAATAGGAATGTCAAATAAATCATGTAAATTACAATTAAAGATTAAAATAACATATTATATAAAATTAAAATTTAAGATTAGGCATAAATATTAGGATTTGCATTCAATTTAATTAAATAATTGTCATATTCTAGCATGTCATAAAATGCTTCTTTTTTTAGTCATTTTTTAATTTCGAGTTAATTACTGTGTCATCTTTAACATCACAATACCTGGCCCTGCAATAGATATAATTTTCTCGGATTTGGCAAGTCGGCAAAATGCTTTTGCTAACATATTTTTATTTTTCTCTGCTATGCGTGCACTATAGGCATATTTTGTAGGGAATAGTTGTAAGTTCGCCCTAACATATTTAAGTACGTAATACAGGTATTCTGATGTGAGTGTCATGATATTATAATTTATGAAAAGTTGCGGGCGAGGTTCTGTATACAAAGTAACACTCACCATAAACACCCAGATGTCAAAAAATATTTTAGAGCTATACACCCAGTGTGCATTCAGCCATACATTCTGTGTACATTACAATCGATTTTAAATTGGTTTATATATGGCACACTGGGCATTTAGCTGAACTTGCATTTTTTTTCTTGGGCGTTATGAGGTTAATATATATATAAATAGATATATTTGCGAGGGCAGCGGCAGCGGCAGAGGCGGCGGAGAAAGCAAAGGTGGGAAAGTACAGTGGTCTCGGCGCCGAATATAATTTTGTTCCTTTCGGCGTCGAGACCTTTGGTCCGTGGGGCCCTAGCGCTCTGAGTTTCTTCAAAGACCTATCGAAGAGACTCAGAGACGCCACAGGAGACCCAAGAGCTGGCAGCTTCCTCGCTCAACGGATAAGTCTTGCAATCCAGCGAGGAAATGTTGCCAGCGTCCTCGGTACCATGCCGCAGGGGCCTGTTTTAGATTTATTTTAGTTTTTATTTTAGTTTTTATCTAGTTTTATTTTAGTTTTTAGTTTAGTTACACTTATAAATTTAAATTTGTGTGTTTTAGTTTTAGTTTATTACAATAAAGTGACTTTAATAGAGATATTGTATACTTAAACTTGCCCCTGATCGGGATTTCAGGCAAATTAAACATTTATTACAAGCAAACTGAGAAAGGTCGAGAGTAATCTGATTTTAAAAGGTAATTATTTCATGTAGCCTAAAAATATTATTTTCACAATGTTATGCAATTTAAAATGCACGTTTTGTAAGTTTTGAAACTCTTACACTTCGCCTTACCGTGCTTTACGAGTATAAGGTAAAACTATCTAGATTGGTACAAACCTTTTATCCTACTAATATTATAAACGCGAAAATTTTTATGGATGTTTATTATTATTACTCTTTCACGTAAAAACTACTGAATGGATTTTAATGAAGCTTTAAAATAATATAGCTTATACATCAAAATAACACATAGTCGCGGGCACCAACTAACTAGTCCTTTATATTATTATGCACGTCTTCTCAATGTATCATTGTTTTTCAATTATGATAAAATAACGAAGTAAGAAGTCACTCACAAGTTGATAGTAAAGTCTATATAATAAAAAGCTATTTAAATCTCAGAATAATTGATTTAACCTTAGAGTCCTAAGACTAGCAATACAATTTTATGATTCATATTCATAAAAATACAGAACATGAAAATGATAAGAAATGTCAATATCAAATTTTTTTTTTTATTCGTCCGTTCGGACAGGCTAAGACCATAAGGCCATACTGCCAAATTACGTGAGACGGAGGCGTATTTCATTTTGATTAACTAATTTAAGGGATCTACATACTTTGCAACAAACTATGTCAACTTTCAATAGATTATAATCTGACAACCACAGTAGATTATATTATGAATAATATGCCTCCCTATTTTTTTAATTGGGAAGAAAAGGGACGCACATAAATAAATAAAACTGCGGCCTGTGGTTGTCAGACCATAGATTGTAATGGTCGATCCACACCATGGGCCATTATACGGGACGTAGCTATACAACAGAACGAACGGGATGGCACTATTACAAATGCTTTTGACCCCTCTACACAATGGGCCATAATGGAAGATGATAAGGGAAGCAATTACGCGTTTGAAGAAATACGCAATATTTTCATCTCGTTAGGCTTTGTCATCTCGTTCTGCTGAATAGCTACGTCCCGTATAATGGCCCATTGTTTGGAGGGTCCATAAGGTCCATTACAGCTTAGCAAAATAGAAAAGAAATTAAAAAGTGGCAGCATCGTAGTGTTGTCCCGTGGTGCCTCTACATGCTCGGGCTCTCGGCCGAATGCAACCTAGTACACGCTCATTCGAGACAGACTATATAGAGAAAATTTAAGCCAGACCAGAGACAATTTAAGATTTTTCAGGTAGTTTGGGTGAGTTAAACGGTGTTTTAAATAGCTTTGGTTATTGAAACAATTTAAGCCACCATTTAAATAGCTTCACCCAAAGTGAAATTATTTAAGACACCTTTTAACTTACCCAAACTACATGAAAAAGCTTAAATTGTCTCTGGTCTGGCTTAAATTTTTCTCTATATAGTCTGTCTCGAATGAGCGTGTACTAGGTTGCATTCGCCTGCGGCCGAAAAATTCGGCCGAGAGCCCGAGCATGTAGAGGCATCAAATCATTACCGTGCGCTTACATGCTCGGGCTCTCGGCCGAATGTTTCGGCCATGTTGGTACACGATGATTCGAGACAGACTATATAGAGAAAACTTAAGCCAGACCAGAGACAATTTAAGTACTTTTTCAGGTAGTTTGGTTGAGTTAAAAGGTGTCTTAAATAATTTCACTTCGGGTAAAGCTATTTAAAACACCGTTTAACTCACCGAAACTACCTGAAAAAGCTTAAATTGTCTATGGTCTGGCTTAAATTTTATCTATGTAGTCTGTCTCGAATGAGCGTGTACTAGGGTGGGCCGAATCATTCGGCCGAGAGCCCGAGCATGTAAAAGCACCATTACCGTGCGTTTACATGCTCGGGCTCTCGGCCGAATGTTTCGGCCATGTTAGTACACGATGATTCGAGACAGACTATATAGAGAAAACTTAAGCCAGACCAGAGACAATTTAAGTACTTTTTCAGGTAGTTTGGTTGAGTTAAAAGGTGTCTTAAATAATTTCACTTCGGGTAAAGCTATTTAAAAAGTGTCTTAAATAGTTTCAATAACCAAAGCTATTTAATGGTGCTTTTACATGCTCGGGCTCTCGGCCGAATGATTCGGCCCACCCTAGTACACGCTCATTCGAGACAGACTATATAGATAAAATTTAAGCCAGACCATAGACAATTTAAGCTTTTTCAGGTAGTTTCGGTGAGTTAAACGGTGTTTTAAATAGTTTTGGTTATTGAAACTATTTAAGACACTTTTTAAATAGCTTTACCCGAAGTGAAATTATTTAAGACACCTTTTAACTCAACCAAACTACCTGAAAAAGTACTTAAATTGTCTCTGGTCTGGCTTAAGTTTTCTCTATATAGTCTGTCTCGAATCATCGTGTACTAACACTACTAACATGGCCGAAACATTCGGCCGAGAGCCCGAGCATGTAAACGCACGGTAAAACACCGTTTAACTCACCGAAACTACCTGAAAAAGCTTAAATTGTCTATGGTCTGGCTTAAATTTTATCTATATAGTCTGTCTCGAATGTGCGTGTACTAGGGTGGGCCGAATCCAGGGACCGGAAAACCCCTCTTTAGGCTTAAGCCTATCGAGTTGGTTACCTAATCATATCTGTTACACAATGATACTGTAACAGCAACATTCAGTAACCGAATACAAACGGTAAGCGAAATGTTGCTGTAACAGTAACCATAACCCGGTTAACTGCAAAACCCAATCCCGATAGGGTTTTTGTTTGGGGTTTTCTTTAGGTTACTGTTAACCTTATTATAACAAACGAGTATACTCTTTACGTGTAAGTAAATTAGATTCAATATCTAATAACAGTAGAGGCTGGCATCGGCAAAGACAATTCCGTGTCAACAGTGAACGATAGAAATGTCGTAAAGGACATATAAAAACCTCGTACTTAGGACATTTGTATCTTGCACTGTTTTTTGGGTCCAACAGGTAGAATAACCCAGGTTTGTTTCATAGTTGTCACTTCAATCAATTTTGAACTATAAGCCGTTACACTAGAGTTGTATTAATAATAACAAGCGGTTTCTACGTCTTACACTTTCAAATTAAAGCGAAGACGGCAACGCGACGGCACGTGTTAATAATTTCTTATTTTTCTTCAAATACACAACAACCCGTTAGATTGAACTAGCTTATTTCATCAAATAAAATGTCATACCTTACAACTTCAATTCACGTTATAATAAATAAATATACTTCTATTAATTACGTGAATTTCTTAAGCTTTCGAAAATTAAAAGTGTAGTACTAAACAAAATTGCAATTAATGAAACTGCAACATCATTACGTTTGCTTGCATGTTGTGATTTAAAGTTATTCGTAGTGTTTATTTTGACGGATTTAACTTGTTCAACGAATTTGGTGAATATCTCTTACGAGTCTTACGACTAACGTCGGTAGGTGTTATTTGTTAAGTTATTTAATCAAAACATTCAAAACCATTGTAGTAGGAACGGGGGGTAGGGGGTAGCAGGTACTCTCAGGTATGCGACGCTGAGATATTGGCCTGCACCTCAAGTCCATCATACACGTCCCCGTCTTCCCTGGCTCTGCCGCCGCGGACCAGGGCGGAGCCAACCAGTGGGTTGACCGTACCTCCCGGGCAATGCTGGTGGTCAATGGGCGTCGCACTATTTACCAGTCTACTCCAGACCACTAGTAGCTAAGTATGAGGGCGGCATCCGGTGTGGGCCACGCTCCTAACAGAGATGTGGCACTCCCAACCCGCCGGATGTTATTAAATATATGTATGTGTACATATCTAAGTATCTTTATTATAACTAATATAACTGCCCTCCTACACCAATCTAAGGTGTTCACCGTGCCGAGAGATGCATGGCTGGTGGTGAGATCAGTCGCGAACGGTGGCCTCGGGTATTGGGCAACTACCCGTTGTACACTTGCCTTATCCACGCAAGCGGGGCTCTGCGGGGATGGACTTTTATTTCCCTAGCTACTCGTGGGAACCAAATGGATACGACTAGCAAAAAAAATAATAATAATAAAAACCAAACAAAACCAACGACTCTCTTGGATGAGACGGCATCTGCTGAAGCACCGAGAGAGGCGACTGAACAGAAGCAAGGGACGGTCAAGGGGGAAACATCGAAGCTGGAGAAGCCACTGGAAGTCAGGGTACCATCTGGAACCCCGGCCAAGGCGGCTAAGCCAGAGACGATGGGACCTCCGACAGCTGGACCCTCAAGAGACATGGCGATGGCTGCAAAGAGTGGGACGACACCCGTTGAACCCTCTAAGCAGGTCATAGATCCCGGCTGGGAGATCAGGTGCAAACCTAAGGGGAAGCCTGCCCAGACCGATCAACACGAACCGCGGAAGAAGCTTTCGCAGAGAAAGAGACAGTGGCTTCAAAAGCGAAGAGAAGCAGAAAGCCGCTTCTCTGAAAACCAACGGAAGGTTGACGCTAAACAGGGAGAAGGAGCGACAACCTCTGTGGAACAAACCCAGGCGAAGAAACCAGACGGGAAAGCCAAAAGGGCACGCCTGGATGAAACAATATCCCCCAGAGGCGAATACAAAAAACTACGGACTGATGAAGCCCTGGGGACTAAACCTCAGCCCTCCACATACGCAGCGGCGGCGGCGGCAGACCTGACGGTGGCGATTACCAACAGTCGCACGGGCAGGCTGTCGCAGCAGGACGCTGAGGAAGTGGAGAGAAACATAGGGAACGCCATCTTCCAGGCGGCCATCGAAACGGACCTTGAAACCGAAGCGGAGGCCCCAGCGTTCGCGGGTAAGCCTAGTCTGGTAGACGGGTACCTGAAGCTGTGGTGCCAAGACGCAAAAACCAAAGAGTGGCTGACGAAGTGGTTGGAGACGGCCACCCTCCAAAACGGCGACCATCTAGTCGGGAGAAGGGAGGACGAGATGGTACGGAACATAAGGTGCGGAATTTTGATCCCGACCATTGAAAACGACCTCATCAAGGTAGGAAGGGTCCTGAACTTCCAGAACTCTTGGGCCATGGTGAGGAAATGGACGCTGCACCAAGCAATCCCCCTCCGGAAGAAGGGCTGCACTCTACTCCTGGTGGGAATACCTGAGGATGCCGTGCCGAAAGTGCTGGAAAAGGGGCGTAGGCTGAACTACTTATGTGGGACGGTCTACGTGCGTTTCCAGCACAGTGGAGGGCGCTTTAGAGATTCTCCGCCGGAGAAAAACGAAGCTAGAGGGGAGGATAAACCCGCAGAGGGCGCGCAAAAAACCAGCACACCCACCCCCTCTACCATGGACATAGACAGCGCAGGAACAAACACCTCGGACGTAGAGGAAGGCATTTTGCTGGAATCGGAGGACGAGGATGGACTACCAAAGGGGATCAGTCTCCTGAACCTAAAGGGAAGGGCGGATGGGACACCCTCCGATGGCGCCTTCCCTATGTAAGGTCCTGCAGGTTAACCTCCAACATAGCGAATCGGCGACGGCTCAGCTACGAGGATGGCTGGAGGTTAACCCAACAGCAATAGCCCTGATCCAAGAGCCGTGGATCAGGAACACACGCATAAACGGCCTCAATAACACCGGAGGTAATTTATTTTACAATACTCAATGCAAACCTAGAACTTGTATATACACATCATGTAACATAATGGCACAACCACTAACGCAATTCTGTTCCAGAGACGTGTGTGCCATAAAACTCCTCAGAACACAAAACTCAAGCCTGCCGGAAATTATCCTGGCATCCACCTACATGGCGGCAGAGGATGACCCACCTCCAACGGAGATGAACAACCTCATACGCTACTGTGAACGAGAAAGGCTCGAGCTTGTCATATCTGCAGACTGCAACGGCCACCACAACCTATGGGGAATGGAAACCAACAACAAAAGAGGTAACGAAATAATTGAATACCTTATGACTACTAACCTAGACATATTGAACACAGGATCCAAACCTACTTTTGTCACTCGTAGATGTAACACTATAATTGACATTACCCTAAGCACAGGCCTGGCAGCGCAACACGTATCCAACTGGCATGTATCGGATGACCTATCCTGCTCCGATCACAGATGGATACGATACGACCTGACAGCCGACACCCACACACCAACACCCAGGAGAAACCCGAGACGCACGGACATACCGGCATACATGACACTTCTGGCAGGTAAACTAGATAATAATACACATTTACACCGACCAAACACTACGAAGGAGTTGGAGGAACAGGTAAACTCACTCACCACAAACATAATCGACAGTTACGATAGCACATGTCCACTATCGATACCGCTGGCCAGTAGAAACGATAAGAAGAACGGCTGGTGGGGACCGGAGTTGGAAAGATTGAGAACAAAGATGAGAAAACTACTCAACAGAGCAATGAACACAAGAGCCGAAGAAGACTGGGACGCATACAAAACAGTCAAATCAAACTACAAAAAGAAACTACGATACAGAAAATCATCCTCATGGAGGAATTTTTGTGACAGCATAACCACTGTAACTCAGGCAAACAGAACAAGGAAGGTCCTTACAGACCAACCAAGACAACTACTAGGCACCCTAAGAGGACTAGACAACAGCACCACCAGCACCCCAGCTGAAACAGAAAGAGTGCTGGTGGAGACCCATTTCCCGGGATGCAAAATAATACATATAGAAAAACTCGAACCACATAAGACAGACTATCATCCCACTGAGAGTGAATGGAAAACAGCAGAACGCATAACAGAACTTAACAAAACAACCTGGGCGGTAAATAGTTTTGACAACTTCAAATCACCAGGAACAGACGGAATCTACCCAGCCCTACTAAAATGGGGAGGGAATAAACTAATGAGACACCTATCGAACCTGCTGTGCAGCTGCATAGCTTTCAGATACATACCACACAAATGGAGGGAAGTGAAAGTAATCTTCCTACCAAAACCGGGCAAAGCCGACTACTCAGACCCCAAGTCCTTCAGACCGATAAGCCTCACATCATTCCTACTAAAAACTCTAGAAAGACTATGTGACAGGGAACTGAAGGATACGGCTCTAAAGAACATAAAAATGCATCCAAACCAACACGCTTACAGTCAAGGAAAGTCAACGGACTCAGCGCTACACGCTGTAGTGAGCAACATAGAAAATGCGCTAGTGAGTAAAAACTCCTGCCTAGGCACCTTCATCGACATAGAAGGGGCTTTTGACAAGACCAACTATAGCAGTATTGAACTAGCATTACAAAGACATGGAACTAATCCACTCATAACAGAATGGATAATGAACATGTTGAAGCAGAGAGTAGTGATACTGTCTGAGAACCAGGACCACCAGGCAATAGTCATGAGGGGGTGCCCCCAGGGAGGAGTATTATCACCACTACTCTGGAACCTGGTAGTAAACGATTTGATAACAAAACTAAACAACAAGCACTTTACGACTATAGGATATGCAGATGACCTAGTGATATTAATCTGCGGCCTAGTAATTAGCACACTATGTGATCTTACACAAGCTGCACTCAATATAGTAGAGAGATGGTGCAAGGAGAATGACCTATCGGTAAACCCAAAAAAGACCGACACAATTCTCTTCACACATAAACGAAAGTTGGGTAAATACGAAATGCCAAAGCTCTTCGGAGCGAGACTAACACTTTCTAAAGAAGTGAAATACTTAGGTATAATCCTAGACGACAAACTAAATTGGGGAAAACATCTTGAAAATAAACTAAACAAAGCAACAGTAACCTTCTGGCAATGCCGGAGGATGGTGGGTAAAAGATGGGGGCTTGCCCCAAACATCATACTGTGGCTATACAAAATGGTAATAATGCCAATGATCAGCTATGGCGCCGTCGTGTGGTGGCCTCGCACACAACTAAAAACAACCATAGACAAACTAAGTAAAACGCAGAGACTAGCATGTGTAGCAGCCACAGGCTGCATGAGAACTACACCGACTGCGGCACTAGAAATAATGCTAGGACTCCTACCACTACACATACACATACAGAAAGAGGCAGCCGCCACAGCTTTACGGCTGAAAAATCTCAACCTATGGTCAACACTTAGATCGATACACAAGAAGATCTATGAAAATATGATCTCTGATATGCCAATACTGGAAGCACCGATTGATCAAATACCAAAAACTATGATCTTCCGGAAGGACTATGCTATATCACTGACAGAAGATCCAAAGGAAGGACTAAATCAGACAAACCTTAGAATATTTACAGATGGCTCAAAAACAAACGAAGGGACAGGATGTGGTGTCTTCTCAGAAGATCTCAACATACACATCTCAAAACCCCTAGGGGTATACAACACAGTATTCCAAACGGAATGTGTGGGAATAATAGAAGCCTGCAATGCAGCAAAAAGACGACAAACACAAAATGAAAACATACTAATACTGTCAGACAGCAAATCGGTACTGCAAGCGCTACGCAGCGACAAACTTAAATCACAACTTATACTCGAATGTCATAATGGCCTCACAAAGATGAGCGAGGAAGGAAACAAAGTAACTATACAATGGATAAAAGGACATAGTGGCTCAAGGGGAAACGATGCAGCGGATGAACTGGCAAGAAGAGGGTCAGAGACACCGGCATACGGACCAGAACCCATCGTTCCACTGCCTTTATCATACATTCAAAACCTTCTAAACCAACATCACAGACAACTACACAACAAATACTGGGATGATCTTGATACATGTAGACAAACCAAGGAAGTCCTGCCAGAGCTAAACTACAAGCTCACAAAAACTCTAATGAGGACCCCCCGAGAACAACTACGGAAAATAGTAGGACTACTAACAGGACATAACACACTAAACAAACACTTACACAGAATGGGCATCACGGACAGCCCGATGTGCAGAGCATGTATGGATAAGGAAGAAACAACAAAACATGTTCTCCTAGAATGTAAACAGATAGAAGTATACAGGAGCAAATACTTAGGAACTCCCAGCACACTAAAGGAGGCAACTTGCAACCTTAAAACGATGATAGGTTTCATAGACGAACTAGGGTGGTTAGAGTAGTGCTACCTCGCTATCACGCAAAATAGGCACAATGGATGTCGATTTGCGGAAAAAGCCCAGGAAAACTAACTAACTAACTGTAGTAGGAACGAATAGGAATAAATCGTCTAATACTGCAGGTGCAATGATAATTAAACAACTTAGGTAGCCAAGTTTACAAGTCGGGCTCGCGTGTAATTTAGATCCGAGTATCCGTGGTACTCGTAGTAACAGATCTTAAATACACGCGGACCTAACCCATCCTTATTTTCATTTTCAAAAATAGGGTACCATTTTCATTTCTTTTTGAATATAGGAAGTTTTGGGTTTTTTGTAACCAGAATCACGAGTACTATTGGAAACAAGAAAAATAGTGTCCCGTTTTTTTTGTCAGCTTTGTAACGCATTTTTTTCATACATTTCGTATGGGCCGTTACAAACCTGACAAAAAATTTTTTTTATGGAAAATTGAGGACCCATTCATTAAAAGGGTGCACTTTTTTCTGAAAATGCCCTTTAACGCAATTCAGTTAAGGTTCAGGTTCAGGTAAGGAACCTGTGTTGAGTTGTATGGCAGCGACTCAGTTTAGGCCCTAAACTGAATCACGTTAAGACGTCATGGTAAGGCCCCTTGGCGTGTAAAGTAACAGTGCATGATAATTAAAATAAAAAGTAGGGATACAAACAAAAAATTAGACATCGAGTACATATTATGATCAATGTGAACAACAATCAAAATACAAAATATTCAGCAAAAACAATTCTACAACGATAGTAAAAAATAATATCGCACTTTTGTCTTAAATCTTCATAATAGGTAGGTCTTCCCATCACGGAACAATTGTGTTCCGGACCTTTGGGAGGCGTACGCGGAGCCGAAGCCAGCACGCTGAGACCCTTTCGACAATTTAATGAAATGTAAGGGGTACACCGAGCGAATGATGCACCTGCCCGAGTTATGGGATGCACGCAGAGGCAGCACCGCCAGGGTGTATAGACTATTGAGATTTAATGGAAACTAAAATATACTGGTCTATTAGGTGAAGGTGGTTGACTAAATACTGTATTATAGAGAATAAAAGAGAGTCTAAACGCGCGCCTCTGGCTGCGCTCCGTGCAAGCACGATTAGGTCACGATCAGCTGGCTGGAACGAAATTCCATTCCCCCGCGCTCGCGTGATGGTAATTATGAGGATTATACTGTACCCACTTTACTTTATTCTTAAACAATATTATTACTTTGTTTGATTTGTGTTCATACACTTATAGCACATGTATATTTAAATTATGATAGTTTTGTATTTCTCTAGTTAAGTGAATTGTTATAATTCTTTTGGAGAAATAAATTCTTAAACCATAAAATCAGACGTCTGCCTAACAAAATGGTAATAAATTTAATTTACGGCAAACGGTGACTCGCCCACATAAGATGGGCCCCCACAAAAAGCGACATCTAAGAGAGCTCGAGAGCAACACCAGTATGAGGACTGGGGGTAGAGAGGTGTCACTAAACTTTGAACATATAGCCAACTCGCCACTTAAGTTTCCACATCTAGTAGGTAGGTAATTATTAGGATTAGCTTTTGGAGCCGACGTGCTCATATTAACAAAGGCTCGTTTATAAAACAAAAAAATGGCCTTGCACGTGCAGACTACGGATAGTTGTTAGTAAGGGTATCGTTATAAAAATTATGGCAATTTAAAATGATAATATTGAATGCAGCTCTAGAAATTCCTGCTTCAAAAACTTTACTTGCATTGTTTTTACTAATTACTCTCATGAGACAATGACATTTAAGTGCACAAAGATTAATACCGACCGAGTGCAGGCTTATTGTTATTGCCCTTATCCATTCCACATAAACAATGAATCTCGGCAATGTCTAAGCCGCGATGCGTTATATTATCTTGGTCTGGTATTTTACATTAATATTCTTACAATTTACGTAATCCAGTCAAATTATTATTACACATATTTTGAGTTGATACTTTGTATCCCGATACCTATACCTACTAATTGGTGTCACGGTAAACACTTCCGCTTTTCTATGTTTTCTGTGTGTATGTACACGAATGCATAGAATGAGCAGAAATCTAGATAAAAAAAAAAAAAAAAATTAAAATTTAAACTGTTTATTTTAATAAGAATTACAATTTTTTTCCATATAACCTAGACCTTAATCTTAATATTAAAGATTATTTTGTGTGGCCTCGGTTACAAAGCTGAGTTGCTCACACTTATGAACTATATGTATATTATGTGGTTCTTACCTTATTATTATTATTGTTATACCTTGGAACAGCCTGGGAGCGCATCCACTCCATCTGTCTCGAGAATGTCATTAATAAAGTATTTTTTTAACACATTTCCTATTTGTTTACTATTTAGAAGTTCAAGTTTCTGTACAATTTCCAAAGGTAAATTATTTAATATTTGGGGGAGGATGCACTTCCAGGTTCTTCTGCCATATTCATTACATTGCTTGGGGACACGATAAAAAGGTAGGTTGGCATTATAGCGTAAGTTATTTGGCCTACGGTTTTTATCCAAATGTTTAATTTTATCGGCATTTTCACAAATTATAGCGTACTTGAATTTATCGAACACATTCATCACTTTACAGTACTTAAAAAGTTCCTGGATCCTGGATGGCTTTATGGATCTAGGGTCCCATGAAACATTGCTATTAAAGTAATATAAATAGTTAAATACGGTATAAGAGGGCAAGCGTACTGTTGGCTAAAAAGCTATCTCAATGGACAGCGACAATGTGTAGAAGTTACAAAAATAGTTAAAAACCTTAACAAAACGTATAATTCGCCGTTCATCATTAACACATGCGGCGTGCCATCGGGTAGTATACTAGGGCCGTATTTGTTTTTACTTTACATCACCGATTTACCTGGCGCCACACAAAATGACACTATACTATTTGCAGATGACACAACCATAGTAATTAAAGAAAATACAGATGGTTCTCTAAGAAATATTATTACATGTACCTACATTAACAAATGTAACAAATTGGTTAGAAAATAATAATCTCAAAGTTAACTTAACCAAAACACAACTGGTTTAATTTCAAACTTATAATAGCAAATCAATTAGATTATCTGCCGATTTTAATGGCGTAAGTACAACTTAATGAAACGGAAAGTGCAGTTTTTCTAGGAATTAAGAATGATAAGTTTTGTAATTGGAAAGCCCATATTAATACCCTTTGTAATAAGCTACATCGATTTAATTATATTTTGTATCGTCTGCGAGCAACCGTCTCTGAGGCGGCAGCAACGGCAGCCTATAACGGTTATGTATGGTCGCAAATCTGTTACGGAATAATAATATGGGGCAACTCATCAGATGCTGATAAGGTTTTCTTAGCCCAAAGAAAGTGTTTAAGATCTTTGTGTGGAGCATATTACCTAGATAGTTGCAAGCCATTATTTAAAAAAGTATACTACCCTTGCCATCCTTATATGTATTTGTTATGTGTATATTCGTAAAACATAATATAGAATTGTTTAAAATGAAAGGAAGGGAAAAACGATATAAACACGATCTAAATACCGACACATCAGACATTAAAACTATTTCAAAAAAATTTTAACTCTATGGCCATCAAATTATATTATAATTATTCTTCCTGTACATATGAGAGTTCTTAAAGGAAATAAAATCAGTAGAAAACTCTTGTTCATTGTTAGATTTTGTATATAATTAGATATTGTTATTATAATTTTAGTATTATAAATTTACGAAAACGGGGCTTAATCGTGTATAAACTTTGAAAACGAACCTCCGACGTTTCAAGGGCGACATTGCCCCCGTGGGCCCGGAGAAAGACTGTAATTTTAGTAGTATTTCCGTGAATATACCTACTTAAAAAAGTTATACCCAGAGTATCTCGAGATGCGATATTGTAATGTAATAAAATAAATTATAGATGTTTAATTACTCATTTATTGTCGGTACATTTTCAAATTAATTTAAACACATTACAGAAGCGTCTTGTAAATGTCGTTGTCACACACGATACCGGTTTTCTGCTCTGTTTGGAACATGCCATTAGGCCACGTGTAATTAAGACACGACTCGTGTACACGGAGCCACGTGTCAGCGTGTACTCTTGTAATCGGGAGCCCTAATCTCAAACTCGTACGATTATACAAATTTTGCTCATTACTACGATAATACGAGATACGAAAAAATAATATAATAATAAGTATCCAATATCAAAGTATGTCATAATCATTTGGAGCACCGCTTGCTGCACTTGCTTACAATTAACTCAAATACATACTTTTGTTTTGCCAATGGTAGCAAATAGCGGTCTCAAGTGAAAACACGTTAGACGTCAGCGTGCGTAGCCAAGATGCCAATCGCTCACGCTTAATAATGTATCGTAGCTACCTCTCTCTATCTCTCTTTCTTATTAGCGTGACAATGACAGTTGCATTTCATTAGCGAGTGAGCGTGAGCGGTTGGCATCTTGGCTACGCACCCAGGTAAGAAAAGAAAGTAATTGCCGGCAAAATCGTATTAAGATTGGTAATAAACAAGACTTATTGTCGCATTATCACTGTTGACGCATATGTGAGAAATTAAGGAAAGATAAAAACTATTCACCGTTTTATAATGTAAACATTTTAAAATCACGATTTCCACTTGAAACTTATCTGCTATGAATAGCATTGTAGTGTCTTTTGTTAAACCCAATCGCTAATTACCTGCAGAAAATGAAATGCAGCAATACAAAAACCTGTAATATAAATTACAAATTTACTGTCTTAAGAATAAGGGTCAAATTGGAATAGGACGCATTTCACATAAAACCTTTTAGAAATGAAATATGATCTGACCACCTGGGGACAATTGTATAATTTATTTTGTAACTTATAATATTAGCGGAACTCTCTTTCTAATAAAAGGGATTGAAAAGAGACTTCCGCTAATATTACAAGCTACAACTGATTATGCAATAGGCCTCCGGTAGCGTGTTTTGCAAGTCTTAGTTAGAGGGTGGTATTTATTATATTATTTTTGCTCTAGTTGAGTAGTGTATGAACTAAGCATGGATTAAAAATTCAAGAATCCAAATGCATTAAAAATCCAAAAAGTAGGCCAGTTGTCGATTGTAAGAAATATCGGGAATAGAATACAGTGTAGCTAACGTTGCCGGTACTTGGTAGCGTAGCGACTGAAGCTTGCACAATATCCTCAAATCGATAAGAAATCTGTTCCCACTTTTTTTAATATCTACCTACGTAAGTTGCAAAATTTAACACAAGCTACAATAATCAAATCAACTTTTAATTATGAAAAATAAACAGACACCTGGTTGACCACGCCTCGGTTCTTAATTTCAAAAGGTTATACGTTGAGCGCATGCTATAACAATTTGAACTTTATTGCCAAAGGAATACTGTTGTTATTAATAAAATATCTCTTGTTCTTTATGGTACTATTTCGTGCAGGTAATTAGTTGTTGGTTTTACAAAGGATAACAATGTCGAGATTTTAAAAAGTTTTAACTTTACCGACAGCCGTCACAAGATGTACTCACAAAATAGCACTATTTGCTGAATTTTATCGCTTCGTAATCTGAGACTAATAGTTATGTTTTGTTTTTAAATAATATCAGAATAATTGCGCTAAGTTACCCATGTATGATGATTATTTACGACTCTACCTATATTTGACTGATTAACTACAAGAAAAATAAATAAACATAGTAGAAACAAACGCTCACGCCGCTTTCATTTCTATGTATGATAATAAAAATGTTAGGCTAGCCTAAATATAGTAAGGAAATAAAGAAACGATGCCACACTAAGAGCAAAACAAACCTGGTTCCACAGCGAGCGACAACGTCCTAACTCCTAGCCATGGTCATTCAATATTAAGTCTAATTCCTAGGCGTATAAAGATTACTTTCGTTTGAACTGTTCAAAACAGAAAGAAAACACTAACAGAATTCATTGCGGTTAGTTGCCGGTTAGCGGTTAATTGGGGTTAACTGGACCGATAAGGTTTCCGAATGATTAAGGTTTCCGTATCATGAGTTAACCAAATTAGAGGTGTTTTGAAAACAACCTTTAAAATAACCTTATGAAAAACCCGGGTTATGGTAACCGGTTCCGGTCCCTGGCCGAATCATTCGGCCGAGAGCCCGAGCATGTAAAAGCACCATAATAGAAAGCGGAACGACATTACGATGTTGCCACTTTTTAATTCTAAGAACTCTATTTTGCCAAGCTGCAAGCTTTAAGTGCAACGACTATTGTAATATCGCATTCAATTTGTTCCAAGGTTTATAGAGCCTAATGTTGCGCTCTCGGTGATTCCCTGGGAATTCCGTGATGTCATAATCAGGGTTGCAACAAAAATGATTTTTTTTATGCTTAGGTGGCAAACAACGAGCAAACGAATCGCCTGATGGTAAGCGATTAACGTCGTCCATGGACACCCGCAACACAATTGTAATCATAGTAGGTCACTCCTTTAGTTACTTCCGCTGATAGCTTAGGAATTCCGTTAAACAAAGTGAAAAATAATAATGAATTAAATCATTGATATAATTGTAAAGCATGAATTAAATAATTTATAGTAAATGTTTTTGATTCGTGTTTTTGAGTAGGCATATAGTAGTGACTATATATAAATTATAAATTGAAAGAGATGTCATATACTACAGAAAAAGTGACCAAGGTCCCCGGTGAGCAGGGCTGGGGTCGAACCAGCGACCTCCTGCTTTCGCGACAGGATATAATTTCTAAGATACTAAAATATTATGAATGTGTTTTTTATTTTGAAGCTAACACTTTTTATAGTTCCAATTATAGCTTACAATGGAACGACATTTTTGTGAAACGCAAGCAGTCAATTCATCAAGGTCATCGAAATCCGGTGGGACTTTCCGCGTAATAAGGCCTACGGTGGGGGTGGGGGGACATAGTGGATGAGGATTTGCGCGAGCTCCAAGTTACCAATGAGGATTACCGCGAGTCGATTTTCGGCTAGAGGCGCTAGTGGAACGTGGGTCCTGCGGGAACATTTCAAACGTCACTTTGACAAGTCTCTCATACTGACACAGGACCCACACATGAGTGGCGCCGCCTGGTGAGCGACAATACGGTAGCTCCCATTGGCAAGAGTTAGTGCCGGACTGAGAAAAATGGCGTACTCTCGTGTCAGAAGCCAAGCCTCACATTGGGCCGCTGATTCAACGGAGTAAGTAACTAGTAAATAAAACAATAATTGGTTGATCAACATTTATTGCCTGGTTTTTTAGTAAGTATACAGAATAAGTTACAAAAAATAGTATAAACTAATTTATTAAACAATATTTATTTATTAAACATTATTTGACGTTCTTCGTAAAGAACGAAACATGTCGAGCGAAAATCGACTAAATTACGCGAGTGACCCGTTTTACATATGATTTAATATGTTCAAGTTTCACGAGAGTTTTATAGTTAAAATAAACTTATTTATTCAATTCCTAACGCTATGTGAGCTATCCTGCAGTACTCCTGAAAAAAAAACAATAAAAATACTTAAACCACAAACAAAAATGATGCCGGGGTTACACCAAACATTCAAGAAGCAAAACGCGAATGGGCAGGGTGCTCTCGTCTCGGGCGAGATCCTTAATAGTATACAATACAATACAATCGTGATATAATGAAGAGTTTTTCAGTCGAGTACCGTGTTTAGGGCACGAAGGTTGCTGAGTGGCCTAAGTAAGGTACGAGATTGAAAAACTTAATTATATTGACGATTGTATACAATACTTTTTCTACGAGTCATCATCATCATCATCTATGGAGGAACAATTTCATCATCCAATTTCATTGACTTAACACGGATGTAAAAAGATGGGCGCGTTCGGCGCAGGCGCGGGGGGCGCGGTCGGCAAAGGCGCAGGCGGCATCGCAAATAAGCATAGAATTTGTAAGAAGTTCTATTTTTGAAATTATTATAGTTGCCTACAGCGTATCGAAATGAATATTATAGTTGAGTTGGACTGTCTAATATCGAAAAGTATGAGCTTATAGTTTTGCCTATGTACTTGTAATTGACAGATTAAAGTAGGCGAGTAGAAATAGTTATTTGTACAACAAGAGAGCAAAGTTCGTATTTGTTCTGAGTGCCAATTTTGAGTCCTGAGCAAGCGAAAGATTCTATAATAGAATCACGAGCGTAGCGAGTGATTCTAATTTAGAATCTTGAGCGTAGTGAAGGACTCAAAGGCACGAGATGCAAATAACTTTGGTCTCGAGTTGAACATACAACTTTTCACCTCAGCAGGAAGAAAAATAAATTAAAACCAAAATGAGCGGACAGGAAGACTTTATTAATTTAAGAATACTAGGTACACATTAGTATTGCTTATACGTGACGTTTTTCGGGTAACGATACCACTTTGTTGATTGTTGATAAGTTGCTTATGCCATAATGATTCTAAAGTACCTTATCAACAAATGAGTGGTATCTTTTACTAAACTGAATTAGTAATTACATATTATATTAACAAAATATTACCTGTTACTAAATTTAAGAACATGAGGTCAGATTTCAAATGAATCTTAATGGCATTTGCGTCCTTATTAACAACCAACAAAGTAGTACCTTTACCCGCGATTTGGCCGGGAGGAAACTTAATTCGGCGTTTTTGACCGCTTCTTTCAATTATTCGGGTGTTGCCGTAGCTTCATCACTATCACTACTAGTGTCACTCATGTTTTCAGTTCAGATAGGTTAACTTTTATCTTTAAAGCAATTCAAATGAGAAGCTATTGAGGAAATTTTCAAATTGAGGATGACAGCCGAAACACTTTATTATTTTTAATTTCGTTCGGATACTAGATATCGTTCACAACAACGTAAATGGTAAATTGTAGAAATTATTTTACTACAGATTTACACGTGAGGAAACGTGAATCAACAAATGGTAAATATTATATTTATAAATATAAAATAAAAATCATAAAATTTTAATGTGAGAGATATTTAAAAATGAAAACGTACGAGTTTTTGAACGTGGTTCTGGCTTTGTTTAAACATGATATTAGACGGGGCAATTTATCGCGAGCCTTTCCTGCCATCGTCCTTCGTGCACACCCTTCATCTCACATTGCCTATTCCTGTATTGCATAGTAGGGTACGACGGGACGGGCCCGACAAAACGCACCGTCTAGACATGTCCGTACAGACAGGTCAATCAAATTGGCTTTGATGTGATTGTATTGTTAGAAAATTGGCCTCATCTGGCTGAATGGGCCAGGATGCCATTTAATAAAAAAGTTGAATGTCTTGACTGAACATTGTCAATCTGACGTTTATTTTCCTCACTCTCGCAGCAAAATCGCATTTTGCTCTCTGGTTTCGCATATCAAAGTAAGCCTTTTCGAGCTGCTGAGGTGAAAAAGTCATTTACATCCTCGTTTTGAATGATGAACAAATAGCTAGCCATATACGTTCGTCACGTTTTTGGAATGTAGGATGATTACCACTCAATGATGACCACCAAATGACAATGCCCAATAACCGTCTTAACTAGAGTGTATGTCTACATGAATTTGAACTTTAATATCATGACGATAAAGTTGCTTTTTTAACTCTATTGTTACCCTAACGCTTGGCGGTAGCGATTTAAAAAAAAAATGATACAAAGGCCATTGTTTAAGTGATTAAGGGTCAAACCGTAAATTCACCTCAGATGTTTCAAACTATACCCCTTTTGGAAATACAGGCGTGAGTTATTGTATGTATGTGCTTACTGCTTACCACAGACTTCACAGATGCCGCATTATAAAGCGTTTTTTATAAAGAGAATGAGGTCACCACGCATATGCACAGTTTTACTTGTAAATTTCTACGATTCTACGAGCATAAGGGTCAAACACACAACGGTGTTCCAAGTCTTTTGGGTGCACTTTACAAAAGTGAATGGCTACTCATACTCATACTCATTTATTTATAATAGTATTACATATTACACGTCAAACTGGAAAAATACAAAATCGATTGCTACATACCACATGGTTAATTAAATACAATATTAAATTAAAGAAGAGATAATAAAATAAAATTAGAATTAGAATTATATAATGTATACTAAATCATATATATTTTAATCCTTCTTCCACCGTAATAGGTTCCGAAGTGTAACGATATTTATAGACTTGTCTTTGGCTTTTATGCTGTCTAGAAGTTGAGGTGGTATGTGGTGCTTACCTATCCCCTGGTGATGGGTGCGCACTCGGTCTTGAGCCACGCGGAGTCTTCGGTTAGCCCGCGGGCCTCCAAGATGGGCCCGAGGGTGTCTTGGACGCGCTTGTGGTATGTGTTGAGGTAAGCAAGCTAAAATAGTACAAGAAACAAGAGATTACGAACGAGTGTGAATTCGGCTTAATTTTAACACGAGTTCGTGAGTACCGCCCGTGATACATACAATGTTTTTCATCACATTTGCGAGGAACTAAATAAACTGAATACGCCGGTAAATAAACAATATGTGACGTCACACCACGGGGGAGGGAGACTCAAAATGTGACCATGTGACGTAATTAATGAATGAGCCCTAATACCGGCGAAGGCGTGCGCGGGCGGGCGCGGGATGTGGCACCGACATAAGACAAAATAATACAAGACAAAAGACCATCGATTCGAGTTCGCGTAGAGTTTTACAGCCCTGATTATAGGTTACCTCGAAGTCGTCAAGTAACGCCGCGTCAATGCAGGCGCGCTGTTGCGGCACCAGCGTCAGCGTGCTGAAGCCGAGCACCCCGCGACCATCATAGTCACCCACCAGCTGAGAGGCCTAAAGATAATAACATTTTCAAAATTCTAAATCATTTATTTCGTGTAACAAAAACACATATTACAATAAATCAAATAAAACAATAATAGTACATTACAACACAAGTGCGAATAGGAGAAAATTCGCAATGAGTGGCGATAGGATAAAACACGACCGAAGGGAGTGTTTTAAATCGAAACGAGTTGCGAATTACCTATTCCTAATATATTGAAAAAAGGAGGATTCGCTGTGTTGACAGCTAAAAAGGGGCAAGCTTTCCGTGGGTCCCCAGCTGTCAACACAGTGAATCCTCTTGGAGCTCTGGCGACCTTACTCACCAACAGAAACACAACACTATGAGTAGGGTCTACTGTTATTAAACTGCGGTTTTCTGTAAGGTGGAGGTACTTCCCCAGATGGGCTCTGCCCAGATTTGAGCGAGACGACATTCGTTGTGCTGTGCCCTACCACACTAAATGATATGCATCCGCTGTGCCCATACCTCTCTCTACAGAAGCGAGGCAGTCCCACTATCACCCGGAACGCGTTATTATATTGGACTTGGAGGGCCCTGTAGGCCCGTTGCGAATACTAAGCCCAATAATTTTTGCCATTATTTTCAGAAATATAATTTTAAAATAAGACGTTTTAAATTCGCCGTCAATCGAACTTGCTATAACAATGTAAACAAAAGGTATCACTTTGTTTTGCCACTGGTTCTCCTAGTATGTTCACACTACCTCATCAAACCATACACTACTGAAACTATAACACTATAATACGACTATCGTAACATACAATAGTACTTTATGCAACAGTGATATAATAAGGGTTATAAGAACGGGTAGTAAGAACCAATTATGAGCTGTTGCATACCCTATTTTTACTACCACAGCTAAAATAGCGTAAAAAGCAAAATCTAGAAACTTGGCAGAATAGGGAAGATGTTGTGCCCACTATGGGAATTAAGAAAAAAACAACAGTGCTCATATATTGTACGGGAAATCCATAGGAGCAGTGTTCTTATGGAATACCATAGACAACGTTATAATGTATACTTTTTAAATATCGCTGTCATCTAATTGACAGATAGAAGTGCTGGAGTAGAAAAAACATTATATGAATCTCGCCTCGTCGCTGAATGATGCATGATGAATGCTTAGTTTTATAGGTTATAAATTGGTTAAAGACACTTGTGTGAGTTGTGTGTATTAAACTTACCCTAGGATGATCGGTGTCTTTGGTAACTTCAATTGTCTCAACTAAATCTTCGTGCCTGATGCCATATTCCCCCACTTTGTAGTACCCAGGTTCTGATGACAAAAATTAGTAGATTTTTACCGAGGCATTTAAAGAAAGAAATGTGGCAGATCTCGTGGTAAATATCGGCCGAAGGGAAGCTGAGGTCAACAAAATGATCTGAGGCTTTCTTATTTACTGGCTAAGGTCTGTACAGCCACGTCTATAAATATTTATACACTTCGGAACTTATTACAGGCGATAATAAATAAACAAAATATAAAATATATTTATTTCCAGAAACATAGTATCAGAATAAGTGTTGAAGCCTGACTTCTGCATGCCTACCACGAACATCGAAAACCGGCATTGACGGAAAAACCTCTTTGTCACTCTAATACGCAAGTGTGACAGAGATGGAGATACAAATCCGCAATCGTTCGATTTTCGTGGTACTAGCCCTGAGCTAGGTAAAAAACCTGTGTTACAGAAGTCAGTGTCCTCTCCTAGTAAAGTTACATTCATGAGATATTATTAAGTAAGTAGTTAGTACAGTAGGGGATGGGTCAAAATCGAATACAGATGCATACATATTCGTACAGTACTTTTCTGCTCGATGCAGTCGGCAAGCGGCGAATTTATTTAGTGTAGCGGCCTGCAATTGGCTGCTTGCAGGCCGGAGGACAGAAATAGTCCATTCGTAACCGTACATTGTGTGTTAAGGCCGGTTACGAATGAGTGTGATTTGAACTATTATTTCTAGAAAGGGAAACAATTTATGACCTCGGATGGCACACGAACCCGCGGCTCTGGGATACACGCACACCGCTTTGCCAACTGAGCTACCGAGTCCACACCCGTGGCCCCGAATGTCTCCACCATATCCCTCAACATTACCGTAAGAAAGTTTTTCTTAATCTTCTTAACTTAACCATCATCATCATCGGCGGAGGTCGGGGGTAGTGAATTTTTTCACTTTTCCTTCTATGAAATTTGATATCGTTTCCAGACGTTTCTGCTAAAAATAATAGGTAATCTGAGGTAGCGCATTGTTAGTGGTAAATTCTCAATATAACTGGAGATTCCACTTGTTTATTAACCCTTATATGCATGAATTAACAGTAATGATCCCAAAACATCCTAAGTGACAACCAAACTCATTTCAAATGAAGAACTAACGACGATATGGCCAAGTTACATTCCAAAAAAATTTGATTGTCACTTGTCTCGTTATGCATGAATTAACAGTAATGATCCCAAAACATCCTAAGTGACGACCAAACTCATTTCAAATTAGAACTTACGACGATATGACAAAGTCTACATTCCAAGAGAACTTGATTGTCACTTGTCTCGTTATGCGTGAATCAACAGTAATGATCCCAAAACATCCTAAGTGACAACCAAACTCATTTCAAATTAAGAACTTACGACGATATAACAAAGTCTACATTCCAAGAGAACTTGATTGTCACTTGTCTCGTTTCTGTGTCATAAATGCATCATGCATTGAAAGGTTACGAAGAACTTTCTTACGGCAGATGTTGGTATCTAAGCACCATACGAGGGTTATGGTGGGGAAATTCGGGACCATAATAATAAAATGCATAACGCGTCGTTTTCTTTCTATTATAATAAAACATACGATGGTGAAACCGTTGCCGTACTGGGTTCTATTTATATAAAAAAGACCATGTTGACCCGCGACTTCGACTTAACTGTCATAGTATGAAATAAATGATAGCATTGAAGCTATCATTTGGCATAGGTTTCATAAGTATTGAGGATATGGAACAAAATGACTCATTGTCCTTTTCCCACGTTCCCTTCACTAACCGTTGCTCAGTATCTGGTTAGGTTTGAGGCCCGGGTCGTTGGGGTACGGTCTCCAGGACACCCCGGAGGGCCCCTCGTGCACGTTGAGGAAGTGCCCGACGCCGTGGCCGGTGCCGTGCGCGTAATCCAACCCCACGTCCCACAGGGACTTGCGAGCGAAGCTGTCTAGAACGTTGCCCTAAAAAAAACGAAAATAATTCCGAAAAAATAATAAGGTAACGGAGGGTAGTTTTACCGGCCAGTAACAAATTGAGGAAAAGAGAAACCATCTTATATTCATCATCTTTAATTGCTCAAAGGTTAACTGGAAGAGATCCCTAAATGGGATAAGTTCGCCTTTGTACAAATATTTGTGTTATTTATCTTGTTTTTTCCCCCCTGTTTTTGTGCAATAAAGTGTTTTACTACTACTACTACTACTTATATGCTTATTTCAAGAATGAATTTATACAATACAATACAATACAAATACTCTTTATTGTTCACCAACAAGGAAATAAAAACAATATAACACTAAAATATAAACACTGGTAGACAACAGGCGGCCTTATAGCTAAGAAGCGATCTCTTCCAGACAACCTTTGGGTAGAGGAGTCAATACACATGGAAATCCAAACAATGTATAGGTAAACCAAAACTGAGTACATAATTAATATAACAAAAAAAAATTAACATAAAAGGGAAGTCATACACATACTTATATACAAAAAATATATAAACATACATAAACATACATACACATAAATATTACAAAAGCACAGCATAACAGTAGGAAAACCGTTAGGTAGATGAAAAATAAAAATCTTTCAGTTTATTTTTGAAAATTGGCAATGACTTAGCACGTCTAATGTCGATTTATAATGTGTGAAAAGCGTGAAAGTTTAAATAACAGTTTTCCAAGTTACCTTGACTCCCTGCGGGAACAGGGCTGAGCCGACAGCTATCTGGCCCTTGAGCACCCTGGTGAACGCGTCCTTCTGGGCGGCCGTAGGGTTGCCGCTCATGTGCCGTGTGCGGGTTATGTCGGTGGTGCCATCCCTGCGAGATGGTAATCATATATGATGACCCTATCTGCAGAGTTTAGTATTTTTTACATTTCCCTTCATAAATAAAATAAAATCATTTTAAAAAACCGGCCATGCATAATTGAGGGGTAATACCATTACCATATGCTTTATAGTTACTTAGTAAAACCGCTGTGACATACGGACGGACGGGCAGACGGACTGGACGAAACTATAAGGGTCCCATTTTAAACCCTAAAAATATATAAATTGAAATAAATGACATATAATTAGGAAATGCTCCCGGGAATTTCCGGAATTTTTTGAGTATTCGGGTACCGGTTCTAGCGGAGAAAATTCCCGGTTCTTTGATCCATACGGTACTGACAACGTAAATTAATTAACTGCATTAAATCGTTTAAAAAATTGGTTTTTATCAGGTCCTCGATGCCCTGACTAATGTCGGTGTAAACTTAATTACTTTTCGGATCCGTTTCCGCATATAGGCTAGTGTAGGTAGACTTATGGCGCTTGAGGAATTGAGGGAAGGTGGCAAGAAACCCAGCACATAAGATATGGGAACTAAAAATCTGCGTAGTCTGATATCGGTAAAATAAGCTGGTTCGGGAATCGGGCGTGATAATTTTTAATAGTAGTTGTAGGTTGATCGTGTCGTACGCATTGTGATCAAGACAACAAATAGGGTACCTATTACGCCATACATTTCGCAGAGAAAAATGAGCGTTGGTGTTCATATTCATTTTGCAGTAATAAGGACTGCAGTCCGTCTGGTAACGCAGATTTAAAGTGTGGTAAGGAGTTAATCACCCACAAGCCCTCATTTCCCAATACCTCTTCCTCCGTTTAGTTTCCTTTTTTTTGCAGTCTGGGAAGTGAGATTTCAGCATATTTTAGGCACTTGTAACAGTACCGAAATATCGGGAGCTCACAAAAACAAATATACATGGTAAATATCTCGTTTTAAATAGTAATTATAATGTAAATGACCATGTTAGCTTAAATCGTATAATTAGTGCATATCTATTGACTTTGTACAGTCACGAGCTTTAATTTGTGACCCACTTAAGGTTGACATTCCTGTCAAACTGTATTGAAATACAAAGGAAATGTTTGCGAAATGGGTCACAAATTAAAGCTCGTGACTGTACGTACTTGTATTGCCCGCCAGAATCAAGCAGGAACATATGGTCCCTCTTGATAACAGTGGGCGACTCCTTGGACGGCGTGTAATGGATGATGGCTCCGTTCGCACCCGCCCCGGCTATCGTCTCGAACGAGGGGCCCATGAAGTCTGCTTCTTCTCTGCAAAAAGTTGAAAATAATGATTCGCCCCGAACTCGCGATATCTATACACCACCTTGACAGATTGGGAATGAAAAATATTGGTCAAAAAAGGCACTGTTTTGCGGTGATTTAGTTTGATATCTTCAGTCCGAAAAAGTACACGTGATTGGCCTGAAAATCACCAAAGATTACCACTGGTGTCAAAAAGTAGCGATGACAGAACACGAAAACTAGTACGCCATTTTTTATACCCGTCGGAAGCAAACAAGCAGACAGTCACTAGTGTCATTACCGTAATTAAAAGATGCTTGCAATTTAACCGGTATTTTTTTTACCTCTCGAGCAAATCGGATTTTGAGGATGTTATAGTTTGACCAGGATTATCCATCGATGAAGTCATGTAAGAGAGGAGATAAGTGTTAGACAGAGATAGATAGCGCACTTGCGGAACTGGAGCAATTTTTCAGCGAGTCGTGTCTCAGGGGGCTGTTACATTTCGGTGCCATGACCAGGATTATGCATTGCAAGCATTCTTTCCTAATCCAATGTAACACATGTTATACAGATAGATAACATACCTGCGGAACTCTAGCAGTTTTTCAGCGACTCGTGTCTCAGGGGCTGTTACATTTTGGTGCCGTGACCAGGATTATGCATTGCAAGCATTCTTCCCTTATCCAATGTAAGAAATTAATGCTCATTAGACAGAGATAGCGTACTTGCGAAACTCGAGCAGTTTTCCAGCAACCTCCGTCTCTGTGACAGTGGCGCCGGAGTCCAGTTGCACATGCAGCCACCGCAGGAGACGCGAGACGGCCACACCGTCGCGCACGTGGCAGTTGCGGAAGCCCTGGCAATAGGGAAACAATTGACAACTGTATAAATATAGCTATTTATGCACAAGTGCGGAAAGTAGGTGATTTCGCAATCGTAGGATCGGAAATCATCTTTACGCCGTTTCATCCAACGTTTTACTATGCATTGTGCGAGTAAATAAACAATATTTATTAGCGGTAGCGTAATGGCACAGTCTACAGTGCACCAGGATGAGCGGTGGCTGGGTGCTGCGTGCGGCGTGGCGGGCCCTATTTTATTTCAACGGAAAACTTACAGCTAAGTTAACAAGAAAGGTGACATAGAAATAGTAAGCCAATTACAAGTTTCCACAGCTAGAAATAACTTAAGGTACAAAGCGTGCGTAGCTAATTTGCAAATGATACTAAAAGTGGAGAGAAAATTATACTAGTTAACGATGATACATAAAACACAGATACATTAAACAAACCGGTTAACTAAAGAAATGCGATAAATCCAAGTTACCTACTTATGAGTTATCAGAGAAGTCCTGGCTCATAAGTTTGCGAATTGAACTAATATGAAAATCCAATCCCGCAAATTCGCATACTGACTATATGCCGTGCAAACGAGTGACCCAATCTGTCGATATATGGGACTGACGTCAAATATTCTACTTCTAGATGAAGTTGCAACTTAAAGTTTGTACGGAACCCTCCTCGGTGGGCGAGTCCAACTCGCACTTGGCCGGTTTTTTTTGCAAACCTGGTTTAGGTGTAATGTTTACGCGATCTAGCTTCTAGATCTAGAGCTTGGACTCTGTGTACTCATGTGATACTACTGAGTTGCGAATGAAGTAATGCATTTTACTTACAACCAGAGCTGGGCACCGTTAATCAAATAGTTAACTTCGTTAATCGCTAATCCGTTACAAAAAAAGTTAACTTCGTTAATCGTTAAAGCGCTACTTTTCGGAAGACTTAACGGAAGTTAACGTTAATCGTTAATCCGTTAACACGTGGTAAAAAGGGCATCTTTGAGTTAGTGATCTACAACTTATAGTTAATCAGTTTCCTTCAAAAATATCCAATTTAACATCTGAGTACCTACCTTTGAAAATTCAGGAGTTTTCTTAATGTCTCATGGCTTCCATCATTTGATCTGAAGTAAAATCAAATGCAACTATCTTGTAGACCTCCAAGGTCACAGACAAAATAACAATGTCTCAAGTTCGAGGACAGAGCTAGAAATTATCGAGCAGTTTCAATATGCCATCCCTGGTGTTCCAAATCAGGTCCACTGCAGCAAATTGATGACTTGATTAAGAAAATACCCCAACTAATTATGAAAACCCTCCAATCACGTTGGACGTGCCGTTCAAATTTGAAGGTTTTCGGAATTTCTCAAGAACTCTATCATCAGAATATAAATCAAATCAAAAAGATGAATGTCTGTGTTTACCGACCAATTCCACTTTGCCATCCCTGTGCTCCATCATCAGCTCCACTCCACCAAATTGATGGTTTTCGTAAAGAAAAATGCTCGAGTTTCTTAAGAAAAGACCCAAATCATCATGCATTAGCCTATTAAATTTGAAGAGTTCCCTGAATTTCTCATGGATCCCGTCATCAGAAATGAATCTTGAAAAACATGGGACTAATCTGCAACCACCATGGATAATTTCAAATCGGTTCAGTATTGACGGAATTCTGACGTAACAAACATAAAAATAAAATAAAAATAAAGAATATATAATAATAACAAAAATCACATGAATTGAGAAATTCTTCTTTTTTGAAAATTTCTAGTCAGGCAGAAACAGGTTTTTTTGCCGCGTGGCGCGGTATGTGCGGTATCTTTTTGGTAAGTATTTTGGAACTGGATTAACGATTAACGGACTTGGGAAAACTTAACGGAAGTTAATGATTCCGTTAACATATTTTAAAGTTAACTTAAAAGTTAATCCGTTAATGAAAATGTTAACTTCGTTAATTAACGATTAACGGATTAACGAGTTAATGCCCAGCTATGCTTACAACTAATTCCACATCGTTCTTGATGAGCTTAGCGAGAGCTACCGGGGAGACTTCCGATATCAAAGGCAGGGGCTTCTTAATACAGTCACCCTGAAAAGAAACAAGTTTTTTGTCAAAAATTTAAAATAGTTTTCCAGTATGTATCACAACGAAGGGCAAACTTTACTGGTTGACGGGGAACTCGAGTACATTGTAATGACGTGCATTTTACGTTCCTAAGTAAAGTACATGTTTTATAGCATAAATGAATCTCTCGAGGACCTTTTTTTGCAGTCGGTTAATGGTTTTTGTAACATCCTGTAAGGTTTGTTAACGTTTGAATTTTTGGCAGTGCATGCGTTTTCGTATTCTCGATATGTAGCTAGGGGCAACTAATCAACATTGACGTCGTCATGTCAACGCACATGCGCTGTGAGTACTGTTTATAAGTAACAGGTAATCATTTAAAAATGGCTGTAGTCATAGGCAACGCGCAAACGCTTTGTTAACTGTTTATTTGTAAATAGGTAAAAATCCATACGCCAACAAGGTTTGACGCCTGTTTGTCAGTTGATTATTTAAGTTAAGAGATGTAATTTATAAGATTGTAAACAAATAATACAGGGGAGGTGCAAAACAATAATAATAAGTATATATTTTTATACCTCAAGTGCTCATATTTATTTTTGTTTTATTTTATTTTTATTATATTAGAAGTCCAACAGCTTTATCATACAGTAAATAGTCTTATTACTAGGATACAATTATGAAGCCACTTATAGATCTCCCTGACAGATCTAAACATTAACGGGTTTCTTTTTTGCTTTTCGTTCTGATACATACTGTATATTTAAAGGTTAGGTACTCACTCCAGCCGCAGCACGATGTATAGCTTCGCTAGCGTCGCTGGACAGCCACACGGCCTTGGAACAGTCCCCGCTCTCAAGCTCCTGCTGAGACAACTACAATACAATGTAATACAATACAAATACCACCCAAATACAGGCTTTTACTAGTTAATGTACCAACCAATGGGAGCTACCGTATTGTCGCTCACCAGGCGGCGCCACTCATTCGTGGGTCCTGTGTCAATATGAGAAAATTGTCAGTGACGTTTGAAATGTTCCCGCAGGACGCAGGACCCACTTTCCACTAGCGCCCCTAGCGGAAAACCAACTCGCGGTAATCCTAATTGGAACCCTAGGTCACTCTAGAACCATGTCAAAATGACAAGCAGTAAGAGATTTCTTACAATCTAGTTTATAGCGTCACTATGTCATAGTCCTACATGTTCCAATATTTGGAGTTTCAAACCAGACGGAATTGCAATTGACAGGCCTACGACAATATGACAAAGTCCACATTCCAAGAGTACTCGATTGTCACTTGTCTCGTGTCTGTGTCTTAAATGCATCATCATGCAGTATGCATTGAGTATGTATGCGAGATGCCGACTTTGGTTAACTTACCGCCATCGAAGTCAAATGGCTGACAACATCCTGATACGGCCTGCCAGTGAGCTCCACCCCCTCCCACTTGAGGTGCCCCTTCACCTCGTCAGTCAGCTCGCCGTCCCCCCAGAACAGGTCCGCCGCGCTCGCCGTCAGCACCAGGTACGAGAAGAACACGGGGTTGTACTCAATATCGGAGCCTCGGAGGTTTAGTGTATCTGAATTAGACACAGTACAATATGGGGTTACTCACGTCAATAAAGTCGACAATAACTCGACACGTTTCGAAACAGTCCGTGTCTTTATGATCATGAGTCATGCGTCTAGCCGCGGCGACTGCTCTACGCACACTGCTAACACCCTCTGATCTCGACAAAAACGTCAAAAAATTTAGGTCAAAATGACATTAGCGAACAATTTCGCATTCATGATGTAAAGGAGAAATGTTTCGTTCGAAAAAGAGATTAGTTAGAATTAAGTGTCAAATTCATACACAGAACTACCAACAGTCCCAAACAAGACTATATGAAAAACTACCGCAAGATTTGTTTCTGCGGCTCCCGTGTGGGCCTTGTGGCGTATTTTTTTAAATAGTTATGGTTATGGTTACGGAAACTGTCTCTCAAATAGTAAATTGTTTATTGAATTGACGGAAGTTTTTAAACACAATTCGCAAATGTCACTATCACTAGCAGTCTATTGTTTTTCAAATAAACTGCAAAAAGTCATCTACTGGGTCAGTGTCATCCACTGAGCCGTTTCCTTTAAAACAAACGTTATATACCAACTTGTTTAGGTCTAGCTAGTCTGAGTAAAATCAATACATTTATTTTCAAAATATATACAGTAAGTGTAACTTACCTAACTACCTACCTCTACCTGCTTTAAATCTAAAATAGGTCCTTGAAGCATTGCACCTAGGATGCTAGCAGCATTTCCTCGTTGTATCGCAATGCTGATACGTTGTGCGAGGAAGCCACCAGCTCTTCAGTCACCAGTAACATCAACCAGACGTTTCGCGATTTCTAAGAAAAACTTGTGTGCGCTGGGACCCCATGGACCAAGAGTTTCGTCTGGGTTAACTTACAAGCGACCTCGTCGAGAGCAGTAATCACCAGCGTGGCAACTTTCTTCTCCACCATTTTGCTTCTTAGCTCCTCCATCTTCTGGCCCGCTGTTTTGCCTGTTGAAATACATATTTGAAATAATGCATCTGCATTAAAAGTTCCATTAAGAACATATCATACTATGAATTACTATAAGTACCATTGCAGTTTATATAAGTACAGATTAGCGTTGAAAATGCCGGAAAAAATAGAATGTTTTTTTCATGATTTAATCAATTTTTCCGTTTTTTTCCGAAGTTTTCGGGTTTTTTAAGAAATAAATAATGTCACTATCACTGGCACTCCTTTCATCTGTTTCAATTGTTTCTTCCTCAATGTCATGGATGTAGCCCTGTTGTAGGCGTAAATAAGACATACAACATACATTGATTTAGAGTTGAAATATAAAATAAGTTTTTGTTTATGCGAACCAATGTTTGTTAGTAGCATTAGCAAACCAATAAGGAAGAGCGGTGTCTCTTGACTTGACATAGGTATCTTGTATACTTAAAAAGAGACGCCAACCTGAATTTTTGTAAAGGTTTTTTAAGTTAATGAATAAATCATTTTTATTATTTTTAATATAGATAGAGCGGAAACTTTCATTGATTTTTTCCTAAAGAATCCGAAAACAACGGGTCGTCTGGGAAAAAATCGGATTTTTTCCAGACATTTTCAACGCTAGTACAGATGTAGTACATAATGACTTTACTTCGTATTTTGGCGGAGTCGTTCCAGTAAACGTAGTGACCCTGCCTACGAAGCAGGAGGTCCCGGGTTCGAATCCCGGTCAGGGCATTCATTTGTGTGTTTATCACGAATATTTGTTTCTGAGTTAAGGATGTTTTCTATGTATCTATATATTATATATATCGTCGTCTAGTACCCACACCACAAGCCTTATTGAGCTTACCATGGGACTAGGTCGATTTGTGTAACATTGTCCCACAATATTTATTTATTTATTTATTTAAACTTAGTTGCTTAACGCCCAGTTGTTGCTCACCTGTGTATTTAACCGACAGCGGGATGAGGGGGTTATGCGGGCGGGGCGGAGGCGGATCGTTCATCTGCACACGCGCCTCGTCCACCAAGTTGCGTGGGATGGCCACCAACTGCATGTTCGCCTTCGACAGCGCCGTCTACGAAATATAACTAATTAAAAAACGGCAACGTTTAGGAACTACAGGGGGATATTATTTTGTAAGGTAAGGTAGGAGAAGATAAAATAGTTTTTCTACTCCAGCACTTCTATCTGTCAATTAGATAATTGATAGCGATATTTAAAAAGTATACATTATAACGTTGTCTATGGTATTCCATAAGAACACTGCTCCTATGGATTTTCATACAATATATGAGCACTGTTGCTGTTTTTTTTTAATTTCTTTAGTGGGCACAACATCTTCCCTATTCTGCCACGTTTCTAAATTTTGCTTTTTACGCTATTTTAGCTGTCGTAGAAAAACTAGGGTATGCAACAGCTCATAATTGAAGGGATGTTTACAAAAACAACATAACTGCTTAGACTGGTTGACACTTCTGAAGGAACATTTGTAACGACCGGAGGTGTCGACCAGTGTAGTTAGTTATGTTGTTTTTGTAAACATCCCTTCAATTATTATATCACTGTTGCATAAACTACTATTTTTGATGAGAGACACAGTGTTGTGTTGAAATCCTTGTAATATAAAAAAGCTATTTGATTCCTTTCGGTTGTCTAAATTAGAAGGCATGGGCAAGGACTATATTTTTTTATTATGTCCATAAAACTCGGCTATGCCTATTCTGATACATAAAAATAATAATTAAAATACATTTTTGTCTAAAAAATAGGCTGGGTGAACCGTTAAGATGGAATGGTCGATGGATAATATTGAAATAGTGTCTAAAATCTTTTCTACTTAGGGTTGGATCGGGAACGGTGACTCGGTCGGGTACACTGACTCACATCTACATTTTCTACATAGACGAGCTATCTATCTCCGTCGTTGGTAAGGAACAAAAGAGACCCAAAGAGTTACACGAAAGTAAGTGAAAAGTATGACAAAGCTGAAATTTTAGACATGACATCACATGCCAAAACACAGTTTAGTAGTAGATGGTTTAGTAAACCTTTACTGATTGAGCTAATAAACTTATTTCCTGAATATCTCAAAAACTGTAATAGTTAAGACACTAGTTTCTTGTTGTCTTCGAGATATTGCCGATTTTTTTTTAACTTGTTCATTTTTTCTTTTTAAGTGTCATAATGTACTTCGATAGCTATTATACTACATTTTTTCACCAGAACTCTAACAAATAAAGTTAAATTTAATAATCCAGGTGTTATTTTGTCGAAGTCTATTATTAAATGTAAAAGAAAACAGGAATATCTCGTTCGTTCGTTAGGTACCTCTTGGGTCGACCTACCTCTAGTGTCAGACTGAACTGCTATTTACGGGACAACCTGTATAGACTTGTCAAATTCAATTTCTGTACGAAGTACGACGCAATCTCCTTATGTTGAACTTAATGGGCAATACTGTCCATAGGCTAACTTACCTGCAGCGGGGTCCACTCGTCCCTGGTCATGGTGTGAGGGTCAGCACCCACGACGGAGCCATCCACCAAGTGCTTCACCAGCCACTTCTCTATGGATAAAGTGTCGGGAAGAGCTGGAACAATACTCAATTCAATTAATCGGCAGGGTGTCATTAATAGGGTCAGGCCCAGGTTATCAAGCACCGCAAATACTCGTCCTTAGCATCAAAAAAGTTTTTGATAGACCAGGGGCGCGTTTCTTGAAAGCTTGTAAATTGTAATACAAGCGGATGTCTCTGTCTAGTGTCTAACTTGTTTTATAAGACAGAGACTTCCGCTTGTTTTACAAGTTACATGCTTTCGAGAAACGGACCCCATGTCTTCTATAATACAAAAGAGTTCTATAACCATGCCAATAAAAACTAAATCAAATGTAATATCTTAATTCAATTAAGATTTTATTTAATTAAGTTTGTATGTAATTTCTCCACCACCCAAAGGTTGTCTGGAAGAGATCGCTTCTTAGCGATAAGACCGCCTGTTGTGTGCCAATTTTTTTTTTATCTTGTACAACAGTTTTCTTTGTAAGTGTATTTATCATTATTGGTGAGCAATAAAGAATATTATTATTATTCACTTTATTTATTTTTTATCTTAGGTTAGGCTATATAATATGATTATAAAAGTAAAATACAAAAACACATACAAAACAATACAAAATACATATAAACATATTATAAAAACCTAACCTAGAGTGCCGCCGGCAACGGGGCAGGGCCCAGGCTGCCGGTGGTTAGGGCCGCAGAGAAAGGAACCGCCGGACTATACGCGCTGTGTCCAGGATTACTGCCTTCTGCATCTGACCCTTGATCCATCCACCTAGCGAGAGTCTCTCAAGATGTTGGTCGAGACTCTTCGCTATGAGACCGTTCTATTATTATTATTTTTATGTTTTTTTTTCTTTTGACTTTTCTCTCCAACTGGAGGAAGTTTTATTTCCATATACGCGGGCTTTTGGCCAAACGAATATAGAAACTTATACTAGAATCTACTGTTCTATTGTTAGAAATTTGCGAACTATTCTACATGTGTTCATAACAGCAGCTTTTTGTAGAAGGATATATGTAAATTATTATTATTTGTATGTCTTTCCCATCACGGAACAATGGTGTTCCGGACCTTAGGGAGGCATACGCGGAGCCGAAGCCAACACGCAGAGGCCCTTTCGACAATTTAATGAAATGTAAGGGGTACACCGAGCGGATGTTGCACCTGCCCGAGTCATGGGACGCACGCAGAGGCAGCATCCGCCAGGGTGTATAGACTATTGAGATTTAATGGAATCTATAATATACTGGACTATTAGGTGAAAGTGGTGGACTAAATACTGGGTTATGGAGAGAAGAAAAAAATCGGACGTCTGCCTAACAAAATGGTAATCAATTTTATTTCCGGCAGACGGTGACTCGCCCACATAAGATGGGCCCCCACAAAAAGCGACATCTAGGATGGCTCGAGGGCAACACCGGTATGAGGGCTGGGGGTAGAGAGGTGTCACTGGACTTTAAACATATAGCCAACTCGCCACTTAGGTTTCCACATCTACCCTCGAGAACACAGCTCTCGCGACCCCACTCTGGACGGCCGGATAAGGCAAGCCAGAGGCGGAGGACTTGGTCGGACGACGGAGTCCCCCAGGAGCGCTCAGGTACGTGGGGTCGCTACTCCCCAACAGCTCGCCACAAGCTGCCCTGCGTTGACTGATTGCACCGGTCGAAACCAGTGGGCGATGGGGTCGTCACATCCCTACGCCACTACACATAAGGTTCAAATCCGTTATTATTATTATTATTATTTATCTTAATATACCTATTTAGATTAGGTTACAATGTAACAGTCTTAACAAGAAGTTAAAACTGTTGCTACTTTTATAAATGTACCTAGTTATAACTCCTTGTACCTACACAGTTTATGCAATAAACATTTCTGATTTCATAGCCAAGGATTACGAGTTTGCGGCGCGTGCAGTGGAGACCATGTCAGCGGATATGAAGTCCTTTATGGGGGCCTTGTCGGCGCGGCTGGTCGACGCTACGGGAGACTAGGGCTGGCGTTTACCTCTCTCAGCGAATCTCGCTTGCAATACAGAGAGGTAACGCCGCCAGCGTTATGGAATCTATGCCGAAAGCTGATTTGCTGGACGGCGTTTTCCTTTTATAGAGGGTATGTTGGTTAACTCGTAGTTAGTTTCTATTTTTTTAAATTTAATTTAATATTAATTTAGACTTATTTATTGTTTTAGTACTTATTCTTTAAGTCAATTTAAATGTAATAAATGGAAAACTTCTTCAGTAAAAAATAATAATAATTATTTAGTTAGATTATCAAAATTAAAAGACACATTCTTACTTTTTAAATTTACCTAAAATAGACGAAGATAAAGAGCATCAAAGTTCCGGGGTGGGGGCTTGTAATGCCACTATTTGGCAAGAATTGTACCTAAAAGTGACGTCACGCGAAACTTGTGTATTTTCGAAATTTTTAGGGTTCAGTAGTCAATTAGGAACCCTTATAGTTTCGAATTGTCTGTCTCTCTTTGCGCGGGTAACCTCAGTGACCGTTAGTGCTAGAGTGCTGAAATTCGGTACGAATATACGAGTACATATCATCACGCCAACTAAGTGGTAAAAACTTTTTTTTGTATAGTGGAGGGGAATACAGGAATTGCGCTGCCCGTAACAGCGCCATCTATCGGGTAATTTGGATAACACAGTGGTACCGCAACTTGCCATTTAAATATGGAACGTAACCACTATACGTAAGGTTCAAATTCCTTTGAATTATACTTACATACTCATTGTAGTCCAAAGTGTCAAATCAGCTTCCTTCTCAAACTGTGAGTAGAACCGGCCATCAGCCAAATCAAATTAATATAATCCAACTATTGCCTTAGGTTATGCCATATACTTATACTAGACAAGTCTACCTAAAAACAATAGCGCGATGCAGGAATCGCGGTGCCCGTAACAGCGCCATCTAACGAGTAATTTGGTTAACACAGTGGTAACGCTACTTGCCATTTAAATATGGAACGTAACCACTACACATAAGGTTCAAATCCGTTTGAATATATACTTACATTGTTTCATAAGAGTCCAGAGTGTCAAATCAGCTTCCTTCTCGAATTGTGTGTAGTAACGTCCGTCGGTCCATACTAGGGCGTGGTCGGCGGTCACCACAGCAGTACCAGCTGATCCGGTGAACCCGGATAGCCATTCGCGTCTCGCGTCAACGGGGGCAATGTACTCGGACTAGAGAAAATAAGAAATACATGCTGATATAATTTTAACTTTCGTGAGTCATACTGATATTTAATTGCAACGGTTAACGGATAACGGATTATATTAACACTCACGTATTATTATCACAATAGGCGTGACATGTTTCGACTGCATCGGGCAGTCATTCCCTATGCAGTGATGCCCGAGCAGCGAAGGTAACAACACCACTTTGTCCGACGATGACTGCCCGATGCAGTCGAAACATGTCACGCCTATTGTGATAAAAATACGTGAGTGTTAACCGATGCAATTTAAAACACTTGGTCGTAAAATATTGCTGTGTTTACAGACAACGAAAATTTTTTTTGTACTACATGGAGAATGTCAAGAGTTAAGAGTTAAAATATTAACCAGGTTTACCGGTAAAAGACAGGTACATTTCGCCAAAAAGACATGGCATTGAACTTAATTTGGCAACAGATATATGCAATGCATCAAAACTGAATCAGTTCAAAGAAAATAAGTTTATATTTCAAATGATTAAAGTGTTTAACTTCAGTGAATAATAATCGCGGTAACAAAAAGACAATATAAAGTTAAACATATTTCAAATAGGTAGTAAATTCGATGATTACAATTTTAATGACATCTTAATATTATTTTTTCGTTGAATAGATAAGTGACATGACAACCCTAACGTACATATGCCACCGATTTGCTAGTGGAGTGCGAGGTATGATTATATAATTCGACGACCGGTTAGCGTAGTTGGTAGTGACCCTGCCTGCTAAGCCGATGGTCCTGGGTTCGAATCTCGGTATGGGCATTTATTTGTGTGATGAACACAGATATTTGTTTTTTGTCATGGATGTTTTTATGTATTTATGTATTTGTATATTATATATATATATCGTTGTCTGAGTACCCGTAACACAAGCCTTCTTGAGCTTACTGCGGGACTTAGTAAATTTGTGTAAGAATGTAATATAATATTTATTTATTTTTATAATACTGTCGGCGGCGTCGCACAAGACAAGAGACGATCGATTCGTGTTGCCGCGGAGAGTTCCATACCATTGTCCTGGGAGTACACTCACATTGTGTGCATCAGCAGTAGGCACTATGTAGGCGTGCAGCGCCGTTGGCTGGCTCGCCATGAGCGCCCGCAGCGCTGTCAGCCGCTGCAGCGACATGTTTGCTGCAAAAAAAATGAAAAAAAAAATGTATTCCAGCTTTTATCGCTGACTGTACTTGTCTTTTGACAGTGTATAGTATTTCCCTTTTAAACTGAGCTTCTAACAAATCGCCTTTGTTTTTTAGCAAACCGCAAGTGCTACTGCCAGCATAGAAAGGTTCGGTCACGTTAAGCGTTTCTTGAATTACGAGTCTATGGCTATGGCAATAAGATTCAATATGAACTAATTGAGAAAACAACATATTTAGCACGGTGGCCCCTAAAATCTACCTGGGAGAAATATGGTACTGTATTTTTAATCTTTGTTTCTAAAGTAATAGAGTTGATATTGGCAAGACAGTGATCTGTAGTTCCATTTATTTTTGCATATTCGGCGCCTGCGCCTCATAGATAGATTGTACGCTCAGTCTGCAATCTAATATACAGTATGTATCAGAACGAAAGGCAAAAAAAGAAACCCGTTAATGTTTAGATCATAAATATGAGCATGGTACCTAATTCATCAAAAATACGACAGGTTTTACGTGAGGTATAAAAATATACATTTATTATTATTGTTTTGCACCTCCCCTGTATTATTTGTTTACAATCTTATAAATGACATTTCTTAAATTACCAACTGACAGACAGGCGTCAAACCTTGTTGAAGTTTGGATTTTTACCTAGTTACAAACAAACAGTTAACAAAGCGCTTGCGCGTTGCCTATGACTACAGCCATTATTAAAATAATTACCTAGGTTACTTATAAACAGAACTCAAAGCGCATGTGCAGTGACATAACAACGTTAATGTTGATTAGTTGCCCCTAGCTACATATCAACAGTACGCAATACGCATGCACTGTCAAAAATCAAAAACGTAAACAAACCCTATAGGATGTTAGAAAAACCATTAACCGACTGCAAAAATATGGTCTTCGAGTAATTCATTTAGTAATTTTATGCCATAAAACATGTATTTAGGCACGTGAAATGCACGTCCTTAAATTGTACTCGAGTTCCCCTTCAACCAGTTTTAAGGTTTGCTCTTCGTTGTGATACATACTGTATGTATTGTTAAAATCAACAGTGCTAAGCAGTGTATATCGTTTTTCTACTCCAGCACCTCTATCTGTCAATTATATGACTGACAGCGATATTAAAAAAGTATACATTATAACGTTGTCTATGGTATTCCGTAGGAACACTGCTCATATGGATTTGAAAAAAAATTAGGAAAATAGGATATAAAACGAACTTACCACGAAAATTAATTTAAACAAATTTGGGCTAGCTGTTTTTTAGTTTTTGCCAAAAAACTCTTTTTTACAAAAGTCGTAAGTAGTCGTAGGCACTTACGCCTTTTTGCTTGAACAATTTTTTCATAGTATGACGGTACGGAACCCTCATTATGCGTGGTCCGACACGCAATTGGCCGGTTTTCTTTCTTAGTTAGTTTTAAAGAAAAATGCACTAACAGCGTATTATTGTATACGTACATGCGGAATCAATCGAAATTGAAACTTGACTTTCGTTTCGGAAATCGTGAGGATGCCTTTTCGTTAGAGCTCCCACAGAAAACCTGTAACAAAATAAAAAACATTGTTAAAAAACTCAAGTCTCGAATGCTGATAAGTGTTCATTCATTAGGTTTTGTCATAATTATAATTATTCAAATGACGAAACGGAGCCACGCTATTGCGTCGCCTAGTTCTAAGTGATTTTTGTATGTTTTGTCTCTCTTTTGTGTTTTTTGTATGTATTATATGTTTTGCTTTTTTATTTGATGGTTGCAGTGCTTTGGTTTTTACTGTTATGCTGTAAACTGTTGTTTTGAAATAAATAAATAATGAGGCAACACTAACAGCGAGAATGATTTTATTTTTTAATCAAACGGACTGGCAACATTTGTTATTTCCTAAAGCCCCTCATTTACGGCAGTCCGCCGGCACCTCCGGCACGTAATATAGTATCGTGAATGTCGTTGCCGGATGCGTGCCGTACGGCAACATCCTGCTAGCTCCGGCCACCTCCTTGCAGTCCGAATTGCAATTGAGGCAATGCATAAAATATTAATTATTCATTATTAAAAATTACATACGAGATGGCGTTTTTAGAATTCCAGTACATTGTATGCGCTACAACGCAGCGCTGCGCATCTTTCAACGAATAAGTGCGAATTGGACTGCCAGGCTGGGCCACTTGCACACCGTGTGTGCGCTACAGCGCTACATCCAGCCATGCCGGAGTGCCGGCGGACTGCCGTGAATGAGGGGCTTAAACAAAAAAGTCTGCCATTTTTAGCGGGGGAGGGGAACGTCAAATGTACAGTCAAGTGCAAAAATATGGTTCGACATAATCGACTCATAAATATGGTACTACGCTCTTATTACACCGGCATAAGGTGCTATGGGACATATTTTTGAGAAATTGTGCACCACCATATTTTTACACTTGACTGTACAGCTATTAGCTAAAATGTGTGATACCTTGAATTAAGATTTAGGAATGCCCCTTCAGGGTGTCATGTCCGACTGTGAATTTTACCTATTGTAAGAACTGCATGTACACCAACATGCATGCAATAAATTTCTATTTATTTATTTAACCTTTATTGCACAAAAGAAAACCTTAACGTACAAAAGGCGAACGTAATGCCAGAAGGCATTCTCTACCAGTCAACCTTAAGTCTTAAGTCTATTCTATCTATTCAAAATATCTACCTCTCTAAGCTTACCTACGTCTTAACACTTAAAATCTCACTGAAAGAGTTTCTTTATAAATACATAAAAACTTACAGTACCGACGACAGACAGACATTAACTGAGACGAATCGGCGTCGCGTATAAATAACTGCATTACAATTTCATGAATGCACATTTGTGATGCACTGGCGGAGAATAAGAAAATTCAACAGTCTCGACTCTTCCCGTGACTTTTCCTTTATTTTTTAGCTTTATTTATATGCACTATATCTCTTTTTTTCAACCTTATTTCACCCACTGTTGGGTATAGTATGCCATCTTTTTCTATCCTGGGCTTTTTGCATCCAGTTTTTTTCACTTTGGTTATGTCATCGGCCCATCTCGCGAACTGTCCTCCAGGATTTCGATGTCCAAGCCAAGGTCTCCACTCAGATACTCGTCGGCTCCATCTATCGTCTGTATATCCAACTATATATCCAGCGCCAATTAATGTTTGAACGGGTATGGGGCGATCCGTCGGGGCCGATAAGCGCCTGCCCCCGACACTCCCTCGACTCCCAAGTTCCCTTTTGTTAATTACACAGGCCGAGGTGATTGGCCCCGATAAAACGTGTCAAACTAACTTTAGTCCGTCACTGGCCATTGAGCAATTAGACCTTGCAAACAACCATAAAGTTCAATTAACGCGTTTAAATTCGCCGCTAGGGGCGCTGTTGCAGTGTGCCTGGCGGGAACATTTCAAACGTAACTCTGACAATTCTTTATTCATATGCACACAAGACTTACGCGTGAGTGGCGCCGCCTGGTGAGCTGCATCTGAGTGACAGCTTGTGTTTGAAACGTTGTCAAAAAGGTTAAAACGTACTTTTTAAACTCCCGTGACCCTGAGTCATACTAATATTGACTCGAGAGAAGCAAACGCTCTGTCGCATTTGTATTAGACCCCTCTTTTAACATCATAGATTAAAAATAGCTTCGCAAATAAATAATTTTCAATACAGTTGCTCAAAAAGTGCCCTTTTTTTGGCTGTTTTGCGTGCGCAAAGTTTGTTTTTGCGAACTAGTGCTTTTTACTTTTCCAATCTTTTTAAATTTAGTTGTGTTCCAATTCATGACTGCTTACCGAAGAATATTATTGTTCGTTAATTTTAATAATTTTACCGAGCCGTAATAAAACTAAATACCTACTATTAACGCAATAATATTAAAGATATTGATATTTCATATTTCAATAATTACTTCTTCATCATATAATGATCATTCATTAAAAATATTAACATTGAAAACAGTTCTTATAAATCTGTGTGTATGAAACGGAACAGAGCCTACGAAACGTCAGTCAAAGTAAAGGCGTTTTTCAATCAGGTAAACATGTTCGAAGACTTCGAAGGGCCTATAAGACATGGCGATACGATTTGTCACATGCGATTTATTATTTTGTTCATGAGAAATAATTATTATGAGATTGAAAATGAGAAAGTGAAGAAGATAAGATAAACATTTTGAAGATGTTCTTAATATATCAATTGTATTACAATCGTGTCACGGAAATAATAAAAAAACTTTCAAATTCGTTCTTATATACTATTTTAATTTTTTCGCATCTGTATTGAAAAACGTCGTTCGATTCACGTGCGGATATGTCATTTTTCACTTGTCCCGAGTATTGCCACTCGCCTACGGCTCGTGGCAAGATACCTCGGGACTCATGAAATAATGACATACTTTCCGCACTAGCATCGAAATGTACTATTCCATATGAATTAGTCAAAAGTAGAATTTCTTGATGTAATCTGGAGTCCGTTATGTATTCGGGTATCTATGAATGCATTTAGAGCGATCAATATCATTCAACTTTTAAATGTTTTTTTTCTCAAACATGCTCAGAAATGGTAGCAATTTGTTCGCAAATAGAAGATGTAAAGTATCCAATTCTCTAACCGCTGCGTCCGCGCTCCAGCGGGCTCCGACAAAAATGGAATTTGTATGGTTTATTTTATTCCCAGGACAAAAAAGGCCTCCTGGCCCCGGGGACCTCGCCCCACATGCCGCTGGCGGCGCATATTTGAGAAAAGCACTATTTATAGCCAATTGCAGGCCACTACCACCCACTACGCTAAACAAATGCGCCGCTTCCCGACTGCGTCGGGCAGAAAAATAGTGTACTGACCTTGGCCATTAAATAAGAAAACCTCAGATCACATTGTCGGCCTTAGCTTTGCTTCGGCCGACAATTACAGGAGATTTGAGACATTCCTTAGTTTTCAGGCTTCTTTCTGCCTCGGAAGAAACAGGGTTTGCCTGAGCTCGGCTATGCCACCACCTCGACAGTCAATATCTAACTAATTTTACATTAATCTAATTTTACATTACATTTTATAATAATAGGTAGCTCGTAATGGTTCTTTGCAATAAATAAAACCAATAAAAAATATATGAAGAGCTCGTATATTATTATAGGTGGTGTGTGTGTTAACAAACTGAACAAACAAACAAACTTTATATTAATGCTATAAGTATGTATGCAATTCTATAAAATATATCTCTCAAGTACCTATCTGCAAGGTAATACAATAGGCAATAAATTTATATTCAGAATATCATTGATGACAATACGTAGGAGTTAGTAGCCGTTATCGTTAATAGCAGCGTTTTACCTTACAATAAAACGCATATTAAACGTAATACCTAATTAGAAGCCTATAATTATATTTGAGAGTGGCAACTCTGATTGCAGATGACGTAGCGGTTCATAATTGGTTGACACCCAACAACAAATCCCCTCCTCCACTTTTCGTTTCCAGTTTTATCCCCACCAGGTCGTAGCCGTGGCGATGGCGCGGCTGGTACCTCATTGGATCTCAAATTATTAATTTATTAATACGAAGTTGCAATATACCACTTACCAAACAGAAATTTTGACAAAGCAAAATAAATTAGAAACCAACAGTATGTGTAAGTTCTTTATCATCGTTCACAAGGTGGCGAACAAAAATAGTAAGTCAAAAATACCCTCAGAAAAAGTATGTAGGTCATATTGCAACTGAGTAAACCACAGGTGGGTTTAAAAACTATAGGCTTCTAATTAGGTATTACGTTTAATATGCGTTTTATTGTAAGGTAAAACGCTGCTATTAAACTTCAACGCTAATTAGAAGCCTATAATTATATTTGAGACGTGTCTGTGTCCACCTGGTGGGTAGAAACGCCAATGTGATAAAGTTGTTCAGTGCTCATTGAGTGTTAAGTGAAATTGGTGTGAACAATTCGCGAACAAGTGCAACAAACCAATGTCCATACATGGATGAATGTGGAACATAGTGGATGGATGTGACCATTGACCTTTTCCGTGCAGTGACAAAGTTATTTTTCTATCCATATTGATAAGGAGAGGAAGGCTGATTGTTAAATATAACACAATGTCTTCATGAATACAAGGTGTTTATTAAAATATTTTTAATAACAATTATGTTTTATTTATTTAGATAAGCCCAAAACATAAGTGATTCCGCCAATCCATGGATTGAAATAGTCAGGCAATTCAAAACCATACACAATCATTGAAGATCAATTTTCATTGCTGCTTTGAACTTAGAGATGATAAAACAAGTTAAAAATATTTAAGATAAGAATATTTTATTACCCATCAGTAGGTAATCATCGTTTTCAAACATAAGATTTTCTCAAATTCTTCTCACTTTAGGTAGGTACACTTTAGCAAAATATTTTTCCTATATTTGCTAGTAATGTGCACAACATTATATACGAGTAAATACATAATACCTACATATAGTACGCAAGTAAAGTATTCATAAAACAAACACAGTTATCAATTAACCATGATAGGGTTGTCACCAACCTGTTTCTACTGCCTCAGTCTTTGGAAAAAATAAAGTCGTTAGAATATAACGAGACAATAATACAAGTAAAATAATAAAATTATAATATTATGTACAAAAATGCGCAGCTATTTATGATATCATATTAACGATGCTTGACTTGAGATTAATTACCTGTTAGTAAAATATGGAAAACAAGTACAAATTCTTTATTAGTCACGATACAGATAAGCTCTGTACTCCGTAAAATCTATGTATGACATAAAATAAGACATTGCTAATTAATGTGCATAAGCCTTACACGAGATGTTTTAATGACATCATTTACCAATATCAAATTTGGTAAGTAACTCAAAAACCCTTTTTTAGGGATGCAGCCATGACAGTGTTATGGAATTCTTTGTAGCACTCTTACACACTTATTTTATTTTACTTGTATCAAGTCTATATCGCGTTTAACATGGTCAACATAGTTTTTGAAAATTTTAGATTTTCTCATGTAAACAACGCTGTGAGTGACAGCCTCCTACGTTGCAGGAACGCTGCTCTTAAGGCTTATGTACCTATATATAAAGTCATTCTGGCTAGTCACCAAGATATTCACATAAACTAGGATTCGTAAAGAAATTAGTATGGAGCCAGGTTACTTGTGAGTTGTAGGCTCTTTTACAAGGATATCGTATCCCACTTTACTTGGATTACTGGGACTAAAAAGCTTGAGCGATATACGATCGAGTGCCAAAATATCGAGCTCACAACAACATATATACATGGTAAATATCTAGTTTTTAATAGTAATTATAATAGAGGATCCTCTTGGTACGTAGGTGCATCTTGGGTTCGTGCAACCTTTTTCAGTTTCATTCAAGAGCCATGGGCGAGCTAAAAGGTCTAAACGCCTAAAGGGCTAAAGGGGGTAAAGGGCTTAACGCCTTTTTCATGTAGTTTGGGTAAGTTAAAAGGGGTTCTAAATATCTTGGATACAATTTATAACCCACAACGGAGAACTAATGCCCAGGTTCATAACCTGGGCATTAGTTCTCCTTCGTTTATCATTCAACACGAGAATGTAATGTGTCATTTGTTTTGTAGGAAAAGCTTTTCTTTTAAATAAAATATGGTCGAGATATTTGACCCCAAGAGTAGGGGAAATTCCAGAGCAGGACCAGGAAAAATTTCAATGGGTTATGTATCAAAATGACAACTATTAAATTAAATATTCGAATAATTTAAACCATGTTACCAGAGCCACCGTTAGGTACGACGACGAGCGAAGCGAGGAGGAGTGTTAGGTTGAACTGCGACCTAACAACAGTTGAACCGCGCCAGCGACCGGCAAAGCGCTTAGTCTCCCTCCTTTCCGTACACGTTGGTACCTCTGATCACTTTGAGCTCATATTATATATCAATGTTATAATGCGCTAACGCAGACTTTTGCCATTAAATTATGTACGCGCATTGCATTACATTTCAGGCCTCATTTCAAGCACAAATTTACCTCTAAATTGTCCTACTGCTTGGACACGATTTTTATTGTGTTGATTTATGTAAGACTTCGCTGGGCGAGATTGTTAATAGGTTAGATATATTATAACTACATATATGAAATTCTCGGTTACTATCGCCAGAGCTTAGCTATTAATGAAGGCAATCATCTATTACCCAGTCCAAGGCAATAGTAAGGGCATCTAACGCCATTCCTGGACAGTCTTTTTGGATTAGAGTGAGGAATCCAATCAATGCTTAAGTATTTTATTTATAACTACGTAGACCTAGACTGGCTTTCCTTAGTGGTAGCTTCAAGCTGAGTCACAATGATATATAGTTTCGGAGCTGCACGTTACGAGTCCAAGCTCATGAGAATAGGCCCTCCTACGAGGAATTGGTGATAAGAATAGTAGGCGTATAAAAGATCACCTTTTTAAAATCCACCCCTGAGGGTATTATAAAGAATTCTGATGAGTTATCAAAGTGTTGTATATTGTGTACCTATATGGCTCAATATGGAGTTCCCCGTGCCTCGTATAGATATACCCATCCTTGGAGATGGTTCTGTAGGGGCCGAAATTGGTAGGTAATTTGTAATATTTTTTAATTACATTTAATTTAATTCTTTTATATATTAAATAACACTTTTCCATTAAAACGAAAAAAGTAATAATAATTTGGTCAAAACAATGCACTGATACTTCCCATTTTCCAGGAAATACCATTTGCAGCATAAGCGTAGCTATAAACACTTAAATAGCGTATATGCCTTGCGTAGGCATCACCAGCAAAACTTAGTGTGACCTTAATCTACTTGCTAGCAGGATTTTACATTTTTACGCTTTGGCTAAGGGCCTTAGTATAGTTAGGTATTTGTACCGAAACATTATTTCTAGATATATAACGGGTCTGCCAATCTTTACTATTAGAATTTAGAATCCCGTAATTTTTGGCATTTTAGAACCAAATTAATCCAGTTGTGTATAAGGGTTTGCATTATTCGTCCAATTTTAGTATTCGAATAATACGAATACTTCGATTTGCAATATTCAAATATTCGAATTTTTCGAATAAAACGAATAATTTGGAAAAATAACTCAAAATAATGATTTCAAGTAGTTTAATTCTTAAATATTCGTAAAAAATAATAATTTCTGAATAGAATCTGCACTATTCGAAATATTCGTTTTATTTGAATAATGAGTGTGGTCGAATTCGAATAATATTTATGGCGAATAATTCAAATATTCGAATTGCAAACCCTAGTTGTGTAACAGGATAAAGGGTGTGTTCGCAAGACAAAAATCCAGAAAACTAACATTAACAGCGTCAAAAAGAATAGGAATCCTTGTAACAACTGCAAGCTGTGCATAACATATTTCTGGATAGAGCTACCCGTCTTGCGCAGACGATAAGAAATATAGGCTTAGTAATTGCAGCATAGTTTAAGTTATACAACTTATATAAAAACATTCGTTCAACTAAAATCTGCTTGCGCAGCAGTGAATACTGTTTTTATTTCGAGCATATTATACAATAATTTGTCACTCGAACTACAAGTGTTGCCATCAGCCGCTTTCCGAAACTGAGTGCTTTCATGCACCAAATGTAGATTGAAATGTTATTTGTGTAGTACCTACACACACAGAGGTCGGATACTGGTATTTCAGCATACAATTAAGTTCGAATCGAAATATGTAGACATAGAAACAATAATCAATAGTTGTAGTTACTTATATACCGTTTCCGATCTCTGAGTTGTATTTTACACATGAACAACATTTTATCTCGTATGCCTTGCGCAGGCAGGAGATATATTTAATAATAATAAATAAATAAATAAATAAATTTTAAACTATGTTAGATATTATGCACAAAAAAAATATATATACCTACATGCTTGCCTGATAGCAATAATTTTACCTTAATGTAGATAAGTAACTCTTTGACTGCTTGCGCAGCAGAGAATAATTCATCTCATACACCTTGCGCAGGTGGAGGTAAGGATAATTTTGGCATATGAAGTGGGTTAATTTTATTTGTTTGGCGCTTGCTAGTAATGCTAGTGCCATCATATTTAATCAGATACAAGCGGTTTCATTACGTATATATTAGCATAACTAGGCATGGCCTGAGCTTGCTGATGTGGCTGAGCTTGCGCAGCAGCTTATAGGCTAGGACTCCCAAAATATTTTTATCATATTATCATATTAGGTCCTTAAAAACCAGAAGACAAGAGATGCTGCTGTAAGCAACCAGACCAAGAAGGCTTTGCCTGTACAAGGTTAGGTTTAAAAACAACTACGATTTCAAATAAATCGTAACATAAGAACAATACGATATATTACATATTACGCATAAAATGCTAATTTCTTACAATATTTTTGCTAAATTACAGATAGGAATGCAGCGAAGGGAAAATAGCAAGCCTTGATCTCTAAGGTGGGCACTTGCCCATTCTGTAACCAATTTTACGTTACATTTGATCTCAACGTAGAAATGAAAATGTTGAGGGTAGGTATGCACTAGGTACAAATAAAATAATCACTTGTTTACAGTTATTTGTACAAAAATATACGGAAAATTACCAGGCCAGGGGTGCGATTTTTGAATCTCACTCGTGAGTTGAGCTCGCCTGGTGACTAAAATTCTCACCGGTGACTTTGATATCACCGATTACCAAATGTCGTATTTTTGAAACTCACACGCAGGTTACCAACATGCAGACATTTTACAACTTCAGTCATAGACAATCGTCCCATGACGTTCCTTTTTAAGCAGATATCGGTTTTTATTTCTCATACTTTAACTTAAAATAGGTTCAATGAAATCGGTCAAACGTAAAACGTGGTGTACCTACCTGTCAGTCAGTCAGTGTAATTTAAAAGAAAACTTAGTTTTGGAAACATTTTATTATCAGAACTACAAGGATTGCTTGAAATTTACTCGAAGAAAGCGACAGTTGTATTAAAAAAAGGTATGTACATTTGTTAGTGGCATATGTTCTATTATCGTAATATACAGGGCGTCCCAAACTTATGGGACATGAAGGGGAAGTACCTTAAATATCGTAGATAGTGAATTTTGCTCAAAGAAGACTTTATGTTATTTTTAAAAGTTAGTAATTCTGCATTCATAGATTTTCTAAAAATTACTTGCTTCGTCTGGGAATCGAACCGACTAAAATGTGAAAAAAAATCACCCTTTTTTTATGATGCCAATCGAAAGAACAGCTAAAAAATAGTAACTCTGCTTAAGTAACATAGTATTTTAAAAGAAAGGAACACCATAAAATGATTGAGTCAAATTTCAAGAAAGTTATTTATTGCCGAAGACGACGTTCGAAAAGTAGCGATATTATCATTCTAAAGATAGCATTGATTATTCGTAAATAAGTACCCACTTCATAAAATAGGTACTGGCATAAGTTTTCCTTATTATAAGTGCACGTGTGGATAAAATGATAATTTGATAAAACTTAGTATTTCAATACGTCCTCTGTAAGCTAGACAGAAGGCAAATTTAAAACAAAAATAAATAATTGTTAAATTTGAAAATGGAACAGTTTATGACAGCGTTTGTTTGAATGCATACTTTTTAAGATATTTTAAAAAGAAGTGATATTTTTAAATGTTGTTCTTAAATTTGAAAATGGAACAGTCTGTGCAAGCGTTAGTTTTTCGGATATTGATCTGTTTAGTCTTAATTCACTTACACAAGTGTTATTGTGTTAATTTATTGCGAACATGGCATATCAAGTAAGTTTTGATCTAATAGAAGCATATTTTTTGAACGATAAAGATATCTCTAGAAGTTTGCGGTGGTATGGCGTAAAATATCCTGATAGACAAATACCGTCTCGTAAAGTTTTGAAAAGGCTTGTGAACAATTTGAAAACTCTGGGACGTTTCGATAAACGCCCAAGAGAACCACAGCAAGAAAACCATACGATCAACGACGAAGAACTTGGTATTTTAATTTACTTTTCGGCTTTTCCGAAAGCATCGGTGAGAGAAGGAGAACAGGAAATTGGAGTTTCAAAAAGTAAAATACACCGTGTATTAAAAAAACACGGTTTTAAGAGTTATGTTGAAGGACGATTGGTTCAAAAGTTACTTCCGGGCGATACAGAAAGGAGAAAAAATTTCTGTCTTGATATCCAGGCACGCTTGCTCGAAGATCCAAATTTTTTGGATAATATTATTTGGACAGACGAATCTAACTTTAGCAATAACGGTATGTATAACCGCAACAATAATCGTATTTGGTCTAAAGAAAATCCCCTACGAGTCACTGAAACTAATAACCAAGTGCGTTTTTCACTTAACTGTTGGTGCGGACTTTTAAAAAACCGGGTTTTCTTAATCCATTTTTACCAAGGAACCTTGAACACAGAAAAGTATTTAGGAATACTTCAAATTTTAAGGGATAAGATAAGAAACCTTTCCGCGGCGGAGCAAGAAAACTTAATTTTCCAACAAGATGGAGCTCCGGCTCATAATAGTCGGAGAGCAGCAGATTTTCTAAATGAATGTTTTCCTACATGGATTGGTACAAATGGACCGATTAGATGGCCGGCCAGATCCCCGGACCTCACACCATTAGATTTCTTCTTTTGGGGATACGTGAAAGATATGCTATACAAAAAGCGATACGAGAACGTAGGCGAGTTGCAAACAGAATTGTGCCATATCACATCGAGTGTTCACCATAAAATGATAAGAAAATCAACAGGCAGCGGGCTTATTACAAGATTGGCGATTTGCGTAAGACAAGAGGGATCACATTTTGAGCATTTAATTAATTAATTTACAAAAAAATACCTACTTAACTAATTGACTACGGCAGTTTCATGTATGTTTTTTATTTGATTAAAATGATTAATTTCACGTTGTTCCTTTCTTTTAAAATACTATGTTACTTAAGCAGAGTTATTATTTTTTAGCTGTTCTTTCGATTGGCATCATAAAAAAAGGGTGATTTTTTTTTTCACATTTTAGTCGGTTCGATTCCCAGACGAAGCAAGTAATTTTTAGAAAATCTATGAATGCAGAATTACTAACTTTTAAAAATAACATAAAGTCTTCTTTGAGCAAAATTCACTATCTACGATATTTAAGGTACTTCCCCTTCATGTCCCATAAGTTTGGGACGCCCTGTATATAGTGTTGTTTAACCTGATAATTGTTTATTGTCCCTTTTATAGATGCTCGTCGTCAGTCCCAGTCCCACAAAGAGGAAAGTTGGAATATAACAGAAAACTCGACTGCGAGCACTTGTGCGGGAGAATGAGCTCAATGAGCAACTTTGAAAGTTTGGCAGGATATAACGGCCGAATTAAATGCTATTCCAGGACTAGAAGGCGTGGAGAAAGGTAGGATCTTTTCATTGTTATTCTTTCATTCAGGTTAAATTTATAACTAAAATCATATCAGAAAAATTTCCCAATGGTATAACAGCGTGCAAGGTGTTCACAATGATCCTAATACACTTTTATTGTCTTAGTAATTAGGCAGTGCCAAAATCATTTTGGTCACCTTACCAACTTAGCAATTTCTGCTGCTGAGTGCACAATGGTTGTCAACTTGTAGAAAATGCAAAGACCAACTAACTAACTTACACACCAATTCCCAGCATATAAAAATTAGTAATTTATACAAACCAAAGGCAAAAATGAACTATTATATTGGTCTGACTGTTTACCTTTTTAATATCTTGTAGGAAGGCTTTGATGCATTTTGCCAGGTTGATTATTAGCTGTGACCAGGATATAAATATATTACACAACAGGGCTACTGATCAAATTACAAAAAGTTACATTACTTGTTGTGCACCTCTGTGTAGTTGACTGAAACATATTCAAATTAAATTTCACCATCTTTGATACACATACATCTGTAACTCCAGATGTTTTCTCAAACTGTTACATAATTATTAAAGGATCAGGATACATTGAAAATCTAATTTATAGCTATATAATAGAACTCTATTATGATTGAATGTTTTTTTTGTACTTTCAGGTAAGCGGCAAGCAGACAATGCAACTTCTCTACTTTTTTGGAGTTTCTTACAAACATTGGATAACAGCATTCTCCATGGCTTGTCTAAGTATCTAGACAATGCAATATATGTATATTGGTTTTCCGTACACCATGAGTGGAACAAAAAATAAGTTTTTGTAGACTAACAGATAATAGCCTAATTACCTATACCCGTAGGTATATACCAAATTAAAATTAAGTTATTAATTTTGACTTCTTTATTTATGTTCCTTTTATTTTTTGTATTTTTACTTTAACTACCATTTGCAATCTGATATGGATCATACCTGTCAATAAAGAAATTTATTAATGATGAAAAAGTAGAATGGCTGAATTGACTGGATTGTCTACCTCTCTCATTTAAAGTGATAACTCATACAGTATATCTCTCAATTTTTCTAAATGAAAGTGGCAAGTTGTGAAACCTGCCAATTTGTGCTACCTACTTGTGCTGTGATTTGATACAAAAATTCTATGTATGATGTTAGATTATAAGATGATTATTATTTTGTTCAGATATTTAGGCTGATGTTTTTAATATACTTATAATGCACTTCTTGATAATAAAGTGGTAATGTAAAATTCGAAGCTTTAGACTGATGTTTTATTAATAGGTATCTTGTAAGCCTTTATTTAATTTGCCTATTATTTAGTTGAGAAATTCAAACTTATTGATTTTGTCAATGTATAAGTAATCATATGGCTAGCAGCAGAAGTAGTAGAGCAGGCAAGGTGTTCAAAATGGTCTGAGCACAATCTTATTGTTTTCAAAAGAAGGGTGCATCAAGATCATATTGGACACCCCGCATGCTTAACTACATCTGCTGCAGACTGTACGGTCAGTGTTAACAATACCTACACAACTCTCGCTTTATTTATTTTGTAATAAGAGGAGAGTTGTATAGATATTTTTGATGCTTAATGTACATTCACTAACATTAAGGCTATTGGTGGTCTTATTAAAATGTTAATTATGTTAGGAGCAAAGGACTAGTGTTCTCCATAACTGTAACTTTTAACACTTTGACTTTCTATAAAATAGAAGTCACAGAGTTGCTTAAGCACATTGCAACTATTGATCTAATTAAGTTGCTTACACTAAACTAAACAGACTTGAGGTATTGAATTGTTTAAAATGAGCCTATGTAGGTAGATTATACCTAAATTACAAGAAATAATATATAAACACATACATTGAAGGGTACATATATGTATGTTATAGTTAGTTTGTAGTTTTATTAACATAGACATTAAGGTAGATAATAAGTTTTATACTAAAACCCTATGGATTGTAATAGTCCGAAATAAATGATTTTTATTTTTTTTATAAAGCCTACACAAACTCCCCTCGTTTCATTCAGTTTCTACAGCTACCTAATGCCTGCCTCCTGCCTGTTCCATATTGCCCTATCATTGTAAGTGTACCTTACTGATACATTTGAGAACTAATTTACATCCTCTTTTTAATCGAAGAGCAACATGTACCTATGCTATACCTACATACAAAAATTCTCAGCCCGCATACCTTACAACTACACAGGTGCAGGCAGTGTCTGTGCAAAACCTATCCATGTTATACTTATAAGGTTAATGTAGCTAATTCTGTCATTTTGACTATTCAATCTAAAGCTCGCCTCCGTTGAATATAAGCACAATATGCAGCTGACGACTCAGTTTATGAACTCCGGAGAGCCTGCTGCTTATTGACTCTGTCTATAGCGATGCATACTGTGTTTATTTATATTTAATGCAGGCGAGCATTAGATAGAATAGGCCCTACGATGGAATTAGCTACATTAACCTTACTCTACTCATGTAGACAAAAACTGAACTATGATTAACATTAACTTATGATTAACTGGAGGTATGGAAGTTTGGTTGATATAAGTAATTTACTTGGACATACAAGGAATTAAAAACAATGTATAAGAGATATTCATAACATGTTTTATTGTGCACTATAATAACAAAACATGAACAAAAACTTCAGCAAGTGACAAAATAGACTCTACTACTAGGTGGCTTAATCTTCCAAATAATAATATCGCACTATAGATGCTCGTAGAGCTTCTCTTGCCAACAAATCAGGTAAGTACAGGCCAAAATCCAAAACATCATCTTCATTGTCATGACCAAGATCGACATTGTTTTGAATGCAGATGTTGTAGACCACCCCGCAGCTGTTTATTATTTTCGACGCTTTCTCCGGTGCATAGTGCAGTACTCTATGCTTTAATAAACAGCGGAATCGGCCTTTTAATATGCCATTAGGTACACCTTTCTATCGCAGCACGCGCTTTTTCAAAGGCCTCGTTCTATTCTATTGCTGCTTTGCCATATTCACTATCCGTTATCGTCATCTTAATGTAATCTTCCAGGCTTGCCCTTTCCTATTATTTTCACAAATATACGAAATTACAGCGAGCCCCGCTGCTAATTCAGTTAAATCTCCAACATACTGTTTTCCAATTCCAACACACTTTGGCAGATTACATAAGTCAACTGTCAAAAATACTCACCGATGATTTCAAATACGAGTGGGTATGGGCATTCGAATTGAACTCACATGCGTGAGAATCAGAAGTCACCGATGAGTTTCAAAAATACGAATTTTCAGAAATCACTCATTTTTGTGAGAATTAGTCACTCGGTGAGATTCAAAAATCGCACCCCTGGTAATTTAAACCCACTATATGTAACGTCCGATTATAGTACCTATAACAAATTATTTTGCTAGGTAGCAGCGGCGTCGTACTGTGAGCGCCTTTATAAAGATCTGCGTATTCCGGCAGTTCTATGTACTATTTTCGGAAATTTTATAATTATTGGACGTATTCTTTATACCTCCTTGTTTGGAGGAACGTAAAAGTTTGATATCACCTTTTTTACTGGCCTGGTTCCGTCTTAGGACGAACCGATTCACTGAAAGCAATTTTAAACACATTACAACATTTTTACTTACGGTTGCTGCGCTGCGTGAATCGATCGGGTGTCAACCTTTCTGTAAATTAAAATTATAATAGCAATCGAACGGTAAAACCGTTAATTAAAACTTACGAAAAATCCTAGACTAGGCTAGAACTTTTCGTACTGAACCTTACGTTCCGACAAACAGAACGCCAATGAGGTACCAGCCGCGCCATCGCCACGGCTACGACCTGGTGGGGATAAAACTGGAAACGAAAAGTGGAGGAGGGGATTTGTTGTTGGGTGTCAACCAATTATGAACCGCTACGTCATCTGCAATCAGAGTTGCCACTCTCAAATATAATTATAGGCTTCTAATTAGCGTTGAAGTTTAATATACGTTCGAGCATATGCGCCACATCTGAAAATCAGCAGCCGGCCGTTCGGGAAATCCGTCGGTTCTCCATTAATGGCCTCCTAGCCTAGTTGCTAGTGACCCTGCCTATGAAGCAGGTCCCGGGTTCGAATCCTGGTCAGGGCATCTATTTGTGTTTATCACGACTATTTGTTCCTGAGTTATGGATGTTTTCTATATATTTAAGTATTTATATGTATCTATCTATTATATTTATCGTTGTCTATAGTACCCACATCACAAGGCTTATTGAGCTTACCTTAAATGTTATTTGGGCAAGCCGGAGCTGGTTTGTCGTGCTTTTTCTTTAACCCTCCGCATACCAGGTGGAAAATATAGACGTGCCATACAAGGTGGGGTCAAATTTGCACACATTTAAAAGTGTATGATAATTGTAAATGTATGATAATTTTGGATTTATAATACATTTTCTTATTTTTGGGTATATCTTTTTATTAATAAAACCTTTTTTTTTATAAAAAAATATATATTCTTTTGTTTAACATTTACCCAAAAGTAGTCCTTCTTTGACTGCAGAAAAAATCGTCTCTCAGTAATCAAAATGTTTTAATGAGATTGTGATATAAATTTAACAATGATTAGAAACGTAATTTAAGATTATAACATAACAAAGCTATTTCAATCACTTTTAAGGTAAAATACGCAATTTTCGCACACATATTAACAATGTTCCAAAACCACCAGAACACCCTCTACAAGTTCCTCTGTATGCCCGAAGTCGACTTCTAAAAAAGGCCGTTTCTCCGAGAATGACCTCTAGTAGGTACCTCTTATGGAACGTACGTTCCACATATACGTTACATCTCCCTCAGCGTCTACTTCCGAAGGGTGTCTGGACCACGATGCTGCAAATCTGCAATGCTCTGATTCGCAATCATTCTCCGGATGAATTGCATCATCTTCCAAATCAGAACTATTTTTCATTAAACATCGTTCAATTTCCTGATTTCTGAGTCAGTGCGGAATTTTCAGTTAAAATAAATAATAATTTAGTTATAATTATTTAATAAAAACCATAAAAACGAGTAAAAACGTCACGGAAGCCACTTACTTTTTCGACGACGTCCCGTACAAGGTGGGGTCTGAGACGCCGAAAAACTTCTAACTTCCAAATACGCACACGCCAAACTGACTCACGCATACTGTAGATCTGGCAACGTCATCTGCGCAGCTACTCAAGGTATAAATATCTTACCAGCATTGTTACTGTACTTACTTCCCGATTTATTGGGCCTGGGGTCTGTAATACCCCACCTCGTATGCGGAAGGTTAAGACGTAAGGTAAGGAACAAATGTGGTAGATTTGGCAAGATAAGCCGGCAGGAATGGACTTCCATAAACGACCCGACACTGAAACCTATCATTAACGCTGACTAAGTGATTACAGCCATAACTAGCTCAGAAACAATTGAACAACGAATACCCTAGGATTAGCTAGCGGATTGTGGATTGTGGATGTTGTCATCCGGACGATCCAAAACACGAACTGTCACAAGAAACACGACAATGAGGATTACCGCGAGTCGATTTTCCGCTAGGGGCGCTAGTGGAACGTGGGTCCTGCGCCTGCGGGAACTTTTCAAACTTCCTTTGACAATTCTCTCATACTGACACACGACCGCGTGGCGCCGCCTGGTGAGCGACAAGACGATAGGTCCCATTGTCACGGAATTCCGACGCAGGAAGACTTTCAAAACACTATTGTTTCTCGTGACAATTGTCATAAAATCATCATTAATAAATTTAGTATTTATTGATAATACATGACGATTTTATTGTGTCTACATATAGGATATACATATATAGGAAAAAAGAACTGGATACCCAATCGGCCAAAAAAATTACGCCATAAAATTGATGCTGCGACTCTTTTTCATATAAGCTTGTTTGGAACGTGTCGTTCCGTAAGTGCCAACAGCCTATATACTTTTAACAGTTTTGGTAGTTCTGTGTATGAATTTGAGACTTAATGCTTACGTCAGTAAGCTCTTTTTCGTACGAAACATTTATGGTTTTGTATCATCATCAATGCAAGTTCGCTAATGTCATTCTGACCCACATTTTTTTACGTTTTTGTTCTGCTGTGTGTCTCCCTATTTTTTTTTTAAATCAATGTGTGTGTGTGTGTGTGTTCAGACCAGTAGGTCTGAAGACTCGTTCTCTATATGTAGTACTTTCTGTACGCACAAGTGCATCCTTAGATAATATAAACATAACAGAAAATTAATTAAAAGCTATACCTACTTACCTTATAAAGACCACTTTAATCAAAAAGCCTATTAAGGCCGTTCCTAGTCCCAATGACCTTCGATCTGTATCTCTCAATTTTCTAGTATTTTTATGGCTTACTACACTGACCTCAACGGCCTTAAGAAAATACGCTTATCATATTTACTTAAATATTTACTGTCTTCGAGATATTCGTCATCAAACTTTGGCAATTTTAGTCCAAAATATCAGTTTTTTGTACATAACTTTTGTACCAAAATTTTTACATTTAAAATCTCTCTTAGATTATTAAATAGTAACAGTTATATGTAGATTGCACATTTATAACAGCATTAACTTCTTTAGAATATCGAAAAGCTGGCTTTTTCAGAAAAAAATCATTAAAAAATAACTATAAGTTTTTTTCGAAATCCGGCTCTTGAAAGTCAAGATAAAAGATTGATAAATCGATGACTATTTGTTTAGTAATTGTACTAGTAGTATTCGTGGCGAAATATCGAGTCAAAACTCGTAAAAAAACGTTGATTTCCGCGTGGAACGTTAAGGGGCACGTTTAGATGATTAAAAATTAAAAACACGTGTATTCTTATCATCAAATAAACATTAAACTTAATACACGACTGCATATCAATGTTTCCATTATTATTATTTAATTATCTTGAGAAACAAACGACAAACCATGTGTGTGGATCAAACAGATTTAAGAAAAACGTCACTTATGTGGACAAAACATTGACATTTAAAGTTTCGGGTACAATACTAAAATCAGGATTTTCTCATTTTTCTCCCAATTATTAAAAAATATTACCCGCCTATAGGGTTGCCGCGTAAAAATTTGCATTTAATTTTCTTAACTTTTGCGATGTCCACAGAAGAGATGTCGCGTTAACCAAACAATGAAATCTGTATGTCTGAAGTGGAGCACTATATTATCTCACCTAACTAACACCTGTCTGTATCATTACCTGCTTTTACACCAATAAACATTTTGAGTTTTGAGTTTGACTCGTTAGTCTGTGCCATAGTAACTCCTAGAGTCAGAACAAGGTAAGTTTGTAAATCGACTTTTCTACATCTACAGATCTATTCTCGTTATATGAGACGTATGGGCCGTCTACCTAGCTAGGGGGAAGCGGGGCAGATATACACACGACACGGGGCGGTTTTCAACACCCACCTTAATTCCTAAACTAGAAAATGAAGTTGACCTGCGGCAACACTCGCCAATCCGCCGTTGATACTCGGTGCGCTACAATGTGTTGTCGCAGTAACAAACTAAAAAAATTACGAAATTTTGATCCAGTTATGGTGCGAAATTCTAAGTTTTATCGCATGGGAATTATATTTATCAGTTAGTAAATCTATTAAATAATCTAATTATTTCGAAAAAACATTATTTAAGATCATTTACGGGCCTAAAATCTATTTCAAAAAAGGTGTACCAATCTGCCCCGTTTCCCCCTATAGAGAATAAAACGCGCATTTCTAGAATAGAATTAAAGTAAGGAAATAGAAAACACACATAAGGTACATTGGTAAAAGCTAAATGCGACGCATGACATCTGAGTCATTTCAGCCGGCCAGCTAAGTATATAGCAAAGAGTTTGTTTAAACCCTTTCAACAATTATCTACAGATTGCGCAATTGATATTAAACGTCAAAATTCCATGAAATTATTTATGTATTTAAACTTATGGTCCTTATGGAACATACTTGCGGTACTGACGCGACGCATAAGGTGAAGTTGTTGGCACGGGAAAAATGCTACGTGCCTCGTAAGTTCCGCGAGGCCATGAAATCGGACGTCGCAATAATTTCAACCGCGACGGAGGTTGGACTCTGCCACCGGCTTGGGAACCAGTGCTTCCTAGAGTGAACGTGAATGTGTGTGGTGACGATTTAGTGGACACGGTTAGTTCGGTGTGACGATCCGGCAATTCAGACTCCCGCAACGACGACGCCGGATTGCTCGACTCCGCCTACTTCGGCGCGCGCGACCCGTTACCTGCGCCGGTCTCGGGCAGTGATGCCCGAGCCGCGAAGGTGGCAACACCACTCGGTCTGTCCGACGATGACTAACCGATGCAGTCGAAACATGTCACGCCTATTGTGATAAAAATACGTGAGTTCGAACCGTTGCAATTTAATGTCAGTATGACTCACGATAGTTTAAAAAAACTTTATTGCATGCGGCATTCTCTACCAATCAACCTTGGGGCAAAGCCGAGAATATTATAGGCGGTGTTCAAAACCAAAGATGGTACGGTATCCTTCGTACGTCAGTCCGACTTGCACTTGGCGGTTTTTTAACAGCTGTGCAATTCCAAACGACTTGTATACTTACATTACAAGAAAAACACATTTTAACATAATTTTGTAGCACACACTCCTAACACTAAATTAACACTATTCAATCTCTCTCAATGGTATGGCTTATAAAAGGTATTCAAATAGCTAATATAACACTATGGCCAACACTGTTAACCGAGTTTAAGAGCTAGCTAAGGAAATAGACCCAAACCACGTTATCTCTGCCGAGCAAATAAATAAAAATCGCGGGACAATCTAACACAAATCGACCTAGTCCCACGGTATTATATCACACCAAATTCAGAGCTCCATAAATTACACACCTTCAATTGATTTTTACAACCCCTTTGTTGCCCATCTACTCTCACACCCACCGCTGAACAGCTGTCAGACGCTTGGATTGATTAACAACGATAGTATGGTATGCACACACCAACTAGACGGATTTCGTGGCTCTGTATATTGCATACCTATTTCCGTAGCTAGCTCTCCGTCTATAACAACGTACCATCGCCAACACTGCTAACTGCAAGCCATTACGTACATAGAATAATGGCATTGACGGAAAAACCTCTTTATCACTCCAATCCAACAATAAACAAGTGTGACAGAGAGATGGATACAAATTTTCGATCGTTTGATTTTCGTGGTACTAGGTCTGACTATTTGTGACTCTTATCGCAACGACATAAGGTCCATAGAAAGACAGTTAATTATCTGTTTGTGCTATTTCTGTGAATTTGAGTCTTAGTAAGCTATATTTAAAGCATGTTTTAGATTGTAATTTTTGCAATATATGTGACGTTTCGTGGGTACAGTTAGGGCGGCCGGGCCTATAACAATTTCGATGTAAGCGCCGGACGTTAAAACGATACCTTTATGGCCGCTCCTTACAATGGGCCATCATGGGCGATTTATAAGGGACGTAGCTATACAGCAGAAAGAAATGGCAGTATTGTGTAACCCCTCTTACTTAAAACTGCGTGCTTTATCATCGCCCATCACGGCCAATTGTGTGCGCTCCACACTTTTAGCACAGCGTAGGGATGTATTCCATACAGTGAGGTAACTTCTTACATGGCCAGCGGCTCGGCTCGGTGGTCGTGCGGAGGCTCAGGGTAGTCAAAAACTATGCGAAAGATATTACAGTCTGATTGGCAAACTAATTTCCATTTTACGGCCCTTAAAATAGACCGCCGAATTTTCATTTCCTCCCCGCCTCCTTCCCCGCACGCCCCCCGTCGATGACCCAGAGATCGGCGGAGTTAACCCATTGTATAGAATACATCCTTACGCTGTGCCATTAGGGTCGGACCACATTCACAGTAAAGCCTGTAGACCCCAGCATCTTGTAGCGGCAAGTTACACTTTACAGGTCTCAGGAATTGTGACAACTTCAACGGCTTGAAATAAGCAAGCTTCAAGATGTGGCTGTCTGGCTGATCCTCTTCGTAACTCCTCTGACAAAACAGCAGACCTACGCTCAACTGTTGGTACCTTCACACGAGGGGACTGCTTGACACGAGGTATCATGAGGCTGTTAGACCACAGCGCACGTTTTGCATGGTTTAGCTCAGCACCAAGATGTTTGTCATCGCAGACCCTTTGGGCTCTCTATCAATAATAATGTCGTCTATCATATGTTGGGCAAACAAAGCGTAGCATATCAACCAGGGTGAAGGAACATATAGCCGATGTCAAGCATCGTCGACAAAGGTCTGAAGTCTAGGAACATGTCTCTGATACGCCTATTAATCATTCAATTAAATTGGACAAACCTCTGGTACTCGCCAAGGAGAAGCGATACATTCCCAGGATGCTGCGCGAGGCTATTGAAATCAAGAAGGTTCCTAATTTCAATAGAGAGGATGGCTTTTCGGTACCACCAGCTTGGGATCCTGTTATACATGTCATCAAGGATCAAGCACGACACAGGACTGGAAGACCTTAGTGTGGACTTTGAAAATATTGAAAACGGATAAAAGAGGCAAAATGGGGTAGTTTTCTTGTCGCTTCTTTCTGCCCCAGAAGCCAGATAAGTATCAACACCCCTAAGAGGGATGGATATAGTTTTTTTGCTTTTACAGCGTGGATCACCAGAATGCACGTGGGCAGTTAAAAAAAAGTAAGATTTTCTTTTTTTTAAATATATGAAGTTTTTTATAACTCGAATCACGAGTACTATTGATTTAAAAAAGAAAGTGCCCCTTTTTTATTTGTCAGTTTTGTATGGAAAATCGAGGACCCATTTTCTTTAAAATGGTGCACTTTTTTCTGAAAATGCCTACGTACCTAAGTTGTTAATGATTATTCATAAACATGTTCGGGCCGAAATAAAAGTCAAAGTAGTTCTTAATCAGTTTTAATTATAAATACACTTCAGTTTAATTCATACAAATACATGCTGCAACTGTTGGCCAACATAACATACAATCACAGCAGTCTTCAGGAGGCATATTCTAGTTTTAAAATTTGAACATGTTTTGTTTAATTACTTGACACGACTCGCACTCATGACGACTAACATGTCAAGATTTTAAAATCTGAATATAGCTCCAATTCATCGTCATTAAAATGACAAGGTCCTTTATAGTCACAAGCGCGTTGCCGTCAGACTTGTCATTTCTTATGAAAGGTTTATTTTATGTTAAAAAATATGGACGTCACTTGAGTTTCATTTAATCTCATAATTATATATGCGAGGTTATAAATACAATAGTGGTACCATTCATCTGTTTGCGTTTAGGTCGAAAATTCAGTACAAAAAAACATCTGTCGATCAGAAATTAGCCAAAAAGGTAAAACTTTAATTTGTCGATAAACTGTTTATTAAAGGTAACATCTATTTTTTTTAAACAAAACATACTGTCAAATATTGAGCCCAGTTATAAATAAGTAAAAATGACATGATACAAAAAGAAACCAAATAACAGTTAAAACACATATTTTCCAACCATATTTATCTTACTTGTTCTAACAATATAAAAGACAAACAACAAACATATAAAACATATATTGGCAACAGAATTGCTTATTTTTGTTACATTTCTGTATTTTTGCTATGTCAATTTTTGATATGTTTTCTAATATTTTAAGCCGAAGGGCAGCTATTAAAAGAATTTGCACATTTTCGTATTTTATCATCACAAAGTTTTCGTATTTATTTGCAGAAGAAAATTTTTTGCATACAAAGGGCTTTTCCGAAAAAATTTACAATTTCCTTTTTTTTATATCTATAGGAAGTTTTGGGTTTTTTATAACCAGAATCGTGAGTACTATTGATTTAAAAAAGAAGAAAGAGTGTCCCTTTGTTCGTAACGTATTTTTTCATACATTTTGCGTGGGCTATTATAAAACTGTAATTTTTTTTTGTAAGGGCAATCGAGGGTCCATTTTCTTTAAAATGTTATCGAGGTTTTTTCTACGATACATATATCAATACTTTCGTGATTGATATTATAATATGGACCTATGACCATCTGGATTATATTCTTGTAATTTTTTAGGATAAGTTGGTCTAGTATTGTTATATTTGTTAGTTATTGACATTGACTTATTAAAAGAACATTACACACAAAGCGGAATAAAAACGTCAAAAAATGCGGGTCAGAATGACATTAGCGAACTTGCATTGATAATGATACAAACGGAGAATGTTTCGTACGAAAAAGAGCTTATAGTTAAAATTTAAGTAAGTCACTTGTTGTATGTAGTAGTGAGCTATTCGAATAGGCATTTGTTTTATTTGTGTTCAAATTTTAAACATGTATTGTCCATTCGAATAGCTCACTACTACATACATCAGGTGACTTACCTAAGTTTTTCATCTATACTGAAGTAAGCATCAATACAATTACATACACTGCTTTATATACACACATATCATGAGCTCTCCATGATGCGTTCAAACCGCATATATCGACCGCCATTAAGACTTTTATGAATGAAAACACTAGACTCACTAGAATGAGGACTACCACGAGTCGATTTTCCGCTAGGGGCGCTAGTGGAACGTGGGTCCTGCGGGAATATTTCAAACGTCACTTTGACAGTTCTCTCATACTGACACAGGACCCACGCATGAGTGGCGCCGCCTGGTGAGCGACAATACGGTAGCTCCCATTGGCCCCAATTTTAATATCGTTCGATTTCAAATAACATGCGACTTCCGTGCGACATTGTATCGAATTCGATAATATAAATTAGCTATAATAACATTTTCACAGATAAGATATTTGCTGTAAGAAAAAAGTTTATTATTATGAGGGGTCTTTATATGCGGTTTCTGAACGCATTATAGAGGGCTAACGATGTGGATATTGAAATTAAACAGGTTAGAACGAATTAATCGTTTATTAACCACATGACCCTACGTTTCGAGCCCTTTACAGCATTCGTTTTCACAGGGTTAAGATGAAGTCATCACAAGTGCTATAAAGGGCTCGTAACTTAGGGCCATGGTGTTAATAAACACGATTAATAAGTGTTTAATTTCAATGAATAACAATTGCGGTAACTAAGACAATATTATGATATGTGAATATATAAAAAATATTAATTAACATTATTTTTACCAGTAAGTACGTACTCATAATGCTGGTTGAGAACTCTGCTATTAAAAAAAAAATATTCACATAACATTGACACTGATTGCTTTGGAATCATTTCACTTATATCGGGGCAATGAATTGCTCTCGCTGTCGAATCGCTATCGCCTGCGCGATTCGAAAGCATATGCATCTTGCTCTTTCTTAACTAGTCGAAAGACTCGAAACAACTTTCGAATCGCGTAGCCGTTATCGATTTGTGGTGAGGTAAAACACTAGTCTGTTATTCATACTATGAAGTTTTTGTTCTAACCTAAAGATAGGATTCGGATTCCGACGTAAGCGACGCGCTGTACGGCCGCTTGCGGCGAAAAGCATTGTATACAAATCCCTAGAATCGTGCGGCGCGACCACTGCCCTGATCCGAATCATACCTTTACACAATTTATAATCACACACAAACTAATATCTTATGATCCAGATATTTTTGATGGAGACAGTACAGTCAAGTGCAAAAATATGGTGCGACATAATCGACTCATAAATATGGTACTACGCTCTTATTACACCGGAATAAGGTGCTATGCTATGGGGCAATGGGACATATTTTTGCGTAAGATGTGCACCACCATATTTTTACACTTGACTGTACATACAATTTTAAATAATAATCTATTTTTTTATCCAAATTAATGCATAATTAGGTATTACAAAAACTATATTTGTGTTATTCCGTGGCAAAAGGTACTACTCAGTAGTCAATATAGTAAGGGCTCGTTCAAAAATCACTTGATCATATTTGGCCGATTTTGGATCCCCCCCTCCCCCCCAAATGTGTCACATTATTTTTAACGAGCCCTAGTCATCAACTACATACTAACATTTTACAGATCTAAAATATTGTTTTTTAATATTTGGGCAAAAAATATGCAAATTTGTACTTTCTGGGAGTCTTTCAGACATTAAACACTTGATTACTTTGTAATTTGTCAATTTTTACCTAAACTTTACTATTAATGATCATGCTAATTCACTATCCTATATCCGGCCGGATATCCGTTGCATCTCTTGTATTTAGTGTATTTTGTATAGGTTGTTACAAATAACTCATGTGACTGTCATTTAGCCAATAGGCGCGTTCACATAGAGCGAGCCGCCTCGCGACGCAGCTCCGTCTGTAGATGTGAATCTCCCGAGGCATTTCGGCCAAGCCCACGTTTCGCCTGGGCGAAACACGTTTACACAAGTCGAGCTGAAGGCCTAGTATAAAAGGTGCACGACACTTACTTCTCGATCGCGTTAGCGTATCGAGAGTTCAAATTATGTTTGCCGTTTATTTAAATGCGTTTGACCCCTCGATACGCTAACGCGGTCGAGAAGTTAGTGTCGTACAATTTTTATACTAGGCCTTCTGGTCGTTCCGGGGAAATCTAAACAGATGGCAGCCCTACCTTAACCGTACCTTTTGCCAGAAGATGACACATTTGTTTGGTGACTTCACACTGTATTTTCACTGCACTATATCAACTAAATATAACAATTTAAGGTTACACTACTGCTGTGAAGCATGTCGAACAAGCAGCCGGTCAAGTCTGGATCAACCAGATGTCAAAGTTGCTCCGGTTAAGTTGAATTATTAATCAGTCATACTCAACTGTTCGTTGATTTGTCCACTTCATCCATTATACTAGAATTTGGCTTTCTGAAAATGAGAAACAAAATAACAATTTGTGTTGAACAATTGCATGAATTAAATCATTTATTATTTATAATAAATGTTTTCATTCATGTTTTTAAGTAGGCACACTACTATATATAAATTATAAATTGAAAGAGATGTCATATTCTACAGAAAAAGTGAGTCCCCCGTGAGCAGGGCTGGGATCGAACCAGCGACCTCCTGCTTTCGCGGCAGGCGTCTATAATTTGTGTTGAGTTTAGTAAACGGTGCAATTGCAGTTGGCTGCAATCCCGCTTAAACAGGGTACCGGGGAGGGTCACACTGAGCAACTTTCACTATGGCAAACACGAAATCGTGAAAAAAATCCTAATTATGAGTTAATTGATAGTTAAGTATCAACTAACTCATACTTAGCAGCAATTAAATATCAATTAACTCTTAATTAACAGTGTAACGTGAGTTTAAGTAACGTGAACAGGGTCACTTCTGCTCCATGACCCAAAAAACACCCGGTATAGTTATTTCGGCGATCTCTGAAACAGCTGTAACTATTTCGACGAAAATTGGTATGTAGGGGTTTTTGTTTAAAAAAAGGCAATTTCGAGCAGTTACCCGTCCACACTCCACGCCCCTCCTTCACTCGGCACCGCTACAATCGTGTGACGGCACAATCACGCGATCATCGAGTGTAGGTAGGGCTGCCATCCGTCCGGGTTTCCCCGGATTTGTCCTAGTTTGGACCCCGTCCCCGTCGAAAAATTGATTTCTTTAGTGTCCGGGGAGAGACCGCGAGTTTAATGAAACGTTCGGGTTTTTTAACTTTTTTGTCCGGTTTCGGCAATGTACGAGATGGCAGCCCTAAGTGTAGCTAAGTGCGCGACTGCAGCGCTGTAATCGCCATTAAAAATCGCTATGTGCAAGCGCCCTAAGTTGTTTTTAAATTCATACTGGGTACTTATAGGTTTTTTGCCAATATCGCCTGATCAATAAATTTAAAAGTCAATTCTGCCTGTTATCTTTTCAAGGCTAAAAAATATTACATTGGTTTTGATGAAAATGTATGTTGCTGGAGATGAATAATTTAATATTTACTTTTGAAAGTCTGAGAAGGGATAATACAGTCAGTTGCACAAAATTGTTAGAAATGCGATCAGAAGAGCAGGCCCGCTTTATGCCACGGCTCAGGGAACCTGGGGTCCGCTTTGGCAACCAATCCCGAGATTTGGCGTAGGCGCTAGTTTTACGAAAGCGACTGCCATCTGACCTTCTAACCCAGGGGGTAAACTAGGCCTCATTGGGATTAATCCGTTCCTCTCGACGTTTTCACCGAAAAGTGATTGGTAAACATCAAATGATATTTGGGAAAATTTCATTTGATGGAATTTGTCGTTGGAATTTATTCCAAAAAAATTTGGTCGAGCCAGCAGGATTTGAATTAGCGAGTTTCGGATTGAAAGTTACAGCAGCAAAAGCACATAAGTACTTTTTAGTATAATATGTACTTATAACAAGGTCTGTGATGGCAAGCTCCCGGAAAAAGAAAGCCAGGTCGGCCCCGCACCGCCTGGAGGCGTACGGTTGACAAGGAGGCTGCGTCAACTGGCCTGGAATGGAAGGAGCTCGAAGACGCTGCGCAGGATCGAGCCAGATGGAAACTGCTTCTTAGAGCCCTATGTCCCTGATGAGGGATAAGAAGACGTCATCATCATCATCATCATCATGTACTTAGTAGTATGTACTTTTTTGAGCGCAAAGTTGTGCAGCTGAAAGTTGCATGCCTTACCACTGGGTCACCAATGCTTCTTCATGTGGAGAATGTCGTCAGCAAAGACCACAGATGCGTTGAGACAATAATATAAAAAGGACTGCTCGGATGAAGTGGCTCCAGGTTGCACAGAAGCAGGTTGATTGGTGCAAATTGAAGGAAGCCAACTTCTAAAGGGTAGAGAAGGGCGAAATAGAGAGAGGGAGAGAGATAGATGTGCAAGTTGTAAATAATTTCAAATAATGTTAGAGATTTCTATTTTACATTTGTGTAGATTTAAATCTCTATACAAAAATGTGGGAGATTTTGTAATCTTGGAAGCTTTCCATTGGCACATCAATATGCTTGACACTGACAGGCTGAGTCATTATTTTTTATTGTTTAGGGGGCACTGTTAAAGCGGGTTGATAGTTCATTACCACATACATTTTTTAAGTTAGTTTCACTGCCTCCGAATTTTAGTTAAAATTTCCTAAAATGTTAGAATGTAAAAGTCAAAATCTCAATATCAGTAAGTATGCTTACAAATGTACAGCCCTCACATAAGTATCCATCCTGCAGACACGGCCGCATATGTGGGATGGATACTAATATTTGTATGAAATGGATCCAGAGGCAGAAAACAGAATTCAATTCCAAAATAACCTTACATCAACTTTTTACAACTGTGCCCTGAATTTAGGGCTGCTATCCTGTACATTGCCGAAACTGGGCAAAGAAGGGCAGGATGTTTCATTGAAATCGCGGGCTCTCCCCGGACACTAGAGAAATCAATTTTTATTATAAAAATATTTGATTTTGCTAGGGATTGACCTCAATCCAAAAACAGATATTTCAAACTTTTTGAAAATCTGGACTGTTTTAAAAATCCGGGCCGGACACTGCCTTGACGGGCACCAAACTTGGACAAATCCGAGGAAACCCAGATAGATGGCAGCCCTACCTAAATTGAAACTTTTTGTTCCTATCTAACTGGCCCACTCTAGTGTGTAGATAATTTTAACCACCTTGCCTAATCAGGTAGTTTTGCTGCCGACTCTATAGTGTCAGATCTGATCAACAGTATAATAAATAATAAACCATGGCCAACCAGTTTATATTCTTATCAACAGGTTTCAATTAGGAGTGATGTAAGCATTAAACATGTTGGAACTAGTCCAGATCAAAGTACAACGACCCTAAATCCGAGTCAAAACAAATGTAAGAAATTTAAGCCTTATGCCACATAGCAAATACAATATTTCCTTAAATTTGATTTTAGTTGTGTTTTTTGAGGAGACAAAAGGTATGAAAATAATATGGTATTCAAATGCCACTAGTGTTTTTCATAGGGAAAGATACTATTGCATATCACTGTACAGTCAAGTTCATTTATATGTGTACACTTACACCTAATAACAAGGGATCGAGATAAAGAGATGTCATCATCATCATCATTTCAATCGAAAGATGTCCACCGCTGGACATAAGCCTCTCCCAAAGGTTTCCACAATGACCGGTCCTGCGCCACCGGCATCCCGCGGACTCCTTAAAAACCACCCTAAACTCTCTTTCACCTAAACTTCTCTTTGGTTTAAAGAGATGTACTCCAGGAAATCCCCCATTCAAAGCACCATGAGCATACCATTCAGATTAGAAAGATACCTATAGACTTTATTTTCTAGCAAACTAGATAAGTGATAAGACGTGTTCACTCACCTCAGCATTCCATAGGCGCTATTGAATTTGAATTATCACCATAACCACTCAAACTGCCTTGCCCGAATTCCAGGGCGCTGATCTGTGAATCCGCATTAAAAGTTGCTCCATAAGAATCATTACTAGGCCCAAGCACTGTCTCCATATTACCATCTCCCGAGTCTGTAGCCGCCGCCGCGTCTGGCTCCGCCCAGTTGATCTTAAATCTAGTCACTCTAGGCTCTGAAGCTAAGATATTCCTCACTACTTTGTCAAATTGGGGCTTCGCCGGCGGATTCTCTCGTAACTCCGGCTCAGAGTCCGTATACTCGTTATTTATAAAATATCCGACTCTAACGAACTCTTGTCCTCTGTATGAACACGTTAGGAGTACAACTGTGACGCCTAAAGCGTCGTTTTCTGGTATACGAGTCACGTCCGGCGGCGGCGCTTGGAAAACAAACATGTGTCTGCCTTCGGGTATAGGTCCGACATAAATCGTGTCCAAAACTTGATCGTGCTCTTCTGTTTCCGCTGAACCGACATATATCATCTTCCATTCTAGATCTTCCTTCAGTTCTTCTATGCATTCGAAGGTCAGTTCGAATTGAAACGGGTTGAGAAAAGGACTCGGGTTGTCGAGAACAACGACATTGGTTATGTGAACCTTCGCCATTATTCCACGTCCGCCGACAAGATTTCTATGTTATTCTAACTCGAATTGCACCAGAATGCTAAAATTGAGCACTTAAATGATATCACACAGATTTTTCAACGATAAATACCTCGGAAACCAACGGAAAATTGTGGCAACGGTGAAAAGTGACAATTATTTTGGCGGTTCGAAAGGTCACGTGACCAAAATAAGTCGCGATAACAGCGCTGTTGGCGGCGGAATGGGAAACTAGAATAAAAAAATATAAATTTTGACAGGAATGACGACTTAGAAAACAAACCTTAGTTTTCGCGTGTAATTTAGTATAAATAGCTTAATTATGAGGCGGTAAATATTGCAAATGTAGAAAATTAACAATTGGTTTTAAATTACTCACGGTTTTCTGAATTTTTTTATTAATTTGCGCCAGCTTATCACATTCATGAAACGTCAATTCAACCTTAAACGAAAAGATAGTTAGTTTAGTAATGTTGCCAGTAAAAGTACAATTATAATTGTTTAGTTTATGGTACGCTTAGAGACTTCTGTTCATTGTCCATCATGGCTTCGTTTTCAGTGCCACATTTTTGAATGAAAAAGCAATATAATACTCTAATAGCCGCTCCGCACATTGTGTGAAGCGGCCATAATATGTTGCACCCTATTATTCAAGCCAGTTAGATAAGAACGCATGAATATTATAATAGCTTAGTGTTTGATTGGAAATTTAAATTGAGGATTGCTAATGCACGGCAGCCTTATATTTTTGAATTGGCAACAAACAGCTAAACGTCATTAATAATAAATATGGCGTCGCTGCTTTGCTTTGTGTACTGCTTGCTGTCAAATATCAGTGCAATAAATAGAAAGACTGCAGTTAATTACATTATATTAGTCAAATTTATATGACTGTTACGTTGAAAGTGCAATATTACGGCCAAGTTTTGTTAATGCCATGTATAATCATACAAGAAAGGCAGTTTTATTGTGAATACCTTAGGTAAAACTTCCGTAACTTAATTTGACTTTTCCGGTGTTTAATTACTATTGTTATGCAAACAGCTGTTGTTAAATCATAATTTTAGCGTGCTAGTTGCACTAGTTGATCCAGTAAATAGCGAAAGAAGTAGCGTTTCAGCTAGAATATTTGCTCACTTTCGTGATGCCTTATATGTCTGCAATTCTTTCTTATAAGGATGTCTGTCGCATAGTTTAGTTATTGAGTCACCGTTTTGATGTCTCCGACGAGGTCTAATTAATGCGTATGTTACTTGGAACTCGTGTCAAGTGTCCTAAGTATGATAAGTCAGTGTTCTTAACACATTTGCTGACCAGTAAACTAAAGTTTTTTTTGTTAATTCTGGAGTTGCACAGGAATTAGTTTTTACGAAAGGAACTGCCATCTGCCCTTTCAACCTAAATGAGAAAGAACCATACCACTAGGCTACCAATGAAAAATAATTATTGATATATAAACATCATTTAAAATATTTTATTTTAAATCAATTGATCTTCAATCCCTGCTTCAATATAAAAATTATCTTTTCAGGAGCCCGATGAATAACAATGATATCCAACCGAGAAGAGGGCCCGGTGTACTACAGGGAGATACAGAAGAATGCATTTCTCAAGCGCATCCCCAATGAGCCTACGGGAAAACTTAGGCCACTGGCACATAAGGTAATTGGCTAGTATGTACATATAACTAATTGTATGAATATAACGCAAACGTATCAGTTGCCAGCACATATAAAAGGAACAAGATTTTTTGTATAAAATTATGGTATTGATAAATATATTTGGGGAATATTACACAGCCCTAAAATATAAACAATGGGGTGAGAGAATATGTAGATAAACTTCCCATACTCAGATACTACAGGTACCCATACAAGTAATTCATATTTGTGACATCATTAATTGATATTAGTGACAAACACATATAAATTATGGCCTAACCATTGACAGAATAAATTGACTGAAAACACTGAATAATAAGACACTTAAAAGTACATTCCACTTTCTATGTCTGTAAAACCATAATTTGGATCATGCAGTGAAAATGTGGATCAGAATGACATTAGCGAACAATTTCGCACAAATGATAAATGTTTCATACGAAAAAGAGCTTACCGACGTAAGCATTAAGTGTCAAATTCATTCACTACCAACACTGTTTCAACTTTATACGCATTCGACTTCGACTTAACGTAACGTGACATTCCAAACAAGACTGAATGATATGAAAAAGTGCGGCAACTGCGGCACTCCAATGATATAATTTTTTTCGGCTGATTGGGTATCCAGTTTTTTTAATTTTATATCTATGAGTTAAAGGTACAACTTTGTAGATTGTTAATAAGGTTCATTTCTAAATAAATTTTTATGACGCGCCTTATCGGACAGAGATAATGTGGTACCTTTAACTAAAAACAGGTCAAGTGCGAGTCGGACTCGCCTACCGTAGGTTCCGTACAAAGGATGTTCCCCCCCATTTATGACCTTAGGCATAGGGAGTTCCACCAGACTTGAGGTCACGCACACAACATCATTGTCATGTAATGACGTCGGGATTTGAAATTACTGTTCTTTTTTCGTACATGGCAAGATCAACAGTGAATTATAAGATAGACCAAAAAGTTTTTATACCTATTCCTAATATATCTTGAAGTTTATTCATTGACATTCACTCATTCATTCACTTTTTTTGTAATCAGTACTTCATGTAGCTGTGTGTGTAATCATTCACCTCGACTCTCGTGAAACTAGTGAAACTACCTATACTTAAGATTACTGGTGGCACGGAACTCTCAAGAGTGCGCAATTGTACGGTTTTTAGGTTTTATCCTGTACTTGTGGTACAAACTCTTGCTTTTTGCCAAATTTCGTGAAACAGAAAAAAGAAACGTTGCCAAAGCGGAATCCAGGCTCCCAGAGCCGGGGCATAACCTGGGCAAACACGAGAAAGTGCACCTATACATATAATACTCATTCTGCAAATTGTTTAATTCCAGAAACCGCCTTTAAAACCGATGTGGACTCTCTTCTGCGTCCACAACGGCCGAACGCCGTTCCTTGAACAATACCCAAGCCCGGAGGCGCCTGCTACTTTAACCCATAAGCCGGCATGGCGAGCCTGCCTCAAAACGGCCAGGCATGTGACAGCCAGTGTTAAACCACATACCGGAGACGAGTATGACTTCCTGGTGGACACGGACCAGGGGCCTGTGCGGATGCTGGCTCCGGACTGGTAAGATTTCACCGACACTTTTTTTATTTATTGCTACAGATACATTAAGAAATCTCTTTAAAGAGATTTCATAGTAGTTTATGCAACAGTGATATAATAAGGGTTCTTAAAGTCCAAGGGTCGGTCTGTATGAAAACGAGATCTAGTCAAGATTTGTAATAATAGACCCGAGAATTTTTAAAACCAATTATTAGCATACAGTATTTTTTTACGGCAGCGAAAATAGCGAAATCTCAAATGGCGGCAGAATGTAAAATGTCGTATGCGAACTATACGAAAAAAAAATGTCAAGAGTGTTATTTTATTATATTGTATGTAAATCCATAAGAGTATCGCTTAGTGATGTTCTTATGGAATACCATAGACTAGGTAATAATGTATATTTTTTTATATATAGCTCTTTGTCATTTTATTTATTATTTTTTTTTGTTATTTTATTGTCATTTTTTTTTATTTTATCTATACCAGTTTGTGTTATTTTTGTTGTTTTGAGGTGCAATAAAGAGTTATTGTTGTTGTTGTTGTTGTTGTTTATTGATAGATAGAAGTGCTGGAGTAGAAAAAAGGATATTTAATGTAATACTACTAAAACAAGACGAAAGTTGCGTTTTTTTGTTTGTAATGTTGTAAATAAATACGATTTAGTTTTCATAAATTACGGATAACACAAACGTATTATAAAACTTACTATTTACAATGGGGCTTAATCGAGTAACACATTGAAAACTAACCTCCGACGTTTAAAATAAAACAAATACCTCTATTTATAGATAAATGGTACGGAACCCTTTGTGCACGAGGCGGACTCGCACTTGGCCGGTTTTTTTTATAATTGACTGTTCTATGCCTCGAATATGGCCGTTTTTATTTTTTTGTTGTTGAAATAGTAAATTTCGATGCTAGTGCGGAAAGTATGTCATTACTTCACGAGTCGATTCACGATTTACTATTTTTGCAAAATTGGAAATTTTATGTCTTTTACTCAGAATTGCGAGCTCTTTCAATCCTAGTAGGAGAAAAAAAGTGTCCCAAGATATTTTTTTCCATTTCGCCGACAATTTTCATAGATTTAGATGGCGGAAGTTTGAAAAATGTATGGAAATTTTAGGACACTTTTTTTCTCTTACTAGGATTGAAAGAACTCGCAATTCTTAGTAGAAAACATATAAAAAACTCCAATGTAATCAAGAACTGATTTTTCACTTCTCTTGCTCGAAAAGTTCGCCTTTGTGTCGTGGCTAGGCGACACAAAATCGCTTTTCATGCACTAGGGCATAAAGTAACATCGCAGGTGGAGCGCGCTCGCCGCGGCCTCGCCCCCCGCGCGCCCGGCCGCCTGCAGGCGGCACGCGGCGTGGAGAGCCCAAGCGCAAGATGTTACATTTTCAACGATTTAAAGTGATATAAAACCTAATATTTTCCTTACAATCGAAGTGAAAAGCAGAGTGTATACCTCGGGCATAAATACCCATTTTATCCTCGGCTACTATATTGGTCCTCGTTACACTCGGACCAATAAATGGCCTCGTCTAAAATGGGTCACTTTATGCCCTTGATATACAATCTACTATTTCTACAACAAAATATTAAAACGCCCATATTCTAGGTTTTTTTTTTATTCTTTTAGGGAATCGATGCAAGACTGGGTGACGACACTCCGGAGCAAGCTGCACGAGTTGAAGATCCTATCGAAGGGCGAGAACGTGTACACCGCGCCCGCCCCCGCCCCCGCGCCCCGCGCCGGCACCCGCGACCCCACCTCGCCCCTACCGCCGACACCACCCGTGCCACCTGATAGGTAATAGTACATTGTGCATCTATGGCGGTAAGAAGGGCATTACTTACGAGGGTCTATTGAAGCCCGATGCCGAAGGCGGAGGGCTTTAAATGACCCGAGTTAGTAGAATTAGTAGTTGTGGGGCACACAATGTTTTTCATCACATTTGCGAGGAAATAAATAAACTTTCTAGACAGGTAAAGAAACAATAATGATTAGCGGTAGTGTAGTTGCACAGTCCACAGTACTCCGGAGTGAGTGCGTGCTGCGAGCGCGTGGGGGGCAGGTGCTCCGGGAGCTCCGGGCGTGCGATAAAGTAGTATGAGAATCCTTTAAAACCATGGGATTAATACAGCTCTTTTAGTCTAAGTATGCTTGCATATAATATCACCATTTACGAGCAGGTGTGATAAAAACTACTTTGTGACTTGTCAAAGGCTTTTGACTTTGTCAATCATGAAAAAGTTGGTATAACAATACTCCTGGATACTTGGATATGTTTTATGTGATTGTTCTTAAATAACTGTACTCTAATTGTGAAGACATGTTCAGTGAAATAGGAATCTGGAATGGACTTGAAAAAGGACAGCTTGACTGTCGGAGTTCCACAGGGATCTATGTTGGGGCACAACCTTTTCCTATTTTTATACCCCAAGTAGCAAACAAGAATAGTGATTAAATCTTACATATCTTAACTTTATCTTAAATAATAATTAGCTAAATTTAAAACGACTCAGTTTAGTCATTTTAATCTTAAAAACTAAATAGTTTTAAGCAACTGCTACTTTAGCAAGTTAAGAATACCTTAAACCTAGTTAAGTATGCTAAAAACTATTTAGTATTAAGTATGTCTACAGTTAAGTCTAAAAATGCGTATTTTACTCAACTCAGATTATTTGGAAGCTCACTTAAGACTCAATGATATAATTCAAGTATTAGTTTAGAATTGCAAAGTAAAAACTGATTTTGGTAGATGAACTTAAGATGATTGTAATACTAAGCTCTATTAATTGAGTTAATGAAGACTATTGTATTCAATTTTTGCTACATTTAATAAAGTTTAAGTGAAAATAGGTTTAACGGGACGTTTTTAACCGAACTAGAACCATTCAAAGATAGACGAAATAAAAAAATATATTTAAAAAATCGTCAAATTGTGTGCGACCAAGTGCTTCAAACGTTACCAGTGCGATGCGTGAGACTTCGTTAGTAGTACCAAGTACGTCTTCGAGTGATACTTCGGTATCATTATGCAGGACTGGGTATGTGCCGATTTAGATATTTTAGAGTCGTCGGGAGCATTCACATTTATTAGCGAGGCGCATGGATCCCGCCGTTTTCTCGACCACTGTATAGTAACTAAGGCCGCATTACGGCATTATCGAGTGTTATTGATGTTCATGTTACGTACTATGAATGTTGGTCTGATAATTTTCCACTCATAGTAAAATGCAAATTGAACGTAGCGAGGAAAATCACTAATGTCAGCTTGATTAATAAATAATACAAATAAAGTGAAGTGGGGACAAAGAAATGTCCACCAAATAACGGAATATTTGAAAATTTGTAATTTAAAGTTAAAGAATATTGGTTTTCCTACTGAGTTTCAAGATTGTTGCGGTAGGTATTGCGACAGTGTATGTCATTGGAGCCTTGTTGACCAACTGTGTACTGTAATTGGGGCTCTATATGTCATGCGGCTACTCTAACACATTTAAGTAATAAGTATTAGTGGACGTAAAAATACTTTAGCCGGATGGAACAAGCATGTGAAGGAGGCCCACAGTCACGCCAAAAGAGCGTTCAAAATTTGGAAATGGTATGGGAAACCGGGCTCAGGGACGGTGTAATGACATGTTGGAGGCGCGTAAAGTCTTTAAAGGAAGGTTGAGGTGGTGTCAGAACCATCAGGACCAAATTAAAATGGACCTGCTGGCATCACATCACTCTAGTGGAGATTTCGGGGCCTTCTGGAAGGCCACAAATAAACTTAATCCTAAGAACGGCGTGCCTGTGAGTGTTAATGGAGTTTCAAATCCTAAAGAAATAGCTAACTTTTTCAGAGACCGGTTTAAAATTAGTTCGCCCTTAGGTCCTGCATGTCGGAATATCGAATCTGGAACTTTAACCATACAAGATGGAGTGCGGGGTACGCCAGCGAGGGTTTGAGCTCACCCTTGATGTCTATACGTACGTAGACCCACTTATTGAGCAACTGAGCGGTACACATGTCGGATGCCATGTTGATGGCGTATGCCTAAACAACATTACGCGGACGATATGTTGCTACTGGCTCCCTCCAGTAGTGCGCTTCGGAAACTTTTTGCCATATGTGAATCCTATACGCCTCCTCACACGATTTGCTTTATAACGGGAAGAAGAGTGAATTTATGGTTTTTAAGGCTGGCAACAAGTCCCTGACGAGAGTCACTCGCTTCAAGTATCTCGGGCATATTGTTACTGACGATCTGAAGGACGATGCCGACATAGAACACGACGACATTAACCATGAAAATAAATGACTTCTGAAATGAAATGAAATGACTTCTGATAGAAAGGGAACGGAGAGCATTATATTATTATAACTACTTTGAGCTAATATTGAAAAACCCTTATTTTTTTTTTACCCTTATCTTATTTCTTACCGTATAGATAAAAAATGAATGATTAGCTTAATGTTACTGTAACTACTTAAATAACATCAAGAATAATATTGGCCGCCCAGATCAGTAAAATACCACACAGCAACATTCAAAAGTTCAAAAATAGAATTTTGGCCAATCCTATGTTAAAAATCTGGGAGTACACCGGGAATGCACAGCACTGCGCCGGGCGAGGCTATTATATGAAGTTATGATTCAGATTCAGAATTCAGATTCATTTATTTCTACAGTGTATTACATGATTTTGCATTACAAATTAAAAATTCGTAATTGAAATATGAATACAAGTTGAGTTAGCCAAAATGTGTTTTCATCACAGGACATACAGATTATACAGAATGAATATTATATACCTATTATAAATTTAATGGCTCTTCTTGCATAAAACTTACCGTAAGTTGGACGACAACTTGCATTCACTAAGTCAAAACTAAGGATTCTATTGAGTCCCTTTAAGTATTAAGTAGAACGGTTTTTAGTATAAGTTAAGTATAATATATCTAAATCGGTACTTCTCCAAATCCAATGTGTCTATACTTTATCTAAACTAACCTTACAAAATCAGTATCGTTTAAAGTCATACTTCGCTAAAAGTAATAAGACTTAACGCCATTTTACACTTGTAATAAATAAAACAAATTTAAAATTTCGATGCTGATTCTTAAAAAATTAAGTTCATGGAAGTTAGATTTTTGTTATATCAATAATAATTGCATTTATATCTCAAATACATTTACAGAAAAGTAGTATTCTGCGCTGTATATAAGAAAATTTTCATTTTGCAACATAATATTCCAAATTTTAATTGTTTTTTTCTAGTATTTTGTAAGCCCGTCTTTTTTATAGCACTTTCGATCAATTCTACACGACAAACAATCGTGCGTTGTAGTTTTTAAATACCTACAAGGTAATAAAACGGTATTTTCTAAAAATAATAAATAGTAACATAATCGCCATTTTGATAACCTACAATGAATTCTCTTTTTAGTAAAAGAGTTAGCCATGTTTTCTAAAATACATCTAAAATACAATCCATGAGTAAAAAAAGGTTTAAAATTTTCTTTATTAAGAGAAGGTCGAATTTGTGCAACTCAGTGTTAATAGTTTTAAGTCAGTATTGTAGATATCTTTAAGTATATTTCTTGGTCTTAAATCAACCTTCAAGATATCTTGAAATCCAAGTTTAGAGATCTGTAAACCCTCATTCTTAAGTAGGGTTTAAGTTTGTCTAAACAGAAGTATTAACTCTTTCTTGAAATTTTCTTAAAGACTGTGCCCACTTTGTCTTAACTGAGTCTTGGGGGATATCTTCAAGATATCTTCAGGGACATAATGGTTTTAGCCAAGACAACAGCAAGAATTTGTCTAATTGTCTTCAAGATATCTTCAATACCTTTTTAAGACATTTGATTGCTACTTGGGAATGGACGAACTTATCCCAATATGCAATGTCTATGCAATATAAATTCAGACTTGTTGTAATGTAACGGGCAATTTATGAATCAATTCATTCATAAACTGCCCATGCAATTTTGAACGCTCATGTTCCGCCCTCGCGCTATGCTTCGACATCCGATATAACTACTGATTCTAAAGTGACGGAACCGGAACGGTATATTAATCGGAAGTTCCGCCTTAACGGAACCGGAACCAGAATTTTTAGAATATCTTTGAATGCAATATTACTACCTTTTAGAATAACATAAAGTCTTCTTTCAGCAAAATATCTTATCTACGATATTTAAGGTACTTTCTCTTTGGGCCCATAGTCTTGTTTATCGTCGTCTAGTACCCATAACACAAGCTTTATTGAGCTTATTGGGACTAAGTCGGTTTGTGTAAGATTTTCCCACAATATTTATTTATATATTTATGAATCTTCTTTTTTCAGAGTGCCTGGCATAGAGCTAACCATCCCCTCCCGAGCCATCGAACCCGAACAACCGGAACCAACCATAGACCCGGAGCCCATAGACATCTCCAGCTGGGCAGAACCGGAACCGGAACCGTTCGCGTCCCTGCCCAGCACTAGTCAGGATATACCAAAGACAACTAAGATTTGTGGGCAGAACATCTGTCTTGACGACTCTGTGCTAAGGTAATAGTTCGCTAACCAAAATAAAACTTAGAAACAATTTAATTATACTCATATTTTAATCGTCAGCATCACTATTAGAGATGCAACGGATAGTAAATTAAACGGATACCGGATAACGGATATCCAGCCTTCGTGTCGGCCGAAAATCCGGTATTGGGTCGCCGAATATTCGGCCTAAAGTTTTTAATTGAGCACATTCATGAGCATTTTCGGTACAGGTTGCAACTTGTTTCTTCTTGTTACATGCATGTTTTTATACAAAAATTGTTTACTTAGTTATTTTATATTGATTAAAATTTTCTACTTTTTCTAGTTTTTGAAACATTAAACTGACTTTGACCTTAAATGTTATTGATTTCTTGGTAATTTGATAGTTTTTACCCAAACTTTATTAATAAATATTGCGCTTATGTGCATTTTCAAAAATAGGGTACATCTTCCTTTTTTTTTGAAAATAGAGGATGTTTTGGTTTTTTTTATAACCAGAATCACGAGTACTATTGATTAAAAAAAAGAAAACGAGTGTCCCGTGTTTATTGGTCAGCTTTGTAACGCATTTATTTCATACATTTTGTATGGGCCGTTGCCGTTACCAAACTTATTTTTTTTTAAATGTAAAATCGAGGACATTTTCATTAAAATGGTACACTTTTTTTTTAAAATAACATAAACATGAACTATCCGGTATCCGGCCGGATAATACGCTATTATATGGCCGGATATCAGTTGCATCTCTAGTGACTATTGGTAGTCAACGGTTTTTTTTTAATAGTTTTCAGTAAAAGTAATAAAACATGATTTACGTCAAATCACACCGATAATGTACTACATTCAAGACCGTTTTTACAGGAATAACGACTCATAAGGTCGACTAAAGAATGTTTTTATTTTCAGAAGAAACAACACGGACAGTGACGAAGAATTCTTCGCCGAAATCGACAGGATAAGCGAAGAAGTGGAGAACACTGGGGAAGAGGTCCAGGACTACAAGCAGACTGTCGTTGTTGAGGCTACCGCTGAAGAGGCTCCAAGGTATAATCATCATCATAATGTACAGTCAAGTGCAAAAATATGGTTTGACGTAATCGATTCATAAATATGGTACTACGCTCTTATTATACCGGCATAAGGTGCTATGGGACATATTTTTGAGTAAGATGTGCACCACCATATTTTTACACTTGACTGTACAATTGTTAAGCACGTCCCCAATATTTACGATAAAAATATTTATAATAAATGTTTTATTGGGTTATTTTTTTATTTTTTATTTATTAGCTCTTAACAATAAATATTGTGTTGAACATAAAGATTTCACTAAATTTAACTATAAATAACATCTCATGTATAATAACATCCTATAACTAAAGTCTAATGATTGATTTCCAAACTGACGATACTGACGATATTAATGACGTTACTAATGTATCGCCAAAAATTGTTTGCCAAATTTTGATTTCGCAAATAATTTATCCCAAAACAAATGTGACCAGACCAGAGCTCCAAGAGGATTCACTGTGTTGACAGCTGGGGACCCACGGAGCAAAGCTTGCCCCTTTAGCGGCACGCACAGTGTCACGCAGAAATTCGCCGCTCCCTCGAGCTTTGACACTACTGAATGCGCTCTTGACGTCAGAACCTGATTGTGACTTGTTTGCATGGGGATGGACGACTGTGTACCGTGAGTGTCTGAGGTATTGTGAGATGATGGACGATAGGCCTTCCACAGTCCCTGTATGATATTATGTTTTGTGATAATTATGTTACTTCTGTTCTTCCTTTGTATCTTGTGATAATTATGTTACTTCTGTTCTTCCTTTGTATCTTGTGCCTACCCTTTACTGTTGTTGTTGCTGTATTATTATTATATTTTCCTTCTTCCTTCTTGGAATGAAACATTTTTGTTAGTTTAAGTTTCTCGGTGTATTGGTTTTTATACTGTAATGCCGTGTAAACATTATTAAATAAATATAAATATATAAATATAGCTGTCAACACAGTGCGTCCTCCTTTTTTTAAAGTGTCGGCAACGCGCATGTAACACCCCTGGAGTTGCAGGCGCCCTTGGGCTACGGTGACCGCTTACCATCAGGCGGGCCGTATGCTTGATTGTCAATTCATGCTTTACAATTGTAACTAATTTATCATTTCAGTAACTACCAAAGCACAAACATAACCGTCATCCAAGTATCGAACAAGGAGCCTCCACACACCGCCATCCCAGTCCTCGGCCCCGAAACCGATGTCTTCAACTTCGACCTCCAACTGCAACCGAAAGAGAACTACATCAACATTGTCAACACCGAGCAAAATGGCTACGGGACTGTTTACAAAGAATCAGACTACGGACACATTAGCTTAACAACTACTGTAAATGTTAACGACAAAAGTATATATGAAAGGTTATGCCAAGCTTCTACATCAACTGACCGGTCCCCGCTGCCAGTAAGAAGGATACAGGCTATGGAAAAAGTCAGAAAATCATCGCTACCCAATATGGAGACATATGAATATCTATATCCGGGGAATTCTGCCTCAAATCATCAAGTGGAAGTGAATAGTGGTCAGAATTGTGTGAACAGTGGTCAGAATTGTGTGAACAGTGGTCAGAATTGTGTGAACAGTGGTCAGAATTGCGTGAACAGTGGTCAGAATTGCGTGAACAGTGGTCAGAATTGTGTGAACAGTGGTCAGAACTCAGTGAATTGTGTTCAGAACGCGGTGACTGTGAATGTGGAGTCCAGTGTGAGGGTGGTGAGGCCGCCGAGGCATGTCGAGAGGTCTCACAGCACTGCGGAGAGGATGCAGAGTCCGAAGAGGGAGAGGAATGGTAAGCTGTAGGCTAATACGCCGTCAATGGAACTTACTAACCATGTAAACAAAAAGTATCACATGTCTTGTCAATGTTTCTCCTTGTATTTTTACACTACCTCATCAAACACTGAAACGATTCTTTACTGAAACGGTCGTATTATTGTAACATACAAAACGTAAGATTAATAACTGTAACTTGGAGATTTCATTATAAACTTAAAAGTGAGGTTATTACCATCAATACAACTGTTGAATGTATATAAAACTTGGTTCTCAATTTTAGGTAGTAGGAGAGCCAAAACTTGAATTTATTTTTGTCCGTTCGGCCGTCCATCTGTCTGTCAAGACTCTTTATCTTGGGAACGTGTAGAGGTATCAAAAACTAGGGCCGTTTATGTCGCATTTCCCATACATTATCAATGGGAATCAAAATGTATAGGGTAGTTCCCGATGACCTAGCATCACAAAAGGAATTTGGCAAAAAGCAAGAACTTGTAGCACAAGTACCGGAGTAAATCCGAAAACCGTATAATTGCCGCACACTGAGAGTTCCGTGCCCCCAGTATTTTTATGTACAGTCAACCAATTGGAACTCTAGGCCACTCTAGAACCATGTAAAAATGACAAGCAGTAAGAGATTTTAATTAGAAAACTCCCGTGAGTATCAGTAAGAGATTTCTTACAATCTGATTTATAGCGTCACTATGACATAGTCCTACAGTGGCCTAGGGTTCCAATTGGTTGACTGTACCTAAGGTCATAAATGGGGGCGAGCATCCTTTGTGCGGAACCCTCGGTGGGCGAGTCCGACTTGCACATGGCCGGTTTTTTATTTTAAAGTAAGATTTCAGTAAGTACACAAGTTTGAAGTTAGAATAGAATTAAAAACTTACTGTTAATTAAGTTAATTAGATAAAAGTTAATTTAATTTCTTAATAGCGAAGCAACTAACAAATGCTAGGACTAAGTAACATTTGTTAGTTCCAGATAAAAATCAAGATGGAGTCCAGGGCAAGCCAATATGGAAGCGAGGGTTGACGGAGCTGTCTCTGCTAAGTCGGTTGCGGGGGCTCGGGCAGGGGCGCCGGCAGGACAGCCCTACGCGGAACGATGACAGGTAACACCAGTCTTTGACCCTGATAACAGTCATCTCTTTGACGGCCTCCTAGCCTAGTTGGTAGTGACCCTGCCTACGAAGCAGGAGGTCCCGGGTTCGAATCCTGGTCAGGGCATTTATTTGTGTGTTTATCGCGAATATTTGTTCCTGAGTTATAGATGTTTTCTATGTATTTAAGTATTTATATGTATCTATCTATCATATATATATGTATGTATATGATATAAAGTATATGTGTAAGTTTATTTTATATGTATTATCTAGTGTTAATTAGATAGGTATTAGTAATTGTGATATGATTTTAATATTTTCTACAGCCTGCATCTAGCAAACCTCTCTTTTTGGCCCAGTGGTTGACTGGTAGAGAATGCCTTAAGGCATTAAGTCCGCCATTTGTACTTTTATTTTTGTGCAATAAAGTTTTAAATAAATAAATATATCGTCGCCTAGTACCCACAACACAAGCCTTAGAGCTTACCGTGGGATTAGGTTGATTTGTGTAAGATTGTCCCATAATATTTTAAATTTTATTTTTTTATCTCTGGGGTCTTACCGTGACGTCTTACCGCGATTCAGTTTAGGCTCAGTCACAGAATAAGTAATATTACTCAAGTACAGAAGCTTCTCTTTCCTACATTTGACGTAATGTCAAGATGACATTAACATTAGGGTTGACACCATGCGTGCGTATGGTGGTAGTGGTACCACAATTTGTATAAATTTATAAATAGGAACAACATAATATAACTATAAAAACATATTCTTATTGATTATTTATTAGTGTTGGTATTAATATGTCTAAGTATAAATTAGTATGCGGTGTTTGAAATCTATATATATTTGAACGCACCCGTTAGGTGCAAACCCTGACAGTGCCACCTTATAGGCGGAAGATTTTGTTTCATCGTAAAACGCGCAGTGACACGCCCCTGGTTCAGTTGAGTGAGGCTCATTTGTATGGAAGCGACTCAGTTTAGGTCGTCAACTGAATCGCGTTAAGACGTCATGTTGAGGACTCTGTGCTTCGTTTCCTAACTTGACAGTGGTGGAGTGTAATTGTTTCAGGAGTGGAACGGTGGCAGTGAAAGTGGTCCGACGGTCGCGACCCGATGGAAGAGTCGACGGCGCTAGGCGGCGTAGCAGCTCGCTTAGCAACGGTTTGTACATTTTGTTTCAATTTTCGAGTCCGACTCGCACTTGGCCGGTTATTTTACTCTTAGAACGAACAGCATTGAGCATATGTGGCGTTTTCAGGCTTCACTTATTTCTTTAGCCTGAAAATGCCACATATGTCGTCCGTACATAAGTTACTCTTCCATGTTTCAAATATTCTATTGTTGCTCTAGCTAGTCACTGTGCATACTCGTATGTGCGGTTTACCTTACAGCTAAACTCAACACGATTTTTTCGTTATTTCGTTCGTAAGAAAGTGGGATCTCTCCATCAGAGTCTAACATGAAATAGTATTTTATGCAACAGTATATAATAAGGATTCATAATTTTAACAACAATTTTAACATACACTATTTTTCTACGACGGCAAAAATAGCGCAAAAAGCGAAATCTTGAATGGCGGCAGAATGTGGAACAGGTCGTATGCCGACTATAGAAATTAAAAAAAAAGATCAACAGTGTTAATATATTGTATGAAAATGCATAGGAACATCGCTTAGCGATGTTCTTACGGAATACCATAGACAACGTTCAACGTATGTGGGTCAATCCACGTAAAAGTAACGAGAGTCACGACTTCATTGCGTGTTTATTTGAATTACAGATGCAAATGTATGATTCAATATATATCTAGGGAAAGTAACACTTATTTAGAGATAACTTATCACTTGAATTTGCATCATGAATAAAGGGAACATACAATAAAATGGTGACTCACGCTACTCTCGCCGCGGATTAACCCATGTCTACTTTTTTCATATCGCTGTCAGTCATGTAATTGACAGATAGAAGTGCTAGAGTAGTAAAAAACATATACATTAATTATAATCTATTTAATATGGGATCGGAAACAAATACATTAAACATAATACGCCGCCATTTTGAATTCGCCGCCATCTTGGTCCTCCATCTTGTCTCACGTCTCGCACCAGCAGTTGACGTTGGCGAAGCTACCACAATGTCCCCCTCTAAATCCACGCCTCTTACATTCTCCATTACAGTTGGAGGTATAGTCGACACCACCCCACACACAACTCCCTATCAGCTTGTCAGCTTCTACTGGGGCTGATATTACCACCAGCATCGCCACGCAGGCCAGAAGAACAACTGTCATTGACTTCATTTTGACACGGAGTATGGATTTCGAATGTTGAATACTGTCTATGATTTGGTATATATATCGATTCGAGTATCAATTAAATTCATTTTGAAATCGACTTTATGTACTTTTGGTAAAGTTTAAATTAGACTCGGGATACTGATTCTGGCCCATTATACTAATGAAAAGTGTAATTATGGATTAGAAATTAGAATTTAATGATTATGGGGTTTTGGTTAGAATTTAATGAGTTTTGTAATTAATTTAGACGGGTGTTTTCCTTATAATTGTAGATTTAAAACCCGATTAAAATTAGTTGCTTGTACAGTCAACCAATTGGAACCCTAGGCCACTCTAAACTCATGTCAGAATGACAAGCAGTAAGAGATTTCTTACAATCTGATTTATAGCGTCACTATGACATAGTCCTACGCTTACAAAAGTGCATGGAGATGTATGAGTGAATTCATTCATAAACTGCCCATGCAATTTTGAACGCGATAACACATTATAAATTTAAAACTAACCTCCGACGTTTCAAGGACGACATTGGCACCATGGATGGTCCCGGTTCTCGTGGTTATTTATTTTATTTTTATTTCACAATAAAGTTATAAGTGACATTACAGTTAAACACCAATGCGTCACAAAACTTAGACTACTACTAATCGATTATAGTAATATTTCATAATAAAATATACCTACTTAGGTAACATAACAAATTAACACAAGAGGAAATTATATTGGAACAGTTGAGCATCTATCGTCCATCGCCTCACAGAATCTCAAGCATTCATTACACAATGTCGCCCATCGCCACGCAAACAGGTCGCACTCTGGTGTCGATGCCAGGAGCGCATTGAGGTGTGAGAGGGTGCGCGGGAGCGGCGAGTTCCCGCCCGACACGGTGCGCGCCGGCGGCACGGCCAACAAGTCGCGATGTCGCGGGCGGAGAGCTATCCTCGAGACATCGGGGACAAACAGTCGCACGAAACCCTCTACAAGCTCGGGACAGTCCGACTCACCACGTATGGCTCGACATGCCGTGATGAGGGCATGATAGTTCCGTCTGACCTCTAAGGAGTTATACCCAAGGGAGCCAAGAAGATATTTGGTCGGGTATAGATACGGGTATCTTCCAAATATTTTTTTGTACAGAAATCTTAAGAACGCCTTCTGGACCTTTTCAAGGAGTAAGGCATACGTTGATTCAAATGGGTTCCATACAATCGACGAAGTTTCCAGCTTACTCCTTACTAATTAAGGCATTGTAAATCATTTTTATAGCCACTGGGTCATGGAAATGGCGAGTATTTCGGATCACAAAACCCAGTTTCCGAAAACAGCTGGTGGCAAGCGAAGAAATATGGTCGTGGAAAGTTAGCCTGGTATCGAACACCACACCCAGATCCTTGATAGAGAACACACGACTTATCGGCTCAGGCCCTAGCATATATCGAGCATGTATAGCACCACGGGAGCGGCTAAATGTGCACACACAGCACTTGGCTGGGTTAAAATGAAGTTTGTTCTTCTCACTCCACCAAAACACCGAGTCGATGTCCTGCTGTAGCGTCTCGCAATCAGCTCTTTGCTCTATCCCATATACCAGCTTCAGATCGTCGGCATATAAAAGGCACTGAGCCGCCCGAAGAACTAATTTGAGATCGTTGATCATTATGCCAAAAAGCAAGGGTCCTAATATGGAGCCTTGACTGACGCCAGACCGAGTATGGTACGGAGACTACGGAGTCGAGACAAAACAACCATGTCGGACGTTATCACAGTTTAACGCGATTAAGTTCCGTTTTAGTACATTTATAATGTGTGAAAATCGTTAAAAGTCTGAATAAGTGTTTTAAATAGAAAACTCCCGTGAGTATTAGACATATTAATATACTTATATCGGGTTACTCACGTCTATAAAGTCGAAAATAGCTCGACATGTTTCGGAACGGTCCGCGTCCCATGATCATGAGTGATAAATAACTTTAAATAAGTGTCTTGTAGTTACTTGTTGATTTACAATTCAATATAGGTAGTTCATAACAATTGTTAAGCATGAATCAAATAAATTTTTAAATGTGATAAATGTTTCGATCGGGGATGTTGTGATCGGGTAGCCCAGTGGTTCGGGCGTCTGCCGCGAAAGCAGGTCGCTCGTTCGATCCCAGACCGGCTCACCGGGGGCCTTAGTCACTTTTTCTGTAGTATATGACATCTCTTTCAATTTATAAAGTTAATAGCTTATATTTCATTAAAACTGTGTTCTGTTACCGCGATTAGTTAATATTCATTGGAATAAAACACTTATATATAGGTCGGTATATATAGGTCGATTCACGAGAGCTGGCATGAATGAATTGACTGAGAGTAATGTCACTTGTCACTTTTAGTGACATTCTTATACAGGGGCCTCCTAATATTTTGTAAACATGTTCCTAATTTAATACATTTAAGCAAAAATAAATAATATTATTATACACTACGCCAAGTATCATAGTAATAATTTTAGTAATTATTATTGAAGGGCTTTGTAAATAAAACTTATATTTATTAAAGGCGCTGGCTTGTTCGAATTGTAAAAAATCTAAATAAGTAGCACACCAAGCAGTTCGTCGTCAACACAGTTTTTAATTTATGTAGGTATATCCTGTTTCCACACTGACGCGCAATCTACAAAATTTCGCGTTTCACGGCATTTTTTTACGTGTCGGCAAAGATTCATTATACATTTTAGTTATGATTACACCCCTCTCTCACTTTGGGGGCAAGTGATGGGGCAGTTTCGATAATCTGAATCAATAAAATAATGTAGTTGATTATAAGAACTTGAACTGCTCGATATTATTAACAAAATCGTGTACTAAATAATTCAAATTTACCCCCGACGTTAAACTGCTCGCACTAAATTACCAAGTAAGAAAAATAACTTTATTTCACTAATTAATAAATATGAATCGACTAAGCAGATAACGGGGTGTAGTTATGATCATAGTACGGCCTTAGCTTCGACATCTTCAGGGATCGTTGGCGTGTTAGGCACGGCAGTAAACTTTAAAATGAATGTCAATCGACTTTCAGGACTGTGTAAACAAACCGCCATATTGAAATTGTCTTTGAATGATGATATTTACTAGTGATAGGGAAGTGCTATTTTAAGTCAAAATAAATCGATTACTAAAATACCGAAAGTAAAACACATCTCATCTTCATATTTTTAATTGGTTTAATCTTATGAAAAAATCGGTGCTTGAAGTTTTACTAGAGTCACCAGTATTAATTATAAAGGGTGGCGTTACATCATCGGTATACCCTATCGATGATGTCGTATAAATTTTTCATTTTATGCTCTTCTCCTATTACATGATCCACGCATTTCTTCCACTGCATGCATCCGCATCTGAATTTAGGTATTTATTTTATTTTTAAGTATATTATACCTTACGCTACGATCCTTTGCTCATTTACTTACCGTGTAGTGTACACAATGCCTATATCAGGTAGATACCGTGAGTACCGGCATTACAATGTCACTAACTTTAGTCACATCCCTAAACGTCATAGACAAGGTAGAATATAAAAGAAATAAAAACGTCATTGCATTTTGTCGGAATAATCTAACTTTTAAATCATATTGAATTTTCAATGAAATTTCCAAGATTAAGTAATTTTTCCTATATTTTTTGTTTTTACGACAAAGGCTATTGTAATAGTGTCTGTTTTCAATGACTTTTGATGAGGTGGTGTGAAACTTTAAGGAGTAACAGTGATAAATCAAAGTTACGCCGTTTGTTTACATAGTCAGGAAGTCGAATGACATTCGGTTTAGGTGTTCTTGGCACCCTATTCTCTAAAACACAATTATCATAATCACTTTTTGTATTAACCTGTATTTAATAATTATGTAATGCACACGTAGACATTATGATTCACTCGTTCAATTCATTCTTGTCAGCTTCCGTGAATCGACCGACCTATCGACGCGTAGGGCCGTTCTCCTTATTCACCGAAAAAATTAGAGATTTTCTCGATTTTTAGTATTTTTGATCTTGAGTAAAGATAACGATAGAAATTTACAATTTTATAATTAAAAGAATAATGGAAAAATAGAACATCGATGCCGTACAGGTGTTTAACACTTTCGGTAAATGTCGCTTCTCGTCTCCCTAAGGCGTATAACCAAATGAAAGAAATAGTGGAAATATTCGCCGGGGTCGATCGGGCGTCGACAGCTCAATTGGCAGAGCGATCTGACCGGTGTCCAGAGAGGTCGTGGGTTCGAATCCCGCTCGACGCGGAGAATTTTTCCATTTTTCTTTAAATTATAATATTTTGACCCGCTTTTACTTTAACCAGTTTTAAATTAAAGAGCCTAGTCCCGCTTCTCAGATTATATTAAAATTTTCAATTTATCGACCGGAGGAAAAAAGTAATTCAAAAAATAGACTGAGCATTTTACCTATAATTTTTCAAAATTCGCTTTACGGAAACAGTATTTATACTTATAAATTATTTTAAAAAAATGAGGAAATATTCATGTCGATGTATCAACTTCATTCCGAAAGTACGTAGAGTGCTAGAATTAGTAGTTACAAAATATTTTTCGATGAATATTATTCATATTTTAGCGAAACTACATTGTACACACAACTCGTATATAACATGATACAGATATTCTTATTGCTGTTTTTTCGTAACATATATGCTGCTTCAACACCTGCAGGAGCCAACATAAAGCCACTTTTTAGTTAACAATTAACTGATTGTAGTTAATTAATTAAGCTTTCAGCTCGGTTCATCTACTAATTACAAGATGTCGCTGTTGTGGCGTGACATCAAAATGTAAAATAAAAATATTGCTGCACACATTCGGCCTCCAGTGTTATATAATACTTAAATAAAATCTATGATTAATACCTTATAAAGAAATTATGTTTCAATTGTCTACTATATAAAATAAAATGCTCATTTTGCTACCATGGCTCCATCTAGAAACAAGTATAGAAAAATCAAAGCGTAGTTAATTAACGCTAATCGTAATATTCGCAATTAATTAACTGAAACAAACCCATATTCCTTCGAATGCGACCTATACCACTGAGTTGCAGATACATTTATCTACACATCTAGCTCTATTTCGTTTGTGTACGCTGTGGGCTGTGGGTCAAATGCCCGAACAAAATGCCCAATGACCTTTCGTACGCAGACGTCTCTGCTGAATTCAAAATTAATTTACGATAGAAATTATTTAAAAAGAAACAACATAATATATCTTTGAAGTAGACAATTTGATAGTTCTGTTCATGTAGGTAAAGTTAAATAAATTATTTAACAGTTTTAATAACCAATTACTAAATACATGCATAACTGTGGTTATGATCTTGATTTTCTTGACACCTACTCGTAGTTACGGAAACTGTCTCAAATAATTTATTTTATTATTTATTGAATCGACTGTTTTTGGACACAATTCGCAAATGTCACTTATTTTTAGTTATATTAATAGCGATGTCTTATTTTTTTTTATTAACTGCAAAAAGTCATCCACTGGGTCAGTGTCATCCACTGGGCTGTTTTTTAATTACAGATGCAAATGTATGATTCAATATATATCTAGGGAAAGTAACACTTACATATATAGAGATAAATTATCTCTTGAATTTGCATCATGAATAAAAGGAACGTGCAATAAAATGGTGACTCACGCTACTCTCGCCGCGGATTGACCCATGTCTACTTTTTTCATATCGCTGTCAGTCATCTAATTGACAGATAGAAGTGCTAGAGTAGTAAAAACATATACATTAATTATAATCTATTTAATATGGGATCGGAAACAAATACATTAAACATAAAGAATGGTAAAAATGGTCCGTTGCATGTAATAATACGCCGCCATTTTGAATTCGCCGCCATCTTGTCTCACTTCTCGCACAGGCAGCTCATGTGGGCGACGCCACCACAATATCCCGCCCTAAATCCACGCCTCTTACATTCTTCATAACAGTCAGAGATATAGTCGATCCCACCCCACACACAAGTTCCTATCAGCTTGTGAGATTCTACTGGAGCTGATATTACCACCAGCATCGCCACGCAGGCCAGTAGAACAACTGCCGTTGACTTCATTTTGACACGGAGTATGGATTTCGAATGTTGAATATTGTCTATGCTTTGGCATATATATCGATTCGAGTATCAGTTAAATGCATTTTGAAATCGACTTTATGTACTTTTGGTAAAGTTTAAACTAGGCTGGGAGACTTTGATTCTGGCCTCATTATACTAATGAAAAGTGTAAATATGGAGAAGAATTTAATGAGTTTTGGAATTAATTTTGACGCGTATTTTCTTTATAATTATAGATTTTAAAACTGATTAAAATTAGTTGCTTGTACAGTCAACCAATTGGAACCCTAGGCCTCTCTAGCGCCCTGTAGCCCGGGCATTAGAATACGGCTACGGTATCTCCTGCCTGTCGTAAGAGGCGACTAAAAGGAGTCCTCGGGGTCGTAGACGATGGCAGCTAGGGACTGCCATCGTCCCTACAAGAGGAAACCCTCAGAGGCGTGACGCAAGGGTGGCACTGGCGAGTTCTATCGAGATCCCAGAGCCACCCTAATTGCGTCGAAGAGGAAAAAGGGGGGTTTTTTAGTCGGTGAGAGTCCCTGCGGTGCAGAAGTATCCAAAACGGATTTTTCCTCCTCATAAAAAAAGGCCTCTCTCTTAACTCATGTCAGAATGACACGCAGTAAGATATTTCTTACAGTCTGATTTATAGCGTCACTATGACATAGTTCTACAGTGGCCTATGGTTCCAATTGGTTGACTGTACAAGTACACACGCTTTCAAAAGTGCATGAATGAGTTCATTCATAAACTGCCCATGCAATTTTGAACAAAATAATACATTATAAATTTAAAACTAACCTCCGACGTTTCGAGGACGACATTGGCACCATTGTCCATATGTTTTGAGCTACATATTTACAACACTTGTTATCAGGTTATCATCGGGTTAAATGATATGTTTTTATAATGATTAGTGTCCTATCTTCCTGATTTTCAATACTACCCGGTCAAAAATAAAAGGGCACTGTTTTAGACTATTTCTTTCTTTTCAAATAAGGTGCCCCAAGTACAGTCAACCAATTGGAACCCTAGGCCACTACATATGTCATAGTGACGCTATAAATCAGATTGTAAAAATCTCTTACGGCTTGTCATTTTGACATTGTTCTAGAGTGGCCTAGGGTTCCAATTGGTTAACTGTACATGTTAGCAGATATTCTTTACATTTACTTATTTATGTAAATTCAGAACTAAGTAGCGGCAAACAAAATACACCTCTAGCTGTAATATCATTACCATATATCATAGTTACTGAGTAAAACCGCTGTGACATACTGACGGGCAGACTTCCAGGATGAAACTAAAGGGGTTTCGTGACCATTTTAGCTATGGGACCCTAATAATTGTCCGGACAGGACTCAACAAAGCAGGACACAGTTCTTATCATTATTGTTTGTCGGTAGGTATCTGGGTATTCCCTAATGAGATCGTTTACTTATCGATATCAATAGTTTAGTAATGTGAAATTTATTATGTTTGTTTTCCTTATTCCAATAGGTGAAGACATTACTAGATAACGGCTTTTCGTACGGTTAGGAATTATTCAAAACAAATAAACTTGATGTTTTACTATGGTTTTTTTAGGTAGTAAGGCTTTTTCGCGAGAAGAGATTAAAAACCTTATTAATACGCCTGGCAATGTTATATTCGAATTAAACACATAATTACTTATTATATCACACCTTATTCAGAGCTGTACAAATAGTACACCTTTACCACTGTCACACCCACCGCTGAAAGCTGTCCGCTGAAAGCGGTGTAGGTGCCAGGTGCGCTGTTAAGACCAGCCAAGACGCCCGTCCCGTTAAACATTTTAATCCACTATTTCGTGTCGCCAGTTGCCATGGTTACAGTCTCCTGGCTCACTTTTAAAATCACGGTTTTATAGCAAAAAATTCACAAGACATGATTTTTTTGGTAGTTATATTCCCTTTCCATGATGGGCCGTCTACCAAGCATGTCAGTACAACATACTACAACGTTACTTCTAACAAACTGTGCTGCATTTGTCCCCTGGGTGATGAGACACAATAACAACAATAAATAGTTAATTCACTCATATAATCTGTGTTTTTAGGTCGACGTTTCTACTCTCTATTCTTTACTAAAGTGGGTATATGTCCACAGAACATTCCCCTCCCTCCCGGCTACCCCCTGGTCTCCGGCCGTTACGGCAGAGGCAAGCGGCCGCGCTCAGGGCCGAGCAGCGCCGTGGGGCGGCTGTAGCGAGCAGCATACCTATTGGCCACCCTCCTACGTTTGTGGATTACAACCGGATGGTTTGGTAAGTTTAGTGAAACACTCGCTACGCTCATAGTTCCTTAGCGCCCCTCTAAGTGCCGAGCATGTTGAGGGGATGCCGGAGCGAGCAACATACCTATTGGCCACCCTCCTACGTTTGTTGATTACAAATAGAATGGTTTGGTAAGTACCTAAACCCTCGCTACGCTCATAGTTCCTTAGCGTCCCTCTAAGTGCCGAGCAATGTTGAGGGGCTGCCGTAGCGAGCAACATACCTATTGGCCACCCTCATATGTTTGTGGATTACAATGGAATCTTTTGATAAGTATTGTGAAAGCAGGGATGTAACGTATACGGTTTTATTATAACCGAAATCGGAACCAGATGCTTTAAATTTAGTTAATCGGAACCCGAAAAGGAATCGGAACCGGAACCAGGATCGGATCGGAACCAATTAAAAATAAAATTCCTAAATAACACGAATAAAACAAGCGCAACACGTGGCAAGCTGGGAAATGAGAGAATGACAGGTATAAACCTGTATATTTTTGATGAACGCCGCTCATGTCCTGTCGTCACGCTGAGCTTTGACATACGATATAAATGAATAAATAAATATTTGGGGACAATCTCACACACGATCTGTGTGAGATTGACCCCAAATATTTTAGGGGTCAACCTGAAATATTGTAGTATTATCTTAACTAAAGAACACAGTGGACATAATGAACGTTTTGTTCCACAAAGAATACCACTCAGCATTTGTGGAAGCTTCTTCACTGTTTAAAATAAAGTAAAACTGTTAATTCTAAGTACATATGTTTTGTGTAATCTGTGGTAATGTCACCACGTAATTGCAGGGTGGCGAAGTGGGGCGGCGCGGGGGCGTGGTGCGGGGGGCGCGCGGGGGACCGCGTGGCGGCGCTGCGGGGGGCGGCGCCGCGCGACGCGCAGCACGCCGCCAAGCTGTTCAAGGAGGCCCGGGGGAGGACGGTGCGTATGCGTACATGCCGCGCCTTATGGCGCGTCTCGACTGCGTATGCCTCGCGTTAATTTTACCGAGCGAAACATACGGGACCGTGGGTACGGAAGAACAAGCCACGCGGTCGATTTTTCAGAATGCTGAAACGCGGGCAAGATGGCGGCCCTCAAACAGCTGTTACTGTGTTGAAACCTGATCAGTACTGGACACACTGACAGACTGACTTTTTCCATTTTTCTATCAATTACAAAATTTTAAATTTCGTTCGCAGACGTCTCCGCTTAATACAACATTAATTTGGTTTACCTAATGTCATGTTTATAATTTATCCTTTTTTTCAGGTGGATATATTGTTTCACCGCGTCCCGCTTGGCAAAATATATGTGTTAAATAAACGGGACCATGAGAAATTAGGTAAGTATCTTTCTTGTCTTAATGAGATTTAACTTTTTTTTTCTTTTGGTGCACTAACCATTGTATACAAAGGTTTTGTATTACTATTTCACTTGGACTTGCTTAGGCTTATTCGAATTAGAATCACGAGCTGATTCGATCATGATAATATTGATAATAAAACAATGTGCCAAAAGTTCCATAAAAAATATTTATCATAATTTTGTTTTAGGTATAAAGTTGGACAGCGAATGCAACATCACCAGCGTCGAACCCCTCTCCGTGTGCGCGCGGGCCGGGCTACCACCACCGGGCCGCTGGGCTCTCACTGAAGTCAACAACCAACCTCTGAGTCTCCTTAAGGTATCTCCATCTCTTCCTATCGTATCTGTATGTCAGAACATTGCTCAAAATTGCAAGACTCAAATAGCAGTTGTGGCTCATCCCGTCCCGAGTTCGAGTTTGCCCGAGGCCATCTTTTATTTCTAAGATATTTATTCCGAAGGTTTAATAGGTTACTAGACTCGTCAAATTTGACACAGTAAATAATTATTTTCTATAGTTATTTGACTTAAGAACCTAATATTGGTTGATTTCGGGTATTAAAAGTGTACAAAAGCTACGTATTTTCAAATGAAAATTTGTATTAATATTTATTAATTTTGGACTCTGAAAACGCTGTCGGCCATGTAGTGACGTCATTATACTCGTCGAAGCTAACTTCATGTTGAATCTTATACGAGCGAAGTTCGTTACGTAACCTCTGCTGTGATGTGACATTGACAGACAACGAATAAATAAACAAATAAAATAAATAAATATTATGGGACAATCTTACACAAATCGACCTTGTCCCACGGTAAGCTCAATAAGGCTTGTGTTGTGGGTACTAGGCGACGATATATATAAATTATATATAATATAATAGACAGATACATATAAATACATAGAAAACATCCATAACTCAGGAACAAATATTCGTGATTGATAAACACACAAATAAATGCCCTGACCAGGATACGAACCCGGGACCTCCTGCTTCGTAGGCAGGGTCACTACCAACTAGGCTAGGAGGCCGTTAAACCGGCCGGCCGGCGGGGGAGGCGGTATATCCCACAATAATTTAAAATTCGATAAATAAAATGGTGATTTTAGCTATTCACATTGATTTCTGAGTCTGTTCATATAAAAAAATCAATACCTTTTTCCTCAGGGTTGTGAAGAAGAAATGAACCGCATAGCTTCGCACGGCACTGAAGTATCAGTCCTGATTCAGCCGTCGCCCCTAGTGAAGAAAATACGCTCCGCTCTCAAGCCAAACAAGACTCTATTGGGTTTGAGATGAGGCACATAATCGTATGGCACGTACAGTCAACCAATTGGAATTTGGTGAGAGTATGTCATAGTGACGCTATAAATCAGATTGTAAGAAATCTCTTACTGCTTGTCATTATGACATGGTTCTAGGGTGGCCTAGTTTCCAATTGGTTGATTGTACCTATATACAATTTTAGGGTTGGCAGCTCTGTGAAGTATGTTTAATAACTACTAAAGTTATAATTTTTCGGAGGCAAAAATAATCATCGGATTCAAAATGTGGAAAAAATCACTGATGTCTTTTTTTATGTTAAATATAGTAAAAATACACTCAGCGCTCACGCAGAACATGATTCTACTTGCTTGAGATAAGGATCATAATCGTATGGCACTTTTAGTGAGTAAGAGCATAAAAAGATGTTTTTTTTTAATAATTAAATTTAATAATTAGGCGAAAAATATCCAATTGAGTCTATTCTTCTGAGAGATCGATGTGCAAAAAATTACTGATATCGAAATTTTTAAATATTTATAATACGATTTTATACAGGGTGTAACATAAATGATTTTGATCCGTTTGCAGCAGGGCCCGTATTTTTTATACAAATGACGTCAAGCTTCATACGTCATGTTTTAGGTTTTACGTTTGAAAGAATAATGCTGTCATTGAATAGTGTCAAAACTATTACGTTCGAACGTTGATAGACTTTATCTGTCATTAATTAATTTCGTATTAACCCTTAAATGCATGATGATCGATTAATGACACAGAAACGAAACAAGTGACTATCAAGTTCTCTTGGAATGTAGACTGTCATATCGTCGTAAGTTCTTAATTTGAAATGAATTTGGCTGTCACTTAGGATGTTTTAGGATCAATATTGATAATTCATGCATTTAAGGGTTAAAACATCCTTTGTGTTTATATACGTCATTATAACGAAACCGCCATGAAAATTAAGGTCCCTGGTAATCAATATCGTAATCCGATTAGGAAAAAAAGGAAAAAAAAACTTGGTTTTGTATGGAGGCGTGGCTGTTCTCGAGGACGTTGTTCACTGTGTATGGAGAATGTTCTCGCAAGAATATTCATCATACACAACGGAGAACGTTGACTTATTTCTTCATCTAAGCTGCGGCCATTTTTTCAGTTTCCCCCCTCCCTTTTTTTACATGGGTATTTTTATGGGATTTTTATTCGGAATCGCGAGCTTTTTCAATAAAATGACGAAATTAAAACACCTTGGGACACTTCTCCGAGAAAGTATAACTCTAGACCTGCCCCATACAAAAAAATCATAGTCAGAATTTGTTTTCCTATATTTTCCTCAGTCCACGATACTGATTGCGTCCATGGAAGGAATTTCGTTACATCTTGGGGTTCCACAAAAATCATGTCTTTTGGCCGAGTTTTGAAACTTTTTGGCCTGATTTTGATCGTTTGTGATCTTTGAACGATCCCTTGTATGGAAGGTCCCTCTTATTTTCGAATTATACGTATCAGAAGCAGGGTTAGTGATATTTAGAAAGTTAGAAACATAATATTACCTTTCTATACGTAAGTGATACATTTTTGAGTACATTTTACCTGTATTATACAACTAAGTATTTTATACAATTATAACGATTGACCAAATTTTCTATAAACACTTTTAAGCGTTAAACTAAATAAGTGTATTTAACTAGTTGCAGTCAAGCCTACATATATACAAGGTGACATTTACAGTGCGACAAAATGGTAGAAAGGGCCATGGGCAGAAATGTCATCACCCACCAACAGCAACGAAACATGACTCATGTAATAGATCTTAGCAACCTGATAATTATTTACTATGACGAGGATCGCCCTATGTATGGGGTTTTCTTGGAAAACCGTGTTTTGTTTTTTCACTTCATTGAAAGTTACAGGAAGACATACAAATTTGCCCATTGTCCTTTAGTTAAGTGGAATTAAACGCAAACCGCAGTGGCAACACCAACAGTTCTCTCTCTCTCTCAAACAGTAAAGTTACTACGACAGTATGAGATGCACAGTATACAATGTCGCCTGTTAAAGCTTAGTGACGCCATCCGTAATAGTACATTACATACCAAGGCCGTTTAAGTGGGAAATGCCTCGGATTCCATGTAATTGTCGGCCGAGGCGAAGCCGAGGTCGACCAACATGTGATCCGAGGCTTTCCCATTTACCGGCCGAGGTTTGTATACTATTTTTCAGTCCGACGGAGCCGGCAGGCGGCAATTTAGTTTTGCCTAAAGTGGCGCTTACCGGCCGGAGGACTGAAAATGTATTTTTCTGTCTCACTCTAAATTAAACCAAAATATAAAAGTCCATTGATAATAAAAATTGCAATTAAATGAGTTGTTTAAAAATGATCTTCACTTTTTTTGCCATTTTAAATAAAAATAATATATTTAGGCATGGCTGTACAAGCACCTAGTTATTTGTAAATTAAACTTAATAATACTCCTTAAAGCAATTTCAGTCACTTATTTTTAAGTATTCTTTTAAAGTTAATGCTTTCTTCTATTTCCATTTAATCCCAAATTTAATATTTTTTTTATATATTTTAATTTAAAATGTGTATGTAATAGAAAATTGGAAGTTATAAATTGTAGCCAAATATGTCTGTTCGCTTTAGGCTTATTTATTCTTGTATACACCCTTAAGTTTAAGGTTAGTGTTTTTTTAATGATCTGACAGTATTTATATGCAAAAAGGAATGTTTTTAGATTTTCCCTGACTTCATTGTGCATAAATAAGTTTGTATGTATTGTGTATATTTCACCCTGTATTTGACGCTTTGGAAGGTATCGCATTTTAAGTTGAGGCCATTTTTATTATACAAGAGCTTGACTCTTTCAATTAACATAGAATTTTAACTATCGTGAGACATATTTATTCGCGTTTACATTGGATGAACCAAATCTGCACTCGCTCTCGGGATTTCAAGAGAGGATCATCTTCAACCGGGTTTCGAGAGCGCTGCGCGCGGCGAAGCGAAACGCAGTACGCCCGCTTACGTCGTCACGAAGTTACTCGACGCTTGATAATGGCATCCTAAGATAGTAATTTAAAACATTGATATTTGGTAATCTTTTATGCACTTTGATTCGGATCAGTCAACTCGACTCGTTCTTCACTAATTTGCTTGGGTACAGAATTTTCGGCCTCGACTTAAATTGAGAGACTTAAAGTAAATATGCCCTATTTATTTCAATGTCTCTTCACTTTTTTTTTGAAAATTTTTATGTGGTTTCTATTCAAAATCGCGAGCTCTCAATCCTAATAGGAGAAAAAAATCGGCCAGGTGCGAGTTGGACTCGCCCACCGAGGGTTCCGTACAAAAGATGCTCCCCCCACACCCATACAACGCGGTGTAGGTACTTAAAAATACTGGTGGCACGGAACTCTCAGCGCGCGGTAATTATACGGTTTTCGGATTTTATCCTGTACTTGTGCTACAAGCTCTTGCTATTTACCAAATTTGGTGATTCTAGGTCAACGGGAAGTACCCTATACATTTTGATTCCCATTGAAAATGTATGGGAAATGCGACATAAAGGGCCGTATCTTTTGATTGCATTGACGTACCTAGAAGTTTGGTTTTTTGACAGCTTCAAGGGACCGCAGACCTGTGTATGTGGTATTAATTTAAAATTGCTACCTCTACGCGTTCCCGAGATAAAGGGTCTTGACAGACAGACGGACTGACGAAAAACCAAGGGATGCTGTAAGGGTTCCGTTTTTTTCCTTTTGAGGTACGGAACCCTAAAAAGTGTCCCAAGACTTTTATACATTCCATTACAATTTCTTCATGGCGGTAACGGATTTGATAGATGAAAAATTTATGGACATTTTAGGTTTTTTTGAAAGAGTTCGCGATTCTGAGTTGAAATCAGATAAAAGATACCCATGATTAAAAAAGTAGGGAAGACAAATTTAAATTTACCCACATATCTGTTCTTATACCTTTTGGAAGCAATTTTTCATTGTGATATAGTATATTATGCAGTAGTTGTAATTTTAGTAGTTTGTACATAATGTATCTCATTTTTTAAGTTAATCATCTCATTGTCTTAGTTACATAGTAGTTTATTGTGATGATATGAGTATTGAGTTAGCAATAACAACTATAGTCCGACAACCCAGCGAGCGCAGTAACAGTAGGATAGAGAGCATCATGCTGTCTTTTTCTTACGCTAGTATTACCACCCTGAAAAAAGGGATGGATATAGTTATTTTGTCCTACTGTTACTGCGCTCGCTCGCTTGTCCTGTTATTCTGTCCCGTGAGCCAGGGGACAAATGCAGCACAGTTTGTTAGAAGTAACGTTGTAGTATGTTCTACTGACATGCTTGGTAGGCCCATCATGGAAAGGAAATATAATAACTACCAAAAAACTTGTTTTGTGAATTGAAGGGATGTTTACAAAAACAATATAACTAAAAAAAATTTCGGATTTGTGTTTTTGATGTCATCTTGTTCGGGTCCAAAGTGATAAAAAATTTTACTTTGTCCAAAAACTATTATGTTTGTCAAAATATGCAATTAAAATATCCTCTTTACTACTATATACTTAAAAATTGATGTTAAAAAACATTGAATTGAGAATAACAGTAAAATAAATTATATATTTACTTAAATTAAGATATATTTTGTAGATGTAATAAGAACATTTTAATAAAAAAAATTTTAGGAAATAAGTTACTCACCTTTGGACAAAAACAACGTAAACTAATTTTTTACAAAAACCTCATAAGTGACAAAGTTTATTTCATATCTTTTCCGCAAAATAGAAAGTCTCAAAACAAAAAAAGAGATATTTCTAACTTTGTGACCATATATCTATCACCTCCCTGAAAACAAGCTTCAATAATTATTATTCAAAGAGAAAAATAGTTTTATCGTTCTCCTGTAAAATTATGCGTAGTGTAGTTCTTGTTCTTTTTGTAAACATCCCTTCAATTTTAATGCCATAAAACCGTGACTTCAAAAGTGACAAAAGGACGCTGTAACCATTGCAACTATTGACAAGAAATAGTTGATCAACCCATATATATAGACACACACACACATACACATACAACCATATATATAAACATAGTCTGTACCTTTAGGTATTTAAAAGAATGCAGGCAAACAAAACCACGTGACTCAGGACCCAGATGGATGACATTGAGATCATCCAAATTGTCAAGGACAAATTCTCATTGGCCAATTTACTAAACAACCTAAAAGTACAGTTTATACCGCAATTTTCGTCTGATTTTTCTCAGAGAGAGGAAAAGTGGAAAAATGTATGACTTCGGACGGTACTCGAACCCGCGGCTCTGGGATCCCAGCCCACCGCTCTGCCAACTAAACTGCGATTAAAAAGTACAGTCCTACGGTAGTTGTTGCTAAGCGCCCGCGCGCCCCCTAAGACGCATACGGGGGATATGCATAAATTCGTTGCCACGGGTGTGCTCTTGGTAGCTCACTTGGAAGAGCGATGGGTATCCCAGAGTCGCGGGTTCGAGTCCCGGCCGAGGCGCCTCTGCTTATTACAAAATTAATATAGTTATGTGCCGATGGAGTTTCCAAGTATGCGGATTTTTTTACATAGAAAAATTCTATTATTTAAACTTATCGTGAGTCATACCGGCATTAAATTGCAACGGTTAACACTCACGTATTTTTATCACAATAGGCGTGACATGTTTCGACTGCATCGGACAGTCATCGTTGGACAGAGTGGTGTTATCACCTTCGCGGCTCGGGCATCACTGCCCGAGACCGGCGTAGGTAACGGGTCGCGCGCGCCGAAACAGGCGGATTCGGGCAATCCGGCGCCGTCGTTGCGGGAGTCTGAAAGCTTCTCACTTTTTCGTATGGGGATTGAAGTTTACCGAAATGTAAAATGGAAATTTCTACCATTCTATCTTAATGGTGACGCGATTATATACAAATAAACATTGCGATTTGTCATTATGTATTTTGTTTAGTATTTAGAATTGTAGATAATATTCTAGGTAGACAAAATCCAAAATTGTAGACTAAACTGACAGATTGGTATTTATTGGAATTAGATGTTTTTATTTACCCATTTAGTTGTTAATTGTATGTGATCTATTTCTATATGATGGTTTTATACATATCTTAACTTTGTGATCAGTTTACGGTACTGATAAATATATGTTAATTATATTTTGTTGTTTTATTAATTATCCTTAAGTTTAATTACTATTTCCTATCATTAATTATCATAAACTACGGTATTTTTTTATACCACGTCGGTGGCAAACAAGCCTACGACCCGCCAGATAGAACTCGGTCACAGTACCCTATGGACGCCCGCAACTCCAGGGGTGTCACATGCGCGCTGCCGACCCATTAAATCTCCTTTTTTCGATAACCCGAGTCACACTTAAAATCAAGTAATTTTAATGCCAAAATTCATTACCTGGGTTAATATTAATAGTTGATCACCTGTTTACATAATTCTCTGATCAGACCTACCTACGTGTGCGGGGAGTCCGAAGGAAAATCAAACTAAATGTGGTATTAGGATTAGTTTTGAGTAATTTATTGATAAGTGTAAATAGTGTAATAGATCTACCGTCAGCGAAAATAGTCCCTCGCCAGGCGGCGCCACTCATGCGTGGGTCCAACGTGGGTCGTGTGTCAATGTAAGAATTGTCAGTGATATTTGAAAGTATCTCGCCAAACGTTACAAACGTCCACACGCATTCAAAAGTGCATGGGCAATTTATGATAATTCATAAACTGCTCATGCTATTTTTAACACGATAGTACGTTCCATTAGAGACCCTAGCGACGAATTGAACCATTTTCCAGTGTCTGATTTATTTACCTAGAATGTGTTGGTGAAGGTAATGCAATAATACACAACACTTACTAAATACAAATTTATTAAACTAGATAGTACACACGCTGTTCAAATTGAAGGCTATTTCAATGTGGTGGCAACTCCAAGATGGCGCCTATTCAAGATGGCGGTAATGCTTCATGTGGAGGAGCACCCAGGCGGGGACGATCTGCCAGCCAACAACCATGGTGCCGGCCAGAATGAACAGCTCCTGAAATATTTAATATATCAGTTAGTTTCCTCTAAGGAGGCAAGAGTAGGCAAGCGTTCAAAAAAACTCCGAATATCTGATTCCTTGTAATCTGGACGCGCTTAGGCTTAAACGAGCTGATTCGATCCTGAGATTTAAAAAAAAACACAAAGAAAATCCTTTCCATTACGTCACGTTTTCGTATGAACTTAACTACTATGAGCGTGGTGGAACAGATGGAAGAAATAAAATAAAACACGACCGAAAGGAGTGTTTTTTAAATCGACATGAGTTGCGAATTACCTATTCGCACGTGTATCGTATAGAAAGTTTGTATGCAGGGGGGGTCACTTAACACTGCAGCTGACTGTACATTGAAAATACTTTACAGTACATTAGTGCGATAATGAGCACTTTATGTGCCTATGTAAAAAATTCAAACGGCCATATGTACTGTAAAACGTTGTACGATACACGTGCGAATAGGTAATTCGCAAGTCGTGTCGATTTGAAACACACTCCTTTCGGTCGTGTTTTATTTTATTTATTCCATATCTGTTCCACCACGCTCATAGTAAGTTCATACAAAACCGTGACGATGGAAATAATTTTTTGTGTCTTTTTAAATCTCAGGATTGAATCAGCTCGTTTAAGCCCAAGCGAGACCAGATTCCAAGGAATCAGATATTCAGAGTTTTTTTAAACGCTCTGCAGCTGTAGGTTAACATCAGCCTAATTGACGTATCTTATCATAGTACGAATATGACATAATTCGCAGTAGTCGCAGTATAGTCAACCAATTGGAACCCTAGGCCACTGTAGGACTATGTCACAGTGACGCTATAAGTCAGATTGTAAGAAATCTCTTACTGCTTGTCATTTTGACATGGTTCTAGAGTGGCCTAGGGTTCCAATTTGTTGACTGTACCTATCCTATATGGCATCCTCAAACAAACTTTAAAGTGTACCTAATAAAAATCAAAACATTTTTTAGTTTGGGGACCTACAATTACATTTTTCTACTCCAGCATTTCTATGTGTCAATTAGATGACTGACAGCGATATTTAAAAAGTAACCATTATAACGTTGTCTGTGGTATTCCATAAGAACACTGCTCCTATGAATTTTCATACATTTATATTAGCACTGTTGTTGTTTTTTTTTAATTTCCATAGTGGGCACAACATCTTCCCTATTCTGCCACGTTTCTATATTTTGCTTTTTACGCTATTTTAGCTGTCGTAGAAAAACTAGGGTATGCAACAGCTCATAATTGGTTCTTAAACTCTCGGGTCTATTATTACAAAACTCGGCTTCGCCTCGTTTTGTAACGGCGACCCTCAAGTTTTAAGAACCCTTATTATATCACTGTTGCATAAACTACTATTTTTGTTCGTGTTATAGGGTCCAACCGGTATACTTATATTTATAATAGAGGGCGCTACTGGACTGTTGGCACAACACCCTCTTATGGTCGCACTTCCTTCACTGCAAGTTTGGGGTTCGCGTTGCGGGTTCGCCAAATATTCGTGTTGAAGTCCGAACACCAGGAATACGACATCCACACTTGGGTGCCAACAGGCGAGTTCGGCATTTGGACCACATTTTGAGCAAATTTTGAGCTTCAAATGTGATGGCCGCTCCACACAATGGGCGTCATGGGCCATTATACGGGACGCAGCTATGTATACATAACGATATGGCAGTATTCCGTAACCCATCTTACTCATAACTGCGTCCTTTTATTGTCGACCAAAATGGCTAATTGTAAAGCATGAATTAAATCATTTATTAATTATAGTAAGTAAATGTGTTGATTCATGCTTTTAAGTAGTTATCGAGGACAGCACTAGACGCAAGTCTGAGCTGTAGGATTGGCGGAACGCACCTTAAGCGTTTGAAAAAAATAAGAAATGATTGCATATTCTTAGGAAACGGACTCTGGCCGCCGTGGTAGGGTGGCCTAGTGGTTAGGGCGTGTGCCGCGAAAGCAGGTCGCTGGTTCGATCCCATCCCTGGTCACTTTCTATAGTATATAACATCTCTTTCGAAATATAAGTAAAACTAAATCGAAATTGTGTGTCATAGACCAAAAGTTAGGGAATAAGTATGACTACAACCGGTGATACCATGGATTAGATACATGGAAAGATTTACTAGCTTAACCATTCCAACACTTTTCCTCTCGCGTTAAAATGTGGCCTACACGCCAATATATCGACTAATGAATCACGAATATAAACCCTTATCTGTCAGCAGGACAGTTGCTTTGGCAGCGTCCGTCATGACACCTTTAGGTATCGTCGGCGTGGTAGGCGCGGCAGTGCATGGCACTTTTAGGTGTTCTTGGCGCTGAAAAGATTAGAGCAACACAGGGAAGAGAGTCGGCATACATACAGTTTCCCTTCTAAATAGATCGAAGTGTGCAAAGTTTGTTAGTGTAGTTGTATCATTTTATGCGTTAGTATCGGCATTACAGGTGTTTTTTTTTTAAATGTGTGGGAAGTGCATCTGTGTGCACGTTTCATCGTAAAAAGTGACAAAATAATTTGTACGGTAAGATGTTGCTATGACGTCTCCCTTCCAACGCATTGGAAGTTGCTCGAAATAGTTATTTAAAAAAAACCGGAATGATGGCGCTACTGGACACTGCGCCCTCAAGTTTTATGCAGAGTACACAATAATGTAAATAAAACTACCACTTCTAATCGATAAATTACTTTACTTAAACTAAAACATTGCTATTATTCTTCGGCGCGGTAGTTCTTGATGTTGACGAGGACCCAGGCGGGGATGGCGCACCAACCCACCACCATGGCGCTGGAGAGGACCAGCAGTTCCTGTAACATAGACAATATTTAATCTGTGGACGGGTTTTTTATTTTGTTGTTTTATTCAGATTTTTTTAGAAATTTCTGTAGTCTGGAAACCCAAGTTTGACAGTATAATTTCATCCCTCCCTTTTTTCCCACTCCGAAATAAAGATAGGCATATAGATTTTTAATAATTTTTAAGAAAAAAAAACCGACTTCATTTGGTTCCCGGTAAAAGTGAAATTAAGAATTTGTTTGAGTTAGCCAGTTTACTTTTCAAATATCCAATACACCGCACGTGTACGATTGAAAATTGAGGAGCTTTCTTAATGTCCTAGGGCTTCCATCATTACATTTGAAGTATAATCAAACGGAACTCCCTTGTAGACCTTTAAACAAACAAAATAACAATGTGTTAAATTGGATGACAGACTGTAAATTAACGAGCATATTCATTATGCCATCCCTGGTTATCAACATCAGGTCCACTCCAGCAAAATGATGGCCACAGTAAGAAAATGCCTAAGCTAATTATGAACACCCTCTAATCACAATTAACCTGCCGTTCAAATTTGAAGAGTTCTCTGAATTCTTCTAGAACTCCATCATCAGAATATAAATCAAATCAAAAAGATGAATGTCACAACTAGGATAATAAGTAGAGCTAGGTTTATTAACCAGTTCCACTTTGCGATCCCTGGTCTTCATCATCAGATCAAGTTCATCAAAATCTTGGCTCCGCCAAAACACTGTTTTAGTTACTTAAGGAAACCCTCAAATCAGAATGCATGTGCCGTTAAAACTTGAGGAGTTCTCTCAATCCCTCATGAAGCCCATCATCAAAATAGAACTATAATCAAATAGGACTATCTTGAAGGTATTTCTTTACAAAGAAAAGATGAATGTCTCAAATCGGATGATAGAGCTGGGAATTAACAAGCAGTTCCACTTTGCCATCCCTGGTCTTCATCATCAGGTCCACTCCACCAAATTGATGATGTTCGTAAAGAAATGCTCGAGTGTCTTAAGAAACTACCCAAATCATCATGCATGTGCCTTTCAAATTTGAGGAGTTCCCTCAGTTCCTCATGGATCCCATCATCAGAAATTGATTTTGAAAAAAACGGAACAAATCTGGAACCATCTATTTTCAGAAAAAAAAATATTTTTTAAAATCGGACTATAGTCCTGGGAATTACCAAGCAGTTCCACTTTGACATCCCTGGTCTTCATCATCAGGTCCACTCCACCAAATTGATGATGTTCGTAAAGAAATGCTCGAGTGTCTTAAGAAACTACCCAAATCATCATGCATGTGCCTTTCAAATTTGAGGAGTTCCCTCAGTTCCTCATGGATCCCATCATCAGAAATTGATTTTGAAAAAAACGGGACAATCCTGAAACCATCTATATACAGACAAAAAAATATTTTTTAAAATCGGATCATAGTCCTGAGAATTACGAAGCAGTTCCACTTTGCCATCCCTGGTCTTCATCATCAGGTCCACTCCACCAAATTGATGATTTTCGTAAAGAAATGCTCGAGTTTCTTAAGAAATCACCCAAATCAGCATGCATGTGCCTTTCAAATTTGAGGAGTTCCCTCAGTTCCTCATGGATCCCATCATCAGAAATGGATTTTGAAAAAAACGGGACCAACCAGGAACCGTCTACTTTTAGAAAACAAAAAAAAAATTCAAATCGGTTCAGTAATGACGGAGTTATGAGTGAACATCCATTAAAAAAAAAAATAAAAAAAAAAATTCAGTCGAATTGAGAACCTCCTCCTTTTGAAATATTGAAGTCGGTTGAAAATATTGCATGCGGCATTTGTACGTAAATGCATTATTATTTAGTAAATGTTTCAAACATTTGCTATTTTCGTATCCCATAACCAAACTTATGCGGTTGGCTCCATAAATATATATGCACCTTATTCAATTTTGAACCTTCTTCCCCTGCAATAAGAAGTGTATACATATTTATAGACGTGACTGTACCATGGCAAAGAATAACTTACTACATTGATAAACTTAGGTCGATTATTAATTTATTATGTCTTTTGTTCGATCGATTTAATACGCTAATGCTTAATCCTATATCTATCCCTATCTATTTGTTTCCACTATCCAAGTCTATAGAGCCTTTAACACAAATGTAAACAATGTGAAAACAAAATGTGATTGTTTTTAGGAAAAGGTACCACTTTGTCGCTAGCCGATAAGGCATAAAGAACAATCAACAAAGTGGTAGAAAAACCTTTTTCATCCGGGTATTTTAAAAATCTGAATAAAACAAACAAAATAAAAATATGCAAACAAAACGGGGGAGAAAACACGTGCAGGGTGTTTATTGATAGTCTCAAAGGGAATGCAAACAAAAAAGTATGGTGTAGTGTACACACTTATATATGTATACAGGATGATTCATGAGTCGTGAGTAGGGCTGCCATCCGTCCGGGTTTCCCCGGATTTGTCCTAGTTTGGAGCCCGTCCGGGGAGCGTCCGGCCCGGATTTTTAAAACTGTCCGGGGTAAACCCGGACATTTTTGGGTTCAGGTCAATCCCTAGCAAAAGCATATATTTTTTAAATTAACAATTGATTTCTTTAGTGTCCGGGGAGAGACCGCGAGTTTAATGAAACGTCCGGGTTTTTTAACTTTTTTGTCCGGTTTCGGCAATGTACGAGATGGCAGCCCTAGTCGTGAGCAGGATTAACCTTACGGTTTCAGTGAATAATAAGCTATTATTTCATACTTAATTAAAAAAGAAACGTTATATTTAATTTAATTTAATCTCCTAACTGAGTTAATTGATACTTAACTATCAATTAAGTAAGTATCAATTACTTACCTCATAATTAGGAGATTTTAATTAATACTGAATAAACTTCAGGATAGGAATCTAATCAAGTAATCACTGATGTAACATATTATTATGATTTTTGTGATTACTATGATTTTTATTATTGTGATTTTTGTTTGTTATTGTTTCTCTTTTGCTTTACATATTTTTTTTTAAGTATAATTTATGATTTTCACAGTGCACTGGTATTAAACTGTAATGCTGTGTTAAATTTTTGAAATAAAATAAATAAATTATAGGTATTTGTAGACTTTTTCATCTCTGTCAGATGTTTAAAGCAGCATCGTAAGAACGACACTTACGTTGGTGGCTGTACAGCCCTATACGGGAGAGGATCCCTCGACTGCACATATGGTAGGCGTATGCTCCCCTAGGTGGACAGGGGTTGGAGGCCTGCTCGTGGTGCCTCATCGTGTTTTGATTGACTCTCGTGAATATTATAGCTTGATATTCAATGTAATTGACCCTACAAGATAGATCTAACTTAGTGTGGTGGTCATAGCCAAAACTAAACTTGTACTCTTGGCAAATATAACTTTTTTTTAATAGTGTTTATATTAACTTCATAGTACATCCTAGGTAGAATAGTAAACATAAATATGAAATATTATTTTCGAGAGTGGTGTGTCGGGTTAAGATGTCTAGATTTAACTGAAAAGCATTTCCTACCATTTGGATGTATGATCTGACAAACCAAGTCTGACAGTAGAATTTATTTTTAATTTATTTTACTGCCAACATGAGGGAAACGTAGTCCAACAAACAAAATGGTGTACTATCTAGATAAAAAAAGGCAATACAAGTGTAAAAAAAGACAGCACTCCCTCTTAACTATTCACAAATGAAAACAGATGGTAGTCGGTAAATAGGTCCTAGTATAGTATATTATCTACATATGTAATGCTGGTATTTGTGTCTTGCCTATCGCTTGCACCAAAGCAAAACTTAAGTGGTGGCAGTGAGAGGCAAAACGCAAATATCCCAAGTGTAGTGGTACCTTCAGGCTATGTAACTTTACCATACTTTAGTGTTCTGTTGACCAAATTTTATTTTAAGGTAGCTCTGGAAAGTTCAGAGTTGAGTCAGACCTACCATATGCTCAGAAACTCTAGAATTGCTTATTCCCGAGCAAAAAATATATATGCTCCTATAACAAGTTAAAAATAAAATAATATTTTATTTAACATCACACTAATATATATATTTTTTCCAAAAATGCAAAGTTAAGTATACAGAGTTTTAGTGTAAACACTTTTAATACATTTGTATGGGTTTTATATGGGACATGCTTTTGTGGGCTTCAAAATTCAATAATTCAAGGATAGGGGTACATCCATTAGGGCCTATAGCGGCCCAATGATAGGGGTGAAAAACCACATCAGGGGTAAAACAAAAGAAACTTGCCTTTGACTTTCATCCCAAAGCCAAAAAAACTGTCACTGCTTCAGAAAATAGATTGCTAATTTATTCATACTGTAATACACTAGCAAAGAAGCAGCTGCAGTGGCTGTGACCTACTGGGGAGCCGCAATCCACTATGATAAACACTGCTATAAATAATAATTAGAAACAAAAGCCCTTACACTGAAACTAAAATTGTTTACTACGGTAAGAATAGCTATGAAACTATTAGTAAAAAAATAACTTAAAATATAAGTAGCTGTTATTGGTACTTTATTGTGACACTTAATCATTCCAAATTTTTTAAATTCATATCTAAGAGTTCTGCTAATGATGTTGAGAAATTATTGTCACTCATTTGTTTGTCGAAAAATACAATTTTATTAAATGTTTTCAAGTAGATAACTATTCTGTTGCTTCTTACATCTTATGTACTAAAGAGCCGAACCCTATTTGCAGGTTCTGTGGGTAACAAGTAACTCTTGGTTCTAATAGTCAAACCAATATTATAACATTTATAACCTAAGTTACCTTATTCAATTACGTAATGTAAAAAACCTTCACAGCGCTAATGGTAACACGTTTTTTGATCACTAATTAAACGTGATCATCGCTAACCGTAATTAAGGCAGGTCTGTGAAGATTTTTAACATGATAGTTTATAAAATTTAGATAAAACTGTGAAGGGACACTTTTCACTCACAGCGTTTGTAACCTTCTCCCTGGCGGGTGTGACGATTACGGTCATGTTCCTCTTCGGAACGATGTTCTTGGCGATTTGAGCATTGCTCCTAAGGAGGGTCCTTGCAGTTGCAGCCAGCATTTTGATTTTGTAGAGATTTTCACTTCACAAAGTACTACACAGCAAGTGCGCAAGAGATATCGACTTGGGAATACCATACCACTGCTAAAAAAATAAGTTGTCTTTTGCTGTTGGATTAATTGCTTGACGTGCTGGATATACCTAGGAAAAAGAAAAAGTGGATGTCGTATTCAGTGTCTTGAATAGCGCCGTTGCTGCGCATGGGACTTTTTTTTTTAAACACACTTGTCAAACAATTTGTTTAGGAGTGCGGCATTGCCGAATTTCCTCAGTTTTGTTGTAATTTACTTGGAATATCAAGTAATAAAGAAGCGTGAAACATGGCTGTAAGTATTTTTATCGCTGTGAAGTGTTATTAATTACTAATATGTCGTTCAAAGTTATTAAAAAAACATAAGACGCGTAATTTTAGGTTATACATTAAAAACCCTTGTCTACTTTAATAAATTTTAAACGCACAAAATAAACATTTAAACGCATCCAATGATGTCTTATTCTAGTCGCTAGCAGCTGCGCAAGTACAAGAAGTGCGTTCAATAACGCGTATAGAGCGTATAGGGGCGCATTCCCACATTCGAGGTTTGGGTCTCGATGACTCTCTGGAGCCTCGCGCCGTGTCCCAGGGCATGGTGGGCCAGAAGACGGCCAGGAAGGCCGCGGGCGTCATTCTTCAGATGATTCGAGAAGGTATTGAACTTCGGTTGCTATGGCAACAGGTTGCATTTATATGTAAAATAAAACTTTTTCCATTTTCTTACCATTTTTTAATAGATTTTGTATGGTGGTAGTGCAATGCAAAGATTGAAAAATATATGGAAATTTTGAGACTCTTTTCTCCGACTAGCATCGAAAAAGCTTGCGATTCTAAGACATCACATAAAAAAATCATTAAAAATAAATGAGGAACAACAAAAAATAAAAACACCCATATTTATCATATTATATTCCATATGTCTATTAACTATGTTTGCAATGTAAATATATTATGTAAGGTAAAAGTAGTAGCGTTAGACACTGTACTAGTAGGTATTCAACATGGGCACTTTGTGCCAAAGTGACAAGGTTTAAATTTGAATATAGAAAGTTGTTCATTGTTCAAATTTAACCTATACATATATACAATATTTTCTATCAAATTAGGTAAAATAGCTGGCAGAGCTGTGTTACTGGCAGGACAGCCAGGTACAGGCAAGACAGCCATAGCAATGGGGCTGGCGCAGGCTCTTGGTCCGGACACCCCCTTCACTAGCATGGCAGGTAAGTCCTTCCAGCATTTCTGTTAATAATAGCTTTTGTAATAGCTGGATTATTCAACTATTTCTTGTTACTAGTTGCCATGGTTACAGTCTCCTGGGGCTTTTTTAAAATCACTGTTTTTTAGCATGAAAATTCATAAAACATGTTTTTTTGGTAGTTATATTTCCTTTCCATGATGGGCCATCTACCAAGCATGTCAGTAGAACATACTACAACGTTTCTTCTAACAAACTGTGCTGCATTTGTCATTTGATGAGACATAATAACAACAAGAAATAGTTGATTTGCCCTTTTTTTTCTTATTGAGCAAGTCGTCTATTATTTCAATAACTGGCCACCTTATACGTATTTTTTTTTTTATAATGCTGCCAGTTATTGAAAAGTGACCAGTAATAGAATATTAACCCTATTAGAATATCCACAGATTTAAATAGATTAATTAAACATAATTTGTTCTTCTAGGGTCTGAAATCTATTCTCTAGAAATGAGCAAGACGGAAGCTCTTACACAAGCCATCAGGAAGTCAATTGGCATCAGAATCAAGTAAGTGAAATTGGCTGTGCACAAGCATTGCATACTAAAGTTATTGCAGGTTTTTAGGATGCTAATCATTATTGACGAATATAACCAATCATCCTCGTTCCTTTGGTGTGAAATAGAAACATGTGCGTGTATGTTAGGATTTAAAATATATTTTCAGTCCTCCGGCCGGTAAGCGCCACTTTACGCAAAACTAGATTGCCGCCTGCCGGCTCCGTCGGGCTGAAAAATAGTATACAAACCTCGGCCGGTAAATGGGAAAGCCTCGGATCACATGTTAGTCGATTACATGGAATCCGAGGCATTTCCCACTTAAACGGCCTTGGTATGTAATGTACTATTTTGTTCTTTTCGTTTTGAATGGAAATATTAAAACACTTATTTAAATTAAACTGACGATTCTCACACATTTTAAAATTTACTACAACAGGGCTTAATTGTGTAAAACTTTTTGTTACTTAAACAACTGCCGAGATCGCTCACTAGATGGTCCCATAGGAAGTTGGGCTTGCAACAATATGGGCTTGCCAGAAAATCAGCGCTGTCCTTCGGGATAGCATTATGCTGAGGCGAGTCCATTTCGTGGTAAAAATATTCTTTGTTTTTTCTTTGGTATTTAAATGTTTTCTTCTATTTCTGATTTTTACCATGAATAAATATGATTTGATTTGATTTGATTTGAAGATCAGCGCTGGCCAACGCTAGCAACATGCTGAGGTGGGATCATTTTCGTGACACTTGTGCTATTGTTTTTGTGCGTATATACAGTATGTATCAGAACGAAACGCAAAGAAAGAAACCCGTTAATGTTTAGATCATAAATATGAGCATGGTAAATTCATAAAAATACGACAGTTTTTACGTGGGGTATAAAAATATACGTTAATTACGGCTACTAACAACTATATGGATTCTAGAGATCTGAATTAAACATTTAATTTAATTATTGTTTTGCACCTCCCCTGTATAATTTGTTTACAATCTTATTAATGACATTTCTTAAATTACCAACTGACAGACAGGCGTTAAACCTTGTTGAAGTTTGGATTTTTACCTAGTTACAAATAAACAGTTAACAAAGCGCTTGCGCGTTGCCTATGACTACAGCCATTATTTAAATGATTACCTAGGTTACTTATAAACAGAATTCAAAGCGCATGTGCGTTGACATAACAACGTCAATGTTTATTAGTTGCCCCTAGCTACATATCAACAGTACGCAATACGCATGCACTGTCAAAAATCAAAACCCTATAGGATGTCACAAAAACCATTAACCGACTGCAAAAAGAAGGTTCTCGAGTAATCCATTTAGTAATTTTATGCCATAAAACATGTATTTTGGCACGTGAAATGCACGTCATTACATTGTACCCGAGTTCCCCGTCAACCAGTTTTAAGGTTTGCTCTTCGTGATACATACTGTATGTTCTAGTGTCATGAATAAACGTTTCATGAATTATGAATTTGATTTGAAACCAGGGAGGAGTCGGAGATCATCGAAGGTGAGGTGGTGGAGGTGGTCGTGGACCGCGCCGCCGGCGGCGCCGCGCGCGTGGGCCGCCTCACGCTCAAGACCACCGACATGGAGACCAACTACGACATGGGCGCCAAGATGATCGACTCCATGCTTAAGGAGAAGGTGACGACCATCAATAATTCATCATCATCATCATCATTTCAGCCGAAAGACGTCCACTGCTGGACATAGGCCTCCCCCAAAGATTTCCACAATGACCGGTCCTGCGCCACCCGCATCCAGCGGACTCCTGCGACCTTCACCAGGTCCACCTTGCGGGGGGCCACGCTGCGCCTTCCGGTACGCGGGCGCCACTCGAGAACCTTTCCGCCCCAACGGCCATCGGTTCTACGTGCAATGTGCCCCGCCCACTGCCACTTAAGTTTAGCGATTCGGAGAGCTATATCGGTTACTTTGGTTCTGCTGCGGATGGTCTCATTTCTGATACGATCTCGCAGAGAGACTCCTAGCATAGCTCTCTCCATAAATAATTAATAAATATTATTGGACAGTCTTACACAAATCGACCTGCACGTCTAGCGTAACTCATCCGCGAGTTTACCCGCGAGTAGACAAACTCTTCCCGCGTCTGTCAAAACTCGCGTTTCGCAGCACAACTAACACCCGCGACAGCAAGTGACGGGAAGAGAACTCAAACCTATATAAAAGCGAGTCGCGCTCTTGAAGTCGCGTAGACTCGGAGTCGCGGCTTAACGTAAAGACGCAGGAACATTTTGTTTCAAAACAGGCAGTCGTGCTACCGATTTTGGTCAAAGTCGCCTGTAGCTTTTCGGAACTTACGTACGAAATCTCATTTGATATGAAGATGTCATTCGCTTCCGTAAAACTAGCGCCTATGAATCTTAGAATTAATTTCCAAAGTAAACCCCAAGCTCCTTGTGCTGTGGAAAACGCTATGAAGAAGGGTAGTGGGGTTTTCCCAGGCCACCATCCCACCAGACAGTCCTATAGCTTCAAGACATAGTGCATAGATCCCGGGCCAGCTTGAAAAAAACTAAGAGGTTTAATTTTGCTGCATATCATGTTCACATCCTACCAGTCCTATAAAAGCACATCAAAACATCGTGGTCTACGATTTTTGCAACACAATATTCCTTACCATATTGCTTATTCTTTGTTGCATATTCTATTTCACTGTTGTTTTTTTTTTAATTTCTTCATTTATAACAAAGTAGCACTTATTTAAACTACAGATTATATCGTGTAAAACTTTGAAAACTAACCTCCGACGTTCCAAGGGCGACATTGTCCCCGCGGTCCCGGAGAAAGACTGACTGGGGTTGACATCAACGTCTTCTAGCCGCTACCCTAACTAACTACCCGCACTTGGTGTCGATTATCAACTTGAACATTTTGCGCACTAGGGATGTGACTAGAATTATAATGTTCTTCATTTATACTTGTTTTAGGTGCAAGCAGGAGACGTGATCACCATAGACAAAGCAACGGGGAAGATCAACAAGCTCGGACGCAGCTTCGCCCGCGCACGAGACTATGACGCCACAGGTAGACTTTATCATAGACAATCCATACTTAATATTATAAATGGGAAAGTGTGTGTCTCTTTTCTTGTCCGTCTTTCACGGCAAAAAGGAGCGACGGATTGACGTGATTTTTAAGTGGAGATAGTTGAAGTGATGGAGAGTGACATAGGCAATATTTTGTCTCTTTCTAACGCGAGCTTAGCCGCGGGCAAAAGCTAGTGGATTGTAAATTGAAAGAGATGTCATATACTACGGAAAAAGTGAGCAAGGCTCCCAGTGCCCATGACTGGGATCGAACCAGCGAGCACCGCTCAGCGGCAAGGCGTCCGATTTTCAATCCGAAGGTCGTAGGTTCAAATCCTGTCGTACCAATGAGCTTATAAGAACTTATGTACCTATGAAATATTATAGAACATTCCTACACAAATTGACTAAGTCCCGCAGTAGGCTCAAGAAGGCTTGTGACAACGATATATATAATATACAAATACATAAATACATAGAAAACATCCATGACTCAGGAACAAATATCTGTGTTCATAGCACAAATAAATGCCCTTACAGGGATTCGAACCCAGAACCATTGGCTTAGCAGACAGGGTCACTACCAACTACGTCATTTTTAGTACTAGTTTTCCGCTTGTGATATATTTTTTCTATGAGGAGTGCAATAAAGAATATTTGTATTGTATTGTAACCCCAATAGACTTATACAATTGTAAAGCACGAATCAAATCATTGATTAAATGTAATAAATGTTTTGATTCATGCTTTTGTTTTTTAAATAGTCACACTACTATATATAAATTTAAAGAGATGTCATATACTACAGAAAAAGTGACCGCTGAGCAGGGCTGGGAGCCCTGCTCAGCGGGGACCTTGGTCACTTTTTTTTCAATAGACTTATCAGTTCATACAATGATATCATTTTTCTGCATGTTATTTTGGCAAAGAGGAAATACTACATTGCCATCTCCTTGTAGAACTTAATCTGACATGATACTTGTATACCAGGCCAGCAGGCGCGTTTCGTCCAGTGCCCAGAAGGCGAGTTGCAGAAACGCAAAGAAGTCGTTCACACTGTGACGTTACACGAAGTCGACGTCATCAACTCTCGCACCCACGGCTTCCTGGCTCTCTTCTCTGGTAAGATTCACTGGTTCCGCTCCTCTGGGTCAAATCAGCCGTAGGAAATAGAAATAATAGAAATAGAAATAATTTATTCGTGGACACACAAAATATACAGTACAAGATTAAAGAAGTGCCACGAAATGGACTCATCTCAGCATAATGCTGGCGACTTCCAGCGCTGATCTTCCGATGAGCCCATCCGGTGAAAAAAACACGAAAGGTAACACAAACACTGAAATAAAAACAAATCAAAAGAAAAACAAACAGAAAGGAAGAGATGAACAAAAATGATACATTCAGAAATCTAATTTTATACAGTTAATACACAGTTAAAATAACACAATAAAAATAATACAGTTAATAAAAATAATAACATTAGATTATATTATGTAGGCAGTAACAGTCAAACTTAAGTCCCTATTTAAAAAAATATACTTGTTCTGGAGTAACATATAAACAACCTTCGTTTATCAAATAAGCGCTAGAATGTGTTCTCATAGTTAGACAATAAAAGAACTGGATACCCAATCAGCCGAATAAAATTACGCCATAATAGTTTTATATAGTCTTGTTTGGAACAGTGACGTTGCGTTAAGTGCCAACATCCTATAAAGTTTTCAGTGTTGATAGTTCTGTGTATGAATTTGGCACTTAATGCTTACGTTACTAAGCTCTTCGTACAAAATTTATCGTTTATGGGCATTTTAAAAAAAAAGTGCACCATTTTAATGAAAATGGGTCCTCGATTTTCCATACAAAAAAATTTACAGTTTTGGAACGGCCCATACGAAATGTATGAAAAAATGCGTTACAAAGCTGACTAAAAAAAACGGGACACTTTTTTTTTCAAATCAATAGTACTAGTGATTCTGGTTATAAAAAACCCAAAACTTCCTACGTATATTAAAAAAAATAATGAAAATGATACCCTGTTTTTGGAAATGCCCTTAAATATCAGCATCAATGCTTAACTGTTCGATCATTTTATTCTGAGCCACATTTTTTGACATTTTTGTTCTTTGTTCTTCTGGCGGCTCCTGCTTCTCGAACTCTGTCGCGCAGGAGGGCTCCGTTGGTGCGAGCTTTACACAGCTTGAATGCACTTCTCGCATTAGCGCCCGAGTGCGATGTGTTTGCAAGTAGGTGGGTGTTAGCGCGAGATGAATGTCTGAGGTTCAGTGAGAAGATGGATGATCGCCCCTCTGTTTGACATGGGGCCTCCTGTGTTATTGTTATTCAGTGTTTAGTGTAATATTTTGTGATTGTATGTCTTCTAGATTGTCTAGCTCTTTGTAATTTCACAGTGCTTTGGTTTAACTGTTATGCTGTGTTAATTAATATGAATAAAAAAAAATACTTATAATGAGTCAATGGTTCTCAGGTGATACTGGTGAGATCAAGTCAGAGATTCGAGAGCAGATCAACAGTAAAGTGGCGGAGTGGCGCGAGGAGGGGAAGGCAGAAATGATCCCCGGAGTCCTGTTCATTGACGAGGTACTTTATTTACTAGCTTTTGCCTGCGGCGTCGCTCGCGTTAGAGACAAAAAATAGCCTATGAACGCCACGCGACGCTTCACACATGAACTCAAAACGTTCTGCACAAAAAACGCATATTACACAGTTGATGAGTTCCTTGATGGATGAGTAAATATTTCGAAAATATGTAACTTAATTTGATTTGACTTTGTTTTAATTGATTTATAATATTTCAGACCTATGGCATTAATTTGACAATTGTATTATCAATATTTGTTATCTGTTGCACCGGACTGTGACTCACGTCACGCAACTTTAAAAAGAACATTAAAGTTGCGTGAACTACACGCCTTTTTTCTAAATTTTTGTGAATGTCACATTTAATATTAGGTAGTAGTAGTAGTAGAACACTTTATTGTACAAATGCAAGATAAACAAAAACTGGATAAAAAAGAAATACAAAGTTAGGTTTATGTCTATATGCTTAAGTTAACTTATATTTAATTTATTAGCGAAATGGTGATAACTGTAATGTTAATGAATATTTGTTCAATAAATAAATAAATAAATAATAAATAAATATTTAACTAAGTACTTAATTACTTCCACGATCCTTATTATTATTATTATTTTTTTACTTGTGTAAATAATTAATTGAAATGTGACGATGTACAAATAATACAAATAAATGATCTATCTATCTATGTCACCCTCCATCCCTTCAACTATCTCCACTTAAAAAGTCTTGTCAATTCGTCGCTCCGTCTTGCCACTTTCCCATTTATTGACTGAGTGAGCAAATCCGTTTCAGCTCGGGGAAAAATGCTTTAGTGTCTGTACATTTGTTCTCCTCTACAGGTCGCATTTATCAACCAATTCTTGTGAAATTCTGTAAACAAGTTAGTTGATTAAATTTTTTTTTGTCGAGTTTTCGGAAATTTTCAAAATGGCGGGAATTGGTACAAAGGTCTTAAGCGCCATAGACCTCCCAAAGGCACTTACGACCTTTATGCCAATACCATCTCGCGAGGTATACAGCTCACAGAGCCACTAGTTTATTAGAAAGTAAAGTGGAAAAACTGTTTCCCTGCTTTCAACTAAACTACTGGTAAACCACAGAATAAGTAATAGTACTAAAGTACAGAAGGTTCACTCTCCTACATTTGACGTTTAGCTTGTCAAGCATGCAAATGTCAAGATGAAATTAACATTAGGGTTGTCAACGTGGTGCCGTGGTCAGGTTGCTATTATTAATGTTATAAAATTGGAAAAATTTAAGAATATTATTATAATTAGGGATTGTTACCGTTATAACTAAAAATCGAAATACTACCCACTACCCAGCAGTCGCGATAGTTCATTGATTTGATAAATTATATTTAGGTAAGGACAATGAATCATCAGATTTGCTGAATAAAATGCTAAAATATTCATAAGAACTGAAGTAGCGGTGAATTGGTATGTAAATAGAATAGAATAGAATACTCTTTATTGCACACCTCAGTAGATGAGAAAGAAAAAAACATTTACAAGGTACAAACATTTGATTAACACAGAGGCAAACAACAGGCGGTCTTATCGCTAAAAAGCGATTTCTTCCAGACAACCTTTGGGTAGCGGAAACATTAAAAACGTATCCTTAAAATAGTGCCCTGATTAACCAAAAAAACATAAGAAATTTGGAATGGGTTAAAATAAAAGTTAGGTTATTAACAACAACATGGCGGTCTGTTTACATCGTTAGCAAGTTCGATCGGCGATTTTATAATTTGATTATAATTAAAAAAGTGCTGCAATATTCATTGAAATTAAACACTTTAGAACGGATTCATCGCGGGCTCGAAACGTAGGATCATGTTGTTAATAAACGCGATTAATCCGTTCTAAAGTGTTTAATTTCAATGAATAACAATCGCGGTAACAGAAGACAATATTATGCTGCGATATTGTTATTTGGTCCAGGCCCACATGTTGGACATCGAATGCTTCTCCTTCCTCAACCGTGCATTGGAATCGGAGACAGCGCCCGTGGTCATCATGGCCACCAACCGCGGGATCACCCGCATCCGGGGCACCACGTACAAGAGCCCCCACGGCATCCCCCTGGACTTGCTGGACCGAGCCATCATAGTGCCCACGCAGCCGTACGACCACAAGGACCTAAAGGAGATACTCAACATTCGGTAAGATAACACTAAACTCTACGGGAAGCCTTTAGTTTTTTTTATAGCCAGGTACGGGCTGCAACAGCGCTGTGGAGCTAACCAGGCTCGCAGCAAATCGTCGCTATATGTATACTCAACCTCGTATCTGCAAATCTCATTTGATATAGAAAACACCCGTATTCCTAGTGACAGAAAGGTGACATTTCCAACAAATGATTGCTGTACATAAGAGGTTGAGTAAGTATAGCGACGAAATGGTGAGTCCTAAACCTTTTGTTGAGAAAAATACTTATGTACCTTTGTAGTCTTAGTTTTTCTTATGCTTTTCTTGTATGTCGTTTTCTTCTTGTGTGTTGTGTTACTTATTTTGTAGTACCTATTTACGACAATAAACGATTTTTTTTACTATTTGTTAAAAGAGCCCGCTTTTACCAGATTAGTCGTGTGCTTGTTTTCCAACGAAGTAGTTTGTCCGCCAGGGTCTTTTAATCTTTTATTTTATTTATTAAACGAGGTTTTTTTGTTTAAACATATCAAAAGTAAAGTATTTATACAGTATGTATCACAACGAAGAGCAAACCTTAAAACTGATTCACGGGAACTCGGGTACAATGTAATGACGTGCATTTCACGTGCCTAAATACATGTTTTATGGCATGAAATTACTAAAAGAACATAAAATTACTAAGTTAATGGTTTTTGTAACATCTAACAACTAATCGACATTGACGTTGTTATGTCAACACACATGCGCTTTGTGTTCTGTTTATAAGTAACCTAGCTAATCATTTAAATAATGGCTGTAGTCATAGACAACGCGCAAGCGCTTTGTTAACTGTTTATTTGTAACTAGGTAAAAATCCAAACTTCAACAAGGTTTGACGCCTGTCTGTCGGTTGATAATTTAAGAGATGTCATTTATAATATTGTAAACAAATAATACAGGGGAGGTGCAAAACAATAATAATAAATGTATATTTTTATACCTCACGTAAAAAATTTCGTATTTTTGATGTATTAGGTAACATGCTCATATTTATCATCTACACATTAACGGGTTTCTTTTTTTGCCTGTCGTTTTGATACATAATGTATACGTCATTATGACGAAACCGCCCTGCTCTTAAAATTGTCAATATCTCCCCCAGGTGCGAAGAGGAGGACTGTCAAATGTCAAGCGACGCTCTGACAGTGTTGGCGCGCCTCGCGACCGAGACGTCGCTCCGGTACGCCATCCAGCTCATCACCACGGCGTCCCTGGTGGCCAAGAGGAGGAAGGCGACCGAGGTGAGTGACATATGTCAAGTGACACTGACAGTGTTGGCCTCGCGACCGAGACGTCGCTCCGGTACGCCATCCAGCTCATCACCACGGCGTCCCTGGTGGCCAAGAGGAGGAAGGCGACCGAGGTGAGTGACATATGTCAAGTGACACTGACAGTGTTGGCCTCGCGACCGAGACGTCGCTCCGGTACGCCATCCAGCTCATCACCACGGCGTCCCTGGTGGCCAAGAGGAGGAAGGCGACCGAGGTGAGTGACATATGTCAAGTGACACTGACAGTGTTGGCCTCGCGACCGAGACGTCGCTCCGGTACGCCATCCAGCTCATCACCACGGCGTCCCTGGTGGCCAAGAGGAGGAAGGCGACCGAGGTGAGTGACATATGTCAAGTGACACTGACAGTGTTGGCCTCGCGACCGAGACGTCGCTCCGGTACGCCATCCAGCTCATCACCACGGCGTCCCTGGTGGCCAAGAGGAGGAAGGCGACCGAGGTGAGTGACATATGTCAAGTGACACTGACAGTGTTGGCCTCGCGACCGAGACGTCGCTCCGGTACGCCATCCAGCTCATCACCACGGCGTCCCTGGTGGCCAAGAGGAGGAAGGCGACCGAGGTGAGTGACATATGTCAAGTGACACTGACAGTGTTGGCCTCGCGACCGAGACGTCGCTCCGGTACGCCATACAGCTCATCACCACGGCGTCCCTGGTGGCCAAGAGGAGGAAGGCGACCGAGGTGAGTGACATATGTCAAGTGACACTGACAGTGTTGGCCTCGCGACCGAGACGTCGCTCCGGTACGCCATCCAGCTCATCACCACGGCGTCCCTGGTGGCCAAGAGGAGGAAGGCGACCGAGGTGAGTGACATATGTCAAGTGACACTGACAGTGTTGGCCTCGCGACCGAGACGTCGCTCCGGTACGCCATCCAGCTCATCACCACGGCGTCCCTGGTGGCCAAGAGGAGGAAGGCGACCGAGGTGAGTGACATATGTCAAGTGACACTGACAGTGTTGGCCTCGCGACCGAGACGTCGCTCCGGTACGCCATCCAGCTCATCACCACGGCGTCCCTGGTGGCCAAGAGGAGGAAGGCGACCGAGGTGAGTGACATATGTCAAGTGACACTGACAGTGTTGGCCTCGCGACCGAGACGTCGCTCCGGTACGCCATCCAGCTCATCACCACGGCGTCCCTGGTGGCCAAGAGGAGGAAGGCGACCGAGGTGAGTGACATATGTCAAGTGACACTGACAGTGTTGGCCTCGCGACCGAGACGTCGCTCCGGTACGCCATCCAGCTCATCACCACGGCGTCCCTGGTGGCCAAGAGGAGGAAGGCGACCGAGGTGAGTGACATATGTCAAGTGACACTGACAGTGTTGGCCTCGCGACCGAGACGTCGCTCCGGTACGCCATCCAGCTCATCACCACGGCGTCCCTGGTGGCCAAGAGGAGGAAGGCGACCGAGGTGAGTGACATATGTCAAGTGACACTGACAGTGTTGGCCTCGCGACCGAGACGTCGCTCCGGTACGCCATCCAGCTCATCACCACGGCGTCCCTGGTGGCCAAGAGGAGGAAGGCGACCGAGGTGAGTGACATATGTCAAGTGACACTGACAGTGTTGGCCTCGCGACCGAGACGTCGCTCCGGTACGCCATCCAGCTCATCACCACGGCGTCCCTGGTGGCCAAGAGGAGGAAGGCGACCGAGGTGAGTGACATATGTCAAGTGACACTGACAGTGTTGGCCTCGCGACCGAGACGTCGCTCCGGTACGCCATCCAGCTCATCACCACGGCGTCCCTGGTGGCCAAGAGGAGGAAGGCGACCGAGGTGAGTGACATATGTCAAGTGACACTGACAGTGTTGGCCTCGCGACCGAGACGTCGCTCCGGTACGCCATCCAGCTCATCACCACGGCGTCCCTGGTGGCCAAGAGGAGGAAGGCGACCGAGGTGAGTGACATATGTCAAGTGACACTGACAGTGTTGGCCTCGCGACCGAGACGTCGCTCCGGTACGCCATCCAGCTCATCACCACGGCGTCCCTGGTGGCCAAGAGGAGGAAGGCGACCGAGGTGAGTGACATATGTCAAGTGACACTGACAGTGTTGGCCTCGCGACCGAGACGTCGCTCCGGTACGCCATCCAGCTCATCACCACGGCGTCCCTGGTGGCCAAGAGGAGGAAGGCGACCGAGGTGAGTGACATATGTCAAGTGACACTGACAGTGTTGGCCTCGCGACCGAGACGTCGCTCCGGTACGCCATCCAGCTCATCACCACGGCGTCCCTGGTGGCCAAGAGGAGGAAGGCGACCGAGGTGAGTGACATATGTCAAGTGACACTGACAGTGTTGGCCTCGCGACCGAGACGTCGCTCCGGTACGCCATCCAGCTCATCACCACGGCGTCCCTGGTGGCCAAGAGGAGGAAGGCGACCGAGGTGAGTGACATATGTCAGAGGGTAAACTAGGCCTTATTTTTAGTCCGGTTTCCTCACGATGTTTTCCTTCACCGAAAAGCGATCAGTTAAAAACCATTCCTTTTTTATTCTTTGTACTTGAGCCACATCATCCAATAGGTCTTTAAAAATAACTTTGAGGTTCCTTAACCTAAAATTTGACTAGTCGAATATTTTCAAAAATAATCGAAGTCATAAAAAAATACGCGGTTTTGTTTTAGTTTGGCTGTACCACTAAACCGAATTGTAAGTTTAACCCTTCATCATCATCATCATTTCAGCCGAAAGACGTCCACTGCTGGACATAGGCCTCCCCCAAAGATTTCCACAATGACCGGTCCTGCGCCACCCGCATCCAGCGGACTCCTGCGACCTTCACCAGGTCATCAGTCCACCTTGTCCAGTTTAACCCTTAAATGCATGAATTAACAGTATTGATCCTAAAACATCCTAAGTGACAACCAAACTCATTTCAAATGAAGAACTTACGACGATATGACAAAGTCTACATTCCAAGAGAACTTGATATTGTCACTTGTCTCGTTTCTGTGTCATAAATGCATCATCAATTCATCATACATTTAAGGGTTAAGATACTCATTCGATGTAGAATTTAACCTTCTTTAACAACCTACCTTAATGAATTTGTCGAACGACTTATAATTTTCGAGCTAGACCCAAACAGCTGAAACGTGATCGAAAATTGACAGTTACTTGGATCAAAAGTCAAGCGCAACTCCTGGAATGGTGCAAACTCGGTTGACACGTCTTTATGTATAGTCAACCAATTAGAACCCTAGGCCACTGTAGGACTATTTCATAGTGAAGCTATAAATCAGATTGTAAGAAATCTCTTGCTGCTTGTCATTTTGACATGGTTCTAGAGTGGCTTAGGGTTCCTATTGGTTGACTGTACGTACGAAATATCATTTGATATTTACCACTCTTTTCGGTGAAGGAAAACGTCGTGAGGAAACCGGACCTTTTTATACTACGTCCGTGACAAACAAGCATACGGCCCGCCTGATGGTAAGCGTTCACCGTAGCCTATGGATGCATGCAACTCCAGCGGTGTTACATGCGCGTTGCCGACCCTACCGTTGCGCGTTGCCGGACTAGTCCCAATAAGGCCTAGTTTACCCTTTTAGGTGGAAGGTCAGATGGCAGTCGCTTTCGAAAATTAACATACGCCTAATCTCGGGATTAGTTTCCAAAGCGGACCGGAGGTACAGTCAAGTGCAGAAATATGGTTCGACATAATCGACTCATAAATATGGTACTACGCTCTTATTACACCGGCATAAGGTGCTATGGGACATATTTTTGAGTAAGATGTGCACCACCATAGTTTTACACTTGACTGTACACTAAAAATTAAACTTTTCGAATTTTTATTTTACCACTTTGTTGGCATGTGATATGTATGTTCATATAAAATTACAGCTTTCTAGCACTACCCGTCACTGAGCTAATCCGACGACTGATGGCCAGACAGACATAGTGAAACTATAAGGGCTCCTAGTTTACTACGGAACCCCTAAAACGCTAGAAGAAGAATTAATCAGTCTATTTATTGTCGATGGTTCCAGGTCAGCATGGAGGACGTGATGAAGGTCTACTCCTTGTTCCTGGACGAGCACCGCTCGGAGCAGTTCCTCAAGGAGTATCAGGATGAGTTCATGTTCGACGATGGCTCTGGCGGTGAGTTTGACATTAAAAGAATACCATTTTGATTTTAAGTTTTGTAAGTCTTCGTGTTTCGAAAAAGCTCCTAATTTTTGAGTGTAGCTTGGTTTATTTAGTTTTATTTTAGGCAGTACTTTGTTTTGATTTCCATCTTTATGCGATTCTACTCGGAATCGCGAGCACTTTCGGTCCTAGTAGGAGAAAAAAAAGTGACTTCGCCAGGGTAAAACACTCTATTTTTCATATCGAATGTGAGGGAAAAAATACAAGTGTATTATACAAAATATTTTTAAAAATTACCTTCTTTTACGAGCAAGAGTGATGATAAAAACTATGTTGTTACAGATGGACCGCAGCAGGCGATGGAAGTGTCACAGTAATCATACATACAATTTTACATATTAATGTGTTTAGAAGACATCTGCTGAGTATTCGTTACGTTCCCAAGAAGTTTGGTTTAAGTTAGTTTTAAGTTATGTTTAAGGCCATATTTGTAATAAATAATACAGTTAATGTTGTTTTTTTAATCCGTGATATTCACCAATCTATTACCCTAAAGTCTGTGTCCAAAAATGTGCATTTTATCAATTACCGTGGACATATTTTGTTTTTTATGCGTACCGTTACATACCTATTAATAGACTTGTCAAGTCATACAATGATATTATTTTACTGCATATTATTTCGGCATTCTCTGAACTTGCCAAATGTATATTTTAAAATATCCGTGTCCCGTCTTTCGCTCGAATGCGGTAAAGAGGAAGATAGAAGTTTTCGATGGATTTTCGAGATAATAGGCCAGTGGTTATAAAATACTGGTTATTCTTCCGTGTCTTAGCGTATCACGGAAAAATAACTAAAGCATGGAAGTAGTACGATAACTGTCAAATGTCAACAGTTTGGAGCGGCCTTGAAATTGGCAGTGGATTTCGCAAATATCGTAAGTCTAATCTAATTACGTGCCTCTTACGACATTTGTAAAATCCACTATGAAAATATGCGATCAAGTTAAGTTGTATTGCATTGACACCGACTACCAAATTACAACAATGTATTTAATTTGGCTGCTTGGACGAATTGCATCAAAAGAGATAAGCAAAACTGTTGACAACCTACGGAATCTGAGAAATAACAAACATATATACATCTCTTTTTGACACTCCTTTACTTGGTGAGGAAGTGAAGGACGGGTTTATGATTATGACTTTGATGTTCCTAGTTTTGACGGGGGGCTTGACAAATGATTCTGTTACCTTTTGCAGGGGGAAACGTGCACACAGACACACTTCTCACACACTACATACAAAAAACAATATGTAATGATGACACTAATACTGTAAGGATTCACTGTGTTGACAGCTGGGGAGCCACGGAGCAAAGCTTGCCCCTTTAAGCTGTCAACACACCGAATCCTTTTTTTAAAGGGTCGGCAACGCGCATGTAACACCACTGGAGTTGCAGGCATCCATAGGCTACGGTGACCGCTTACCATCAGGCGGGCCGTATGCTTGTTTGTCACCATCGTAGTATTAAAAAAAACTAGCAAATAGAAAATGATACAACTACACTGATATATTTTGCACAGTTCGATATATTTTGCACACTTCGATATATTTTAGTGTACGGACTAGTGACAACACAGAGCCGCGTATGCCCATTTGGGCTTGTAATTTGGCAGAGGGGAAACGGTACGTACGCCAACTCCCCTCCCTGTGTTGCTTATAGTATTTTTAATAAATAAAGATATTTGCATTATATACAAACTCGGGCGCAAAAGTCGACCGCTCCTTAAAAAAACACGAGTTTACGTTTAAAAACAGTAAAATTAGACCACTTCAATCCGGTAGTCAGTCAAAACGTAGCACGGTTCAAATCCCTAGTACTTAAACAGCCCTCAGGAAAAAACCAGAGCATATATCTTCGTTAATTCAAAAAGTCTTAACTCCCTATGGATTTAAAAGAGACTTACGCCCTTATGGATTCGGGTGGCTGTTTAAGGATTCCAACATCTAGTGCTATGCACTGGTAATAGAAACGAAAGGTCTTAACTTTGTAGGTTATATTATGTGTCGTTTTAAGGGAAAAGGAACCTTCGTGGGCGCAAATAATGCACTGAAGTGCATTCAGGTATTAATTATTATTTTAAATCTTATTGCACGTAAAAAAGAGTACAAAAAGCGGACTTAATGGATTTGTAGATTTTCCCGTCCCGTCCCGCCCCGTTCCGTTCTCGTGTGAGTCATCCTTAAATAAAAAAACCGTGATAAGAATCATTACTTATAACGATAGGTACCTACTCGAGTTATCTTCGAACAAACTTTCAAGCATCCATAAATAAATACCTAAATAAATATTATCGGACCATCTTACACAAATCGACCTAGTCCTACGGTAAGCTCAATAAGGTTTGTGATACTAGGCGACCCTTGGCCCATGGGGTTCGAGCGCCCACACCCTCTTTAAGGATATTTCAAAGAGGCTTGTGGGCGCTACTGGCGACCGTAGAGCTGGCAGCTTCCTCGCCCAACGTATTAGTATTGCAATACAGCGAGGAAACGCTGCCAGCGTCTACGGTACCATGCCGAGGGGGGAATATTTACTTTAACATTTATTTTATTTTAGTTTTATGTGTTTTTGTTGTTATTGAAATAAAGAATTTATATGTACCTAATAGATAGATACATGTAAATACTTAAATACATAGAAAACATCCATAATATCTACCTCAGGACTCAGGATAAGCACAAAAATAAATGCCCTGACCAGGATTCGAACCCGGGACCTCCTGCTTCGTAGGCAGGGTCACTACCAACTAGAATAAGAGATTGGGAGACCTCACTCGCTTCACTCGCTCGTTCGTAAAACTCTTAACTCCGGGTTAGCTGCTAACGATGGTTGGTAGCCAAGTAGTACAATCGTAAGACCCACCCGTGCTAAGGTCCCTTTTTTGTTAAACTACACAAATTTCCCTTAAGCCCTTTTTAGGGGTTGCAGAAAATCATCCCCTACTGCTCCAGTTTCGGATGCAGGAAAAACAGTCATCCAGTGCGTTACTATTGTCACGCGGGAGAGTGAGAAGCGTTCGAGAACTGGGTGAGTTTGAGTTTTAAGTTCGGTAAAACGGTTGTTGGCGACTGGCTGAGTTCTGGCCTTTTTTATGTTTTTTAATATGTATTTTGAATTTGACATGTGTTGGCAGTCTGCCTTTGTCAACCGTAACGAGAACATTAGTTATATTTGTGATTGTGATCTAATAATAAAATAACAGTTCTAAATAAGTGTTTCCATCAATATACCATTTCATTAATATACAGTCCACACCAGTAGCTATCAACGGTCATATGACAAAAATCTTGGGATTAGTTGCCAAAACGGACCCCTGGCTCCCTGAACCGTGGTATAAGAATATAGGGAAAACGATAGATAGAAGAAGAAGGAGATTATAGTAAAAAGCGGCAACTTTTGTTTTCGTTTCAGCCCTATAATACCTACTAGATTAGACAGTGTTTTCAAAAGAATAGCCTTAGGTACTTATTAAAAAAAAATCCAAATGTCTAATAAAGGATGACTCACACCAATCCGATCCGGGACGATTTGTCAGTCTCTATAGAAATAATCACGGGATAGCAATAGAAACTGACAGATCGTCCCGGATCGGATCGGATGGGTGTGAGTGAGTCAAACTTAAAGTGGGGTGCACTTTGTTATATTTTCGGTAAACTTATGTACTTTCGTACTAATGAATATTCCAATAAAAACCCGGCCAAGGCCGAGGACCGAAAAAGAAGTTCACTGTCAAAAAATAATTAAAAATTGCTTTCCTTACTTTCAAATGATATCTTACATAATTCAGTAAGTTTAAATTTTTGTCCCCTCTTTTATGAGGCATTTTTTATACAAAATAAATTAAAATATGTGATAAATCCTCTTTCAATGTGTCTGGGTTAATCTTGTATATAACTATTCCAAATTTCAAATCGGTCGCTTTAGTAGTTCTCGAAGTATTAACCGATGTAACAGATAGACAGATCATAGATTTAGTATGGCGGTAAGCAAGCACTTTTTTTCTCCTATCTACTAGGATGGAAAAAGCGCGCAATTCTGAGCAGAAAAAATAAAAAAAACTCCAATTAAGCAATAAGTATATGATTTTTCTACAACAAAAACGCCCATTTATTACATCCGACTCTGAAAAAGTAACATCGAATTAAATTCCACATCTACTGCTTTTAAAGCTACCTAAAAACTCGAATTACCAAAAACTGGCGACCAACCCTTAGTAACGCTTCATCAGTCAACCCTACTAACGGGCGTCTGCCCCTCGCATCCTTCCCCTATCCCTTTCCCACCCTCCCCCACACTATCCACCTATCCTTCTCTAATACCCGACGCACCCTCCCGAACTACGCCGGAAAAATCGATTTTCCAGACATTCTACTGTTGTGCTCGCAAGAGACACATGTTTTTTGAAAACAAGTGTTTGAAATCATATCGGTTATAAAAACAGTGATTTTGTGTGTGAGTACTGAGAGTGAGTTGTATTGATAACAAGTTGAGGAAAATATCTGAGCAGTGGTGAGTGATCTGGGAAAACTTTCGTTTTGAAAACCTATTTATCGAAGACTACCTACTAGATGAAACCAGCATATTGTAAAATACCTATATAAATATAGGTTAATATTTAAAAACATTTATTTTCGAAATATATACACTAAGTGTAACTTACCAAGCTAGGTACTTACCTTAAATCTAAAATAGGTCCGTGAGGTATTGTACCTAGGATGCTGACAGCATTTCCTCGTTGTATCGCAATGCTGATACGTTGTGCGAGGAAGCCACCAGCTCTTCGGTCCCCAGTAACATCAACCAGACTATTCGCGATTTCTACGAAAAAGGTTAAATTCAACTTGCAAGATTTTATTAGGTAGGTAGGTAAACGAAATATTTACCATGTACTTATATTCGAATTGCGAATATACTCGTACATGGTAAATATCTTGTTTTATATAGTAATTATAATGTAAACGACAATGTTAGCTTAAAAAGGTCCATGATTATTTTAATTAAAACATGTATTGTCAAAATATATACATTAAGTGTAACTTACCTATTTACCTACCTCTACCTATGGTCCATGGGGTCCCAGCGCACGCAAGTATCGCAATGCTTATACGTTGTGCGAGCTAGGAAGCCACCAGCTCTTTGGACCAGATACATCAACCAGACGTTTTGCGAAAAAACTTTTGAGCGCTGGGACCCCATGGATCCCATGGATTCTGATCGGCTTGATCCCTTGGCGCTGCGTAGAGATGTGGCCTCACTCTGCATTTTCTATCGCATGTATTATGGGGAGTGTTCCGAGGAATTGTTCGGATTAATCCCTGCCGCTTCTTTCCGCCATCGCCCTACGCGACAATATTTCCACTCTCACCATTTAGATGGTTGGCAGTCCTCAACTGTGCGCTTTTCCCGAAACTTCCTGCCTCGCACAGCTAAACTGTGGAACGAACTGTCGCCAGCGGTGTTTCCGGACCGATACGACCTTCAAGTTCAAACCTTCAAGAAAAGAGCGTACCTTAAAAAGGCCGGCAACGCACTTGCGACACCTCTGGTGTTGCGAGTGTCCATGGACGACGTTAATCGCTTACCATCAGGCGATTCGTTTGCTCGTTTGCCCCCTATAGCATAAAAAAAAATGGAGTTTAACTAAAAATAAATATTTTTTTATTTTTTTAGTCACATAAACTCTAGGTACCTATCACCTACCCATGTTTTATTTATCAAATTAAGTTACTCCCACGCACGAAATGAGTAATTATAAAAAAAAACCGGCTAAGTGCAACTCGGTCGCACACGACGGCTCCGCATCTATAAAAATCACGATAGTTGTATCCTCTCGCCCTTTAATATTTATTTTATTTAAATTTGGTATCCGTGTATGCTTCAGGTCCGTGTGTATGATGCTAAGTTTCCTATATTTTGATTGCACATAAATGAAAACGACAGAATTTCATAACTTTGACGTTTAAAATAACACTTTGACAGATCATTTTCTTGTTAACGTGGTTTGACTCTAGCTTGGTTGGACGGACTCTAGTAAAAGGGTCCCGTTTTACCCTTTGGGTAAGGAACACTAAAACTGAATTGTGCGTTATTAATATCCCTAGGTACGGTACTTAACTTAGATCATCTTTTGTGATTAAATTAGGCATTTTACCATAAAATGCCATTCATTACCAACGCGACGCGACAATCTAATTTATTAAACGACATCAAATGTAATTTATTTAATTTCATCTCATGATTAGATAAGTATACAGGGTGGAACAAAATGAGGCACTTTTAGGCGAATGGGTCATTTGCATTTCCCGTTAAATTACGATTTGATTGCGAGTTTCTTATTAATTACACGTTTGGATCAAATTTGCAGTTTTTTCATTTATAACCTGAATGCTTGCTTTTATGTCCTAAATTAGCTTTTTAGTAAACCCTTTAGTTGGGCAGCTTAGGAAACAGTATATTTAAATAACGTCATTAACACCATAAAATTGAGATTTTGGACTTTGGCATCCAAAAAGGTTGACATTAGTTAGATAACGGCCTCCTAGCCTAGTCGGTAGTGACTCTGCCTATGAACTAGGACGTCCCGGGTTCGAATCCCGGTCAGGGCATTTATTTGTGTGTTTATGACAAATATTTGTTCCTGAGTTATGGATGTTTTCTATGTATTTATATGTCTATTATATATATCGTCGTCTAGTACCCACAACACAAGCCTTTTGAGCTGACTGTGGGACTAGGTCGATTTGTGTAAGATTGTCCTATAATAATTTTTAATTAGGTTTTTTTATGAAAATGTAAACGTTATAAATCAAGAAAATTTCACTATAATTATTTTTATTAGACATTTTTTTCAACGTGCAAATCAAGGCCTTTCAAATGACCACACATTATTTTGTGCTCCCTCTTTTATCGGACATTTTCATTGAAAATAAATAATAATATATCATAAATTCTCTCCCAATGTGTTTGTATTAAGTACCTTGTTTAAAACTAATCCACATTTCAAATCGGTGGCTTTATTAGTTCTCGAGATATTTAACGATGTGACAGACGGACATACCATAAGGGTTCCTTTTTTGCCATTTTGGTACGGAACCCTAAAACTAGACGAGAGTTCCGGATATGGAGAGTAGATTGGCAATTTCCGTTCACAGACAACTTGCCTGCCTCAGGATATTAGTAGCTGGGATGTCAGTTAACACACACACACCAATTGTGTGCAATCAACTACAGATATATGAAATTATGAATACAGCCAAAGTGCCAACAATATGTATACATAACCTTAATGTTCAGGTAATGCTACCGTATTGTCGCTCACCAGGCGGCGCCACATGCGTGGGTCCTATCTCGATATTAGAGAATTGCCAAAGTGACGTTTGAAATGTTCCCGCAGGACCCACGTTCCACTAGCGCCTCTAGCGGGAAATCGACTCGCGGTATTCCTCATTCAGTCCTGTATACATACAATACAGTAAGAGTAACCTACCTAGCTTAGCTACCTACCTCTACTTTCCATAAATCTAATAAAATAGGTCCTTGAGGCATTGTAATCTATTCTTTAACCTACGGTCAAATTTCACGACGCCTCGACTAACGGTACTCGAGTTACTTATCGTCGAAAAACATATATACAAACAGACGAAGGATTGTCCAAGTAGGCTAAGAGAACTCAATTAGCTACTGAACACTACAACTGTGCATTCTGTGTCAAAGCACGTCTGGTTAAGGCCGTTCCTGGTCCCACTGACCTTCGAACTGTATCTCTCAATTTTCGAGTATTTTTTATCTACATTAACCCCAACGGCCTTAAGAAAATTAGCTTATTATATTTACTTAAATATTTGCTGTCTTCGAGATATTAGTCATCAAACTTTGGCAATTTTAGTCAGAAATAACAGTTTTTTGTACCTACATAACTTTTGTACCAATATTTTTACATTTAAAATCTCTCTTAGTGTACAAGTCAGCACATAGGTCTCGAAGGAAGCAAGAAAACACAAGAGTTTAATGAACAACTGACAAATGTATTCTCTTACTGAACTTTTCCACACACACAGATTTCTCAAAAGCAACAATTTCAATTCAAACACCTCTTAAAACTAGGGTAAACAAACGTTGGCGTGATCTAGAAAATTTGACATATAGAACAGTGACATCTTTTATGAAATTGGGCAAACTCAATTACAAGGCGTTTTATACATACCGCCCACCAAGGACGACAAGTCCTTCATGATGACCGCCCACCATAAAGTGACATAAATATTAACAAAATTCATTCGTGTAATTTTCTTAGACATAAATGAGCACATAACATATTAATTGAAAAATACACAACATAACATGAACTCTTTAAATAAACAACATAACATTAACTCTTGAATTAAAATGCATACAAATTCACTAAATAAAATACAATCGTATTGCTATTCAGTTACTGGCAATATAATGACCTTTGAAGTCGGTCGTTTTATCAGCGTATTTTTACATTTCATGGTCACAACTCGTGTTAATGAATCAGTGCCAGGATGTTTTTCTACAATTTTGCCAAAAAGCCATCTAGCCGGAGGTAAGTCGTCTTCCTTCACCAAAACGATATCCCCAATTTTAGGTTCGGGAACCTGATGCGACCACTTATAACGATGTAAATAATGGGTTAAATATTCATTTGACCACCGACGCCAAAAGTTTTGCAACATATGCTGGGTTAATTGCCATCGTTTCAAGATACCGACGTTTGAATTTTCAAAGTTCCTTTCTGGCACTGTAACTAAAGGCTCGCCTATTAAAAAATGGCCAGGTGTTAAAGTATTGGGCTCATTTGGCTCGTTGTGCACGATTGAAAGCGGTCTTGAATTTAAGCAAGCCTCTATTTGGCTAAGCAATGTTGACATTTCCTCGTACGTGAGTGTAGAATCACCGATAACTCTCTTTATATGATATTTCGTTGACTTTATTCCCGCTTCCCATAATCCACCGAAATTTGGACTTTTAGGCGGTATAAAGTGCCACGTGGTATTGTTTGAAGCTAGAGTTTCAGCGATTTCTTGAACTACAGTTGATTTTTCAGCGTTGAATAAATCCTTTAATTCCTTTGCAGCTCCGACAAAGTTGGTTCCGTTGTCACTGTAAAGTTCTAAACAGCGACCGCGTCTAGATATAAAACGCTTAAAGGCCTCAAGAAATCCACGTGATGTCAACTCACTTACGACTTCTAAATGTATAGCCTTCGTGACCATACATATAAACAGACATACGTATCCCTTATACGAGCGATGTCCTCGACCTTTTGATGTCCTTAGATTAATGGGTCCGGCATAATCCACCCCACTGCGAATAAACGCTCTGTCTGGAGTAACTCGAGATGTCGGCAATGTACCCATAAGTTGAGTTTGAATTTTAGCTTTATAACGAATGCAGGGAACACATTTACGAATGTGTTGTTTGACTAAATCTTTTGCTCTTATTATCCAATATGCTGATCTCAAATAATTTAACATAGCTCTCTGTTCGCCGTGAAGGGTGCATTTATGTGCGTCTGCCACAATCAATTTAGTTAAGTGCGAATCATATGGCAAGATCACAGGATGTTTAGTTTCTTCTAATTCTAAGGTATTCTCTAAACGACCACCAACTCGCAAAACACCGTTTTCAAGAAAGGGTATCAGAGACCGTATTTTGGAGTTTTTTGACGTTACGTAACCTTCTTTATTGATCTCTGCTATTTCGTTCTTAAACTCCAGGTTTTGACATAATTTCACACAGTTCATAAAAGCTTCGTCTAATTCCCATTTCTGAAGATATTCAGTATGTTCTCGATTTTTGTATACATCTTTCTTTTTCAGAAAACGTCTGCAGTAAGCAATAATACGAATAAGTTTATTTAATGATGAATACTTATTCCAAAAAGGTTCTTCTACAACACCCAAATGAACCTTTGCAGACTTTTCTAAGTTTGTGTCATTGTTTTTCGGTTTCGAATAATAAATAACCTCATTGTACAAAAACATGGGACCAGATTTCCATAATGTATTATCGTTAAGTTCTGCCGGTCGAATTCCTCGTGATGCGCAATCCGCGGGATTCTCTTTTGTTGAAACATGCGACCATTGGGATGAGTCCATGGTGGTAAGTATATCCGATACTCGATTGGCCACAAAAGTTTTCCAATTGCTTGGATGCTTATTTAGCCACGCAAGAACGACTGTCGAGTCTGTCCATGCTCTTACATTGTGTTTGGGTATATTCATAACAGAAGCAATTTCTTTCAGCAGTTTGGCCACAAGTACTGCACCGCAAAGTTCCAATCTTGGTATACTGACCTGTTTGACAGGAGCTACTTTGGTTTTAGCCGCTACTAGGGCGACACTGATCTCACCTGGTGCTTTTACTATTCGGAGATACACAACCGCTGCGTATGCGACGGTAGAAGCATCGCTAAAGCCATGCAACTCAACTAATGTATCATTTGAATTCGTGCAAAGCCATCTTGGAATACGGAAGTTTACAAGGTAAGTCAACTGTTCACGATAAGTTAACCAATCTTGCAATATGTCAGCTGGCGGCTCCTCTTCCCATCCGATTCCTGCTAACCACAATCGTTGTATAAACACTTTTGCTACTATGACACATGGTGCTACCCATCCTAAGGGATCAAATAAACGCGAAACATCCGAGATTATTTTTCTTTTTGTTGCAGGTGGGGAGAACGGCGGCAGATTCACTGAATATTGAAATACATCTTCATCTCTGTTCCAGGTAAGTCCTAAAATTTTTGTTATATTGTCAGTTTTTAATTCTAGGTTGTTGTTTTCCTCTTCGATTGTTATATGTTCGTTTTCTCTTTGATTTATATGATCTAACAACTCCCTTTTATTACTGGCCCATTTCTGTAGCTGAAAACCTCCTTCACTTAATAAAGCTTTCATTTCCATATATAATTGTAGACCTTCTTCTACTGTTTCTCCTCCGGTCATCAAATCATCCATGTAAAACTCTTTATGAACTCGAGGTGCAGCTTTGGGATATTTCTCCAGGTGATCAGTGGCTACTTGGTTCAGCGCTTTTACTGCTAAATAGGGTGCTGAGGCTGTGCCAAATGTTACTGTCAATAGCTTGTAGTCTTTGATTTTCTTTTCAGAGTCTTCTCGCCACACAATGCGTTGGAAGTCCGTATCCTCTTCTGCCACCCGCACCATGCGGTACATTTTGACAATGTCCGCAACTAAACAGACTGGATACTGTCTCCAACACATTATTAGATGTCGCAAATCTGGCTGCAACGTAGGCCCTACCATGAGTAAGTCGTTCAATGAAATTCCATTGTCGTTTTTGCAGGATGCGTCAAAAACGACACGCACTTTAGTTGTACTTCTATTTTCACGGACGACAGCATGATGCGGTAAGTAGATAGCTTCTTTACTCTTATCGTCAGGTTCTTTTACAGGTGTCATGTGTCCTAGTTGTTCATACTCCTTTATGACCTCTGTATATCTGGCTTTAAGTGTTTGATCCTTTTCAAATTTCCTCTCCAAGCTGTGTAACCTTTTAACTGCTATTTCCCGTGAATTCCCTTTACAGGAAGGATCATCGTGGAATGGCAATTTCACGACATACCTGCCTTCTTCATCTCTCACTGTCGTTGTTGCAAAAATATCTTCGCACTTTTGTTCTTCTACGGTAAACAACTTGGAATCAAGTTTTGGTTCAGCCTCCATCTCCCAGAAACGTTTTAACATATCGTCTTCATTTACTTGCAAATGTAAGACTGTAAAATTATTATTTACACTCGTTGAATCGTCGGGACCAGACACTATCCACCCGAAAGTGGTGCACTGTACCACAGGAAATCCATTTGGACCTTTTACTACTCCATCTGTAATTATGTGGCAGTAGACTTCTCCTCCTAAAAGTACATCTATTTTTCTAGGTTGGTAATAAGCCGGATCGGCCAATGTAAGCTGCTTTATTTCCAACCATTCTGGAAATTCTACTTTCTTATTAGGAAGATAATTAGTGACCTTATTCACTACATGTGCCTTCACTAAAATGTTGAAGGTTGGATCGATGATCGATTGAACTTTTAAATTCACGATATATTTAGGGAGCGAAGATATCTCTTCGCCACCCAATACTGTTATTGAACTTCGAGCAGGCATTTTCTTTAACCCTAAGGCTTGTACTACAGCTTCCGTAACAAACGAAGTTTGTGCGCCTGGATCTATAAATGCACGAATCACCTGATAGTCGCCTGAATTAGACTCGGCCTTAACAAGGGCCGTGGCTAATAACACTTCTTCATTCGCTTTCCCTGTCGTAAAACAGTTGACAGTCGGTGTGACCTCTTTTGTTGTGTTCTCTGTTACCATGTGTGTGGCTGCCTTCGAAACCTCTTCAACTACCTGAACTACTTTCTTTGGATTGGCAGTTGAAGTTGAGACATCCCTCTGGTGAAGCAAAGAATGATGCTTCCTACCGCAAATTCTACAACTAGTGGATTTTTGGCAAAACTTAACACTGTGATTGCTGCCTAAACAATTGTAGCATATACGATTATTAGTTACAAACTCGTGCCTTTTGTCGTAATCTTCATTTGCAAACTTTTTACAAAAGCAAAGTTTGTGAGGTTCGGTACAAAATTCACATGCTATGGTTGATGTGTTGACCACATGAAGTACGTTTGGTTTGTTTGTACTGTTCACAGTTTTCCCGTAAACATTGGGAGTTTTATTTATGTTTCTTGGCTCGATAAATTCTAAGGCTCTATATCTGCCTGTTAAAAACTCTTTGAATTGATCAAAAGTTGGTAAAGTATCTGAAGCTGAATTTGAAGCTACATTAAGTTCCCATTGTTTGCGTGATTCTGGATCTAATTTCAATGTCAACAGATGAATAACTATAATGTCCCATGTGGAGACATCAATGCCTAAATTAGACAGTGCACTCAAACAGTCTGTTGACGTGTCTAAGAGTTCCTTAAGAAAGGTAGGAGACTCAGAAGTTGCATTTCGTTGGCTTAGAAAACGTTTGAGAATGCAATGCGATAAATATTTTTTGTTATTGTATCGCTGTTGTAATTGATCCCAGCACCGAATATAATTTGAGCCAGAAACCGGAATATTCCTTAACAACTGTTCTGCTTCTCCCATCAGGTAACTCTTTAAATATTGTAATTTTTGAACATCATCCAATGAATTATTATTGTGAATCATAGATACAAATAAATCTTTAAATGTCATCCATTCTTGGTAATTGCCCGAAAATTTTGGAATTGTTAATTTTGGCAGTTTAACTGAATTTGACCTAACAGGTACACTATCTTCATTGGTGATCTTTGACTGACACGACTGAAAGCTTACGAATTCTACCAAAACGTCTTTTAATTCGCATTTATATTCAGTATATTCATCCTCTGTTTTGTCATAAGTGTTATCAACAAAATAAGGCTTTGTTTCCAGAATTGTGAAGTTATAAGTACGCATCAACTCTTTATCTCCCTGTCTAAATTCAGACCATAGCTGCTCTAGGGTTTCCAATCTACTTTCTACATAGTGCTCCGTTATGCGAGCTTTAGGGGATTTTTTAAAATTGACACGCGCTTTTAAAATACGACTTGACAAATTGTTCTGAAAAGTCAGCAATTCATCCATGTTGTATACAATTTATTTTTCTTTTTGTTAACAGAGAATGAATTTATTAACAACCAACTTGTTTTGACTCTAAAACATTTTAAAAACTAAATGCTTCAAAAATCTTAAGGTATAAATTTTGAAAATTTTACAAGTGTTTTCAACTTAAATACAGTCTGAGTATAATTGGGCATGGATTCCCCGTTCCAACAGGATTTTGTGAATTATTCTAAGTTACTACACTACCAAATTATTCTAAGTGAATTGTTACATACAAATTAATACCAAATTTTTCTATGTCCATGTAAACATTTGAATTCTTCAAAGTTAATATCTTCTTGTAAATAAAGTTCAAAATTCCATAGCAAAATAAATAACTTCATAAAATAGTTTTTTGTTCACAAGGTTGAAAATCACTTGAAAATTATATATAAAAGTACTCACGGTTCGCACTTGACACACTCACTGACATTGTGACGTCACACTCCGTTGAACTTCTTTTCCAGTTGCTGGTACTCGATGGCGCCACTTGAGCCTGTAACTGCCGCTTTTAATATCTGCTTCCAGTCACTCGTCGATAGGTGGCGCTGGTAACCTCAGCAAGCTGAAACCCTACCCGGCCTTTGAAGCAGCGAACCACTGCTAAGCACGGGACGAAGTGTAGTCCGCACTGAACTATCAAAAAAGCCACTTCTACTGGCTTATCCGGTTCGAAGGACCATGTACAAGTCAGCACATAAGTCTCGAAGGAAGCAAGAAAACACAAGAGTTTAATGAACAACTGACAAATGTATTCTCTTACTGAACTTTTCCACACACACAGATTTCTCAAAAGCAACAATTTCAATTCAAACACCTCTTAAAACTAGGGTAAACAAACGTTGGCGTGATCTAGAAAATTTGACATATAGAACAGTGACATCTTTTATGAAATTGGGCAAACTCAATTACAAGGCGTTTTATACACTTAGGTTATTACTTATTAAAGAATTTAAATAGGAACAGTTATAGTAATATATAATAGCATTAACTTCTTAAGAATATCGAAAAGCTAGCTTATTCAGACCATGTTTAAAAAAAAAACATTAAAAAATAACTATTAGTTTTTTTCAAAATCCGGCTCTTGAAAGTCAAGATAAAAGATTGATAAATCGATGACTAATTGTTTAGTAATTGTACTAATAGTATTCGTGGCGAAATATCGAGTCAAAACTCGTAAAAAAACGTCGATTTCCGCGTGGAGGCCCTTAAGGGATCCCTCGCTATCAAAACACCGTTTACGTCTCCCCTCGCGGAATTACAAGAACCATCCCCTCGGGACAATCCCCCTGATTAGATCTTAGTCTGGAGAGCTGCCCTATCGCCAATTTAGGTACCGGCGAATACAGTATTGTTTCTAGAAAGTTATATTAGTAAGACACGATTGCATTTTACAAGGTTTTATTTAAAACTTGCTTTGCCCAAGGCTCGCGTATTTAGCATTAGGCATAATGCCCGGGCATTGTAATACATTCTAATATTTAGGTAATAATTCATCACTTGGCCCGATATAGCTGGGCATTACTCGTACCTATTCATAAATACTTTTGATTAATTTTATTCTGTAACAGCTATGTTATGTACCGTGCTTTTCAGTGAATAAATGAATAAAGCCCGCATTGTGCCACGCAAAAAAGGCACAATGGATGTCGAGTTGCGGAAAAAAGCCCAGAAAAACTAACTAAAAAACTAAAGCCCGCATTAAGCACTTTGCCCATAACATACCTACATATACATGTTTGTGGGTGTGTTTGCTAGGATCAAAGTTACACTTAGGTACTGTATATATTAAGAAAATAAATGTTTTATAAATCTTGCAAGCTGAATTCGACTAACTTCCCGTTGTTTGAATAAGCTGATTTCACATGCTTATGTAGGTCGGATAACAATACAATGTTATGGTACCAAAGTACAGTCATCGATACAATCCTATATAAAAAAATTGACAAATATCTTATCTATATATTGCATATATTTATCTTACCACCCTGCACCCTTAATACAGATGTCGTGTTCTTATGGTCTTCTCTAGTTCTACTTATTATTTCAATGGGCTAAACTAACCATCACCAATATCGCCATGCAACAAGTAGTACCTAGTACTTAAAATCGTGCGTTGTTCAAATGTAGGCGCTCTCAAACGCTTTTTCAAACTTAATGTCTTGCTGAAACGCATTGTGTGCACCCTAGTCATTAAAAAAATTCTAAAGCCGGTGCGTACACATTTTTCCAGCTTTTCCCTGTCCTTTGACACGCATCCCTGCTGCCCCATTGAGCGGCGGAAGGGTTGAGAGCACTTAACCCGTGCAATGAAATGCACACTAAAGGTGAAAGCGAGTGTAACAACAGTAATGGTGTTTACATGTACACATGTCGCGTGATAGTATTTTTTACGGAGTTTAAGGAGGAGATTCTTAATTCGATTTCCCGAATCTCTCTTTTGCTCACTTTGTTGCTCTCTAAGCGTTAGCGAGAACGGATACCTCTATGTATCTGTGTTCTATTAGGAATTAAAAAAAACTGCCGGTCGAACTACCTTTTTCAAGAGATTTCTGTGCAATATGTTGGCACCTATGTGCTCGATTTAGAGTCACGTGATTAACAAGGATTTATTCCTACTTTAAATCATTTTTTTTATTACTAGGTGGTGGTAGGCATGCCGCTCCCGGCGTGAGATGGATGGCATTCAGATGGAGCCCGTCGGCAAGTACAAGTCCGACCGCAACGGATCCGCTAAGGGTATGTGTCAGCCTTTATCCAGCACTGGCAGGGTCGCCATGGGACGCCAGTATTTATATGTTCATAAAAGGATTTAAATATTTTTAGAACATACATAAACAACAGAAGTGTTACCGGTGGTGTACAGATGTAGTGTATAATGTTATGCCCTCGTAATTCCATGCGTGTTATCCTATTTCAGTCAGTGTCAGTACTAAAAGTACTGAGGTCGTTTGAAGTAGCATGATAAGTACGAGTGCTTTCTACAAAATATGAAGGAAAAACACACAAAAACATATAAGTAAATAGCGCACTACTACATTAAAAAACCTATTAACAAAAGAAAATTAAAAAGATGGCAAAGTAAAGTAAAGTAAAGTAACGTAAAATTTTATTTGTGAAACACAGGTGGAAGACTAATATTACTAGTATACAGTCAAGGTCTTAAAACTAATATCACAGGGCTCTGTGTTTTGCCTGTTGGCGTACAAATGTTTATAACATTTATTACCTAAGTATTAAGAGATCAGACATTTAAATCTTTGTACTTAAAATAAAATAAAATAAAAAAACACGTAACAGTTAAAACCTATGAATGTTGGTTTTTTTCCAATAAGTAACAATTCACATCATTATGAAATTGTTATGAGGGTTTACTGTCCTTCTAGAAAATCATTTAGTGAGTAATAACATTTGGTAATTAAATATGCTTTCAGCTTTACTTTAAAATGGTCGACTTTCAGAGATTTGATGGAATTCGGAATTTTATTAAAAATCTTAGGTGCCATTCCTAGCATATTCTTGGCAAAGAGTGCAGTATTGTGTTCAGTATAACATATATTATGAAGGTATTGTGTACGTATAGCTGATCTGTTTTGCTGTGATGACATTTTGAATATTTGTGGATTGCTTTTAATAAAACTTGCTAATTCATATATATATAGTGATGGAAATGTTAAGATGTTTAGTGATTTAAAAAATGGCACACAGCTTTCCGGCCAGTAAATACCACTTATGGCGCGTATACATTGTTTCTGGGCTTTAAAAATAACTTCTTTATGGACTGAGTTACCCCAAAAAATAACACCATATCTTAATGTAGAAGCTACAATGCCATGGTATGCAGTTAATAACGTTGTCTTATCGACTACATTTGAAAGTTTCTGTAGTGCAAAGGCAGATTTACTTACTTTCTTGCAGACATGTTCTACATGGCTTTTCCATGTAAGTTGATCATCGATGATTAGTCCTAAAATTTTTGTTACAGCTACCCTTTCTATTGTGTTGCTATTATAGTTAATATTCAAATCAATAACAGTTGTTCTTTGGTGAAATTGCATGATGTTTGTTTTGTTAAGATTAATTATTAAATTGTTATTATCAAGCCATGTTATCATTTCCTTTAAAACTAAATTGATATCATATTCATAATTAATATTATTATTGGAACTTATAACCGAGGTACTATCGTCAGCAAACATAATCATAGGATGATGAACTTGACTTGGAAAATCATTAATGTAGATCAAGAATAGAAGAGGGCCAAGTACACTGCCCTGTGGCACGCCATATTGCATATGAGATTCGTTTGAGACATATATTTTTTCTAATTTACTTTTTTGGCAAATCCTAGTGATTTCAGTATATTCTGGGCGATTTTTGAGGTAGGATTCAATGAGATCTAGTACATTACCTCGTATTCCGTACCTATATAATTTGTGAAGCAATATCCTGTGATCAACATATTCAAAAGCTTTAGTCATGTCAGTAAACAATGCGGAAACCGGTACTCTTTTGTCTACATTCTCTATTACTATTTTTATTAAATCGAATATAGCCATGTTAATAGTGATGTTCTTTCTAAAACCCTTTTGTTCTTTGCATAGAATGTTATGTTTATCGAAGTAGTCGTATAGTTTTTGATAAATTACTTTTTCAAAGATTTTTGCAAATACAGGAATGAGAGCTATTGGTCTATAATTTTGTGGATCATATTTATCGCCTTTTTTAAATATTGGTTTTATGATGGTCTTTTTTAGACTTTCCGGATATGTGCCAGCACTAATTGATAAGTTAATTATGTAGCTTATAGGTTTATCTATTACATCATCAACTTGTTTTAGGATATGTGTGTTAATTTTGTCATAACCAACGCTTTTTGTGTTTTTTAACGAACGAATTATAAAGTTTGGCTTATAATGTTTTCAATAAAAGGCTGTTAACTAAATTCCCGATAGACCTGTTGTAAATCACTACATAGTATAAAACAAAGTAGCTTCAAGTCTGTATGTATGTATGCATAAATCTTTAAAACTTCGCAACGGATTTTGATGCAGCTTTTTTAAATAGATAGAGTGATTCAAGAGGAAGGTTTATGTAAAATTATGTATTAAACATTGCACCCGTGCGAAGCCGGGGCGGGTCGCTAGTTTATAATAAATTATTGCACCATAATGGTGCTACTTTGCTCCGAAAATTGCTCCACTTTTTGAAATCAGTTAGCTATGTATAAATTCAAATGTGATAGCCAATAGCATATTGATAAATCGATAGAGTCCGTCTATCCTAAGTTTCCTAGATTTTGTTAGCACAGACTGTGAAAGTGTTAAGTAAACGTCATAATTTCATAGAAGTGTGACGTTTAAAATAGTATTTCAAAGTTTGACAGTTAATTTGCTTGGAATAGATAACGTGGTTTGACTCTATAGGTAGTTAATAGAGTAACTATTCCGTTATGCGACACTTGCACGATAAAAAAATTGTGGTTTAAGACAAATATATAAATAAACTCAAAATTAGGAGCAATCTTAACCCCGTCTGTGTAACTTTTAAACTTTCCCCTAAATTTAATTTATTAGGTGGAACAATTTCACCCCTTTGTCTATGATTTTATTGATTTTGGGAGCTACAAATATTATACGGGTAAAATAACACCATTAACGATGTAAAATATAACAACCCGATCTTCAGCTGATACTGTTTAATATTTTCTATTTTACCAACTAACAAGACAATGAGACGAAAATACATTTATGCCACACCTGGCCATAAACTGCCTTATTCCGCACGCTACGCGTACGGAAAAAGCCGATTTCTGCCCAAGTGTACGCATAAAATGATATACCTAACACGTGAGGTAATCAATAAAGCCCTTGATCGCATATTTACATCCCTCGCTTGCAGCTCAGGTCGCAAACATCTGTGATCTTGGCCTTTCTTTGTTTTACCGCACTAGTTAGGTAAAACAAAGTATATTGGAGCATTGTTACCATGGAGGGGCAAAGTAGCATCATTTTCCGGCACCTTAAATTATCTGTTAATTTTTAAGCCGTCGTCGTACCTATTCGCCCTTATTGCCATTTCAGGTGATAAACTGTCAAACTAACTCGAAACTAACTGTCAAAGCAAGTCACGAGTGTTATTTATTATGATTATTTAGTCATTCTATCTTTATTCTAATGAAATAAAATGTTGCTTCCAGCAGCTGCCTGGCGAAACATGGTGGATCAAGACTTAGACGATGTCGCGTTCCTGGCTGGTAAGCCTCTTTTCTTTACTAGGTACGCTTAAAAAAGATGAATGTGTGGTTCACCATGAGATTGTGAATACCAAAGCATTTTAGTCATGCTTTTCTCGAGCTATTGCTTAAATTTCTTACACAAAAAGCCCAAGGAGGCTGACGAAATTAGCAAATTGATCAACAAACATTTCGATTTGTGATTTAAATAATTGATTGATTTAATTCCAGACACGGACAAGGCCCGCGAGGCGCGCGAGCTGCGCGAGGCGCCCGTGGCGGTGTGCTCGCAGCGGCGCGCGCTCTGCCTCGCGGCAGTTGTGCTAGGCGCTATGTTTGCAAGCGCTCTGATTGTTGTATACGCGAGTCCTCAACCCGGTAAGTTTCTAGGGCTTCACAGACGAATAACAGACACACAGTGAGATCGCAGCTCGCGAGGCGCCCGTGGAGGTGTGCTCGCAGCGGCGCGCACTCTGCCTCGCGGAGGTCGTGCTAGGCACCATTTTGCAAGCGCCCAGATTGTTATACACGCAAGTCCTTGACCCGGTGAGTTTCTAGAGCTTCACTGTGACTTGTCGAATAACAGACACAGTGAGATAAAAGCTCGCGAGGCGAGGCGAAGCCCGTGGTGGTGTGCTCGCAGCGGCGCGCGCTTTGCCTCGCGGCAGTTACTAGGCGCCATGTACGCAAGCTCTGATTGTTGTGTACGCGAGTCTTTAACCTGGCAAGTTTAAGCGCTTCACTCTGACTCGATGCTCTCTCTGCTCCCGGTCGCTTCCGATTTCGTACGGACGGAACCGGGAAATTCCTGGTTCTTACATACAAAGCTCGCGAGTGATAATGTCCAATATTCTCACTTTCCGTCGCACGTTGCACGAGGCTGAATGGTAGTGCGTACTCTGCCCCGCGGCAGGCGTACTAGGCGCCATATTTGCAAGCGCTCTGATTGTTATGTACGCGAGTCCTCAACCTGGTAAAAGTTTTAGCGCTTCACTCTGACTCGATGAATAACCGGGAGCATCGGTCGGTTCCGATTTTGTATGGACGGAACCGGGAAATTCCTGGTTCTTTCATGCAAAGCTCGCGAGTGGCAGTGTCTAATATTCTCACTTTCCATCCATTTTGACGACCGTTGCACGAGGCTGGATGGTAGTGAGTACTCTGCCCCGCGGCAGTCGTACTAGCCGCCATGTTTGCTCTGATTGTTATGTACACGAGTCCTCAACCTGGTAAGTTTAGCGCTTCATTCTGACTCGATTAACGGCTGGTCGGTTGCGATTCTCGTTTGCGTTCTGCTCCGTTTGCGTTTTCGTTTGCGTTCCGTTTGCGGACGGAACTGGGAAATTCCTGATTCTTTCATACAAAGCTCGCGAGGCGCTAGTGCTAGTGTCCAACGTTCTCACTTTCCGTCCATTTTTACGACCGGTGCGCGAGGCTGGACGGTAAATGATTTCCAAGTTGTGTTTAATAAAACGACCAGATGCGTTAATTAAACAATGCACTATTGCACTCACCTGGTGACGTAGTCATGACGTCTTGTAGACACTGTAGGTACTCTATTTTTATAATATGGATAACCAAAGTTGTGTTGTGTTCAACTGTTCACAGACTGCCCCTGTCTGGGAGAAAACCCGCTAATACCCGGCGCGCCCACTGCCGGCTCCGACGCCGCCGCCGCTGCCAACAAGTAAGTTATGACAACTAGGGATGTGACTCTGTCGACACACTACACTCACGATTTTTGAGCCAGTGATATTAGTTTACGCTTACATTTCTATTAGGTATGCATTATTATTATTTTAGTATTGTACTGAATCTCGATAAACCTTTGTTGTATGTTCCAGAGATCGCATAGCGACCAACGGCGCCGTGTTCCCGTGGCGCGGCGCCCGGTTGCCGACCTTCCTCATCCCCAAGCACTACAGCCTCTGGCTCCACCCCAACCTCACCACCGGCGAACTGAGAGGTAGTGTTTATATGGTTCAATAAAACGGGGCTTAAGAACACTGGTGGCCCAGTGGACGAGCGTGCGACTATCAATCCGAAGGCTTAAAGAATATGAAAAGGGAGACATCAAAGCGACATCTTACCTACCGTACAAATTATTCTGTCACTTTCCATACGAAAACAATCTGTAATGACGACACTAACACGTAGAGAACGATACAACTTCACTAACAAATCTTGCACATTTCTATTTTGTGTATGGACTTTATGTTATCTTATCTAGGCTCAGGGGGCCCTAACACCACTTCGACCCATGGGCTTCGACCGCATCTTTTCTGTAATTGCCCCCTACTGCACTACTCAAGAGCTTGCTATGTGCATACACTAGTCACAAGTCGTGGCTCACAACACAGCGTACAGATGTAGTGCATAACCCATTTGGGCTTGTCCCAGCAGAGAGAAACTGAACGTATGCTGACTCCCCTCCCTGAGTTGCTTGAAGATTATGACCTTTCTTTTCACAGGCGAAGTGTCAATCGACTTCAAAGTCGATCGAGACACGACGTTCGTGGTCCTGAACGTGAGGGACATGAACGTTACTGAACGAGCGCTGTTCAAGACTGGGGGCTCTTTGGGGCCCAAGGTGGCTAAAGTACTGGACTTCCCGCCCGCTGAACAGACGTATATTGAATTCAAGGTAACTATAAATAATATAAATTTACCATAACACATTGTATTGCGTTGGGATGGAGATTACGGCGATCAATTCAATAAATAATGCATAACTTTTTAAACGTCACTTTGAACATTCTTCCAAATTGACACTACAGCCACGCATGAGTGGCGCCGCCTAGGGAGCGACAATGCAGCAAGCCCCAATGCATAATCAAAGAAAAAAGTTCTAAATTCATAAGCGTTTCTTAAGGGATCTAAACCTTCAACCCTCATCTGTTTCTAGGAGAAACTCCGGCGAAAGTTTAACTACACCCTCAGTCTGCGCTTCATCACGAAACTGGAGAGGAACGACAAGCAGCGCGGGTTCTTCCTCGCTGGAAACAACAGGCAGTAAGTTCCCACTGTTATTCCACTATTAGGAAACATCCCCCTCTGGCTACGTGGTCCTACTACCCCTGTCCTATCGATCGGACCACATGTTTTTTTTCCAATCAGTTCGATTGACTGGCCCAGAAGGTCTACCACGAACATCGAAAATTGGCATTGACGGAAAAATCTCTTTGTCACTCCAATATGCAAGTGTGATAGAGATGGAGATACAAATCCGTAATCGTTCGATTTTCGTGGTATAGGCCCAGGCCCCAATCTCACGTGAGTACCACGCTGAAAAGTGTGATAATTCTTAAACTGACTGAATTACTGGTGTTATAGGCGTCTATAGGCTACGGAAACCGCTCACCATCGCACGGGCTGTGTGCTTGTTTGCCACCACTTCGATCATTTTAATAAAATCGTAAAGTATCATCAATAAATAAATAATTCCTTGGTGAAGTTTTTAGAACACAAAGCAGAACAAAAACGTCAAAAAATGTGACTCAGAATGACATTAACTAATGACATTATAGAACTTGCATTGATGATGATACAAACGATAAATGTTTCATCGAAAAAGAGCTTACTGTGTAAGCATTAAATGTCATATTCATACACAGAACTACCAACACTGTTAAAAGTATATAGGCTGTTGGCACTTAACGGAACGTCACGTTTCAAGCTGCAGCACTTTTATGGAGTTTTTTCGGCTGATTGGGTATCCAGTTTTTTATCCTATATCTATCATTGAACGAGCGAGCGAAGCGAGCGGAGTTTTCCCAGTCTACTTGGACAATCCGTCGTTGGTATGTATGTATGTATGTATGTTTGTATTGTTGTTCGACGATAACTCGCGTTTCATTGATCGGATCGTCGTGAAATTTGGCAGGTGGTTAGATGAGGTAAATATAATTTTTAAGTTCGAATATGAGCCGAATAGGTCAAGGGGTTGCCGAGATATAGGTGCTGCGAGTTCACGTTCGGGGCGAATTACTCCCATCATCATCATATCTTCGTTATTTTTCAGTCGCTGCGCCGTATCTCGGTTCTGGCTGACTCACGCGCGCTCGGCGTTCCCGTGTCTCGACGAGCCACATCTACGAGCCACATTCCGACTCACCATTGTCAGAGACAGGTACCTATAATAAAAAACTGTAGACTAAGTATTGGCACAGCACGCCTACCACGAACATCGAAAAGTGGCATTGACGGGAAAACCTCTTCGTCACTCCAATAAACAAAAACAAGTGTGATCAAAATCGTTAGATTTTCGTGGTAAAGGCCCTGGTCAGGGCATTTATTTTTGTTTATCACGAATATTTGTTCCAACGTTACGGATGTTTTCTATGTATTTATATGTATCTATCTATTATATATTTCGTCGTCTAGTACCCACAACACTAGCCTTATTGGGCTTACTGTGGGACTAGGTCGATTTGTGTAAGACTGTCCCAGAATATTTATTTATTATTTCATAAGTGACCCGCCCATCTTAATCGCTGAGACTTGCAGAACCTCACGATGTTTTCATGCATGATGAATGTATATTAGGCTCGTGATTGCATTAACTTTCTAAGGACCTTAACCCTTAAATGCATGATGATGCATTTATGACACAGAAACGAGACAAGTGACAATCAAGTTCTCTTGGAACGTAGACTTTGTCATATTGTAAGTTCTTAATTTGAAATGAATTTGGTTGTCACTTAGGATGCTTTAGGATCAATACTGTTAATTCATGCATTTAAGGGTTAATAATGTGGTATAGGCCCAGCCTTCACAATTCGACTCCCAGAATGTTACATCAAGCGACCTGTGTGGACGTGTCTTGGCAGGGTAAAAAACACGCGGGTGAAATGCATCTGCTGAGACACGAAGGTACACGTGTACACAGACTAAGCTGCTTCTCGTGGCAATGTCCTCGCGACGCCTCGCTCTTTCTGTGGATCCGCTTAATCAATATTTGACTTTTGACTCCTGCTTTCAGATTCCACGTATCGCTGACGAATATGCCTATAGTTGCGACGGAAGAAGCAGGATTCTATTTAGGACACCGATTGGTATGTACTTAATTTAGATATTTGTGAATCAACTATTTATTGTTTTTCTGTCCCGTCCGCCAGGGGACAAATGCAACAGAGGTTGTTAGAAGAAACTTTGTAGTATGTTCTACTGAGATGCTAGATGGAATATCATCTTTTGCGAATTGTAATGCCATAAAACCAAAAATGTTCCAAATTTAATGGTTCTATCTGCATGCCACAGATCTGTATATTTCCTATTAAATTACTTGTATAATGTTACTCACGTTAATGAAGTTGAAGATAGTTCGACATTAACAGAAGGCTTAGTATAAAAATTGTACGACATTAACTTCTCGACCGCGTTAGCGTATCGAGGGGTCAAAATATGAAAGTTGCCGGATGATTTAAATAAACGGCAAACATAATTTGAACTCTCGATACGCTAACGCGATCGAGAAGTAAGTGTCGTACAACTTTTATACTAGGCCTTCAGTTTGTGACCCTATTTACTTAAAAAAATGTTGCCAGGAAAATAATACTGGATGCTACACTATTAGGAACAGAGAAGGCTCTAGAATAGATCCTTGCGGTACTCCTGTTAACATCCCTATGCATCGCAGATGAAGTGACCTATTTATCCACCTCTTGATGTTTCTCTATTAAATATGATTTAATATTATCTAATGCAGGCCCTCTAATCCCATAAAACATTAAGTTTTTAGTTTGCGTACTGTAATATACGCAATCAAAAGCTTTGGATAGGTCGCAGAACAATTTGATAGCGACATGCATTTTCTCCCAAGTTAAAATATATTAAGCTAGTAAAGTCAACTCCAGATGTGTCGAAACGGCCGAAGTGTTCACGAATACCTGAGCAAGTCTATCGTGTTTAGATATTTATGAGCACTTTCGCCATTTCAATTTATTTGACGGTGACTAAAACCACCATCAGCAGTAGCTAAATGAGGACTACCGCGAGTCGATTTTCCGCTAGGGGAGCTAGTGGAGCGACTGACAGTGCTGCACTGATTGTTCGGTCCTGTATTAGGTTTAAGTATTAGGTTTAAGTAATGGTTTCTGACGGAAGACCAGCGCTGCGTTTTTCGCAGCATTATGCTGAGTCAGCGCCTGGTTCGTACCACAACACATTGTCTACAAGCATATTTTCTTGTTATGAATTGTGAATGTCAAACTGTTTATGCTTACATTATAGTTGTATACTTTTTGTGATGATGTTATTGTTTGTGGATGAATAAAGATTTTTATCTATCTTATCTATCTATCTATCTAGTGAAACGTGGGTCCTACGGGAACATTTCAAACGTCACTTTGACAGTTCTCTCATACTAACACAGCACAGGACCCACGCATGAGTGGCACCGCCTGGTGAGCGACAATACGGTAGCTCCCATTGTAACGTGCCAGCATCAGTAATAATTTTTATGATTGTATGTTTTTTTTTTCAGTTGCAAGACGAATTCGCCCAGTCCCCCCCGATGCCCCCCCACATGATGTCGCTGGCGGTGTGCCGGCTGCAGCGGCGCGCGCAGCCCCCGCTGCCGACGGCGGCCCCGGAGCCCACGCCCTCCACCGACCTGCCCACCACTAGTACCGAGACTCCTGACGAGGAGGACTATGTGCTGCCGCCGCCGGAGATCAGCCTTTATAGCGACCAGCAGGTCATTCTGGATGAGGCCGGGTGAGTTATCTCTTTCTATATATCTCTCTCTCTGCCTGGCTGGGTAAGTTATTATTTATTTATTTATTTTAAACTTTATTGCACATTAAAAGAAGTAGAAAAGGCGGACTTAATGCCTTAAGGCATTCTCTACCAGTCGACCATAGGGCCAAACAGAGATTTTCAAAAGAGGGTTATCTCTTTCTATCTCTCTAACTAAAAGTAAATATAAAAGACTAAGATTTTCTTCTTGGACTTCTTTACTCAGTGTTGCTTTCTCATTCTCACCTTTCTCTCTCTCTCCATGATCTCTCTTTCTATCATTCTCGCTCTCTCTCTCTTTCTTTTTTTACCACTATTCTCTCTCATTATCGCCCTCTTTTCTTCGCTTTCTACCACTATTCTCCCTCTTTCTCTCGTTCTCTGTTGCTATATCTCTTTCTCTCTTGCTAACCTATCCCACTCTCCCTATCCTTTTCTGTCTCTATCACTGGCTTTCATTCTTTCTCCCTCCCCCTCTTTCTATATCATACTCTTAACATAGTGACGTGACTACTCTGGAAAATTAACCAAAAAATAACCTGGGAAAATTATTTCACAGTCCGCTGCTAGACTGGGTGCAGAAAACCATCCAGCAGTTCTCCTACGAGCTGAACACATCGTACCCCCTCCCCAAACTGGACGTAGTGGTTGTGGAGGGGGGAGGATCGTACTCCGAGGGTTGGGGGCTCATCACGCTGTCTCCGAGCACCCTGACTGATACGAAGACTATTGCGCGGTTGCTGGCACAACAGGTAGGTTTATGTCAAAGCTAGCGGTAGATGTCGGTAGCAGACGTTTCTGGGCCATTTTTTGAAAACCCCCCTTTTTTGAAATTTTGCATGCGATTTCTACTCAGAATTGCGAGCACTTTCGGTCCTAATCTAATTGGAGAAAAAATTACGCCGGTCTCGGGCAGTGATGCCCGAGCCGCGAAGGTGACAACACCACTCTGTCTGTCCGACGATGACTGCCCGATGCATTCGAAACATGTCACGCCTATTGTGATAAAATACGTGAGTTTTAACCGTTGTAATTTAATATCAGAATGACTCACTCACGAAACTTTAAATCATATGGAGAAAAATTGTTAGAAAAAGCAGTTTTATGCAAAAGTTGAAAACTGTAACGTGCAAGCTATATTGAATGTTAAAAGTATTGAATTGAGACATCGTATTGTTTGTTCAGTGGTTCGGTGGGCTGGTGTCGCCTCGTTGGTGGACCGCGCAGTGGCTTATGGAGGCTCTCACATCCGTGCTGGGACAGAAGGCACCGCCGTTTGAGGGCGGCGCTGAACGGCAGCAAGACAGTCTGCTGTTGGACCATGTGCTCCCTGCATTAAGGTCAGTACAAAGTTAACGCAGCCATGAGCTAGATGGTGCATTCCAACGTCGCTTACGTGACGCGATCTCACGCGATTGCGACAAAATTCAATTTGTGTGTTAGTCGTTAAACGTTGCTCAATATGACCTTTATATTGCCTTATACCACAGATTACATAATAGTTGTTAAGAACAGATATTTATATCATAGAAGTGGCAATGGGCCGGCCACATAGCGCGAAGACCGGATGGCCTATGGGGCAAAAAAGTCCTTGAATGGAGACCACGTACTAGCAAGCGCAGTGTGGGACGGCCACCTACGAGATTGACCGACGACCTGGTGAAGATCGCTGGGTCTCGTTGGACGCAGGTGGCTGTAGACCGGTCGCGCTGAATTCGATTGTAACATGTATAGTCAACCAATTGGAACCACGGCCACTGTAGGACTATGTCATAGTGACGCTATAAATCAGATTTTAAGAAATCTCTTACTGCTTGTCATTTTGACATGGTTCTAGAGTGGCCTAGGGTTCCAATTGGTTGACTGTACAGGCTGAAATGATGATGATGGGTAGAACTATACCTCTAATAAATGTATAAACTAATAAGTCGTCTGTTTTTTCAAATAGTTCTGCGAAGTGAAATTGTATTGTATGATTGCAGGTTGGACTCGAGCACATCGGTGCGCGCGGTCGCTTCTCCAAGACTCGAGCGCGCTGATATCGAATCTGCGGCCGACGAGCTGTCTCTCCACAAGGTTTGTGTCTTTCAAGTCTTGACTTGTGATCACCAACATAAGTCGCGTCAGCTTATATGATTATTGGCACTTATTCCTAAAACTGCACGCCGAGAGATGGACGATGGAGAAGGTGGTCATGATGTGGAAAGAGCCAGACGGTAAGAGAAGACACGGTAGACCGAACACCAGGTGGTCCGATGAACTCTGACGAAGACGAAGTAGAGATGGCTAGAGCTGGAGGAGGCGTAAGGGGTCTTAACCACCTACGTGTAATACGAAACGGTATTAGGTACTGTCTTTGTTACACTAATAAGGAAGGCAATACAAGAATCGGTAAGGCAATGGCTTGATCGAATCTCCCTAAAGTTCGTCGGTAGAGGAACTTTTCTGATATTATCTGTGAAATTTATGTTTTTTCTACTCAAAATCAAGATTCTTCCATCCCATTAGGAGAAAAAATGTGTTCCTAAATGTTTTTCCTATTGTAAACCATTTTCTAGGTATTTTGAATGGGGTTCCAAAAGAGGAAAGTAACAAAAATGAATGGAAAATTGTGGTCACTTTTTCTCTCCTATTTGGGATGGACAGAGCTTTGGATTTAGAGTGAGAGAGAGAGAGAAAATAACATGAATTTCACAAAAAATAACACAACAACGAAATGGACGATAAAAAAAACGCTCAGAGATGGTGTTTTGGGCCATTACCATGACGTCTGAACGCGATTCAGTTTAGGTTCTTAACTGTGTATGGAAGCGACTCAGTTTAGGTTCTGATTGGAGTATTCTCTTGCAGGGTGCGGCCATAGTGAGCATGGCCATAGAAGCAGCGGGCGAGGCGGCGGGGCGCGCGGCGCTGGCGAGGCTGCTGCGGGACCATCGCAGCGCCAGCGCTGATGCCAGGTAAAGTCTAACCGCCGAACCAACCCTGTAACAGTAGATTAGAGAGCACCATGTCTTTTTCTTACGCTGGTATTTTTCTTCTTCCTCGGTCCCTCACTGCTGAGGATCGTGACTAGGGTTGCCAACCGCAGTGCACAAATTAGCGGTACATTCGGGATCAACTGCGGGACTTGGCTATAAATAGCGGGACGGCTCTTCCGGCCAAAATATGTAAGGTGTATCGACTGTCAACAGAAAGGCATACAAACAATTACCGGGTCAACTTTATTTGCATTTATTGCATATTAGCATCGCGGTAAATTCAAATTCAACGCACGCGCTCTGAGTCAAGTTCATAAAACGTTCTTTTTTGTGCTTATAATCCAGTCTAGCCTGAAAACGGGACAATCGGCGTCCCGCGCGACTTCTTTGCGGGACGCGTCGTCAAGACCCGAGAAACGGGACGTCCCGCATATAGCGGAACGGTTAGCAACCCTAATCATGACCATCTGAAGGTCTAGTATAAAAGTTGTACGACATTAACTCCTCGACCGCGTTAGCGTATCGAGGGGTCAAGATATGAAAGTTGCCGGATGATTTAAATAAAAGGCAAACATAATTTGAACTCCCGATACGCTAACGCGGTCGAGGAGTTAATGTCGTACAATTTTTATACTAGGCCTTCTGTGCTCCGTCTTCATAGTGTGCGTCATATCATAAGCCATGTGGGTCAAGTGCTGTATGTTGCCACCAACTGTCCTCTTAACCGCAGCAGACCATCTCGTGGGTGCTCTTGCGCACGCTTGCCATCTACGCTAGTATTACCACCCCGAAAAAAGGGATGGATAGCTACCACACTAAATATGTGTTTGAAGTCTACTTCATTTTCTATTTGATATTTCGTTTCATGTCGTTAAGGTATTATTCTTTTCAGCTGTGTTCTAGAAAACACCGTGACAGAGTGGCCGAGTTTTTTTGTCCTACTGTTACTGCCATTCGGTGGTCACACTATTGGTACTTCCTCTTTCTATTGCCAACAACCATTAATTATGGTTAAGAAATTCTGGTGATCCGGATGTACTATCGCATTCAAATTGCATGGGCAGTTTATGAATTAATTCACAATGCCCATGCCCATGCACTTTTGGACCTGTTCAAAGGGGAAACTTATCCGTATAAGGGATGTAGGTGTTTAAATAACGGTTGATGTATTGCAGGGACCTTTGGCGAGCCCTGCAACGCCCTGGCGCTGGGGGGGCTCCACCGCACGCGTGGGACGGCTGGTGCGAGCGCGCCGGCTACCCGCTGCTGGCGGCCGTCAACACTGCGCACGGCGACGTCATGCTGCGGCAGGAACGGTAAATGTATTAATATACTTAGACCGGGTTACTCACGTCTATAAAGTCGAAAATAGCTCGACATGCAGTTGACAATAGAAGTGAAAGAGACGGTAGTATCTCGCCTATACCGGTGCCGCCTGCGCCTGCGCCGGCCGCGCCCCCCGCGCCGGTCTGCCGGCGTGCTCAGCGGGCTGTCGCGCGCAGTGTGCGCAGAGCACGAGCCGCAAGCGCGCGCTCACTCATGATTATGGGGCGCGACCGTCCCGAAACATTTCGAGCTATTTTCGACTTTATAGACGTGAGTAACCCGGTCTAAGTATATTAATATGTCTAATACTCATGGGAGTTTTCTATTTAAAACGGTAAATGTCTAAGATTATTTATTAGGTACATGGAGAACCAACAGCTAAACACATCATACTAAACACGTGAATGAACAACGAAGAGCCAGTTACAGGTCCTCACTGATAGTGACAATTTTATTCAGGTTTTTACGTGCTCGTATAAGAAAACTGTTCTGCCTGTAATTACGTGTCGCAATCGGGACCGAAAGAGGGGGAAATGTCTTTTAATTACTTGATCACATCGAATAGGTCGGACTCGTTTGGCTCGTCATATCCTGTTAGGAGAGGTTGCAAAAAAAAACCGGTGTTTTTTTTTAATACCACGCTGGCAAACAAGCATATGGCCCGCCTGATGGAAAGCGGTCACCGTAGCCTATAAACGCCTGCAACTCTAGGGGTCACATGCGCGTTGCCAACCCAAATCTTGTACACTCCTCTTTTGAAGACCCATACTGTAATCTTTCGGGAAAACTTCGGCAGGCTCATTTCACAGCCGGAGTGTCCGCGGGAGGAAATGGTGCGGCCAATGTTGCGCTTTAAGGAGTGCGTGCAACGAATGTTAGAAATTGACGGAATACCGACCCATGTAGCGTTCATGAGGATCAGTCAAAGCACGAGGAGGCTTGGTTCAACTGTTTGAAAGAAAAACGCACGAGGCGCCACGAGCAAGCCCGTCCACCACACACACAAATTGGCTAACCTGATCAGCCATCAGGCTTTCAACTCAATCACCAATTTTCTAGTAGTTCTACACTCTCGCCGAAGCACAGTGAAACACCAGCCTATCTTCCTATGTTTCATCGAGAGTATACATTTGTACAATCACTAGAAAAATGGTGGTTGTAGATTGTGTTAAAAGCGTTGGCTGATCAAATTAGCCAATTTCGTTGTCCCGTCTGGATGGGTCTTAAAAAGATACATAATTGTTTAACACGCTTTTATTAGCTTCACTTGTAACTATGTATGTAAGAAAATCTTGGAATCTTAATTTGACCCACTTCCCGGCCTCCGATTATGATGAAATTTTGCACACGCTCTGAGTTCTGATGACAATACATCACTAGCTAAGAAACGTCATTACAAATCCAATATGGCGGCCTCCCCAAGATGGCGGACAGGCAATTTTTTTGTAATTTTTAGTGCGTGCTAAAAGCGTGTCTTTTAGTTTTTTAAACTTATATTATTATTCCAGTTTCGTGATGTCTGCGGACCCTCCGGACCCCGAGCCGCCCATGATCAACTCGCTTCTGACCCTGGACCTGCGGGCGGATCTGGAGGAACTCTTCTATGAGCCAGGTACACTTGATGCAAACCATTAGGTACAGTATCAAGAGTGAGCACTCAACATCGTGATGTGACCAAGCAATGGCCAAATTTTACCGATGAAAGGTCACTCCATGTGACTTGTTCCTGTGACCGGTTGCGTTTTTACAATGTAAAACTACGCACGTCGGCATTTTCACATTATTTTCACGGAGATGTTTGTTGTCGGTCGGTTTCGTTGTCACTGACACAAGCATAATATTTTCTCTATGCATGTGTGCGTTCTTGTCGGGACAAGGTAACATGCGTAATATGGAATCAGAGTTTGTTCTTAGTGACACTACGTCTATTTATTTTCTGTCTATGACGCAAACACTTCAATAGCTTAGGAAGATTCAGACGGTTTCAGAGGAGCATCTATTACGGTGCCGTTTCTGCAGACCTAAGGTGCCATGCAGATAGCGTGATACTGGTACAGTCACGCCTATAAGGGCGTTTTCAGAAAAAAGTGCACCGTTTGAATGAAAATGGGCCCTCAATTTTCCATACAAAAAAAATATCAGTTTTATAATGGCCCATATAAAATGTATGAAAAAATGCGTTACGAAACTGACCAAAGAAAACGGGACACTCTTTTTCTTTTTTTAAATCAATAGTACTCGTGATTCTGGTTATGGAAAACCCACAAGTTCCCAAATAAAAAATAAAAGGACCCTATTTTTAAAAATGTCCATAAGTTTATATACACTTCGGAACTTATTACTGGGGAAGAACGTTCAAAATTGAATACAGGTGTATATATATTTATGACGCCGAGCGTACCACAGTTTATATAAACATCTATGTATCTCTCATAGAAAAAGCGAATAATACAAACAGTTTTGAACACTACACAACAAACAATTGAAGATCGAATCTCCCCCGCACAACGCTAGGCTTGCCTACGATTACAATTATTATCACAGAGTAATAGTACTGAAGTGCAGGACGTTCTCTCTCCTACATTTTTCGTTTAGCATCCCAGAGTCGCGGGTTCTATTCCCGCCCGAGGTCATGAATTTTGCCACTTTTCCTTTGGTAAAAAAAAGAATGTACATTTACGTAATTTCGAAAAGTTTTTCATGCCCTTTCAAAACTGTGGCAGTTTCCAAAAAAATCCTATATTCCTACATATTTCGCAATTTTCTAACCCGACACTTGGTAACCCGTTAGTATGAGATTAGTTTTAGACAACAGTCTGGGTCTTTAAAGAAAACTTCATGTTTGGTCATATGTCAAGCATGATCATGATTTTTCAGAAAACTTCACCGACACGATAGAAGACGAGAACGCCACGACCACCACACCAGCCCCCACCACCCGCCGCCCCCAAGTGAAGACCACGAAACCCCCTCCGGCCCCCAAATGGGTGATCCCCGTCACTTTCTCCGTGGGTCCCCTCGAGCCGGGGTGGAACGACACGAAAGTGGTCAGGAATATCAGTGATAGCGTGCTGCAGAACGGGACATGGTAAGTTTTTAAACTATCGCAACGAAGTGTCCATCATTGGTGTCGTCACCGTAGGCACCAATGATGGATGCTTCGTTCTTAATTCATTTAATTAAGTTTGACAAACCTCTGGTCCTCGCCAAGGAGAAGCGATACATTCCCAGGATGCTGCGCGAGGCTATTGAAATCAAGAAGGTTCCTAATTTCAATAGAGAGGATGGCTTCTCGGTACCACCAGCTTGGGATCCTGTATTACATCTCATCTAGGAACGACACGCAGGTGGTCAGAAATATCAGTGATAGCGTACTTCAGAACGGGACATGGTAACTTTGCAAACTATCGTAATGATGTTCAACATTGGCGCTGTCACCATAGGCACCAATAATGGACACTTTGTTCTTAGATTATAGACCATACGGTTATCAATTGATAGACGCAAAATAAATGTATGACCCTTATTTACTTATAACAAGAGTGATTGCATGTACAGTCGGTGCCCTCATATATGTATCCACCCCACATACCTATGCAACCGCGTAGCGCACGTGGAAGGTAGTTAATAAGGGCACCGACATTACAGTACTGGTCCCTTGTCCATTACTGGAGCTGCCACCCTATTAAACATAATAACTAAGATAAATATCCTTTTAAAATAAAAATGGTGATAGAACCGGTATACGAGTATGTTACTAATAATGGGGCATGATACATGATAAGTTTGCTAAGATTTTAAGCCAAATCCCTTTTTTTAAGAGGGTGCAGAGCGGCCAGTGCCCTGCGCCCAGTGGCGCCAGTGGATGCCCTGCGCCCTCTTAATTTTTTGATTGACCTATGCTTGTGTGTTTTGGTGACAGGTACGACGTTGGGAACGATACGAAGACAGTCCACGGCTCGCGTTGGGCCGAGAACGTCACGCATCTAATATGGATGAACGACACTGAAAGTAAGTGCACCCTGTAGGCTGTAGTCCAGCATCGCTTACCACAATTAGTACCGTACCTCAGTAGGTTCCGTACCTCAAAAGGGAACACGGAAACCTTATAGGATCACTTTGTTGTCCGTCCGTCTGTCTCTCTGTCAAGATCATTTATCTCGGGGACGCGTAGAGATAGCAAGTTGAAATTAATATCACATACACAGGTCTGCGATCCCTTGAAACTGTGGAAAAACCAAACCTCTACGTCATGGCAATAAAAAAATACGGCCGTTTATGTCGCATTTCCCATACATTTGCAATGGGAATCAAAGGACCTACCTTTCCGTTGACCTAGAATCACGAAATTTGGCAAAAAGCAAGAGCTTGTAGCACAAGTACAGTACAGGAACATATCCGAAACTAACTTAACTTGTTTTTTTTTTCAGTGTTAGTACCAGACCTGGGCAAGCACAAGTGGGTGAGGTATAACGTGGGAGCGAGAGGGCTGTACCGAGTGGCGCCGCAAAACCCATCGGCTGGAGAGGTGAGACTTATATTTCATTGCTGAGGAACTATAATCTGACAAGCAATCGAACGCAGTAACAGTAGGTTAGAGAGCATCATAACTGTCTTTTTATCTCCCCAAAAAAGGATGGATATAGTTTTTTTGTCTTACTGGTGCTGCGATCGTTGGCTTGTCAGTTATACTAACAACATCGACGAAATGGTCCTTTAAAAAAAAAAGCACAAATCAGCTTTTATAATAGACAACTCATATTACTGTTCCTTTTTTTAGAATTTATCTGCTAGTAAAGTGCGTTTTTTAATGGAGCCATTTCGCGCGGAAAATAGTAGTTTAGAATCGGCTTTCATTGTAAGTAATTTTCCGCTCGACAGCGCCCCGCGCCGCACGCTGCGATAATAATCACTGCTTATTTGTTTGTTTAGTAATTTATTTTCTCACAAATGTGATGAAAAACATTGTATGTATCACAGGCGGTACAGTGTAGTGTTTGTTGCAGACGGCAGACGCGGCTGCTCTGCGCGCGTCGGCGCTGTACCTGGGCGGCGCGCCGGCCGAGCGCGCGCTGCTGCTGGACGACGCCTTCGTGCTGAGCCGCGCGCGCCGCCTGCCCGCCGAGCGCGCCGTGGCCGCCGCAGGTACTAAACACCACCACTCTTACCGTTGTAACAACGTCGTAGAGAACACCGTGACGCTCATACATATAATGTTATCAGTTTCACGGCAATTTCATTGTCCATTGCGATCAGAGGTAACACACCCGTCTCCATCAAACGCATAGCTCACACTTAGCTTCGAGCATGGCGTAAAGACCGACAGAATATGGGTCACGGCAAAGAATTTGCCTCGTGTCGCGGCAGGCCACGACACCTATACACTTGCGCGGCTTCGAGGCGAGGCCGCCTCTATTGGATACCCAGCTTCGGGTTATCAACAATTGACAATCGATCTCAATTTGTTGCAAAGAGTTCCATAGGATTGCGTATACTTACTATTGCAGACTCCAAACTTCAAGCCAGGAAAACGCTAGAAAAAATAATTAAGTAGGTGATTATTGGGAGTTTCAAATCAAAGATTCTGAAAACTCCCATTATTTCAAATCTTTATTTGAAACTCGCAATAATCACCTACTGAATTATATTATTCATTTTCTACACTATTTGACATTATAATGTTCCAATGTTTACATGTAATTATTCATGAATACCTGTCTAGTCTAAAATGTTTTAGATAAAATCGCCGTCAATCCAACTTGCAAATAATGTAAACAAATCGCCATATTGATCTTAATAACCTCACTTTTAAGTCGTATAAGAAACCTCCAAGATTAAGTTATTTATCTTGTTTTGTGTTAATACGACAGTTTCAGTTAATAATCGTTTCAGTGATGTTTGAAAATGCAAGGAGAAACAGTGACAAAACTTGTGATGCCTTTTGTTTACTTCGTTAGTAAGGTCCATTGACGGCGATTTTAGACAATTGTTTGTCCCTATTCGACATAGATATAAGCCATATTTCATACATAAATAAGAATTATCCCGACGGAATTCTACATTCAACATATTGTAGATTTTTTAAATTTAATGTCACTAAGTGTTCATATTATTTTCCATGTCTCTGGAAGGTGTAACAGGTAAAAGGCACATCACAATCAACACTGTGTTCAAAAATGTGTCTTGTGCCGCAAGCAATAAGCACCAAATTCGTTCACTTGTGGCTTCTCACTGTTACCCTTTGCGCACTTTTAGACACTTCGATTGGCAACCATATACGTTTGGGCATTGCCGGATCTGCCGATAGCTGTGTGGGAATTTTGTCTGTCGGATGACCGGCCGATATACCCACTGTGGTCACTGTGGATGACGGATTGCCCGGCCGGGATCCGCCAATTAGGTCTAATATGTGCACAGACCACCTCAAGTAGGTACTAGACGGAGCATACATGACAACTTGCGGTCACCACCGATATCCCGTCCCGGACTAATTTAGTATCGCAGCGCAGCTTATTTCAATTGGAATTGGATTTCAAATTTCCAGATTAGGTTTTTTTAGAATATGTTTATATGTATTTTGTGTCTGTTTTTGTATTTTACTTTTATAATCAAGTATAAAGACCTAACTTATAAAGGAAACAAAGAGAATAAAAATAAAATGATTTATTCGATCAACAGTGGTTAACAGTTTATATTAGTTATTGGCACCTCTTCTTAAGTGAAATATTACTTGTGTCAAGAGGTACCGCTCTTTCCGTACGGTTAGAGTTTTACATGAGATGAATAGTAACTTTTTTTTTGCAATAAATGGATTATTAATCAACTATTTCTTGTCACTGGCTGCCATGGTTACGGTCTCATTATGAAATCACGGTTTTATCGCATTAAAATTCATAAAACATGAAAATTTTTGGTTAAGTATGTACATAGTTTTATTCCTTTTCCACGATGGGCCATCTACCAAGCATGTCAGTAGAACGTATTACAACGTTTCTTCTAACATTGTAATACGTTTCTTCTAACAATAGTTAATTCACCCAAATACATCGTTATTCTTTAAAAAACTAGTTCAAAACATGAATTAAGTATTGTCAGTTCCTTTAGTATTATACTATTTTCCACAGCCCGACTCAATAAAGAGGCGCACTGGGCCCCATGGCGCGTGGTGCTCACCCACCTCTCCTGGTGGAAGGAGCTGCTCCGTCTCACCTCATCAGGCCCCCCACTCGCCAAACTCCTGGTCACCCTGCACCCGGACAAGGTGCCGATCTACACCAGCCAGGAGATGGAGACACTGGACGAGGATCAATTGTAAGTTTGTAACACTTGATACCAGAGGGAAGAGCGGGCGACTTTCAATCCGAAGGTCCCGGGTTCAAACCCTGGCTAGTATCAAGTCAATATTCAACGTGGGAATGTAGCCAGTCTTATGGGCACCATACTCGTACCGCATATAAGTCTGCTTATTTTTTTATAAAAATATAAATGTATTTAGGTTAACATAATTATTAAACGGGTCTAACGCGAATTCACTTATTTACCTTATATTTAACATGTTAAACACAACAACCATAACCGCGAATTCACTTATTTACCTTATTTAACATATGTGTGTTGTTGTTGTGTTAATTAACATATGTTTTGTGGGTAGTTTCAAATTGTATGTTTACCCCAAATTTCTACATAGACTTTTCGTTGGGTAGTTACACAAATCTCTGTTTTGACATTTTGCTGGGACATCAGTTAGCCGCGACCATGACCAGTGAAACCTGTGTCGAAACGTCGGTAAATAAGGTAAATAAGTGAATTCGCGTTAGACCCGTTTAATAATTATGTTTAAATATGTGTTCAAATCGCAAAAGTTTTAAATGTTAAATATAAATGTGATTGTATGACAGATGGTTGAGCGGTGCGCTACTGACAGCGGGCGTGGAGTGGGAGAACCAGAGGGTGACCGAGCAGGCGGTACGCCTGTTCGATTCCTGGCGCAGCACCAACAAGACCATCCCCGAGATATACCAGGAGGTGAGAACCAGTTACAAATGTAATAAGAACACAGGGCGTTTTTTTAGAGCATTTTTTTTTAAATTTTTTATGTAATTTTTACTCACAACTGCGAGCTTTTTCGATCCTAGTAGGAGAAAAAGTATTTCGTGTCCAATAAGTATTTCGATGCCAATATGTAAAATTGCAAACAACACTTTTATTTTAACCTTTTCCACGCCGGCTTAAATGGAAAGGATGAACCATTTTTTCCTTATATTACTCACCTATGCCGCACAGTCTATTGTTTAGTCGCTAAAACATCCAGACCCTGTTAATGCGAAATATTGTTCACAGGCGGCCTTCACAGCGGGCGTTCGTAGATACGGACTGGACGGCTGGCACGCCTGCTGGAAGGCTTTAACGGCGTCCTATGCAGCCCCACGTCCTTTATATAGCCACCGCGCGCTGCTCGCGGCATTGGCTTCGCCGAAGGACGACTGGTTGTTCTACAGGTAGGACATACGATCATTTAGGTAGTTAGGTTTACTGGAAGGTACTAAAAGGGTCTAATAGAGTCCTTAGCAACCCCGCGTCCTTAATATAGCCACCGCGCAATGCTCGCGGCACCAGCTTCCCCGAAGGACGATTGCGCTGTTCTACAGAGAAGACATATGATCATTTAGGTTGTTAGACCTGGGAGGTATTAATAGGGCCCTAGACAACTCCACGTCCTTTATATAGCCATCGCGCGCCTGTAGAGGCAAATTTTTAGGAGCGTAAATAAAATTGAGAAAAAAAATATTGCTAAACACGATTTTAACCTTGTAATTGCAGATTCGCGTTTACCGCGCTGTCTCCTGAGGCACAGCGTGGGCGAGAGTGGAAGCAATGGATCACCGCGCTCTGTGCGGCTGCATGCAGGTAATGTATCCAAAGCATACACACATGTATAAACAGAACTCACGCCTTCCTTCTAGCATTTTCAAGGCTCAGGAAGCTTAGCGTCCTCATTAGCAACTTATCCCATCTCAAGAACTGGCATGCTAGTTCAAGCAACTATCATCTGACTTTCCAACGCAGAGAGTGAACTACGCTTTATTAGGATTAGTGCGGCTTCCTTACGATGTATTCCTTCACCGTAAAGCGATTGTCAAATGATATTTCGGTCATGGGTCCCCCAGGACGCCTCCACTTGTTTTACCACAAGTGGCAACTGGAGGGTTCTCTCCAAGCCCAAATAAATACAAAAAAAAAGAAACAAGATGAGATTTGTTTGGTAGCACGAATCGCTTTCTGTTTACTTTCCCTCGGGAAATATATTCGGAGACTTTTCCATTAATGCGACCCGTGGTTAATTCGTGCTTGGCATCAGCACCGTATGTGTTACTTTTTTTGAGATCAGTAGGGTTAGCATGGTTGCCATTTTATCGTTTATCACGCTATGCGTCACTTTCGCACATACATACTTGTTAGAACGTGACAGAAACGTCGGTAAACGATAAAAACCCGACCATCATAGACTAGCTGTTGTCAACTTTTATCAAATATATAATTTCCTTCTAATCACCACATTTTCGTTGTTTTGGAACATACACCCTACGATCCGCTACTTACAGTTGTTCTTTTTTATAGGTATCCTAAATAACACTGGTTGATGTTTGTGTCACTAGATGGCGCGGTGCGTCGAGCACGTGGCGGGTGCTGCGCGCGGCGCCCGCGCCGCCGCCGCCTGCGCTCCTGGCTGCCGCGAGGTGTCTACACCAACCACACGACTACTACCGGGTATGTAGAATTACCTTTAAGTACCTACCTTACATAGGCTACAACTGATTCCAAGTGGCGAGAGAAAGAAAATCGCGCTGATTTCAACTTTTTAACCTTTTGTAGTACTTACTGTTTTAAATGTCAAGGTTACTGTTAAAATGATAATTATAATTTAATCGAATTTAAACTATCATAATCAAACATTTTAATAATTATCGTAGTAAACATATTTCGGACATCTTAGGATGCCATTATCAAGCGTCAAGGACCGTGCACGATTACGCGCTGCGCGGCTGCTCGCGGCAAGACGGAACTCATGCAGTCCGCCCCTTTCTTCCCACACGGTCTTCGACGCTTGATACTGGCATCCTTATATATCCGAAACATATCGCGCGTAGTGACTCAATATACGTGACTATTATCCGTGATTTTATTATAATTATATTCTCAGTTTAAAGAGTTATTCGGCGAGCTTCGAGGCGGTCCAGCAGCGCTAGACACAATAGCGCTCAATGCCGCGTGGGTTCCGCGCGCCGATGCCGATCTGCAACGCTACTTCAACGCTGTCAAACCGTAGGGAAAACGGACGAGAAGACTCAACGACGACGGTATTACCGAATAAATAACAACTACAGCCGTAGATTAACGTTACAATTTATAAATACGGTTATTATCTCTGTAAAAGTCAATCTACATATTCGTACCTACAAATATGTTACTGTCAAACTTGACGGTGCTTCAGTTACGTCGTTAAACCGTAAACAAAACACAGCAGGTTACATGAATGAACTCAATATCGAAGCTGTTAGATTTAAATTACAACTCTAGAGCTATATTTAATAATATTATAACACCCAAATAGATAACAACACGATCTTCCTACCTACAAATGTATATGTTACCGTCAAGTGACAGTACTACTTTTACGTCATCAAACTGCAGGCTAAATTATAAATAAATCTCAAAAAAAAATTTACTCCCGAAGCCGTTCCTAATAGGAATTTTTAAGAAATTTCCATGATTTTTAAATACAGAAAGCTTCGTTATTTAACCTGATAGCACAACAGTACCTAATATCGACGATAAATCATATATATACCTACTTAATATTATTTATTATAGGGCCTTACTATTCCGTTCCATTTTTCGAAATCCCTCCCTATTTTGCTCAGTAATTTATTTGATATTTTTGTAGGTATTTAATTATTTATTAGTAAATTAAAATTGTAACCTGTAGTGTAGACTATTGTTCTAGTGAAAACTTAACTTTTAATTTTAATTCCTAATTTGAAAACCCATATACAATATAAAATAATATTCAAATGATAAGCTGCTACCATCAGATACATTTGAGTGACTAAGGTGCTCAAATATATGTAAACACGCCTTTACAGTAGACAAGTTAAATCGTTTAGATACATTTGACCATCTTAGTCACTCTGATACCTGATGTTCATATATACAAGACCTTTTGTACTCAACATAAATGCTACCTATATGGAGAAAAGGATGTCCAAAAATAATAAAATCATGTGACTTGCCCGTTTGGCCAAAGAGATTACAATACCTATTTATTATCTGTCATCATATGAAATTATGTCATGCCCAACAACTGAGTCACCTGGTTCTGTTTTTTTTTTACATTCTTTCGATTTATCAAAAGTACAAGGTATATGTATTACCTTGTTTCATTTAAAAAAAATTCACCCTATCTCCCTATAACCAAACAGTTAGAAAGAAGCTATCTAGTCCACGCATCCCATATCTTATCCATATTAAGCTAGTCATAACCTCGCATGGTTACATTTAATGTAATCCCACTGTAACGCACGGATCACAGCACCGCCACACATAATAAACTAGCCATTTAACCTCGTAAGAGCCAATGTCCTATTTTTAGTATTTAAAATCCAAATAAGCTGTGAAAGTGGTATATAAACGTCATAATTGCAAAGAAGTTAGTCGTTTAAAAAACACTTGCACAGTATCTAATATCAAAATCGATGCAAACTTAGCTTGGGTTAGCCCTACAAGATTTCAGACTTAAACCAGGCCTTATTTTTCAAAACATCAAAATATTTTCTGCCAAAATATTTTCTACTCTGCACTTACTAAAAGTTTGTAGGTGGTGCAGCCTTCGTTATAAATACTGAAAATTAAACAAACAATTACCTACTCATTTTAATTTTCAGGACATAAATTCCTTGATTTTTTCAGGATTTGTCCTAAAAATATATTGAGCCTTACGAGGTAACAGCGATTAAAACTAAACATATTTTGATATATTTTTGTGGCCACGCGAGCAACACAACTAAACTAAAATATGCGTCAGGGCCATTGATACGACTAATCGACTATTCTGACTCCTTGTACTCAATGTTGTGGAACAGGGCCCTGGCGTATATTCTAGTACATATCTACCGCCAAAATTATACTTGTAAGTTTTAGTTTTGTACGTTTCGATGCTATTCGCTATATGATTACTCGATTTTGAACTATGTAAAGCCCAACGTCCTATTTATAGGACGACAGGATTTAGGCTTAGCAACCCACAAGGTAAAATTTTGTCGTATTTTACAAAATCTAGATATGATGTTCTATTTTTAGGTCACTGGGTAGAATTCACTTGTCCTAAAATAGATAAGGCCTTAAAAAGTAGCATTCTAATAAGTGTACTCAAGTGAAATTTACAAGTGTAAATGTGACGTTATTAGACTTTAAAATGGATTTTAGTACAACCGACCGACAATGGTACCTTTAGTCTGAGAACGTCACAAATTTGGCATATAATATAAGACACGTAAGTTCCAGTCATTTACCTGAATACGAAAAATATATAGTAATAGTACTAAGCTCGCTCCAGTATTATATATAGAGATTGTAATCAAATGTTAATTAAAAATACTCACAGTTAACTATGCACAGAACTGTTTATTATAAAAAAATATGTTTTTATTCAGACATATTAATCATAATACCAGTTACGAATTATTTTTACTTTTTTTTTCTGTTTTACTTATTATACTATAAGGCCTAGTTTACCCTCGGGTTTGGAAGGTCAGATGGCAGTCGCTTTGGTGAAACTAGCGCCTTCGCCAAATTTCGGGGTTAGTTGCCAAAGCTGACCCCAGGCTCTGAGCAGTGGCATACGCCTTGAAATCGTGAGGAAAAAATCTCTCTTAACTATTATTACTTTTTTGTTTAAAAAATAATTAATTATTTAAAAGTATTGTTAGTAATTCGTGACGTACTGAATAATATATCTGAATACAAACTAAATACTTAATATTAAAACTCGAGTAGATTAGAATTTATTTCAATACTTGGCCGGATTGGATTTTTAGAGAATATTTTTACATTTAAAAAAAAATCTTAGGTCGACGTTAGTCTTTTCTAAAATTTACAAAATAAATTCTAGTCAACTTTTATACGATCAGCCTCTAGCCTTATCGATAAGAATCTGCCCCTTTATATTTAAGGTTATTAGGACTAAAACAATGCTTCTTTTCTACAATAAAATCACAATTGTAAACTACAAATCAAATCGTACCAATAGGAAATATTCACTCATTGTTTTTATACTGGCTGATAGTTTTCATCATTATAATACTGTAAATTACTGTAAAATAATTGTCAGCGCAGTCTTGTTTCAAAAACTTCAAACCAATTAAGGCAAACGCCCGCCATTTTGACAAGCTTGGCCGTGACGTCATAGTCTATGCCGGCTGTACACCAAACATTCGAAAAGTCGAGACGTGAGGCAGATCTCTCTGTTCATTCGCGTTCCGGCCTTAAACTATGACATCGCGCTCGACCAATGACATTGACATTGCGTTTTGACCGTTTTGAATTTCAGTAATTTTTGTGCGATTTCAATTGTTATTTCGGCCATTTTTCTCAAAGTTGCCCCCCGCCCCCCGCTCTTTTTGATTTGGAAATGTTTATATGATTTGCACTCAGAATCGCGAGCTCTTTTGATCCTAATAGTAGAAAAAAAGTGTCTAAAGGTTTTTTTCGATTCATATTCTGATCTGGCACACTTGGCAATGGCATTGTATGAAAACATTGTAAAAAACATACTTCACGTAAAATTTGGCTGGAAGACTTAACGTGGTCCAACTATATTAAGTCAAAGAGTAAAATCGTTGTTAATGGAACTTCCTAACAATGTAAACAAACCGCCATATTGATCGTAATAACCTAACTTTTAATTTTTTAATTAAATCTCCAAGATTAACTTTTTTATCTTATGCTTTGTATGTTACGATAATACGACCGTTTCAGTAGTGAATGGTTTCAGTGGTGTTTGATGAAGTAGTGTGAAATTACAAGGAGAAACAGTGACAAAGCATGTGACGCCTTTTGTTTACATTGTTAGGAAGTTTCATTGAGGGCGATCTTAAGGTAGAAGCGATGTTTTAGACTATTTAAGATACCATTGCCATTCTTTGAGTATATTTATGTTGGCTCACTAATTATTATCTTAATATGTAAAATAGCTACTTAGAGCATGAAAACTCTAAAAGTAATTATTGTATAGTTTTGTAATTCATATCAGAATCAAGTATAACCATTTGTGTATGAATAATCTTGATGCTTGTAAATGGCGAAATTGTTATAAAGACGGTACCTAATGAAAGTACGTAATCATGAAAGAAAGTTTTATGGTGTGGAGGGTTACAGATTTTGCGGTATTGTTAAAAAAATCATGTTTTAGAGTGCGTCTATGCTAAATTTCCTAGATTTTGATAGCACAGAATGTGAAAGTGTTAAGTAAACATCATAGTTTCGTAGAAGTTTGAGGTTTAAAATAACACATTAAGTTTGACGGTTCATTAGAGATAACGTGGTTTAATTCTTTTATCGAAACATTTCAAAAAGTCTCATTTATCATCAATTTGGCGGTTATTTCGGTCCTAATATTCTTTTTTATCGTTACCGCGTTCTGTTACCTTTTTTTTGCAAAGGAACGTCAAATGTCAAAAGTATGGAATCACGGGAGACGACACAAGACGTGCTAAGGTTACTGGTGCGAAAGAAAAAACCTTTATATATGCACACTATTGGGAAAGTATATATATGTTACATAATGTCCATCATGACCTTTTATATTGCAAAAATACGAATTACCATTATACAAATTTAAGCATATTTTATAAAAGTTTAAGCGCATTTCAAACTTGCTTGTGGACTGTGGTATAAATTTGTAGAATTGTAACTTGTAGCTTTATGAAAAACGACAGAGTATTCGTAGTGTATTTAAATATTGATTGCGATTACTGACATTCTTATCTTGTCTTGTCATTATCATCTATTAATTAATAAGTAATAACACATGCTTTGTTTGTGTATAAAAGCGTGCTAGATAGAAGAGATTGTCGAGCGTAAGGTAGTTCAACTCAACGTTGAGAATGCTAACGTTAGATAAATGTTTGTTTCATTCGACAACAGTGTTGTAGTACGCGCACTGTGTGAAACTGTGTCTTTATGGCAAAATATCTAAGTGTTGTGTGACTAGATCAATGAGATAAGTTCTTGGTACCAAAAAATTCATGTCCATCATCGGTAAAAACAAAGTAAATTTAAATAATGAACACTTCACATAGTTCTAATTCTAACACCTTTGATAAACATTTAAAGACTGTCAATTCACTTCGTGTATTGGTATTATATGTGGCTACGTTACTTTAGTTTCCTTTATCAAGAAAAGAGATGAAAACTTTTAGTAGCACAACGAAGAGATGAAACATGTGGTACGTTTGAGCAAATTATCGTCGAAGTGAAATCGCAGAAATAAAACTATTTAATTAAGAAAAATAAAACTCATTCTGAAACACTTTTACAGTATTTTTAAGAAGTTAACTCAATAACACAATTATGCTTTCTAAAGTACTATAAGAAAATCTTTAGGAGAATTAACAGATTGTATAAAAAACGGTGAAATAGGTACCGAGAACTTGTTTCTAAAGCACCTAATTAAAAGGACTGGACACAAAAGTCATTAGTAATCTTGTGACCAAAGAAACTCTATATTTTTGTAGTGAACGATTTTTTACATGAAATTTTTGTAATGGTACATTTTGGATCCGACCAGGCAGCATCTAATTATCTGGTTACTTTGGTATAAGGGAAATAATCGCTTTTATACTTTACCGTTGAATCAGGGCTCCTATCCTAAATATATGGTAAAAGTTGCAACCATTGAGATATTTAAAAAAAAAAACACACAAAGCAGAACAAAAATGTCAAAAAATGTGGGTCTAAATGACATTAGCGAACAAATTTACATTGAGGATGATACAAACGATAAATGTTTCGTAAGAAAAAGAACTTACTGACGTAAGCATTAAGTGTCTAATTCATACACAGAACTACCAACACTTAAAACTTTATAGGCTGTTGGCACTTAACGAAACGTCACGTTCCAAAACTTCCAAACAAGACTATATGGAAAACAGTCGCAACTGCGGCACTTTTATGACGTCATTATTTTCGACTGATTGGCTATCCAGTTCTTTTATTATATATAAATGGTTGCAACACTTTTCATCATTTGGGTTAAATAATCATTTAAAAAAAAGAATTCAGAAAACGACTATAACGTATAAAACACATAAAAAATAGAACAATTTCGAGTACTCTTAGAAAGCTTACATCTACTTGTAAAACCAGATAGAATGGTGCTGCTCATATAAATTAGAAATTATAAAAACAAGTATCAAAATTGGTTGTGTCCAACTATATTGCCGTCTGTAGTTTTTGTCTATTTGTAAAAAAAAATAAAAAATATGTAAAAATGGTATTCACTGTTTATGTAGCCGAGCCATTTATTTTTGAAAAATGCATGAATAAGTACTTAATTTTGATAAATCTTCAATACATTGATAAAGCTAAAAGTTTTTTTTTAAATTTCCATGCCAAAGACGTACCTCTTGGCACTGCCGGTCTAAAGACGATAATTCACAGACCACAGAGCAACATATACCTTAATAACCACTCATTTAATAATAAATAAATAAAGTCCAATTTCAGTCTTGACTTTTCGGTTAAGTCGCGTCTGAGTAAAAGAGTTTAGTATTTAACATGGCGTCGAAACGAATATGTTAACAACGAAAATAATTGTTAATATGGAATTCCGTAAAGTAACGTCTTATTCAATAAATTTCCGAATGGGTTAATAACGACAACAATTTTAAAGGACCCTGGGCCTAAAGTATGGAACATACCTACTATGTTTCTTTTTATACTACGACGGTGACAAACAAGCATACGGCCCGCCTGATGGTAAGCGGTCACCGTAGCCTATGGACGCCTGCAACACCAGGGGTGTTACATGCGCGTTGCCGACCCTTTAAAAAATAGGAGGATTCGCTGTGTTGACATCCAAACGGGCCAAAGGCTTTGCTCCGTGGGTCCTCAGCTGTCAACACAGCGAACCCTCTCATTCAAATGTCAAATTCAAATGTCAATTGGTTTCAGTCAAATGTCATGGGATTATGATATGTTGTAGACTTTCGTACCGTGGACAAAAGTCTCTATTAGTCTACTACAAGAAGTCTACAACATCTTAAAATTCCAGGACATTTAACTGAAACCACATTCTCCATACTAGGACCTTTGTAAGTAGTTTTATAAACTGTTTTACTTGAATTCAGGCATTTTTTGTGTTTTATAGTATTTTAAACATGGCTGATATTATTTGAAATAAAACTGCACTATGTTATTGCAAAATTAAGTACATATTCGTGCATATTTGGTAGCCAAGCGATTCTGTCCTCTATCTCCTGGCACTAAGGTGCGTTCTTATTTGAGTGTACATAGGAGGCTGTTCTGTCTACAGATATGTCATTTTGTAAAAGCTTTTGTAATAAACTTTCCTAATGTAAATATGTTTTTTTTGTACCCACGGCCCCGAAGCTAAATTGACATTAACACAACACAACACAAGTGAACTACTTACACCATTGACTTGTTTGGTGCCAAGCTACGCCACCGCGTTTCGAGGTGGTTCAGCCCCATAATGTACAATATAATACAATACAATACCATACAAATACTGATATTAAATTGCAACGGTTAACACCTACGTATTTTTATCACAATAGGCGTGACATGTTTCGACTACATTGGGCAGCCATCGTCGGACAGACAGACTGGTGTTGTCACCTTCGCGGCTCGGGCATCACTGAAAAGACTGCTACAACACCACTCTGTCTGTCCGACGATGGCTGCCCGATGCAGTCGAATCGAAACTTGTTACGCCTATTGTGATAAAAATTATGTCATAACCGTTGCAATTTAATATCAGTATGACTCACGAAAGTTTAAATTATATAATACAAATACTCTTCATTGCACACCTCAAAATAATTTAATATTGAGAATACAGCGAACAAAAGAAGAGGCAACAGGCGGTCTTATCGCTAAAAAGCGATCTCTTCCAGACAACCTTTAGGTAGCGGAAACTAATAAAAACAACAGAAGTCAGTAGGCGTTGCAAAATAGTCGGAGAAGTGGAAATAGCACAGCTATTTTAGTAGAAAAAAAAGAAGATAAAATAAACATACAAATATATAGACGTACATACATTTTCATCTAACCCCGTGTTCAGGTATTCACACAGCATCTACTATACAAACCTTAGTACCTTCGTGTTGGTAACCGTATAATTTCAACGCGAGTTCATAGTTCTTGTACCGCCAGTGGTCCACAAGGTTTTTCATCTCAATAGCTTTAGGTACTTTAGACTTAAAAAGTAGCATGAAATTTGAACGACGTTATCCAAAGACTGTAAATTCGGTTTACCTACCGCCCGCGTCGTCTACCAGTGTGAGTTTGATAATTGATTAAAGACAATACAACAAAATCAACTTATCTAGCAATATCTAAAATATTGAGATAACTGAGATCCATATTATCATAATCGATATAATTATTAATGGAATATGTAAATATGGTCCTATGTTAATAAAGTCAATTTTCAATTAGTATTTATAATTATACAACGAGGTAATGCCGCCAGCATTGGGGGCACTTTTGCGCCTGGGGGCGTCGGGGAGCGAACTGTAAATATATTTTTTCTGGGTACAGCACTAATGTTTATTATGAAAACAAAATTACGAAGCGGTTTCAGAGGAATTTCATCCCGCGGACGCTCCGGCTGTTGAATGAGCTCCCTGCCGAGGTTTTCCCGAAGGACTACAGTATGGAGTTATTTAAAAAGGAGTGTACAAGTTCTGAATTGATCGGCAGTTGCAGGTATCCATAAGCTACGGTGATCGGTTTCCATCAGGCGGGCTGTATGCATATTTGCCACCGACGACGAGGTTTAAAAAATGGCGATTTTTGTCGAGCTTTCTCGTCGTCAGTTCCCTTCCTAATTTAAAATAAATTTGGTTTTCACTGAGGATGTTTTAGGATCAATATTGTTAATTCATCCATTTAAGGGTTAAAGTGTGAGGTATCGTTGGATAGGTATTTTAAAAAGAATAGAGGTTCGCTAAAACATGTTTTGATAATGTAAATATTTTTTTTTAACATGGACAGTTAAGCCGTTTTATATTTTTTTCAAAAAGTCAGTAATATCCTCTTAGTAAAACTACTCCTTATTCGCTGCTTGCGCTTATTGTGGCAGACTGACTTATTACGGAACCCTACACTGAGCGTGGCTCGAGCGTGGCCGGGTTTTATTCGAGCGATCCAATGACAAAAATCGCTTCCTAGATATGACAAAACGCACTCAACTTATCTCAAGTTTCATTTCATCGAAAACACTCAGGATTGGATGAAAGCTCTCGGCTGAAGAGGAAATCAATACATTCACTAACAGATTGTGGAAACATTTCAATATTTTCAATGTAAGTTTAATACGATTTGTTGCAAAATTCCTGTCTATCTTTAATTTGGCATGGGCTACAATGCGCACCAAGAACTCTGTAATCGTCTAAGAATTGGACATGAAGGAATTTCGCAACACAATTGCTATGAGAGCTACCGTATTGTCGCTCACCAGGCGGCGCCGCTCATGCGTGAGTCCTGTGTCAGTATGAGAGAATTGTCAAAGTAACGTTTGAAATGTTCCACGTTCCACTAGCGCCCCTAGCGGCGAATCGACTCGCGGTAATCCTTCTTCAGCGAGGAATCTGCCAGGAGGAAAGGCCTAAGAGGAAAGCTGCCAGCATTCTTAGGACCATGCGCCCGGTGTGGCTGTAATTTTTTTTTTTTCATCTCGGAAGTTAGTCAAATTCAGCTTGCAAGATCTGAACCGCAACAAACACAAACACATACGTTAAATAAAATCATGTAATAAATCAAAGACAGCTTGTCAACCTATATTAGGAGCAAAACATGTGTGCAAACGTTAACGGTATTACTGAAACACAGTTGACGTCATCTTTAAGAATTTTATGTAATTTTTATAATTTCGACTGAAGGACTTGTATCCACGGTCATTAATGAATTAAAAAAAAAGATGACGTCATCAAGGCAGTAACCCCTTTTACGTTCGAAATTTATATGTTCACTTTCGAATCGTATTTTTTGGCAGTAAATGGTAAAAATATGAAGTTAATAGTAACGAGGGCGAAAAAGAGGAAATTTGCAACGAGTGGCGATAAATTAAAACATGACCGTAGGGAGTGTTTTAAATCGACACGAGTTGCGAATTACCTCTTCGCACGTGTATCGTACGACGTTTTACAGTACATATGGCACTTTGAATATTCGACTCAGGCACGTAAAGTGCTCATTATTGCCATTGGGCGGTAAAGTAACACCATGTGTACCTACTGTAAAACATATAACGTAGTCTATTTTAGATGGGATTTTTTACGATGAAAGCAAATAATATTATTCTGACACCCAACGCATGCAGTAGAATTTTGTGTCCCTTTTTTGGTATAAAAAAATAGGGAGGCATAGGTATAAATTTAATAAATATTTAATCTAGGCTTGGCATGTTGGACTAAAAAAACTCTTCAAATTTACATGATACCTGTCTACCTCAGATTTGGTTGGACTCGGTCCAACCGATCTCTCTGGAGCGCAAATTCAGTAGGATGAGTATTCCAGAGGAGTAAATATCGTGTGATGTCGCGGAAGCGTCCTGGATTTTCCCCAGGCTACCATCCCACTTCACAGTCCGCACGCTCCAAAGCTCAGTGCATGGAACCCCTGCCAGGTTAAAAAAATACAAGTCTATTTGGTAAGTAACATCGCAGACTTTACCTAGTGTTTTATTAATCAATAAGTTAATCTTTTATCTAAATCCGATATATCGTGCAATATTCGAGCTATCAGCTAATTGATACAGTATTTGGCACGATGGTGCGATGGATAGTACTTGCGCTGTGGTACGTATTTTTCTAATATTTAAATTAGGTAGTTTGTTTATTTACTTCAGTTGGGAGTAAAAATATTATTAATGTACTAAAACTGGGTTTTATCGTATACAACTTTGAAAATTTTGACTCGGTCCAGAGGAGCGCTGTACGAATTGCCGAAGATCCCAATTCCCAAACTCACAGTCGCTATTGAACCCTTAAGTCTAAGGAGAGACTGCCTCCTTATGTCTGTTATATATATAGCCAAGGGGATGTGTTCTGAAGAATTGTTTGACATGATGCCAACGTCCACTTTTCACCATCGCACTGCTCGCCATCGACAGGGCGCTCATCCACACACCTTGCAACCAAAATGGTCGCGCACTGTGCGGTTTCAGAGAAATTTCTTCCCGCGGACGCTCCGGCTGTCGAATGAGCTCCCTGCAGAGGTTTTCCCGAAAGATTACAGTATGGGGTTCTTCAAAAAAGTCGAGTGTAGGTACAAGATTTTAATGAGTCGGCAACGCGCATGTGACTCACCTGGAGTTGCAGGCGTCCACAGGCTACGGTGACCGCTTTCCATCACGCGGGCCGTATGCTTGTTTGCCACCGTCGTGGTATAAAAAAAACTAACGTCCGATGTTTAGAGGGCGACTTTGTGCCCGTTGTCCCAGAGAAAGACTTCGACGGACGTTCGTTTTCAAAGTTTCACACGAATAAGCCTCGGTTTAGTACATTTATCATGTCAAAATGCTACGTAATCAAAGCAGGGGTGTCATAACTACGGCCCGCAGGGCCGCAGGCCAGGAAGTTTCAATCCGGAAAGTTAATTCACAGGGTTAACATGATGATTTCTCAAAAAACTTAGCAACATTGCTAACTTATTTGTATTTCCCTTCATAGTTACTTTGTACCATTAAGGATGACTCACACTAGCACGGGACGGGACGAGACGGGACGGGGCGGGACGGGAAAATCTGTCAATTTCTATAGAAAGAATCACGTCATATCTCGGATCCCTCGGATGTCACGTGACGTTTTCTATAGTTTACAGATTTTCCCGTCCCGCCCCATTCTAGTGTGAGCACAGACAAGATGTGAGTGTGAGTCATCCTTTAATCTGCTTGTTTAATACGTGTATGTATATTCACATTCCAGTTTAACAGCCCAAACGACATGGGCCCACATCCTACGACCGGGCCGGGCCATGTCCAACTACGATTGGGCGGAACCCGATGGAGCTGTATACAGTAAGTCTATCTGGGCAGTGGGCCCTGACGTCTTAACGCGATCCAGTTTACGACCTAAATTGTGTCGCTGCCATACAACTGGGCTCTTCTTGTCATGACGTCTTAGGGCATTAAAAAAAGTATACCATTTTTTTATAGGAAGTTTTAGGTTTTTTATAACCAGTGCTATCGATTTAAAAAACCGGCCGAGAGCATGTCGGGCCATGCTCAGTGTAGGGTTCCGTAGTTTACCGTCCGTCACAATAGGCAACCTTAAAAAGTGTTTTAATAGATACCATGCTCAATATGCTTATAACAATTAACGATTCGATGATACTTTCGATCACACCCGTCCTGACCCCATTAACTCCGGAAAAATCTTAACAGCGCGAAGTAGACCACGGTACAGCGCCATCTCATTTTTTCATATTTTATGAACTCATAGTTCAAAAGTTAGAGGGAGGAGGGACACATTTTTTTAAACTTCTGGAGTGATTATCTCCAAAAATATTAATCTTCTCAAAAATTGTTTTTAGGAAACCCTCATTATTTTTCAAATACCTATCCAATAATATGTCACACTCTAGGGTAGAAACGAAAATTAAATCCCCACTTTACGTGTAAGTGAGGTACCTACCCTAAAAAAAATTATAACCACTTTTTATTTTACCACTTTGTTGGCGTGACCGATATACATATTCGTACAAAATTACAGCTTTCCTTTGCCAAAAAGTGATTGGTATCAAACGAAAGTATCAAATGATATTTCGTAGGTACATAAGTCTGGAGTTTGAGGACTCTTACCGCTGGGTGGGACATCAACGCTCCTCGCTTAAACACTCAGACAATACGAACTTAATTTTTGTATGTTTTAGTTGCTAACTACTTGAGGACAATTCGTCTGTTATAAACTTATTCATTTCATTTATGCCCATGTTCTATAATTTACTATTTCTATATCTATATCATTTCAGTTGATGACGGCACAGGACGCTCAGCAAGCGCATTAAGCGCCGCAGAGCGCATCGCAGCGCTTCGTGCCGTCATGGCTGAGCACAACGTACACGCCTACATCGTGCCTACCGCCGACGCTCACAATGTAAGTCACTAGAACTAAGCGCTCTGAGCGCCGCTGAGCGCATCGCAGCGCTCCGTGCCGTCATGGCTGAGCACAACGTACACGCCTACATCGTGCCTACCGCCGACGCTCACAATGTAAGTCACTAGAACTAAGTGCTCTGAGTGCCGCTGAGCGCATCGCAGCGCTCCGTGCCGTCATGGCTGAGCACAACGTACAAGCCTACATCGTGCCTACCGCCGACGCTCACAATGTAAGTCACTATAACTAAGCGCTCTGAGCGCGGTTGAATGCATCACAGCCTCAGACCAATGATTCTATAGACTAGACAGTAGCGTACACCCGTAAGGGACAGAGATAAAGTAGATCAAAAATAAGTGTTGCCATGTTGACAGAAATTACCCTTATATTTCTGAAATTCCAATTTTGTACCTTGATGGATACGTAAATTATAGGTTATCTTAAAATTCGAAAAGAGGGTGTCTATATAAGATGAAAATTAAAACAAAAATGTTGCTAATCATTTATTTTTATATAAAAATAACACAGTAGCGTTGTTAACGTAAATACGGCTTTCGAAATACGACTGTACTTAGTTGACTGCCAATTTTGTCGTCCAGTAGCCGCTAACCAAGAATTGCGTATAGCCTCGTCTTGCGGAAACCTAGAAAATAGACAGTTTACATACACGTGTCGAATAACATTATTTGTTTACACATAAATTTATCATCTAATTGTACAAACATTTATAATATCAAAATACCTATTACTGTTAAACATTCCGGTTCTGGAACAGGCATCTTCATAGTTATAGTCATAGTCTATTGCATCCATGGTATACATTGGTCTTACATACTATTCAGTAGCACATGGGCCCTGACAGGGCTATCTTCATTAATTTCTTGTTTAAATATTGCATTTTTATAAATAAAAGACATTTGTGACTCAAACAAAAGTTACACATTTCAATTTTAAGCTTTTGTGAATTGGATCAATTTCCCTAAACTAAGTCACATTTTTCCCCTAAATTATGCCTGTTTTGATCTGGTATCCCTAACAGGATTGCTATGCAGCCAAATTGAAAACCCGTTTTAAGATGGCTGACAGCTCACAATACATGATCTACTGAATTTGGTCGGATATTTCTACATATAATGTTGATTAAATTTTTGTTAATTATCGTATTATCTCCGTTGAAATCGTTTAAATTTACAAGGTCCATAATGTAAATTAATTGTACAATGCTATCATTACATATTAAGTTAAGAGAAAATTGAAAAACATGATACTTACGTGTGAAAGGTTATGTTCTCATTTCCTTGCTCACTGCGGCTTTTACAGTCCAATATAGAACAATTTACCATTGTGTACTTGAAATTCAAACACTAAACACTCCGATTTTCACTGTGTTTCACAGGAGAAAGGATATTTGTGATAAAATCAGGATAATTTGATATGCGCACTAATGAGTTTGACATATCAACTACTTCTTTGTTTGCCACAAACTCGATTGTGGCAGTGGTGAAAAAGTGAAACTATGACAAAGACAAAAAATATGTATCTTTTTCTTTGTCACTCTTATTTAAATTAGCATAATGTCATTTCTTTCGGTAGTGGTATTATTACTTGGTTGTCTAGTCTATAGAATCATTAGTCTGAGATCACAGCCCTCCGTACCGTCATGTATGTTAGGTTGGTACTTATGTCACTTCACTAGTTTAATCTAATAGGTTAATATATTCAACCTGTGGCAATCTCTCTCCTATCCAAGATGGCGTCATGTGAACATGAACTGCAATTTGCTCCCATAAGTTTAAATTAAAATAAAAGAAGTTTAAGTGGATTCCCGACTTTCTTTTCATCACAACATGGTGTCAGAAGTGAAGAATGGGTGACAAGGAAGAGAAGACTCAAGACAAAGAAAAAAGTGCACCTGGCAAGTCGAAAAGTGTAGTGGCGATGGCGGCCAGTACAGAAGATGCGGAATTAAAACCACATGGGCTGGGCACGTATTTGCCAAAGCTATTAGTCTCATCGGACACCAATCGGGCCGTATGCTTGTTTGTCACCGTCGTAGTATAAAAAAAAAAAAAAAAAAAAAAAAACCAACAATAATGCTGAAGAATGGAAGAGGTGGTGGCAACGTTTCGACATATATTTACTGGCATCGGGACTCGACAAGGCGGATGACAAGAGAAAAATCGCAATAATGTTACACTCCATGGGTGCTAAAGGTCTGGAAATATTTAATTCATTTAACCTAGACTTGGATAAATGTAAATTAACAGAAGTCAAGAAGAAATTTGATAACCATTTTGAGCCACAAAAGAATTTGACCATGACACGATACATGTTTTTCACGAGACGTCAGAATAAATCCGAAAATATCGACGATTTTCTCACTGATTTAGAGAATAAAAGTAAAGATTGTGAATTTAAAGAGCTCAGAGAATCCCTGATTCGAGATATTTTTATTGCAAACATGTGTTCAGACTTGTCACATGTCAGGCAAAGACTGTTACAGGAGCCTAGTTTGTCATATTCCAGGATGCGTGAGCTGGCAAAAGCTGTCATTGCGGCTCAACAGGATTCTGACAGGATAGTGTCAGAAAGCACTGGAACAAAAATTAAAGATGTGTTGTACTTAAGGGGCAGAAGTCATAGTCGTACTCATAGTCATCAGAGGTCAAATAGTCAATCAAGATACTCAAGAAGTCAGTCAACGTCAAGAGATCAGTCAGCGTCAAGAAATCAGTCAATGTCAAGAAATCAGTCAGCGGCAAGAAACCAATATAATCCAAGAGGGCAATCAACCAGTGGGTACCAGTCATCGGGTCAGTCACATCACAGTCAAGCTTCATCGGGATCATCGCAGGGAGGTCGGCAGTCCACATGTGTTCGCTGTGGGCAGGTGCATCGCTACAAATGTCCAGCAGTCAACGTTCAATGCAGGTCATGTAATTCTTTTGGTCACTATGCTAAATTTTGTTTCAAAAATAAAGAGCTAAGATATTTGGAATTAGATAGCCTCGATGATGAAAATGCTAACTGCTCTGAGAGGTTCTTTGTGGGGCAGTTACGGGAGATATCACAGTTAGGGGAAGGCTCAAATAGAGAGAAAAAATCTTGGTACTTAAAAGTCAAAGTCAATAATAGAGATCTAAATTGCCTTTTAGACACAGGGGCAGAAATTAATTTAATATCATTAGGGACATATAAAACCCTAGGACTCAACAACATAGAAAAAACTAGTACAGGTGTAACTACATATAAAGAGAATCTACCTATAATTGGACAGTGTCAACTGGAATGTCATTTTAATAACAGAGTAGAAAATATCATATTTCTTGTAACAACTGTCGATGGTAAAACCATTTTAGGTCTTGACACTTGCTCAGACTTAGGCATAGTCAAACGTGTCTATTGGCTGGAGCAGGCCGATAACTGTCCAATGCTTAAGCAATATAATGATGTATTTCAGGGTCTGGGGTGTCTGCCTCCTGTCTGCCATCTGAAACTGAAGCCGGATGCAGTACCATGCATCGATCCCCCAAGGAAGGTGCCATTTGCGCTGCTGCAGGACCTTCGGGATGAGCTGGGTCGCATGGAGAACATGAAAGTCATTGAAAAAGTCACAAAACCAACAGCGTGGGTCAACTCCGTAGTAGTCACAGTCAAGTCACCAGGTCAGCTTAGAGTATGTTTAGATCCTAGAAATTTAAATAAGAGTATCATGAGAGAACATTATCCATTAAAAAATATTGATGAAATTAGGTCACAATTGAAGGGTGCAACTTGTTTCTCACACCTAGATGCGTTCTCAGGTTTTTGGTCTTTGAAACTTGATGATGAGAGCTCTGAACTCTGTACGTTTCAGACTCCTTTTGGCAGGTTTAAATACCTTAGGCTACCATTTGGCATCAATGCATCAACAGAAATTTTCTATAGAGTCATTTGTGAACTGTTTGGTGACATTGAGGGTGTTCTTATTTTTGTAGATGACTTCCTAGTTTATGGGGAGACACCAGAGATTCATAATGAGAGACTGAAAAAGGTATTAGATAGAGCCAGACAGGTCAATCTAAAGTTAAATAAGTCAAAGTGCAAATTTGCAGTCCCTGAAGTAGAATTTTTAGGATACATGTTTAACCGAGATGGTGTTAAAGTCAGTTCAGAAAGGGTCCAAGCGATCAAAGAAATGCCAAGTCCAAGTAATGTGAAAGATTTGCAGAGATTTCTTGGTATGGTCAATTTTGTAGGGTGTTTCATTGATAATTTGTCAGAAAAAACCACACTCATGAGAACTTTGTTAAAAAAGGATGTACCCTGGCAGTGGGACAGTAACTATGAAAAAGAATATTGTCAATTAAAAGAAATAATATGCAACACTCCTGTGTTAGCACACTATGATGTCAATTTGCCTCTAGTCTTGTCGGTAGACTCATCCAAGTCAGCGCTGGGTGCAGTAATCATGCAAAATAATAGACCAATTGCATTTAGTAGTAAAACTTTAACAAGGTCACAAGAGAATTTTGCACAAATTGAGAAAGAGCTATTTGCTATCCAATTTGGTTGCACTAAATTTAATCAGTACATTTATGGTCGTAAAGTCACAGTGCACACAGATCACAAGCCGTTGGTCTACCTTTTCAAAAAGCCATTGCATGAGGTTCCAGCAAGATTACAGCGCATGATGCTTACTTTACAAAAGTATGATCTAGAAGTTATACATGTACCAGGCAAAGAGATGTTCATATCGGACACTTTATCTAGAGCAGCCTTAAAAGATAATTTTATCCCTGACAATGAATCTGAGATGTCTTACCATGTAAACTTACTTGAGTCAAATTTAGCAATCAGTCAAGATTATAGAAGTAATTTAAAACAAGCAACCATTGATGATGAAACTCTCCAAATATTAAAAAAATATTATTTTGAAGGGTGGCCCAATAGTAAAAATAGAATCAGTTCACTAGCAAAACCATATTGGAACATGCAGGCTGAAATTCATGTCGTAGGAGATTTGTTGTTCAAAGGGTCAAAATTGATAATTCCAAAGTCCATGCAAAAAGAAATATTAAATAAATTGCATGAAGGTCACCAAGGGATAAATAAATGTCTCAGATTGGCTAGAGATTCATTGTATTGGTCTAACATGTCAGCTGATATAAAAAATGTAGTGGATCAATGTGATGTTTGTGCCAAGTTCAAGCCTTGCAACCAAAAAGAACCATTAAAAAACCATGAAATAAGTACATATCCTTGGCAACGAGTGGGCATTGATCTAATGCATTTTGACAACTCAACCTATATTGTAGTAACTGATTATTACTCAAAGTACATAGAGACAGCCATGTTAAAGAATAATAGTACAGCTAAAAATGTCATAATAAATTTAAAATCAATATTTGCCAGACATGGTATACCCATGACACTAGTGTCAGATGGGGGACCACCATTTCAGTCATCGGAATTCAAATCATTTTTACAAGAATGGGACATAGAACATGTAGTCACAGCTCCCTATCGATCACAGTCTAATGGTCAAGCAGAATCATCTGTGAAAATTTTGAAAACTATACTAAAAAAGTGTAGAGAAGATGGATCTGATCCTTACTTAGCTTTGTTACAATTTAGAAATACACCTAAAAATCACATGTTGTCACCAGCTGAATTATTGATGTCCAGAAAATTAAGAACTAAAATACCAGTAAATTGTAATAAGCTCAGACCTAAAGCTGTAACATTTCAGGAGTACAAACAATCAGCTGTTAAAAACAATGAAGAAATGTCAAGATATTATAATAGGAATGCTAAACCACTATCTTTATTGTATGCAGGAGATCAGGTATATTATAAGAAAAATCCTCACAGTACTTGGGAAAAGGCTGTAATTGTAAAACGGTTAGATGATAATAGATCCTATGTAGTAAAAAATAATAATGGTGCAACTTATGTAAGAAATAGAGTTCATCTCATTCATAACTATAGTATTTTAAATAGTGACTTGACTCGAGTGTCTCCTATGCGATCTTGCTCACCACGAAGGGAAGAGATAGGTATGGAGGTGGCAGAGGCAGGCCAGGAGACAGGTACTCCAGCACCAGTTATGACTGACAGAACGGTAACCAGATCAGGACGAGTTGTAAAACCTACCAAACGTTATATTACAGAATGTTAATTATAGTTAAGTGTTGGCATCAACAAATATGCAAATGTAAAACGTAGAGTTAAAATTTAATATAAGCTGCATGTAACAGTTATAATTGTTAAACTTGAGATTTTCACATAAGTCACATACTGCTTAAATTTATAGATCACTACTTGCTAAAGACTAAAAATAATAATTGTAGATTATATTTAGAACAAAGACTAGTTAAAGGAATAGACTGATAAACTTAAATTTGTAATTTACTTTAACTTGAAAGACTGGTAATTAATTTTGTTATTGTATGAAATACTAGCTTAAGGAAAGGGATGTTAGGTTGGTACTTATGTCACTTCACTAGTTTAATCTAATAGGTTAATATATTCAACCTGTGGCAATCTCTCTCCTATCCAAGATGGCGTCATGTGAACATGAACTGCAATTTGCTCCCATAAGTTTAAATTAAAATAAAAGAAGTTTAAGTGGATTCCCGACTTTCTTTTCATCACAACAATGTACAAGCCTACATCGTGCCTACCGCCGACGCTCACAATGTAAGTCACTATAACTAAGCGCTCTGAGCGCGGCTGAATGCATCACAGCCAGTACCGTTATGTCTGAGCACAGCAATTGAATCACATGATTTTTGTGGGCAGCTGCTATGTACCCAAAGTAATAGGTACCTACCGCGCTTGGTTCTTCCATTGTGATTTATCTGCGACTGCTACTACCTTATATATCATTGCTCTTCGTTTTAAAAAAGTTCGATCCTCAATGAATATCGGTTATGGTTTTATTTACAGTCACAATACATAGCGGCGGCAGACGCTCGGCGCGAATGGCTATCAGGTCTCATCGGATCGTCTGGTACCGCGGTGGTGACCGCCGACCACGCGCTAGTCTGGACTGATGGACGCTACTTCACGCAGTTCTACCAGCAGGTCGACACGGAGCAGTGGGGGCTCATGAGACAAGGTAGCGTTAGACAGAGACAACCGAGCGAGCGAGATGGCTGTTAGGTCTCACCGGATCCTCTAGTACGGCGTATAGAAAATGATACAACTACACGTACATTGAATTCCGAATGACGCCATGAATTCTGAAGTACGAGTACAATCCTGAGCGTAATGAAGGATTCAAGCGTTAACGTACATGACGAAAATAATTTTGATACCGTGTGTCACATACTGCTTTTCACACCAACTGAGAGGAAATAAACAAAACCTGTAATAACCGAAAACAACATCATACCAACACCACGATGCCACTAGTTAGTGAAAACGTAAACATGTGTAGTCCTTAAATAGAAAAGTGCCACTTTGATCCCTCCCAGCTAGTAAGAAAAATGTCACTTTGACCCCTGCTAGCTTGAACAGAAAAACCCTTTATGAATAGGTGAAAAGTATTTGGTCCTCTAAAACCCTCGCTACACGCTAGTCTAGATCCGTACAAGTTTTATAATAATGTGTTTCACAGGTGAGGACCTGACGATCCAAGCTTGGCTGGCCAGCAACCTGACCACCGGCAATGTGGTGGGAGTGGACCCCACCACTTATACTAGGACATCGTGGGTGGCTTTGCAGGTAGCGTTACCCTACCATCCATCTGGGTCAAACACAAAACGATGTTCGAAATCTTTCCCGTGGACTATTTGAAAGTTAACGGCAATAAAGCTTGTTATCAACCGACTTCAATATTTCTAAAGGAGGAGGTTCTCAATTCGTCTGATTTTTTTTAATGGATGTTACCTCAGAACTCCGTCATTACTGAACCAATTGGATTTTTTTTTGTTTTCTGAAAGTAAATGGTTCCAGGTTGGTGATTCACCAAATTGCTCGAGTTTCTTAAGAAATCTCCCAAATCAGCATGCATGTGCCTTTCAAATTTGAGGAGTTCCCTCAGTTCCTCATGGATCCCATCATCAGAAATGGATTTTGATAAAAACGGGACCAACCTGGAACCATCTACTTTCAGAAAACAAAAAAAAATCGGTTCAGCAATGACGGAGTTCTGAGGTAACATCCATAAAAAAAAGACGAATTGAGAACCTCCTCCTTTAGAAATATTTAAGTCGGTTGAAAATACATACTGTTAGTGTTTTCTCTGGTTGCAGTTTTTCCGGGGACATTAACAGATATTTTAAACATTAATTATGTACAGACTGCTTTAACCTCATCTGGCATCGAGCTACAAGCAACAGAAGACAACCTGGTGGACCTGGCTCGTGTGAATGTCGGTGAACCAGCGCCTGCGCGCCCCAGCCAGCCGATCTTCGGTCTGCCCATCGAGTTCTCTGGTAAATACTCACATTTTTAATATTAAGACAAACTGGAAGACCTGGCGAATAAACTGTAAGTTAATGTAATATTGTTTTCTGTTACCGCGATTGTTATTCATTGAAATTAAGCACTTTAGAACGGATTAATCGCGTTTATTAACACCATGACCCTACGTTTCGAGCCCTTTACAGCATTCGTTTTCACAGGGTTAAGATGTAAGTTAATTATTATTATTATTATTTATTTTTTACTATTATTTATTATTCGGAGAACCAACAGCTAACAATTCAAGATAATTATATAAACTAATTATATAACTTAAGTAACAGAGAGCCAATTATAGGTGCATAAACTGCTGTACATTAATGCATAAACTGAAGACAACCTGGTAGGCCAGCGTGCGTAGCCATCGCTCACGCCTAATAAGTAATAACGTATCGTAGCTACCTCTCTCTATCACTCTTCCTTGTTAGTGTGACAATGGCAGAAAGTTGCGTTTCGTTAGCGACTGAGCGTGAGCAATTGGCATCTTGGCTACGCACCCTGGTTGTACGTGAGTTAATGTACAGACGCGTTCAAAAGTGCATGGGCAGTTTGTGGATAAATTTATTCATAAACTGCCCATGCAATTTCGTTTAAATGTCGGTGAAACGGCGCCAGCTCCCCCGCTGCTCGTTGTGTTTTAATATTTGTTTATTGAAGGTGATCCAACAGCTAGTTAACAACAGTAGAACTTTAATAGAGATACAGAGCCAATCACATAAACTCACAAATAGATGTGGTATAAAAAACAGTCACTTAACACATATACTCAACGACGTTAAGCACACCCATGCAAAATATAAAGATACTAGCAGACCTCGCTTACTCAAAAGTCTCGTTTTCTGGTGTGTATAAAAACCACGTAAATTGGTGATTTGGCGACAGCATTTTGTGTCTATAAAATTACATCATGGGCCCAACGACTGTTTTGGTTGCTAAATAAAAATAATTTTCCGTCGATGTAATTCTGTTTCCAAAATGTGTTAAAATAGATTTTAACAGGGATTTTCAGTCAAAACTAAATTTAGCACTTTTAGCAGCTTATTTACGAGCATAAACAACACACTGGGGCATTACCATGACGTCTTAACGCGATTTAGTTTAGGGCCTTACTGAGTCGCTGCCATACAACTGAGCACAGTTAAGAAACTAAACTGAATCGCGTTAAGACGTCATATTAAGGCCTTAAGTCTAAGGAGAGACTTCGCCTCCTTATGTGTATTCTATCGCTTGTACAATGGATTGTGCTCTGAGGAATTGTTTGATATGATGCCAACGGCTGCATTCTACCACCGCACCGCTCGCCGTCGGCAGGGTGTTCACCCGCATACCCTGGAGCCTAAATGGTCTCGTACCGTGCGGTTTATGAGGAACTTCCTCCCGCGGACGCTCCGGCTGTGGAATGAGCTCCCTGCCACTGTTTTCCCAAAGGACTACAATATGGGGTTCTTCAAAAAAGGAGTGTTAAAGTTTTTAAAGGGTCGGCAACGCGCATGTAACACCCCTGGAGTTGCAGGCGTCCATAGGCTACGGTGACCGCTTACCATCAGGCGGGCCGTATGCTTGTTTGTCACCGTCGTAGTATATAAAAAAAAAAAAAAAGGCCTCTGTACTTCCTAAAAATAACAGTTCTTAAATACGACTTTTGCTTTGTTGACAGGAAGGCGATCAAACGAGAAAATTGCTGAACTGCTCCCTCAGATCTCGCAGCGAGGCGCGGCGGCACTTGTGCTAACCGCCTTAGACGACATAGCTTGTGAGTTCTACATAGTATATTACATAACTATTCTCCTATAATGTAAACAGGTAGAAGTACACAGGAGTAGATATTTAGGGACTCCAAGCACATTATAGGTTGACTCACACCCATCCGATCCAATCCAGGACGATCTGTCAGTTTCTATAAAAAACGTCACGTAACCTCCGAGGGCTTCGAAGGATTTTTGCGGGGGAGGCGCAAGTCAAATGTATGTGAATTACTTACTTTGCGCAAATTGCACACATGATGAATTACTTACTTTGCGCAAATTGCACACATGATTGAAATAATTTACATAGTTACATAACTGCAGCATCCTGTATCGGTCGAGCGCGGACCGGTTCCTTGCTAGTTAAGGAAAACAACAATGATTGTACCATAGCAATATAGTTCGCTTATCTGTTTAAGTGGGTAAGATTTTTATTGTTACCAAATATTTAAGTGGAATTCGAGTATCGAGACAAACCACATTGGTTTAACGATACTCATGTATGTTATGTTTATACTGTTTTTGTAATTGTTTTTATAAATAAATAAATAAATAAATGTCTATTCGTACGTAACATACAAACGATATATATCAGATAAAAGGCAGCCCATACATGAATATGATTGTTTGTCATATGAATTCGGCAGAGGGTTTAATACTCAAAGTTAGTTATAGTTAATATGGTGCCTGGTATTTCAGGGGCGTTACCATGACGTCTTATCGCGATTCAGTTGACGACCTAAACTGAGTCGCTTCCATACAACTGAGCCTAAACTGAATCGCGTTAAGACGTCATGGTACGGCCCCTGTTCATAATTTTGAAACGTATTTTTATTACAGACACCTTGAACCTTCGTGGGTCGGACATTCCGTACAACCCTGTGTTCTTCGCATATCTCGTCTTGAGACCTGACGTGGTGAGTATCCTTTACTTTATCACGCCTATCTCGTGTAACTCACGAAACATAGTTTTAAGTAAAACCAGCTCAAATGGTGCTCCATGCATACAAGCTATTAATGCTATTATACATAGGTTGTACGTATGGAGCACGCCTTTTGTGACAAGCTCGTACGAGGAATTGGTAAGCTATATTTGATATTTTTCGCGTTTTATAGATATTATTATGAACTTATTTAGCTTACCGTGGGACTAAGTCGGTTTGTGTAAGATGTTCCACTTTGTCATCCCTGGTCTTCATTATCAGATCCACTCCACCAAATTGATGATTTTCGTAAAGAAATGATAGAGAAATCATCCAAATCAGCATGCATGCACCTTTAAAATTTGAGGAGTTCCCTCAATTCCTCAAAGATCCCATCATCAAAAATGGATTTTGAAAAAAGTGGGACTAATCTGGAATCATCTCCTTTCAGATAAAAAAAAATCTAAAATCGGTTCAGTAATGACGGAGTTCTGAGGTAACAAACATTAAAAAAAAAAAATCACACGAATTAATAACCTCCTCCTTTTGAAATTGTGAAGCGGTTGAAAACATAATATAAATAAGTAAGTAAATCTTGGAGACTTCATTAAAAACTTAAAAGTGAGGTTATTACTATCAATATGGCGGTTTGTTTACATTGTTCCAAGTTCCATTGACAAGGATTTTAAATGTTTTCAGAGCACAGACAACGTAATCCTCTTCTGGGGCAGCGGGGAGTTGCCGGCCGAAGTGGCTTCGTTCCTGGAGAGTGAGGGCACCAACCTGTCCACCAGACCCTACTCCGAGATCTTCACGTATTTGAGCAGCATGGCGGTATGTGTCAAGGCCCCGGTACGACTAAGAACGTCAAAAATAGCTCAAAATGCTCAAAAATTCCATCATCATAATAGAAAACAAATCAAAAAGATAAATGTCACAAACCGGATGATACCTATAGCTAGGTTTATCGAGTAGTTTCACTTTGCCATTCCTGGTCTTCATCATCAGGTCTAATCCATCAAAATGAGGGTCCAATCGATAAAAAGTTACTTCAAGAAACCCTCAAATTATAATGCATGCCCTTCGTTAAAATTAGAGGAGTTCTCTCAATTTCTCATGAATTCTATTATTCCAAAGGTTAACTGGTAGAGAATGCCTTCTGGCATTAAGTTCGCCTTTTGTACATTATTTACTGTGCGTGCAATAAAGTTTAAATAAATAAATAAATTATCCTAATAGATTTATAATCAACAAAATTACAAACAAAAGCTGGGAATTATTGACCAGTACCTCTATGCCATCCCTGGTCATCATCAGCTATAATACTTCACCAAATTTATAGTTTTCGTGAAGAAATGCTCAAGTGTCTTAAGAAAACAGCCAAATCACCATGCATGCCTTTCAAATTTGAGGAGTCTCCTCAATGGATTTGACAGCTTCTCTCAGGGTTAGCGGTTAACCCTGCGCGGTGCAAGTGGGTCTTAATGCCCTGCATGTTGCAAGTGGGTCTTAATGAATTGTTTGTGTTTCAGACTACTCTACCAGTAGGCAGCACTATCTGGCTGTCGCAAGATGGAAGCCATGCCATACATTTGGCGGCTGAAGCTGTAAGTTATAAATCTCCTAATATAAGAGCTATCCAGGAGCTATCTTAATCCTTAAATGCATGAATTATCGATATTGATTCCATAACACCCTAAGTGACAGCCAAATTCATTTCAAATTAAGAACTTACGACGATATGACAAAGTCTACATTCCAAGAGAACTTGATTGTCACTTGTCTCGTTTCTGTGTCATAAATACATCATCATGCATTTAAGGGTTAACTTTAACCTTTAACTGACGATGGTGGTGTCTCAACTTTATAAATTAATTATTAGGGCTTATTTGTGTAAGTTTACGAGTATTTTCGCTCAAAATCAGGTCGGTAGTTAAAGTTTAATATCAATAACGTTTAAATATTTCTCAAATGTAGATTTGTCATACAAATTAACTGCTTGGTCGGCAGACCAGACTAAAAGGTCTCCTCCAGCTCTTTCAACTCTTTTTTTATCTACAAGAAAATATGTCTTTTGTGACTAAACTGTTGTGTTTTTGGTGAATTGTTTTAATGTTGTGTCTAAACAGGAGGGTAGTGTTTCAACATTATCAACGGTGTCACCAGTGGCTTTGATGAAGACGGTGAAGAATGAGGTAGAGCTGAAGGTAAATACTTTATAATATTTATGTACATGACTAAACTATGTGCAATTGTGCATTCTGGTGAAATTTAAAATTAAACGCGTATGTACCTATATTCAAGTTATTTACGATTTTAAGCTACTTAAATAAATAAATAAATATGAGTCGCTGCCATACAACGGAGCACAGTTAAGAAACTAAGCTAAATCGCATTAAGACATGGTAAGGCCCCTGATCTGTGTCTCGCAGGGTTTCCGCTCAGCCCACGTCAAAGACGGTATCGCGGTGGTGCGCTTCCTCCGGTGGATCCACGAGCAGGTGGACGCAGGAGTCAATGTCACTGAAGTGGACGTGGGGACCAAACTGGACGAACTACGAGGGTAAGACAGACATATTCTCTCTGTCCCACATAGCGCGAATCCTGGTCAGGGCATTTATTTGTGTATTTCACGAACACTCCTCCTCCTCCTGAGTTATGCTGGTGTGCTCCTGAGTTATGGATGTTTTCTGTATTTAAGTATTTATATGTATCTACACACACATACACAATATACCCACCGTTACACACTAATAAACACGCTGTAAACTGCTGACTACAATAATATACATCTTGTCCATAACTTTAGAATGAAACTGAATTGTGTTTAAATCACTCAAAATTTCACATATCTTTGTTTTATATTTTTCTTTTGTTTTTAAAATTTCTTCTTATAATTAATAAATCCTAAACTTCAGCGTAGGTAACAGATAATTTATAAATTGGTATACGATGTAATGTAACTGACCCCACGAGACAGGCCTAGCCTAGTGTGGTGGTCATAGGTAAAACTAAACTTGTATAATTTTTGGCAAATAAACAACTTTTACTTTTTTTTTTACTTTTACTTTTTATCTATCTATAATATACGGAGGCCTACGTCCAAAAATAGACGAACCCAAAACAAGAATGTGTGTAAAAGTAATTTTTAAGTTTATTTTATATGGTACTCCTAGATCTTATTTCTCTCTTTTTTATTTAATATTTATACGTTTTTTTGTAAAATTTTGGGTAAATAAAATGCTTATAATAAATAATAATAAATCTATAATATATATCGTCGTCTATTCGTCATCGTGGGGTAAGTTTGAGTTGTGTAAGATTGTCCCAGAATATTTATTTATTATTAATTTGTTTCCAGTGACGAGCAAGATTTTATGGGAGCCTCTTTTGGAACCATCGCTGGAGCTGGCGAGAACGGAGCCATCATACACTACAAGGCTGACCCGGAAGGGCCCCAACGAGTCATCACTAAAGACGACATGCTGCTGGTTGACTCTGGGGGACAATACAAGTAAGTCCGCTCGCGCCCCGCTCACGCCACGCGCTAGTCTGACGAAGCCTTTACCATTTCTGTTATTTTAATCCATTTATTTGCTTTTAGTACCTTTAGGAACCAGATATTGTCTAGGTTTCAATAATGGACTAAGGTATTGCAACATTATTTTATTGATCCACAGAGATGGCACCACAGACATCACTCGTACACGGCACATGAGCACCCCGACTGATATGCAGCGGCTTACGTTCACACGCGTGCTGAAAGGACAAATCTTATTGGGCACTGCTGTTTTCCCAAGGGGCATAACTGTAAGTATGATTCTGTAAGTCGAAAATTAAAATACCTGAAAGGATGATTCACACTAGCACGGGACGGAACGGGGCGGGACAGGAAAATCTGTCAATTTCTATAGAAAGAATCACGTGATAGCTCGGAGCCCTCGGATGTCACGTGACGCTTTCTATAAATTGACCGATTTTCCCGTCCCGTCCCGTCCCGTTCCAGTGTGAGTCATACTTACTTTTTATGAAGAAAACGGAAGATAACTTAGCGCTTTTTCGGACACTTTGAGCAACACGGTGGAAGGGAGACGACAAAGCAACATCCTACAGTACAAATTTTTCTGTCACTTTATGCTTTAAAAGACACAGACGCACTTCTCACACATTAAGTACATACAAAAACCTGGTAATGACGACACTAACACAAAAAATGATACAACTACACTAAAAAATCTTGCACAGTTCGACTTATTTTTGTGTAAGATTACTGTCAATGGAACTTCCTAACAATGTAAACAAACCGCCATATTGATCGTAATAACCTAACTTTTAAGTTTTTAATTAAATCTCCAAGATTAACTTATTTATCTTATGGTTTGTATGTTACGATAATACGACCGTTTGTGTTAATGGTTTCAGTGGAAACAGTGACAAAACATGTGACACCTTTTGTTTACATTGTTAGGTTAGGAAGTTCCATTGACGGCGATTTTACAGACTAGTTACAACACAGACCCGCGTATGCCAATTTGGGCTTGTACCTTGGCAGAGGAGAAACATGTATCCCGACTCCCCTGGGTTGCTTGAAGCACAGACAACCGACTTTATGAGATAATCACAATATTTTTTCCAGAAATTCACGATTTACTTCTTGTTTCTTCTACACTCAACCAACAATACCCCATTTCCCAGCCACTACACTCTTTTCCCCAGGGCAACGTCCTGGAGACCCTCGCCCGCAAAGCGCTGTGGGACGTGGGGCTCAATTACAACCACGGCACGGGGCACGGCGTCGGCCACTTCCTCAACGTGCATGAAGGGCCCGGGGGCATCGGCTCGGCCCTCATCTCCACCGACCCGGGCATCTTCCCGGGCATGATCTTCAGTGACGGTAAGTCTTCTTACTTTTTTTTCGGGTCCGTCTTCCTACTTGCTCTCCTCCATTTTGCGCGATCCTAGGCATCATTTTTCGTAAGCCCGTTTACGCTCAACGCCTTCACATCTAGTTATCACCGCAGGGGCTGTCAAGGGCTAGATTAAGGCATTAGTTTCCTATGTAGTCGGTGGCCTGTGACATACGTGGTCGAACCACTAGAAGCGACATTATTTGAGCTTCTTTGCATCTTCAGTGATGGTGAGTGACAAGTATAAACTCCTTGACAATAGTGGAATGAACAATGCTACTTAAATCTTAACGAATTACCAACAAGGATACGTCCAACCCCAGCGAGCGATGGAAAAGACAAGGCTTGGAGTTTCTCTGCGTGATCGAATCAGAAATGACGAGATCAAAGACTCAAAGAATCGCAAAACTGAAGTAGCAGTGGGCTGGACATATTACCCGGAGAACTAATAGCCGGAGGGGCCAGCGAGAGCTTAACTGCCAATCGCCCACACCACACCACACGAACCCCAACCCACAGTCCTACGACACCCACGGGGATATAGAGATCACCTGCAGTCACTATCCCAATTATCTTGGTTACTTTTCACGGGTGTTAGCTGCCTTAGGTAACCCGACCAAATGAAGAACTCAAGAATTGTGACATTAAATATCAAATTTCTAGTGTCTTATACATTTATGACATTGTCCTCAGAGCCCGGGTACTACGAAGTGGATGAATACGGCATCCGCCACGAGGACCTGGTCGAAGTTATTGAGATGACGAAGGACTCCGATCACATTTTTGTAAGTGCCTATAGTAGTAATTGGTAGTAATACAGTAGTAATGAACAGTTAGAATCATTATCTGTCCCTAGCTAAGACCAAGATAGGGTGGCGGCACTAGTAATGGACAAGGTACCAGTAATGTACATTCACTCTTATTATATCGTCTAAAACCGTTCAAATTTGTTTTATTTTGTTTATTTTATTTTTTTGTCTTTCTGTTTCACTATTTTCTTTTGCTATGGGCGAAAAAAAACGACAAAACAAAAATCCGCCCAGATATCAAATGGTATTTCGTACAAATAACGTACACATAAGTTCCGAAAAACTCATTGGTACGGGCCGGCAGGATTTTGAACCTGCGACCTTCGGGTTGAAAGTCCGCGTCCGCTGAGCCACCAACGCGATGATGGGACTAATACAGTCACGTCTATTAATATGTATACATTTCGGAACGTATTACTGTTGCAGAAGGTTCAAATTTGAATACAGGTGCATATAAAAAAAATCGTTTGTTGTCGAAAATAAGTAACACAACACAAGAGAAAGACACACAAGAAAAGCATAACAAATACTAAGACTACAAAAGTTCGACAAAAGGTCCAGGACTCAGCGTTTGCTGCGAGCCTGTTTAGCTCCACAGCGCTCTTTTTCAGCCCGCACCTGTCTCTAGGCTTATTAAAAAAACACTAAAGGCTTGCTGTTGAGGAAACCACGCTTCCAGTGCGTACCTACTTACTTAAAATGTTTATGAAGCCAACCGCACATATATGAGTTATTCGTTTGCAGGCGAACGGCTTGGTGGGCGACTTCGATGGGCGTGGGGCTCTCGGCTTCTACACCATTTCGCTGGCACCACATCAGACCTCCTGCTTGGACGTCAACATCATGGAGGACTTTGAGGTGCTGTTATGTGACGTTATACTATCCACACTTTTGGCTAACGTAGGCTAAACGCAGAACGAGATAGTAATATCACTTGCTCGTTCTAACGCATTTGCCTTGGGTTGGTCTACTTTAGTCCATCATGTGTACTGGTACGGACATGTACTATCGCGTTAAAAATTGCATGGGCAGTTTATGAATGAATTCATTCATAAATTGTGACAACTTATGAACGCGTGTGTACATACGCAGCGTAAGATAACGGTAGAAAATAGTTTATCTTTAAAAACTGGGGTGACGTCAGACCCTTAGAAAACATACATATGTATCCGTCGAGGCCGATTATCGGGAGTACCTCTCCCTAACCCTCGACTCCCTAGGTTCTCTTTCGTCTATGGGCATCTTTATTTTATGTTGTAGATAAATCTTTTTTTTTAATTATGATAAATTTAATTGTTTTCTATTCAGAATCGCGATCTCTTTCAATCGTAGTAGGAGAAAAAAAGTGTTCCAAGATTTGTTTTCCATTTCGCCACCATTATTTCATAAATTTAGCATGGCGGTAGCGCAATGACCGATACGAACTTCAAACCTTCAAGAAAAGAGCGTACTCCCACTCCCACCTTAAAGGCCGGCAACGCACTTGCGACACCTCTGGTGTTGCGGGTGTCCATGGACGACGTTAATCGCTTACCATCAGGCGATTCGTTTGCTCGTTTGCCCCCTATAGCGCTTCAAAAATTGACTGGGGCGTAATCTCTAGAGCTGATACTGTGGATGAGCAGGTGTCTCTTTTTAATTCGCTTCTTACCCAGCTCTATGATGTGCATGCTCCGGTCCGTTCTATTAGGGTGAAGCATCTGCCTGCTCCTTGGTTGACGAAGGAAATAAAGGTTTCACTGGATAAAAAGAATTTTGCCAAGTCCAGATACAAAACTAACCCATCAGACGCCAACAAATCTCGCTACCATACCTTACGCAATCGCTGTAACACCATTTGTCGAGATGCGCAAAGAAGGCATATCCATGAGTCCGTTGAAAATGGGGACCCTGCGAAGGTATGGAAGTTCCTAAAGTCGCTTGGAGTTGGAAAGTCACAACAGCACTCTTGTCCTAAAGATATCGACTTCAACTTGCTTAACCAGCACTTTTCAACTTCTGCGACCTTCGGTGGGCCCGCCAAGGAGAAAACCCTCCAGTATCTCTCCACACTTCCAACTCCTGACTCTTCTCCTTTCTATTTCATGCCTTTTACCGACAGTGATGTTAGGAAGAGCGTTGTTTCCATTTCGTCGAATGCCGTTGGTGTCGATTGTATTAGTCGTACTATGATCCTCCCCCTTCTTGATTTACTGACTCCCGTGATTACTGTTATCCTCAATAATTCCATTTCTTCTTGTTCTTATCCTTCTCTCTGGAAAGATGCTTGTATCGTTCCAATCCCTAAGAAACCTAATCCATCATCGTTTTCTGACTACCGTCCTATCTCTATCCTCCCTTTCCTTTCCAAAGTTCTTGAGCGCATTGTTCACCAGCAGCTTACTTCGTACCTTAGTAAATGCGATCTCTTTAACCCCTTCCAGTCTGGTTTCCGTTCCGACCATAGTACGGCTACTGCTCTCGTTAATATCACTGACGACATTCGTGCAGGAATGAACGATCAGAGGTTAACAGTGTTGACGCTGCTGGACTTCAGTAATGCTTTTAATACTGTTGACTTTGATGTTCTACTCGGGATTCTGCGTTCTCTTAATATATCTCCTGCTGTAATTGGTTGGTTTCGTAGTTATTTAATTAGTCGTCGGCAATGTATAAAGGTGGATGATTTTCGTTCTTCCTGGTGCAACACGCTGGCCGGCGTACCGCAAGGCGGCGTGTTATCTCCATTATTATTTTCCATTTTTATAAACTCTATTACTTCAAATCTTTCTTCTAAATATCACCTTTATGCCGATGATCTTCAAATTTATTCGCAGGGTGGAACTAGTGATCTTCAATCTATTATTGGCTCGGTTAATAGTGACTTGGCAAGTGTCTTGAATTGGAGCCTCGGGTTTGGCCTTAAGGTAAATCCTTCTAAAACGCAATGCATTATTATTGGAAGTCCCAAGCTCTTACCGAAGGTCGATTTTAAAAATCTTCCCCCAATTTTATTTGATGGTGTTATAATTCCCTACTCACAGCAAGTTAGGAATTTGGGCTTAATTATAGATAAGACCTTATCCTGGGTACCCCAAGTCAACGAAGTGAGTAGGAAGATGTTTGCCGCGGTAGGTTCTCTTAGAAGGCTGCGAAATTTTCTACCCATTCCGACCAAAATTGCGCTTGCCCAAACTCTCCTTCTTCCCATTTTGGACTATGCTGACGTAGCATATCTAGATCTTAACGAGGATCAGCTTAATAAACTTGAGCGTATTCAAAATATTTGTTTCCGGTTCATATTTGGGTTACGCAAATATGACCATGTTTCCCTTTTCCGAACGCAGCTCAAGTGGCTCCCTATTCGTCTTCGCCGTGACTATCACGTTCTGTCCCTTCTTTATACTACTCTTTTCTTTCCTGCTACTCCCTGTTATCTTAAAGAACGTTTCAATTATCTCCGCTCTGTTAGATCATCTAGCAATTTGCTTCTGTCCTTCCCGTCATCCTCTTCAAAATTTTATAGCTGTTCTTTTACATTCCAGGCTGTTCGGCTTTGGAACTCCCTGCCCCTACACATCAGGCGCGCGCAATCTCTTGCTGTTTTTAAAAAACTGCTTAAAGAGCATTACCTGTCTCTCCCGTAATATATACTATATAGACTTACCTATCATTTATAGTCTTTCTATCTGCTTCTTTTTCACTGTATGGCTTGTATGTTACTGTTATAAGAATATTATATATATATATATATATATTTATGTAAGTTTATGTATGTCTATTTATACTATTCTTATATGTGTATGTTTATTGTTTTGCTTGATTTGTGTGATAGTTAAGTGCATTTCATCCTTTTTTTTTGCAACGCCTACTCTTCAAGGATACGTTTTTAATGTTTCCGCTACCCAAAGGTTGTCTGGAAGAAATCGCTTTTTAGCGATAAGACCGCCTGTTGTTTGCCTCTGTGTTAATCAAATGTTTGTACCTTGTAAATGTTTTTTTTCTTTCTCATGTACTGAGGTGTGCAATAAAGAGTATTCTATTCTATTCTATTCTATAGCATAAAAAAAAAAGAAAATGGAAAGTTTGAAAAATGTATGGACGTTATAGGACTCTTTTTTTTCTCCTACTAGGACTGAAAGAGCTCGTGATTCTATAAGTAGAATAGAGATAAAAAATTCCAATTTAACAACAAATTTTTTTCTACAACAATAAACAAGGATATTACGCAGGCGCGACTGAATGACCTCGACATATCGCGCCGTCTAATACTAGATTTACCAAAATTTAATAGACTATTTCTTGGCACTAGTTGCCGTGGCTGAGGTCTCCTGGGTCACTTTTTTATGGCATTAAAATTCCCTTTTTTTTGGTTGTTATATTCCCTTTCTTTGATGATCTACCAAGCATGTCATTCATTACAACATACTACAAATTTTCTTCTAACAAACTATGCTGTATTTGTCCCAACGGGCCAGAATAACAACAAGAAGTATTCGGTTTACCCAATTATCCCGATTTACCCAATTTAACGGCCTCCTAGCCTAGTTGGTAGTGACCCTGCCTACGAAGCAGGAGGTCCCGGGTTCGAATCCTTGTCAGGGCATTTATTTGTGTGTTTATCACGAATATTTGTTCCCGCCTAGTACTCACAATACAAGCCTAATTGAGCTTACCGTGGGACAAGGTCGATTTGTGTAAGACTGTCCCATAATATTTATTTATTTATTTAATTATCTCGTCATATTTTCCAGATTAAATACCTAAACGACTACCACGCTCGCGTGCTAGCTACCCTAGGCCCGATTCTACTTGAACGCGGCTTGGAAGATGACTACGCGTGGCTTGAGAAAGAGTGTGCGCCGATCGGCAGGAGCGCTGGTATGTTGCTGACGGCAACACCGCTGCTGGCTCTCATCAGTGTTGCCAGGATTCTCGTTTAAAATAAAGTTATCCTGTAAACGAGCTGTTTTGTTATTCCCCCAACTTAGAGAAAATGCTATACTGTTCTAACTAGTGACTGATTGAATATAGAAGTTTTCATCAATTTTTTGTGTGACCTTGACAATTTGTATGGGAGAGTTTTTATTTCGCGATATCCCCATAGAAAAAATTGCTCACCTAGTATGATTTATACATGGGGTGTCTGAGGGTCTCAGTGGCTCGTGTTAACCCATAGAGTCCGACTAAAAAGACTACGCTACCTTTTTATAGATTTTTACAGCACAGACTGTTTTTTTTTCGTAAAAAAAAATTAAGTTTCACCTACTATTAAACTTCAAAGCTAATTAGAAGCCTATATATTAGAGAGCGGCAATTCTGATTGCAGATGACGTAGCGGTTCATAATTGGATGACACCCACCAACAAGTATCCCTTCCTCCATCTTTCGTTACCGGTTTTATCCCCACCAGGTCGTAGCCGTGGCGATGGCGCGCTGGTACCTCATTGGCGTTCTGTTTGTCGGAACGTAAGGTTCAGTACGAAAAGTTCTAGCCTAGTCTAGGATTTTTCGTAAGTTTTAATAAACGGTTTTACCGTTCGATTGCTATTAGAACACCCGATCGATTCACGCAGCGCAGCAACCGTAAGTAAAAGTGTTGTAATGTGTTTAAAATTGCTTTCAGTGAATCGGTTCGTCCTAAGACGGAACCAGGCAGTAAAAAACTTTTACGTTCCTCCAAACAAGGAAACTACATCGATTACTTACTTACATCAAGAAAGAAACAATTGAAATAGTTAGAAAGAGCGACAGAGATATTTATCTCTGAAAAAAATAGGAAAACTACAGAAAAAAACGAAAGTTACAAAAAAAACATTTGATTTATTCCGGAATTTTCAACGGTATTTATAACCGCTTCCAATCTGTTTTTAACCCATCAAACGCTGGAGGCCTCCCTATCACTTTTGTACATTCGAGTGGTAAAGAGGCAAGTAAACGAACGATCTAAATAAGAAGTTCGTGGTAGACCTAGACGGATAGCTAACTATATGGAAATAGGTACCTACCCTACTCATAGTGTTGTGTTTCTGTTGGTGAGTAAGGTCGCCAGAACTCCAAGAGGATTCGCTGTGTTGACAGCTGAGGACCCACGGAGCAAAGACCTTGGCCCGTTTAGCTGTCAACACAGTGAATCCTCCTTTTTTTTTAAAGGGTCGGCAACGCGCATGTAACACCCCTGGTGTTGCAGGCGGGCGTTTATAGGCTACGGTGACCGCTTACCATCAGGCGGGCCGTATGCTTGTTTGTCACCGTCGTAGTATTAAAAAAAAAGGTATACAATTTTATTGTAAGAGCCACAAAACCCCTCTAGTTAGTGTGCGCCATGCATAGAGCGTCTGGCAGCTGTCCAGCGGTGGATGTGCCTTTAAAGGTCAAATAAAACAGTTATCACAATAAAAATAATTTATTTGACATAATTATTTACGTACCTATTAATCTATTATAATTCAGAGGTAAATGAGTTATAAATTACAAGTAATTAATTAATAATGTATTACAAAAATTTATATAAATTCATTGCGGTATAAATTGAAATATGTACTTATATTATATACAATAAGTATTTATTTAAGTATACAGGGTGTAACAAAATGCTGGTGATGCGTTTAAGGGACTAATCAGTACAGTATAGGGTTTTGATTAGGAAAAATCGGGGGGCAAATGTCCCGAAAAAATCCTTTTTTTTCCTAGTCAGACCACGGTGCTAATTTTGCCCTTAAACGGATCACTGGCATTTTTTTAAATACTCCAAATGTTTTTAACTGAGCTCGTTGACGTACAAATGCTATATTATCACAATACTATTATATTAGAACAATGCCTTTGTCTTAATATAATATCTTTATACATTAATGAGCTCAGTTACAAAAATTGTATTGTTGTACATTATTTAATCATTGCATTGATTGGATTTTTTTAATAATCCAAATTCATATTTTATTTCTACTAAATAATTGGTACATTTCAAGATTAATCCTTTTATAGTAGCTCCGTTAAATGATGCAATGAGCAAAATTATTTTAAATTATATTTTAAAATTATGATTATAATATAAAAGCATTGCTGCCAATTTTTATTCTAATCCTTAAAAGTAAAACAGTTTCCACGCCGGTTAAAATTCTCCCGAGAATTTCGTATTGGTATTTTTTACGTATGCGTAAATCAAGAATCAAGATTGTTGTCTCCGAGAAGGATGTTGTCTCCCGCTGCCGAAAGCAACTGGTTAAAATTTAGTATAAAAATCAGAGACGTTTTCACAGGTATTTCACAATTTTTTTTAATTTGAAAATTTTAATGTGATATCTATATTTTCTAATCCGAGTCATGAGCTCTTTCGATCCAAATAGGAGGGAAAAAAATGCCCAAGATTTTATTCCTATTCCGTTTCTATTTTTTTCAAAGTTTTTTGATGTATGGTAACGAAGAAAGGAAAGTTTGGGAAAAGTATAGAAATTTTGGGATTTTTTTTCCTATTTTCAACCCTAAAATCGAAAGAGCTCGCGATTCTGGGTCGAAATCACATAAAAAACACCCATGTTAAAAAAGTAGGGAGGAGGGACAACTTTAAATAAAATGTCCACCTGTCATTAACCGGTTATTTGAGTTAAATTTTAACCGGTTTGCATTCTTCCGGCGGATATCATGAACCTAGTTAAAAAATCAAAACCCATTGGCCCACAAGTGATGTTTGAAACGCACATAAAACTATATTTTTCAACCTTCTTTATATTTTTCGATGAGATTAGGTAGGAACACAAACAACCTCAAGTACTAGATAGAGCGTATTAGATATCTAGTCACCACGCATATGCAGTCCCGTTAATTTAGGTCTACGATTAGATGTAACCGTGATGAGTAGAAATATTTACAAAAGTTTGGTTTTAAGAGTGAATCCTGGTTGTTATAGGATACAATGGTATAGGATTCTACTCGGCTGTGCTAATATAAACATGGAATAACACGAGAATAGGCATATGCGTTGTGACACTCTCTGTAATCGTTCTATAGCGGTGCCTGTGTAATCTGTACGTAGGAGATATAAATTTTTACTATTAGACCAACACTTAAAAGCTTCTTATAAAAGATTTTGTTTAATTGAAATTAAAACTAATACATACTCAGGATTACCTAAATTAATAAATTGCTAAAACTAAATGCGAGCAACTAAGCTTTCATCAAGTAATAAAAATGTTAATATACGTCATCGTTCAAACAAAAATATTTTTAAAGAGATTTGAATATTGAGGCACTGTACAGTCAAACAGTTTTACTTAAAACAAAATGTTGTTTTTTTCATGTTCTAAAATTGCCATGCGAATTTTCGGACAAAAATATCCGTAATGTGAATTAAGAAAGTTCGATAATTAAAGGTAGAAATTAGGGAATGCAATACCAGGATACCAGGATCCCGAAATACCGGGATCCCGCATGCTGGATTAATCCCGCTTGTAAAATTTGCGAGATTGACGGGACTGAAAAGTGACGTAGAATATACGTGTTACTTAGGCAGGAGCGAGGCGGACACACTTTCGAATGACGCAGTCGCTATCGAATACAGGTATCGAATTCACGAAATGATTAACACGTTGACTTTTCTACGAGGTTACTTCCAACAGAATTTAAAACATTGTTCTGGAGGTGTTTGTTAATTGTTTATATTTCAAATTGTGTATTACTTAAGAAGTAAAATATTATGTTTACTTGTTAAAATTATTTTCAACTAGTGACTATTTTTGTCTATTATTTTTAGAGTAGGTAATTAAATATATAACTTCACTCGATTTTCTTTAATTTTTGTTTTTAAAAAACCTTAAATTGAGTACAAATTCATAATAAACATAACTATATTGTAAAACCGCATACTAACTTGCGGGATCCCGCATATACCGCGGAATCCAGCGGGACTGAGAATTGCAATCCCGCTAAACCGGGATTGAGTTTCTCAACCGGGATGCCCCTAGTGGAAATTAAATAAGGCGAAACTAAACGCAAACCACAGTGGCAACACCTATTCTGTTGTCACTATTTTCGTAAACAAACATCTGTCAAATAGCAAACGTACTACTCGCACTTATGCGACAGATCGAGATGCACAATACACAGGGTTGCCTGCAAATATTCAGTGGCATCCTGTGCAAACGTCTACCTTTTTTTTCGCACTGTATTTAGGCCCGAAAATTGCATTAATAATTTTATATACCCACATGTCATTAGCTCTCAATAATGCGTTCAAAAATCGCATATAAAGGCCCCCATAATAATAAACTTTTTTGTTAAAACAAATTTCTTATCTGTGATAATTATATTATAGCTAAATAATATTATCGTTTTCGATTATATTATTTTTGTTCAACTTTCAAACACATCTGACACAAGAAAATTTGTTTTGACCTCTATTCTTATATCAGTCGAGTCGAGATGACGTTAAGTTTAAAACGAAGTGACAATTGCATACAATGACGCACGTAATCGCACGTTATTTTGATATCGAACGATATAAAAATTGGGGCCAACTCTTGTTTGTCTCTGAATTTAAAAATTTAAATGCCAAACTTGAATGTCAAAATTTTTTTATTCCTGAAAGTCGCAATGGCGGACATATGCGCTTTGAACGCATCATGGAGAGCTTCATGATATGTGTGTATATAAAGCAGTGTATGTAATTGTAAATAATTAGGCATTAAAACTCGAGTATGGGTACTCGGCTAGCGCCTCGTTTCATAATAACATCACACGAGTGTTCATTATATGTATACAATCACATAAACTACTATTAGGCCACTCGTCTTTAATAAAAAAGATTTTTTTTTTCTATTCCTTGTTTAGAATTTCAAGTAAACTGTAAGACTGTGAATAACAAACATATTGCTTAGATTTAGGAACTTGGGGATATAAGATCTATTAAAGAAATTTAGTACCTATTTTGTACAGCAAAACTTTGCATAAAAATGAAACACCGGAATTCAAATCAATATAATCTTAAGCTAGTTTTACAAAATAATACTCTATTATGGAATCACTAGGTATTAACCTATAATAGGTATAGTAAGGCATGAATTTAAAAAAGATCCTTTGACAGTTAAAAACCGACAGTTTAATGTAAAGTAAAATTCAAGTCATTTTATGGGTACAATTGCTAAGCACGAATCAAATCATTTATTAAATATAATAAATATTAACCGGTTATTATTATTTCGGCATAAGAGGTTTTTATAGGTTTGCATTTCTTAATCACTACCTAAGGCCGTACATAAGGCCGTACAAATATATTAATATTCTAGTTTGACAATTTAACTGTCAAAGAACCTCACGAACGCATCACATATATTTATTTATTGCAGCGATTGTCACTTGCAAATGGGGTAAGCACTTTGTTATCTCCACATGGCACTGGTCTCCAATTGACATATTAAGCGTTTAGTAAGAATTAGAAAATGCAAACCGGTAAAAAGTTGTACAGGAGTTACCGGTTAACCGGTAATTCTTACACTAAAAAAAATACCGGTTGCATTCTCTAGTATGAATTACATCATTATTAATAGCATAAATATTTTAAAAATACGCCTTAAGCCTATAAATACGATACGAACGAAGATTCCGGTATGGTGTCATGTAAAAATGTATCGAAATACTTTGAACTTCAATTGTTTAAGAATGGTCTGAAATGTAAACTATTATTCAATGAAAAGCTTAACGATTTTTATTTTAAATTGTACCTCACTTTTTTTATTGGATTTTTGGTGAGTTCTACTTAGAATCGCAAGTTCTTTCGTTTGATTCCAAGTAGAAGAAAAAAAATGTCCAAATTTTCTATACATTTTTCAAACCTTCTATTTCGACACCGTCATACAAAATTTATGAAAAAATGGTAGCGGAATGGGAATAAATTCTAGGGACACTTTGTTTCTCCTAATAGGATCAAAAGAGCTCGCGATTTTGTTATGTTCTGTCGAAAAAAAAGTTGAGGGACAACTTTAAAAAAAAACGACCCGATATTATTCGCTAGTGAAACTCCATTGTTAAAAATTTTGTCTTAGATATCTTTTCTCTTCCGCGGAATATAAAAGACATGAAAAAACAAAACCATACACAAGTTTGCGTGACAACCATTCCTAAACAATGATGTCGTGTTATGTTATGGGAGCGATTCTCAGTTTTGTACAAAACCTTTTAAAAAGGCCGACCAGGTATACATGACAAGACGCCATGTTGCGTAATTTCATTGGAACTAATTTCTTACACTGGCAATAATTTTAATGACCGTTTGTTAACAGTAATAAATTAATAATATTGTCTGTTCGCTTACGCATCTGCGTACGAAGTGCGATAAAAAGAGGATAATTTTTTCTTCGTTAAAATTCGCGGTAGTATGACATGACTTATATCAAATTGCCGCCATATAAATATAAATAAAAGCGATCTATTGACAATTGTTATATATATCTTTTACCATATTTGGGCATTTAAATCGTTGTTTGTGTGTGTGTGTGTGTGTGTGTATGCGTAGTATCGTGTTTGTGGGTAACGCACTGTAAACACAACCATCCATATAAAAATGTAAAATAAGTTTCGTGTTCTTCCGAAGCCATTTGATACAATATTTCCCAAAACGTATGTTTCGACTCAAAGTGTTTTGTACAAAAACTAAGAAACAACCCTGATACCAAAATATACCTTAGATAAATAAATTCGATTTGTCCAGCGGACGAATTAAATTAAATTCAATTCAATCGAGGCAATTTAAGTACATCACGACATTCACGACTACCAAAACGGTCAATTTCGACACGCGAATACATAATAATATTTTTCTTGAATGGCTACATTCCCAAAATACAATTCTATTTAACATTTTTTACATAAAACGCCTTTCAGGTAACGCTAATTAGCGTCATAACGCTATATCGTTATGGCGTACGCCGTGATAGTAGTTTTGCTTTCAAGTAGGTTGATATTTAACGAATTTAAAATATCGTAAGACGTATTAATGTTATAATAAATTACGAATAATACTGTCACTGCGGGCGACATGTTTCAAATTATGAAAATCTGCAGTCTAACGATCCCGGGATTCCAAGACAGGATCATCCTCAACCGTTTTTGTCGTCGAGAGCGCTGCGCGCGGCGAGACGGAACTCACGCTTGACAATGGCATCCTAAGATGTCCGAAACATGTCGCGCATAGTGCTTAAAATACATTAATGTTATCCGTAATTTACTATAAAGGTACTACTTCACTTGCGTTTTGCCTCTCGCTCGCACCAGTTAAGCTTTGCTTCGGTGCAAGCGAGAGGTAAAACGCAAATACCCCAAGTGTATACCCAGCATTAGGTTTATATTTGATAACTAGTGCTTATAACTAAAGCGTTTATACCACGTGTTGCTATAACGAATGACTGTTAAAAGTTTAATTACCAAGTTTCCAATTTAAAATTCCTAATACCCCAGTAATAACAATTTTCAAATTTGCTTTATAAGCCAAGTTATTTATCAGTGACTATTTGACGAGGCATCCATACATCACGATTGTCACCCGCTTGCCTAATTGACTTTTAAAATTCACCCTGGACAGGGGTGTACAAACCGGGTTTTAATTGCATACAAAACCGGTTAATTACCGGTTATCAACCGAAATTTCATACAGATAAAAACCGGTTTGCACACCCTACTTGCCACCTTATTCCACAGGAGTCAACTCAAACGCAGGTCACATTAGCTCCGGTCTAGAACATAATTAACACGCTCCCTCTTAACAGACCCTTAGGGTAACCGCTAACCACTCAATTGCTTCATATTTCTTGGTGGACTCAATTGCCTAGTAAAATGGGATGACAGCTGGTAACCACAGTTACCAGAAGCAATTTAGCCGCTATTTACCCTCCGCGCGAATTCGAATCGAGTTTGTCTTGTGTCTGTAACGAAACATTATCAACGGGCTGCCCACACAACCTGCACCGCCAGTATTATATAATATTTCTAATTGTAGGCAACCCTAGCGGAGAGGATTCCTAACATAGGTTCAAAACGGTTTGTATTCGATTTTTCCACGAGATTTAAATATCTGTTCTTAAGAACTATTAAATATTCTGCGCTAACGGTATTTTGGGAATGTAGCATTCAACAAATCTTTAACAACACCAAAATAATCAACGATACACTCAAAAGCCGACAACTCTACGATTCTACGCCTTAATACCCGCCTCCTTAGACAACCTCTGCTTTCTTCTCCTATTGATAATAGGCACAAAGGCCCATAAACAGCTTCCACCCACCAAAATCAACCCAAGCGTCACAAACAATGACTTATAAGACTGTGTGTACTCAAACCAAAATCCGCAAATAGGCGGCCCTATTAACTGCAATATCCCGTTTATGAATAAACTAATCCCGTATGAAGACATTAAACGCTCTGTACCTAACATTTCGGTCATAACTAAAGCAGTCACACCCGTATTTATACCTGAAGCTAAACCGAAAATAGAACAGAAAACACTTATGGCTACATAGCTTGAAAATATAGGCAGGACTGCTAAACTCAGCCCTGAGAGTAACAGGCCAAAAATGAAGAAGTAACGCTTAGGTGTTGTAACTACATCAGATATGGCCGACCCTCCAATGCGACCAGCTAAGTCTAAAGCTGATATAATCGATAAAAGATACGCTCCTAAACTTTTATCAAACCCGCATTCTTTAGCATAAGACGGTACAAGAATTATAAAATTCGTATACGAAATAGCATTTGTACAGTTTGAGAATAAAATAACAAGATATATAGGGTCTTTCAACAGTTGCAAATCGAAATATTTGCTTGGTTCTTTTTTCGTATCCTTCTTTCTGCAACCGCAGCAGTATGTTATTGGGGCTAAGCTCTCCGTTACGGATTTAAGACTGAATTGACTAGCGAATTCACTGGGCTTTTCAAACGCAGATAAAGTGGAGCCATGGAAAGGAGTCGACATGTATTGGAAGCTAGAACTGCTGGGACTCCGTTTGGGGGTTTTAGGAATGGTTAGTTTCTTACTAAACGCGTCGGTGGAGTTGACGCGACTAGCCTTGCCTTCTGGTACGGATTCCAACAAGGAAGGGTTGCTAGGCATTGTGGAGACTTTGCTAGATATATGCTGTAGAGTGTGTTTGGAGTTGACGGGGGCAGATATCTTTCTAAATCTTTCATGTTCTTTCCCAACTAAAGCCGCGCTGGCGGATCTGTAGAAGTTCTTCTCGTCCAGGTTTGCGTGGGAGGGGTAAATGGGGGGTGACCCGTTAGTGACCCGGTCTCCTGAAGGCGTGTTGGCTTCGCTAGTGATGAGAACCTTCGGATGCTCGGCATCTTCTATGTCAGGTAGCTCTTCTTCTGCGAACGTTTCCAATAACTGTAAATAGAAAAAAATATATATACCTACCTGTTCCCAAAAAAAAAATAGTACAATGAGCAGTGGGACACTGGAGCGTTGGTGGCCTGTACGACTTTCAATCCGAAGGTCGCGGGATCAAACCCCGACAAGAACCAACGAGTTTTTCGCAACTTTACGTATTGTGTATAAAATATCATATGATATTTACCAATCACTTTTCGGTGCAGAAACCATGGAAACAGTGAGGAAACCAGACTTATCTCAATAAGGCCTAGTTGACCCTCTGGGTTGGAAGGTCAGGTAGGACTTTTTTTTTATGCTATAGGTGGCAAACGAGCAAACGAATCGCCTGATGGTAAGCGATTAACGTCGTCCATGGACACCCGCAACACCAGAGGTGTCGCAAGTGCGTTGCCGGCCTTTAAGGTGGGAGTACGCTCTTTTCTTGAAGGTTTGAAGGTCGTATCGGTCCGGAAACACCGCTGGCGACAGTTCGTTCCACAGTTTAGCTGTGCGAGGCAGGAAGTTTCGGGAAAACTAACGCCTACTCCAAATCTTGGGATTAGTTGCCAAAGCGGAGCCTGGTACTTAAATATCCTTAAAATGTACTTACAAAAACTTAATTATATAAAAATGTGCTTGTGTAAAACTACCTAACCTAAAGACACCTTTCGGTGCTTTTGGCCTTTCAAATGGTATTTTTTGTTAGCTCAATTTGGCAGAGCGATATGACAGGTGTTCAGAGAGGTCGTGGATTCAAATCCTGATCGACGCAAGGAATTTTTATTTTTTTCTTGAAATTATAAAATAACCTTTATTTTCAAAATACATAAATATATACCTACCTTAAATCTTAAATAAATAGGTCCTTCAGGCATTGTACCTAGAATGCTGGCGGCATTCCCTCGTTGTATCGCAATGCTGATACGTTGTGCGAGGAAGCCACCAGTAACATTAACCAGACGTTTCGCGATTTCTACGAAAATCTTGCGTACGCTAGGACTCTTTGTTAATTTCGTTCGGAAAAGTCTCTGCCTAATACAATATTAATTTTATTTATCCTTATTTTAAAAGTCGACGTCTTTGTAAAGAAAACACAATATTAAAAATACATTTTTATTATGTACAAAATACAATTTAGGCTGATTAAGAGTCAAATAACAGGCAAATAGTAAAACATCGTCTATATCACATGATTCTCTAATACAGTACAAAACTTAAGAAGTGTCCCTGGTTAAATTAGTATACAGGGTAACGCCGGGTGGACAGGGTATAAGCAGGCCTATGGTAGGTACTCTCAGTGCGAACGCGAATCGATCTTCCTTTGTGTTGCACATAATACTGTAACAGTACATTTCGATGCTAGTGCGGAAAGTATGCCATTACTTGAAAATGACATATCCGCACGTGTATCGAACGACTTCAATACAGATGCGAAAAAAGAAATACATAAGAACGAATTTCAATGTTTTTTTTGTTTGTAACAACATTGTTACTAAACTGTCAAGAACATCTCCAAAATGTTTATCTTATCTTTTTTACTTTCTCATTATATCATAATCATTATTTGTCATTAACAAAATAATAAATCGCATGTGACAAATCGTATCGTCATGTCTAATAGAGCCTTCGAACATATTTACCTGATTGAAAAACGCCTCTACTTTGACAGATGTTGGCTGTTCCGTAATTCCGTTTCATAGACACAAATTTATAAGAACTGTTTTCAATGTTAATTTTTTTAAATTAATGATCATTATTATGATGAAGAGGTAAATAGTGAAATATTAAATATGAATATCTTTAATATTTTTGCGTTAATAGTTGGTATTCAGTTGTATTACGTCTCAGCAAAGTTAACTAATAATAATACTCTTCGGTAAGCAGTCATGAATTGGAAAACTAAATAAAAAAAAATTGGAAAAGTAAAAAGCACTAGTTCGCAAAAACTAACTTTGCGCACGCAAAACAGCCAAAAAAAGAGCACTTTTTGAGCAACTGTATTGAAAAGGTTTTACCTTTACAGCCGCCTTGGTTTGTTGGAAAAACTGGCTTTAAGAGTATTTCAAATTGAGAACTCTAGCTGCTGTCACACCAAGGGGGCGATTGTTCATGATTGATTTTGTGCGTGGCAGCTTACGCGTAAGGTTCTATGTTTGATAATATATTAATGAAAAGATTATTAACCCATAAAATATGTATTGCTCCACCACTAGGCCGAACCCTTTACAATACGCTATCATAATGTGGTGTATATCGAAGGGTACGCGGTCACCGATAAGTCGAGAAAATTTTTCATTTAAATAACGTTACGTAAATTGCACATAGTTCGAATTTCAAAAATCGGTTTGCTCTACTTAGGCCCACTTGCACCACCCAGGGTTAGCCGCTAACCCAGCGTTAAGCTGTCAGATTCCATACGAAAACACTGTTAACTCCGGGTTAAGTGGCCCTTATCGGATTTGACCGCTTACCCCTCGATATGACATTTGTGTACGTAGTCTGTTGTTAACCTAACTACCTAATACCACACGGACACTTCTTCAATTTTATTTCCATACTTTTTAAATTATTTGAACATCGTAAGTTAAATCTTATGAATAATGTAATTCGTAACATCGCAAACCATTTAACATGAAACTTTAATGTAACAATACTTGGAATAAACATTGAATAACATTTTAGTTATTTTCTAATATCGGGATTACAAACATCAATTTAATAGGTATTTTAATATGCCTACAACAGATAACAACACAGTAAAGGCACCATCAGATATATCGGAGCGCCCAGGCTGTTCACAAATATCTAAACAAGCTGTCAGACGTCTTGACAATAGTCATGTTTCAATGTTTATGAGTGATATATCTGATGACAACTCTACAAGTGTAGGGAATAATATTTTTCGTCGTATTTAGTCGGAACTGATCGTAGGTATCTTGCTGTCCCAACTAAGCCGGGGCGTAACTAAGCTAGGGGCAACCGGGGCAAACACCAAATTTACGCCCCTCAACATCCCCTCACCGCTGGCCGACAATTTTTGGCCATTTTCACAATTTTTGGTGCCCTGAGACAAGCCCCCATCGGCCATCGGGCAGTCATCGTCGGACAGTGATGTTATCACCTCCGTGGCTCAGACAGAACACAGAGCCGCGTATTTTATGATATTGTGAAGTTTCCTCTACTCATTGTAGGATTTGGTAAATACCAAAAAAATTGATTTTCCAAACGAATGCAGTGCCATCTACACATCTTTGCAACAGTGATTAAAATTGCTATATACTTCGTAAATTGGGCGGTTTGTACCTAGAATGATACATAAGCATAAAAAGGATATAAAAATACAAATAACAAGATTTTTTTATTAATAAGATTTATAAAATAACTAAATTAATTTTGCGCGACATCAAATACTTAGAAAAATATAAATGTAGGGTAAAAATAGAAATCGTCACCTACCCTTCAATATACTAAAATGAATGGGGGCTACCGTATTGTCGCTCACCAGGCGGCACCACTTATGCGTGGGTCTTGTGTCAGTATGGAACAACTGTCAAAGTGACGTTTGCAAATTCCCGCCAGTCCTACGTTTCTACTAGCGCCCCTAGCGGGGAAGTGACTCACGATAATCCCTATTTTGTCTATAAACGGAGTTATTGAGGGCTTGTCAGTATTATACGTTTAACCCTAATATAAAAAAAAAATGGCAAGAAAAATAAATTCCAATAGTAAAAATTATAAATTCATCGAAGTGTAATATTAATTTTGATTAAAAACTAACAGCGACGAGCTGATAGTAAAGACTGCCAATCAGAACACAATTTGTATTTATCCCAAAATAATTCCACTACATGGTAAAACTATAAACGAATATAACAACATGTTAAGAAACATGTTAGTGCTGTCTTCTAGATAATCTTTACAGATTATTTACAACTAGAAGCGAGAGATGGCACCACCATACTCAAAAATAAAATGATCTAATTCATGATTTACAATTGTATAGATAATATTATGTTACTAAAAGTTAAATAGCCCTGTAATTGTTAAAAATATACATTTTTTTTTAAAGGTACCACTTTCTCGCTTGTCGATAAAGTTGATTACTAAACGAAACTCTATGGCATTCGCGTCTTATCGGTACTTGACAAAGTAGTACCTTTTACTTAAAACATTCACATATTTCTTTTGTTACTGCGATTAATACTCATTGAAATGTAACGCTTTAAAATTGATTAATTCGCGTGCATTCACTATTTCCCTGATGTTTCGAGTTCTTTACAGCGATCGTCACAAAATATAATGAAGACTGTCAACAAAAATAACAGCGATTTAATCTTTTTTAATGTGTTTTATTTCAGTATAAATATCTACCATACAAAATGTCAAAGATCACACAACCACAATGTATGAAACAGTACATTTTTAGGGTTCCAACATTTTTTGATAAAGTAAATATTAAGTTAATAAGTTAAAAAAATGTGTCCCTCCCTCTAACTTCTGAACCGCAAGTCTAAAGATTATTTAAAAAAATCATGAAGCTTTATGAAATCTTTCAAGGAAATTTTAAACTTTTTGATACACAAAAACGTATATTCTCGGTTAAAAGTGCGTTTAAGACGTAAGAGCTGCGGGGATACTCCTTTTTATTGCTATCTATTAAAACCCCTTCACCTCTTGTGATAAACGGTACCTACGGTACGGTACTATGGAACCCTACACTGAGCATGGCCCGACATTCTCTTGGCCGGTTTTTTAAGTAAAAGTTGGTCAGTATGACTTATACATTGTGGTGTCTGAAGTTTTCAGTGTCTGGTGTTACACCATGTATGTACCTAAGCATATAATTGAAATACATATTTCCTACATAAGGACAGTCAATGTGCGTAATAAGAACGATAAATATATTTCTGGCCGGTCATCTTATAATTTCACTAAACATATCAATTAACCTATCTTGTACACTGTAAAATATAATATAAGTAATTATAATTAAAACTTAAATAGCATAACCCTCCTTTCTTTCGGCAGTTGGGTAAAAAGCTTTACTACCGGAAGCCTCAATTAAGGTAACTTTTATATTTATTAAATAATAAAGCATAGACAAAGGAATGATAAGAAATTGTTTTTTAACTTGGCTGCATCAGGCGGGCCGTATGCTTGTTTGTCACCGTCGTAGTATAAAAAAGAGTATCACCATCTAGTTTTACAGTTAAAATCGAACCTACAATTAACATCCTATTTTTCATCAACACATCCTTCTTATTCCTTTATCTATGCACAAACGTACATTAATAGAGTACAAAAATAAATTCTATACGATAAACACTATCAGGTTAATAATTAAACAAACTGCTTTTTTGCCAAAGACAAGTTAATTCGAACTCGTAATCCTTTCGAGCGCCATCTACAAACACAAAGTGAGAATTAAACTTACAATTGATTGTCTGTCTTATTGACTTGTCTTTGGAAATGCCTCGTATACTTCCATACATTTACTAACTTTGGGGTCACAATTATATATAAAACTCCCATTTTATTTTAATCTAATTAGCTAAGTTAACGGAAACGTCATAGGGTAAGTACCCTTTCGTCGGCAAACCAATGGCGGCCATCTTTGAACCTTTTCGACGCTATGTTACATACAAACGCTTTCACTTCGTCAGCCATGTCTAAACTGATAAATAAATAAATATGACGGGACATTCTTACACAAATTGACTAAGTTCCGCAGTAAGCTCAATAAGGCTTGTGTTACGGGTACCTACTCAGACAACGATATATAATATACAAATACATAAATACATAGAAAACATCCATGACTCAGGAACATATATCTGTGTTCATCACACAAATAAATGCCCTTACCGGGATTCAAACCCAGGACCATCGGTTTAGCAGGCAAGGTACTACCAACCACACCAACCGGTCGTCTAAACTGATGTTGAACTCTATGAGTTTTCATCGGGTCTATTTTGCTCTGTGGTCTGTGATCTATTAATCCGCCTTTGGCATTATAAATATAATATATACACGGTGCTCGTGAGCATTGCGCGAGATTTTAACAGCGTATTCCTGAGGCTAAAAGAAACAAAAAATGTCATATTAAGTTCATTGGATTAGGGCTAGTTTCTGAGATAATTGCAATTTTTTTTAAAACATAATTTTACCGCCACTCGGTAAATTTCGCGTTTTGGAATGTGATAATGCTACTACGTGGTCTAGTTTAGATATGATTTTTGACAGGTTTCAAAGTGACACTGTTATGTCTTTGCAAAACTCGGCTCTACCAAAAAAACATATTTTTTTGTATTTTAAGTGGGCCTTTTCTAAATGAAACTTACTTACCATGTATCAAAGCGTATAAAAAAAGAAAAAAAAAGTTTTTTTTTGTTTTTTTTTTTTGGTCGATATGACCAAAAATCATATGACCTTTTTTGTTTCTTTTAGCCTCAGAAATACGCTGTTAAAATCTCTCGCAATGCTCACGAGCACCGTGTATATATATAGATTATAGGTATATATATAGGACAATCTTATACAAATCGACCTAGTCCCGCGGTAAGCTCAATAAGACTTGCGGGTACTAGATGACAATATATATTATAGATAGATACATATAAATACTTAAATACATAGAAAACATCCATAACTCAGGAACAAATATTCGTGATAAACACACAAATAAATTCCCTGACCAGGATTCGAACCGGGGACCTCCTGCTTCGTAGGCAGTCACTACCAACTAGGCTAGGAGGCCGTTCGTGGCATTGGAGCTATGGCGCGGAGATATCGGTAATTAGCGTCGAAAAGGTCAAATCGGCTCCTGACCAAGGTGACCTTACTGGCATGGGTCGCAAACCAGTTTCGCCTCCAAACAAAAAACCGGTTAATAATTACGGTTAATCGTGGCAATATTGTCTTTTTTATCGATAGAACCTAATTTAAAATAATAATGAAAATAAATGGAATTTTAAAAATATTCCGGAAATAGTAAAAACCGGTTTCGAGTCTTCTTCCAGACAAGTGCCAACGACTGGTATTTCCAAGTGCCAACCACTGGAGTGTACCAAAGTTAAACCTGCACTGTCTTCTCAGCCAACCTCTTCTTCCTCCTATCGACTAACGGCATAAGTAACCACAACGCCGACCCGGCAATATATATAAATCCAAACGTCAGGAACATATGAGCATAGTTACCGTCAGCTTCAAACCACAGACCGCATATAGGCGGCCCTACCAACTGTAGAAGACCATTCACAAACAAACTAATACCGTACGTCGACATAAGTCTATCGACCCCCAAGATTTCCGCCATTACTAATGTCGTAGTAGCATTATTCACACCAGACGCTAACCCAAATAACGCGCATACGATGCTTATAGTCAAATACGACTCTAAAAAAGGTACCATAGCTAAAGTTATCCCCGAAAAGAACAGTCCTCCAACGAAATAGAAAGTCTTAGGTATCAAATTTAAATCGCACAACGCAGAACCACCGATTCTACCAACTAAGTCTAATGCTGAGACTGTGCTTAGTAAATACGCTCCTCTGGCTTTGGAAAATCCTATATTTTGAGCGTGAGACGGTAAGAGAATTATAAAGTTTGTGCACGATATAGCTACAGTACTGCTTGAGAGTAGAATGATTAAATATGTAGGGTCAGATAGGAGGGTAACATCAAAGAATTTATTAGGTTCCTTTTTGTCGTTCTTCTTTTTTTTGCAGCAGAAACAGCAGTAAGCTACTTCAGCGACGGAATCAGTGACTGATTTTAAAGAGAATTGTGAGGCAAATTCGTTCGGTTGGTCGAACGCGGATAGGGTTGAACCATGGAACGGTGTATGGACGTAGGCGAAACTGGATGTAGACATGTTCCTTTTAGGTCCTACTGTGCTGAGGCGTCGTCCAAATGTTTCTTGGGAGCCTAGTTTTGTGACATCCCTGTCTAAAGCCATAGATGCAGAACTGTATGCAACTTTAGGTATAGGTCTGGTCGTGGATAATTTTCTTTTAGACATATTAGGCCTCAAGTTTTGCGTGGAGTTCTGGGTGTTGATGCGTGGATGGGAGTTTTCCTTTGTGAGAATTTCCGGGCGGCCATTTTCTTCGTTTGCGGGGGAAAGTTGGAAGCTTTCCACGGGTTCGTCTTCTTCGAAGAGTATGTCGTCCTGAAAAGAGGATTTTTGTTTGATTTTGTACTGGAAAATACTGTTGTGTAAAGTCATAAAATATGTACCATTACTGTAACGTTTTCCCGGCTTATGTTATGCCACAGGTCATTGAGCATGGAGTCCGCTTTGGCACCGAATCCCAAAATGGAACGTCCCACATGGCGTTATATCCGCATTAGTATAGGAAACTCGTTAATTAGCATAAGCTCCGACCACCATTAGTCACCTTTACCCGTGGAACGTCACAAATAAACTGTCATCCACTTTTTTAAGCGGTTTATAAACCTTCTAATAATTGAGCTCCCGATATTTGGGCGATGTTGCAGCCGCCATGTTAACCAGAAAACTGAAGTCTGCATTGTTAACACTTTATGATAGCCCTAACGATCTACCCTCTTTCTTCTTCGTTTATGTTCACTATTGGAACTGACTCTAAAGTCATCTCGACAAAACACACTCACAATATCTTCGCGATAACTCACACAAATTGGCTTGGAGGCGTATTTAATTATTCCTTACACTGGATTCCTTGTTTTCTCGTGAACATGGCAGTTGCAAAATCGCCGAAATATCGGGAGCTCAAAAATATAACAAGACACCGTGTTTATTAGTTAAAATGTCACCGTTTCTTAAATCGTAGAATAGCCATTTTGGTAAACACGTCGTTTTGGTACATTTTTATGACTTTATACCCTTCACTTCAAATATTTGTATCTAATTATCTAAAGCAGTATCTAATCTATTTATAATTAAGTGTTACTATTCTAACAAAAAAAAAAGGTTAAATAAGTACATAAACAAATCGTTAAGTGGACCCTGGAGGTCCGAAGCAATTGCTTAAGAGCATCTAAATCAGAGAACCATATCGAGATATAACAAAAAAGATTATCAGTATGTAAGGAGAAAGCGTAGGACTGAGTACATGCAGCCAAGAGCATGTCTGGCCACGCTCAGTGTATAGTTCCGTTGTTAACCGTCCTTCACGTTATCGAACCTAGAAGGGGTTCTAGTAGGTACCATGGCCATAACTAGCAAAAAGGAGTATCTTCGCAGCACTACCCAGACATTTAAGTATAGGTACATACACTCTTTTACCAATAATATATGAGTTTTTGTAAAAAAAACAAGGCTTAATTTACCATATTCAAAATAATTTTCCTTACAAGTAAAGCTTTACTTTCATAATTGTTTTTTTATAATTTTTAAACTAGGGGTTCATAAGGCACATTTATTATAACTTCTGGAGCCTACACTTTTTGGTTCCTCTCGATATAGTTCTGATATATTCTTCGATTTTCAACCTTAACGCGAACCAAATAACATCGACAGTAAAAAAAACCGCCTATGCATGTGTAATATGAATACACAATTTAGATTAATATCGGACCAGTGATCGGAAATTCGGAAGCTTTTATACCTACAAGCTCAGCAAGTATAGAGTCGTAAATTTAAAGAGAATGTCATATACTACAGAAAAAGTGACCAAGGTCACCGGTTAGCAGGGCTGGGGTGCCGCGAAAGCAGTAGGTCGCTGGATGGTTCCCTGCCCTGCTCACCTGGGACCTTGTTCACTTTTTCTGTAGTATATGAGTATATGACATCTCTTTCAATTTATAATTTATATATAGTAGTGTGCCTACTTAAAAATATGAATCAAAACATTTATTATAAATAATAAATTAATTAATTCATGCTTTACAATTGTAAAGTGTCGGCTTCTTAAAAATATTATTTAATTATTTCGGAGATTCCGGGATTGTATAAAAAATCAGGTAATAGTGATATGTGTCAAAATATTTAGATTATGACTATTTTCAGCAATTTCTCTAACATGCCTACACAGTAACCAGTTGTGACAGGGTGTAACAAAAAACAACCGAGGTGAATCGTTTAAAAAAGAAACTCTTTTCAAAAGTGATAACATCGGTTTTGGTAAACTAAATTGAGACAAAATTAAATTGAGTCCGCTCCATATTAATCAACCCCAACACTGTAGATACTGAGGCCGAAGTTTAAATATAATAAAAGCATCCGAATTTTCGTTCCCTGTACAAGACATACGCATTATTTACTTTTGGGATAAAGTAGAAAATCAATACTATCATGAGTCAATCACTAGCGGCATTAAGCTGTCAGCAGGGTTCCAATACCGGTATGATTTGTATGGCCAATACCGGGATGTGTGCGTGCCACGAGCGGTACAAGAATTGACAACGCGCGTTCAAATCAATTCACACTCGTTCGTAATTTCTTGTTTACCGCAATGAATACACAATGTACTACTTGACCACCTTGGCCGTTTACTGCTCGAACTACCTTTACTACTAACTGTTTTAGAAATGTAATATATTTTCAATTTACAACATTTCCTATACATTTAGGTATTTAAAAAAATGTAAACGGTAGTGTTAATCAATATTGAATTTTACACCTTTAAATATAAATATTAATTATGGTATACCGTTATAAATTCAGTGTTTACTATTTTAAGTCTGTAATAGTTAATTTATTAGTTTTTTTTAAATACCGGTATTGAAGAAGTATCAAATTTTAATTACCGGTATTGGATACCCTCCAAGTACACCATAATCACTTTCCTAGCGTTTAAATTAATTTATTACTATAAACATTATCACACTTTTTACAGTTTCGATATAAGCATATACTTTAGTGGTTTTGAAAATGAAACTACCGCCTTTTTCGTGTTACAAAGAGTTAAAAAATGAATATAATTATGTGCTTGTTGTTCAGTAAAACGGTACCACTGTCGCTTGTTGAGAAGGTTAATTTCTAAATGAATCTTTATAACATTTACGTCTTATCGGCATCCGACATAGTGTTACCTTTTACTAAAAAAAACAACCACATGTCTGTACCTAAAAAACACTGGTGATAAGTTGGCCTATTAGGACCACCTGCCCCATACTAAAGAAATCTCTTCAGATTTTTTTTTTGCCTGTGACCATTTAATCAACCCGACTAGCATTGTCTGTCATTTTCTATTTAAAAAAGGTCTAGCGATTTTCGCGGGGTAGGGGCACGCCAAATGTATGGCTATTAGTTGGTAACGTAAAAATAGCTATGTAATAAACTACTAAACGTCAGTCCATACAATGAACACGATTGTTTGTCATGATTTCGGAAGAGGGGAGCACCTGTCAATTGCCAGTCCGGTTGGTTAAATGGTCTAAGACTTTTTGTAATCAGAACATGATCTTTATCACCAGTACTTTTGTTACGTCTTGTATACAATTTGGCACCGTTTTTTCAATTTTACTCTTTAGTGTTAGAAAAGTGATTATCGAGGTTAGTATGGCGGCATGATAGTATGACTTGTGTATAGGTCTACCGTCTAACTGAGGCGTCCCTAGGACCGAGCTCGAGTGAAGAGGGGTCATGGTCATGGAACACTGACAGGAGCTATCATGAATCTGTCTTAAGTGCGGCGGTTGCGTCAACATTGTATAGTATGACGTGACTGTAAACCCGCCCCGCCTCTCCTCGCATACCTAAGGAGACGCCTAAGTTAAACGGTATTCCTATAGTTGTTAAAGTTTTATGCTTAGGCTATTTTCACTTGTCTTGTGTCAGTTAAAACTGTATGTCTTTTCCTGATGGACTTAATTGACTTTGGACTTAGGTTCACTTTTAGTACTTGTTTTTGGATGCTAAAATATGGATAACTGCACTATTAGCTTCCATTAATTTTATTAGCAATATAGGAAGATTAGACATACACAGTGATAATTGAAATTTATTTTATTTATTCGATTGTACCTATTAAAATCAATTCTATACAGTAACAAAAAATGGTATCACTAGTTTAAACATTTTGGGTATAACATAGAATTAGATTATGTTTTAATGATTCAAATAGCAACACAAAAAGCATTGACATTTGTAAATACTGACATGATGCTTTACCCGACTATCACAGAGGAGAATTAATTTTTTACCATAATTTTCAGAAGAAAACTGTACTGCATACGTATAAGTTGTTTCAAATATCTAATAAAGTATATTGATATCAATACACTTTACCGGTATTTACCGGTTAACATTTCCATTTTGGAATTCGGACAGACAATAGCGGTATAATTAATAAATTGAAGTGATACGGCTTTTTTTAACCAAAAATGTAAATAGTTCTGTTTACCGGTATTTCAGTATAGTATCATGTCTAAGTCTTAATTCCTTATTCAAAAAATCATGCAACAAACACACAATACAGACACATACAAACACACTAGAAATATATAAATGGATTGCTTACTTTTAATTTCGGTGATCCCATATAGGCACGGTTTCATTTTCAAAAACACTTCAAAATAAATATCACAAACCATCGCTAAGAAAGCAAGACCCGCTGAAGCGTAGGTAATACCGATAAATAAATAAAACCGGTAAAATACGATCAAACCAATAAAAAACATTGAAAAAACCGGTAAAAATTTGCAAAACCTCAGCAGTCTATATTAAAAAAGTAAAACAAAAGAAACGCAACGAAAAGACGTAATACATAAGTGTAATAATAAAAAAACTTATCGCATAAAGCTTTGCTTAGCGCACTCAAACAGACAACAAATTGAATAACTCGTACGATGCGAATTAGGGTTTTCATTACCGGTATTGGCCAATGCCGGGATCCCAGGATTGGCCATACAAACAATACTGGTATTGAAAGCCCTAATGCGAATGTTGGGCCCTCCTCACGCATGTCATTGACTCCGCTCTCGATGAAACTGAACCTTAAGGGCCCTTAAAATCAGTTTCAGGCCCAAGTATGATTGGCCCATTTTATGTGGAGCTAATACACATATCACCATTAATTTTATTACGTAGGTATACCATTTGTGCAAGTTTTCAACATTGCTATTATTACAATATATAAATGTATTCTACATACGATATTTAGAGTACGACTAAGCTAATTTTGCATAGATTTTGATAGCACAGACTGTAAAAGTGTTAACTCAGGGTTTCATACGAGTTTAACGATTAAAATAATAAATTTGATATTATAATATCAAAATCGATAAAAACTTAGCTTGGTCTGACTCCACATGCCCGTACAAATCGACTTTTAATGAATACTTCAAAATTTCACCGTCAAGCATTGCGTATAGCCAAAATGATTAACCAAAAAAAATATCACTTTTCTAATGTCAACACGAACAGGGAAAAACTTGCACAAAACATGTATAGCTTTTTCAACATTCGCCTGTTCCCGAGAATGAGTTTCACGCGGTCGTTTGCTTCTTCAAAGCTTAAATTATAAATACAACGAGTAACAAAAACGCTGGTGATCTGGTTAAGGCCGTAGAGTCAGAACAACCTAAGTTTGCTTCCAATTTGATACTGAATGCACGAGGGTTATTTTAACGTCAAGCTTCTATGAAATGATGACGTTTACTTAACACTTGCAGTCTGTGCTATCAAAATCGATGCAAACTTAGCGTAGTGGGACTCTAATCAGTATCATGGACTGATTAGGAAAAAATATAGCAACAATTTTGCCGCATATTTTCGTCATCGTCGGTCGTCTGTACAAAAAGAGGTGGGCCCTCTATACAAAACAAAGTCAATATTTTTTTCTAATCAATCCACAAGTCGCCCTTAAACGAATCACCAGCATTTTATTACATCCCGTCCGTTAACGCTTGTACATTCCGACAGAAAAAGTTAGAAATTAAAAAGTGTCATCCCTTTCATTTCAAATCAATATATGTAGGAAAACGGGATGACGCTATGATGTTGCCACTTCTTAATTCCTACTTTTTCTGTCGTACTGTAACTGACTCCCGCACTGAAATTCAAAATCTTAAAGTTTCATAACCCCTACTCTTCTTCCTAGCGTTTTCCCGGCTTATGTCACGGCCCAGGGAGCCTGCGGTCCGCTTTGGCAACTATCCCGAGATTTGCCGTATGTGCTAGTTTGACGAAGGCGACTGCCATTGACCTTCCAACCCAAAGGGTAAACTAGGATTTATCGATAACCCGGCATAAACAATAAAGATGTTGGTACCTGTGGGTTTTCCTCCTCCTCTTCTGGCTCCTTGTATTTCCGGATCATATGTTCTTCAACGGGCTGGAAGAGAAGCGCGGCTGCCCACACGTTCAACATGATCCCGCCTAGGATTAGTACTGCTCCTCTGAAAACGTAAAAATTACGATTAAAATAACGGTGACAGCTGTTAGTTAGTGTAAGGAACGCGAATTCGTACAGATATAGCCAGGCTCCTGGAGACCTATTCGGACGTGCTAAACAGACTTTTGACATATCCACATCATATTCCCTACGTCATTATCATTATTTAACATTTCCACGGAAGTTCACATTGAAATGTCTCTTAAACATGTTCGAATAGGTCTCCTTTACCACGCTGAGTTTGCTACAATTGTTACAACATTTCGACAATACTCAAATATATTATAACAGCATTACAGAATTTACCGATACGCCGAGTAACAACATTTACATAACGAAAATATAATACAGATAAAAACAAAAGAAATAGTTATGGTCAAGTACTGGACGGTCATGCAGCTCTGCCCAGCCGACATTGTCAGTGGTGAAACAGGGGCCGGTACCCTAGTTTCAATGAACAGAGACTTTTATATATTATTTTAAGAGAGTTTCGTGCCTAGATGGATGTTGGGGGGACATCCTTCCGTAACCCTCAGTGGGCGAGTCCGATTCGCACTTGGCCGGTTTTTGTAACTTATTCGTGTACTCACTTGTATCCATATGTCTCCAGTAGAAACCGCAGCACGGGCGGCAGTATGATGGAGCCGAACGCGGATCCGGACATGCAGATACCGTTGGCGAGCCCGCGCAGCCTCACGAAGTATGACGTCACGATGTACACTGTCGGCGGGAAGGCTAAGCCGGCGCCGGCGCCGACTAACGCACCGAAGCTATTTAAAAAAAATTAAATATAGTAATAAAAAAATTAAAATAAAAAGCTTCCATGTGTCTGTAATTTTTCCTGCAAATACATTTTTAGATGTCAATTAGATGACTGACTATATTTAAATGCCGTTATTCATAAACGCTCATCAAACCTTCTTTAACTAATATAATAAATAATAAATAAATATTATGGGACAATCTTACACAAGTCGACCTAGTCCCACGGTAAGCTCAATAAGGCTTGTGTTGTGGGTAATATAGGCAACGATATATATAATAGACCGATACATATAAATACTTAAATACATAGAAAACATCCATAACTCAGGAACAAATATTCGTGATAAACACACAAATAAATGCCCTGACCAGGATTCGAACCCGGGACCTCCTGCTTCGTAGGCAGGGTCACTACCAACTAGGCTAAGAGGCCGTTGAATATGTCGTTTGGCCTTATCTGTCAATTTAACATTTGCGTTGTTAAAAAAGGACAAAACATATTTTAACTGATATGAGTTTTTATGAATACGGCGGAAAAAGTATACGCCAAGCGATGCTCCTTTGGATTTTCATACAGTATATTGACACTGCTCTGTTTTTTTTAACTTTTATAGACTTCATCTTCCACATTCTGCCGCCACTCAATATTTCGCTTTTTACGCTATTTTTGCTATCGTAGAAAAACTAGTGCTTGCTGAGCTTATTATTATATCGCTGAGTATAGGCTACTCTCCTCCTTGCTAGGAAATTTAAGATTAATTTTAAAATGATCAAAAGAGCACCTAAATAGCTATATGTGTGTTTTTTTTGTTTGACCAACATCCGTTCGTAGACTACATCGCGGGAAAACCACGCAATCGGTTAGGAGCGTGACGCTGGCACTGTGTTAATCGGATGACATTACAATGCGAACTAGTCTACTGATGGAAGCCGAGGGCGGCCACAGAAAGTACAAACCTCACGGCGATTCAGTTTGTCGAATCTTCGCGAAAGAAAAGTAACATTGCCGTACCAAAAAAACTATACGCATTTCAAGATTTCTGAAACTGTATATTTTTTATTGCACTATGAATGAAATATACTTTGGGCACCGTTTAAAAGTTATACCTTGCCTAACAAATAGAAAGAATCACTGACCTGAAGTATAAATAGCTAATGTTGAAGGCCCAACTGCTGAAGATCATGCCGAAGGCGGCAAACGTCCCGCCGAGGAGCGTGACCGTCCGATACGACCACTTCACCGACAGGATCGAGGATAGGGGACCTGGAACGTGACATAGGGCTCGGTCAATAATCATGTGATCAATGATTATATTTGGCCCATTATTCCATTACGTCACCATTTTGTATGAACTTACTATGAGCGTGTTGAAACTTACATTTTAGTAGTACATTCTGTATTAAGGGCAGTAAACAAGAAATTACGAACGAGTGTGAATTTGAGTCCGAGTCAAAGACGAGGGCTTAATTAACACGAGTTCGTAATGATTGTTCCGTCCGTGATACATACAATGTTTTTCATCACATTTGCGAGCAAGTAAATAAACTTACTAGGCAGATAAATAAACAATGATTATTAGCGGTAGTGAAGTAGCACAGTCCGCAGTACTCCACAGTGAGCGGCGGCTACGTGCGGCGTGCGTGTGAACCGCGGATCCTCCGGGAGCTCCGCGCCTAAAATGTATGGCCATGGGCGTAATACAGCTCGTTAAGTCTAAGAATGATTGTATACAATATCACAATTTACGAGCAAGTGTGATGAAAATGGAAATTTTGGGACTTTTTTAATTATAAAGACCGAATCAGCTCGTGATTCTGATTCGACTGAGCCCAAGCGTCCAGATCTGGAACAATCACGTTTTCGAGATTTGATAGAAACCTCATCTGCTGTCTCTTACCTAAACTGCTGTATAAAAAGTAGCACAGCGCGACCACGCCGCTGGACGCGGAGGCGCTGGATTGGAACACATCGTTAAACTCGACCAACAGCACGCCGAACGACTTGATTGTGCCCGGGATGAGGATGTTCACTAGCGTTGCGCCTGGAACCGATATGTGCAAGATAAGTTAACAGATTTGGCGATGTAGGACCACTTGCACCAACAAGGGTTAACCAACTGATCCAGAATTAAGCATTAAGTATTTTTAATATTGTCTCCTGTTGCGCGATTGTTATTCATTGAAATTAAACACTTTAGAACGCATTAATCGTTTTTATTAACACCATGATCCTACGTTTCGAGCCCTTTACAGCACTCGCTTTCACAGGGTTAAGATGATGGTGTTAATAAACGCGATTAATTCGTTCATTATTTTTAAGCAGTAAACGTCTGAGAACGATACCAAATTTCTGAGAAAGAAAGGAATAGTGGAAAAAATGATGACCCGCGACTCTGAGATACCAGCTCATCGCTCTTCCAACTGAGCTACCGAGACCACACTCGTGGCCCTGGATTTCTCCCATACCCATCCTCATATGCGCCTTAGGGGGGCGATTAGCAACATCTACCGTAAGAAAGTACTTCTTAATCGGTTTCTTGGTGTGGTCTCAGTAGCTCAGTTGGAAGACTTGGAAAAACGATGTATCTCAGTGTCGCGGGTTCGAGTCCCGCCCGAGGGTATGAATTTATCTTTTCCTTTATTTCTGAGAAACCCAGAATTAAGCCTTTTTAATATGGAATTTAACAGCTAGCTCCGGGCCGGTTAGTTAACCCTTGTCGGCCCTTACAGAGATAAGAAAGCTAGACAAAAATAGTCATCGAAATGTTAATAATGATGTATATTCTCATTTTCGTCAGATGGTGACATCATACATTCACGTATTCCTAACTCTTTTAGTAGTTTTATATCACCATAAAAGTCTGCTGCAATAACGCAAGTACATTTACTTACAGCAATGTAAACAGACAAGTTACACGGATATCGCGACGGGGATTGCTGTCAGATGTAGATAAGTGTATACAATTATCAGAAATTGTCATAAAATGCTGACAAACTGCCTTATCTAACCAGTATCACCCCATTTGCTTGGCATCTTAGTCCTGCCGATGGCAATGGGATCACATTAAGATCAGCTGCAGAAAAGTTTATGAGTGGCGCAGCCAAAGAATGCCCTGCTCAATAATCCCAGGGTTGAATGAGAACAACCCGCAGGCAGCCTCTCTCTCCAGGCCAATCTCCCGCAGTGTTTCAGGTGACATCCGCTGTAATGATATCGCAGGCAGCTGGTTTACCTACGAGAATGCACCATCCCCATTTGCCGTCGGGTGGTACCATCTCCCAGTCCCGTTCTGGCGCCGGGCCGATGGTGAACCGGCCGCCGCCGACCCCTGTTGCCGGCTCATCTTCTGGTAGTTTTACTGGGAACAAACAAATTAACCGTTAGGGATTTACGTGCGATTTGAACCCACAACCTCTCTGAACACCGGTCAGATCGCTCTGCTAATTGAGCTATCGACGCCCGATCGACCCCGGCGAATGCTTCCACTAATTCTTTCATTTGGTTATACGCCTTAGGGAGACGCCGCCACCTTAGGGGCTCGAGGCGGAGAAGTATTTATTTATTTATTTAACCTTTATTGCACAATACAAGAAAGTACAAATGGCGGACTTAATGCCTTAAGGCATTCTCTACCAGTCAACCGTTGGGTCAAACAGAAACTTACAAAATTGGTAAGTATTCCATTTTTCTTTCAATTATACAATTGTAAATTTCGATCGCAGTCGTCTCTGCTTAATACAAAATTAATTCGATTATTGGTAATTAGAAAGCTTTTACCCGCAACTTCGTTTCCGTAGAATTAGAACAAAAACCCTCGTATATACAGTCGAGTTCATAAATATATGAGCATTTCAAAGTCTTCAAAAATATCTGTAACCCTTGGGACATTGATAATAAGGTGTGAGTGTTTACATGTTATGCATTCAGATGGACATATATTTATGAACATGACTATAGCAGACGAGGACCAATTTTGGTATGGTAGGAGTCAAACTATCCAAGTATCCATAGCAAATTTCACCATAATCCGTGATTTAAGCGTGCTGAAGCGACAGACAGAGTAACTTACGCATTTATAATATTAGTATATATGTTTTTTAGGTCTGAACCTTTCCGGTTCATCTCACTCATGTAAAAAAATTACAATTTATCCAAATGTGTTGAAAATTTTTTTTATTGAAATAACATGAAAATATACATATATGTACCATATAACAATGTTACGCCAAGCTGCGGATTTGAAGACATTCATCGACTTTCTCGATTACATGATGATAGAATCTCATCTGATCTTCTGTGAAGGGATTATGGGCCCGAGCTCATTTAGCTTCGTCTTGTTGGCGGCAGCGGAGCGCCAACGCGACGTTCACGTTCATATAAGTGGCGCCGCGACGCCAGTGGCGTTTCTAGAACGTCAGAGTCCAGTCGTACCGTGTCGTGTGTTAACTGTCTCAATTTCTATGGGACCTTGCATGTTAACTGAGACAATATTACTTAAACTGTTAAAATCTCTTCGTCGCAGTGACGTTGTGCGAGCGCTGACAAGACAGTTCAAGACACCAACTTTCAACAAACGCCATTGGACCTCTCGATATGCTAACGCGGTCGAGAATTAAATGTCAAATATGACAAGTAAAAATTTATACTAGGCCCTCCGGGCTCTTAACGGAGTTAGCGAGTTAGCGTATGACTTACACTTAGGGCCTGAGTTCGAATTCAACATATTGGATAAATAGGGACACTTAAGGGGGATACTTTAGTTACCGTATTCCATTCAACCATTCACCAACAATCATAAATGTCACAGTATAATTCTAATTTAATAGTATTCAATAACCACATTGTATTCTCAAACAACGTTACACTGTACAACAGTTACAACCATAATTGGAATATTAAGATACGTCACGCAATATATATAGCTGTAACAACCCATTGTATGTTCAGCCTTGACTAACATATCGAAACCATAGGCCAAAGGGACGTAAGGGACAATAGTAGTTTTTGTTACAAGGGATCAAAATGATATATTTCCGGCGAGGGCGTACATTGAATTCCGAATGAAGCGATGGATTCTACAATAGAATCCCGCACGTAGTATGTGCGTAGCGTAATGAGGGATACGACCGTTAACGCCCAATACCAAAATAATTTTGTGTGACACATACTTTTGACACGGACCAAGAGGAAATAAACAAAGCCGAAAACAGCATCATCAACACCACGATGCCACTATATAATGCCCGAAAACTTAAAAATGTGTAGTCCTTGAACAGAAAAGTGCCACTTTCATCCATTCCAGCAGGGAAGGAAAGTGCCACTTTGATCCCTCCTAGCTTGACCAGAAAAAAACCCTTTTATGAAAAAAAAAAATTGCAATTGTATCCCTTAATGCTTAAATTTTTAAGTAGGTATGAAATAAATAGCGGAAATGAGTCGTGGTTACTTACACTTTTTGAATATACGGTAGTCGATAGTCTGCAGTAATTATTATATATTATAATATTGATACTTGCATTAGCTTCGAGGCTTCCAACATGTTGGAAGGGAGACGGTAAAGCCACATTTTACCGCCATTATTCTGTCACCTTTTGCGGGGGGGGGGGGGGCACACAGACGCGCTTCTCACCCATTACATACGAGAACCAATCTGTAATGACGACACTAACACAGAAAATGATACAACTACACTAACAAATCTTGCACACTTCTATTTTTGTGTACGGACTAGTCAACACAGACCCGCGTATGCCCATTTAGGCTTGTACCTCGGCAGGGGGGAAACGGTACGTATGCCGACTCCCCTCCCCATGATGCTTGCAGCATGTTAGGGACGAAAGAGAGAGGTATGGGCACAGCGGATGCATATCGTTTAGTGTGGTAGGGCACAACACAACGAATGTCGTCTCGCTCAAATCTGGAGCAGATCCCATCTGGGGAAGTACCTCCACCTTACAGAAAAATGATGGGCGTATATCCGAGAATCACGGGTTCGTGTCCCGCCTGAGTCATAAATTTTTCCACCTCTCCTTTCTTTATACGAAGTTTTCTTTACAGCTGTAGATCCCAACGAGCACGATTTTATTTTTACAGCCACGACGAACAATTAACAAGTTATGGAACATTCCAGTAACTCCCAAATGGGCTGCAGTTAAATTATTAATAGCACAAGTCTGGCTGCGAGCCAGCGGGCGTATTCTGGACGCTGTTGTCCATCTTATACCATTTCAAGAGAGGTATGGGCACGACGCAACGAATGTCGTCTCGCTCAAATCTGGAGCAGAGCCTATCTGGGTAAGTACCTCCACCTTACAGAAAACCGCAGTTTAATATCACTAGACCCTACTCATACTCATACGGCTTATGCCCTGACCAGGATTCGAACCCGGGACCTCCTGCTTCGTAGCCAGGTCACTACCGACTAGGCTAGGAGGCCGTTAAAATATTATCTTAACCTAATTCTAGGTTTCAAGAAACCACTAAACCAGTGCCGCTGTAAGGCAACGATTATCAGACATTCCAAAGAAGTAACTAACACTTATAATAATAATAACTATTATTTATTATACTGAGTGCCAGAATAACCCCGCGGCACGTGCCCGCCCACTCAGAGACACGTGTGTCGCTCGCTTTTCGGAATTCAAAGACTCACGCTCTTTTCTTTGGTTGGGTAAATATGCCTACCCCGATGACACCTATGAAAACAATACAACTTATAAATAATTTCTCAGCTTCAATCCAAAATGCCGATATATTTTCTGATAACTGGAGCGTCTGGAGCACAAAATAATCTTTACCTCAATAGCTATTAATATAGTTTGTAAATAATTTAGATTTTGTATCTCAATGAGGATTACCGCGAGTCGATTTTCCGCTGGGGGTGCTTGTGGAACTTGGGTCCTGCTGGAACATTTTAAACGTCACTTTGACAGTTCTCTCATACTGACACAGGACCCACGCATGAGTGGCGCCGCCTGGTGAGTGACAATACGGTAGCTCCCATTCATAATTTAGTTTATTAATGACATGTAAATGTTTTGGCATAAGCTGTAAATGTAGATGTACTTGTTTATATTCAATAATGAATAAAGAATAAAGAAGCAACCGGGAGGGATTACCAAGTGCTCAAAATCATTTTTTTTTATTCATGACAGAAAAATAATTTAAAATAAAATACAGATAACACAAACAGAACAAGTGTCACACAAATGGTAAGTGTTACCCCCACGACGAAACGTGAAGTATCATCAGTTAAGGCACGCTGAGTGCCAGAATAATCCCGCGGCACGTGCCCTGCCCACTCAGAGACACGTGTCTCGCTCGCTTTTCGGAATTCAGAGACTCACGCTCTACTCGGGTAAGATGACAACGTCTCAGTAACACCTATGAGAAGCAACGAATGGGCTTAAACAATCGACATGAAGTCTGTAAAATTTGTTAGTGTAGTTGTATCATTTTCTATGTGTGAGTGTCGTCATACAGATTGTTTCTTGTTTGTAATGTGTGAGAGCGTCGTCTGTGTGCACGTTTACGTTCGCAAAAAGTGACAGAATACTTTGTACGGTGAGATGTCCCTTTGCCGACTTCCTTCCAACGTGTTTGAAGCCTGCGTTGCAGGAAGATGTTAACCTAAGGCACGCTGAGTGCCAGAATAACCCCGCGGCACGTGCCCACTCAGAGACACGTGTCTCGGTCGTTTAACGGGGTTCAGGGACTGAAAGTAGCGATGCTGTAAAAACTTGTACCAAACTTGTACAAAGAGACTAACTCCACTCCACTCCGGCGGCCAAGTTTTCTTACGCGGCTGACGCCATAACCTCTAGGCCACCTGGTATCAATGACAGCCGGCGAATTTCTCGAGAGTAAGCAATGAGGGTGCCACTGGACGCTCCTGGAGTTACCTTGATTCTCAACTGGGGCTTGTGTATCATTCCTATTGACTCTGAAGGGGGCAATTATTCTTGACAGTTCCCGCATTGTGATGATAGTGAGGAATCTTGTATTCAAAGTTTTGACACTTGTGTTTTAGGACACAATACACACTTTGCACACTCAGACTAGAGTCAAACTACTTTATATCTTTCAAGCACATGAACAATCCAACTTTAAAAGTTTTCTATGAAATTAGTTCAAAATTTCGAATGATTTTTTTGAATTAAGTTTTCTCAATAAAATATCACTAAAATATATAATTTAAACTTTCGTGAGTCATACTGACATTAAATTGCAACTGTTAACACTCACGTATTTTTATCACAATAGGCGTGACATGTTTTGACTGCATCGGGCAGTCATCGTCGGACAGACAGAGTGGTGTTGTCATTTCCGCGGCTCGGGCAACACTCACTCATTAACATACATATTAAGTGCATGCTATTAGAACGCAATAGCCCTGTTTAAGTTAGTAAAAGGAAAAAATACTATGATCTAAGTTAAAATTTACCCAAAACGTACTAATTTCATATGCATTTATAAAGGAAGGACTAAGATTCGATTTATCATGGTTTCAACAAATTTAAGACCCAAGGAATCACATTTCAAGTTCTACATATTTCTGGAGTTTAACACACGACCGTAGTTTTGATATATATCGCGTGATACTGAAGCATTCTACGTATCCTTGCCATCAATAGTTTCCTTTTCTACCCAAGTTTAAACCATTTCAGGCCTTATTCTTTGTTGAGTAAGAGATATATTCTTTTAGAGTGTGATATTAGAGCGTAAACGTTAATTATAACTTCATTGGGAATAATGTTCTTGTATTGTGATGATTATGGCTTAAAAGGCTGATGTGGGGCGATTGCGAAGCTTGTTGGATCAGAGCGGTAAAGTAGTCGGCCCAGTGGATGACACTGAACCAGTGGATGACATTTTAACAGTTTATTAATAGCAGTTTATGCAACACTGATATAATAAGGGTTTCGTCTCGTTTTGTAACGGAGATCCTCAAGTTTAAAAAACCAATTATGAGCTGTTGCATACGCTAGTTTTTTTCTACAACAGTTAAAATAGCGAAAAAACACAAAGGTGGCAGAACGTAATAGATGTCGTATGCGCTCTAGATAGTTAAAAAAAAACAACTGTGCTCATATACTGTATGAAAATACATAGGAGCCGTGTTCTTATGGAATACCATAGACAACGTTAAATTGTATACTTTTTAAAAATCCCTGTCAGTTATCTAATTGACAGATAGAAGTGCTGGAGTAGAAAAATATAATAAACGGTTGTTAATATAATCCTAAAACAACGTCCATTTGACCGTTAATGCCATCTTTGATTCTTTGTAGTAAAACTTTCATCGATTCATTGAGTATTTGTGAGATAGTTTTTGTGATCAGGCGCTTTAAACTTCAGGAGGGTTAGCATGGTTGCCATTTTATCGCTTATCACGCTATGCGTCACTTTCGCACATACTTATTTGTTAGAACGTGACAGCAACGTCGGTAAACGATAAAAACCCGACCATCATAGACCCGCAGGTGGTTTTACGACAGTGCGCTTGTCAAATCTGTCATGACTGTACATTGTAAAAGTGAACAGAAAAACAGGATTTAATTCGTTATTGATACGAGTTTATTGAAACTGATGTTAATTTATAAAACAAATAATGGATTTTGTGTTTTTAAAAAGTTGATTAATTTGTATAAGTATATATGTTAGTATTCTGGAGGCGTGTCATACACAGGAATAAAATTATAGCGTGTAGTAGTGAATGACTCCCATGGATTTTGCATATTTTATGATTTTATGGAACTTAATGATTTTGAGTTTTTTGGGCCAAACGGCGTCCGACTTTGTCATTATTATTAATGTATCTGCCGTTCTACTTTTTAGAAATTATGTACTGTACAGTCCAGTTTATAAATATCTGCGCAGCTGAATGCATAATATGTAAACACTTACACCTTATTGTTAATGTCTTAAGGGTGTACAGATATTTTTGAAGCCTTGGCAATGCTTACATATTTCTGAACTCGACTGTATTCAATCCTTTTAATAGTCAAGTCTTGTATTTTGTGGTTCAAATTCCCAAACCATAAAAAATCTACAACAAATATTTATTTTAATTTTACCCTAAAGATACAAGAAGATCGTAAGTTCACGTTTCGTTATTCAATTCTACACTTTACGGTGCTTGAAATACGCACGAAAATTGCTCATTGTAGAACAAAACACGTGTAGGTAGTTTCTTTCATTTACGTAATAGCAATTCAATTTGCTTATTCATCCATCAAATCAATCAAATATGTTAGGCACTACCGTCATTCATAAATAAAAACATCATTATTACCATTAAAACGAATACTTTTGTGAAGAGCTCTTGACATTTTGTCACAAGACACACGAAAACGTCGACAACGGTGCTTCATAATACAGAATATACTGAATTCTTAAATCTCATTATAACTAATATTTGAAACGGGATAATTACCATGTACGAGTTTGTTTGTTTTATTGAGCACCCGATATTTCGACACTGTTGCAAGCGTCATGTTCACGGAGTAATTATCCCGTTTCAAATATTACTTTTTAAATCTCGTATTTAATAATTCCTATTTTGAAAATCCTGCCCTATCAAAACTACGATCGTCATTTCAAAAACTACCGAAAATTGTTTCAAACACTGTTAGACCTCGTGACAAATTATCAAATTGAAAGAAATATCATATACTACAGAAAAAGTGACCAAGGCCCCCGGTGAGCAGGGCTAGAATCGAACCAGCGACCTCGCTTTCGCGGAAGACGCCCTAACCTAGTAGGAGGTCGCTGGTTCGATTCCAGCCCTGCTAACCGGGGGCCTTGGACACTTTCTGTAGTATATGACATCTCTTTCAATTTATAATTATTTATTTGTTGACGATACCTTACGATTTTATTTAAATGATCGAAATGCACAGCCCGAGCGTGAGCAGTTTCCGTAGCCTATGGACGAGTGAAACGCCATTAATTCAGTTATTTTAGAAATTTTCACACTTGATTGGGGCATGCTATCGCCAACACTGTTGACTGATCAATTGCAATCTCTATAGTAACCAGATAAGGTACATTGATTGCGGGAGCGTCGGTGACTCAGCGGAAGGAACGTGCGACTTCCAATCCGAAGGTCGCAAGTTCAGACCCCGACTCATACCAACGTTATCGGGAACTTATGTACGAAATATCATTTGATGTTATCGCCGGACTAATCTCAATAAGGCCTAGTATATCCTCTGGCCTAAGGCCTAGTATACTTCCATCTGACCTTCCAGGTCAGATGGAAGTTGCTTTCGCAAAACTTGCGCCTAATATGCCAAATATGCGTTGCCAAAGCGGACCCTAGGGTCCCTGAACCCTGGCATAAGCCGGGAAGGTCAGGTGTAGTTTTTTCATAAGCCGGGAAGAAGATCCAACAACGGGTCAGGTGCAGTTATTTGTCAACGGTCTATGATGTGATGTCTAAGAATTCTAGAACATAGACAATCTTCAATTGTGTTGGTTTTGACAGCTGTTCTAAATTTGAAACTCATTAAAGTACTGGCATTGATACGGTTATGAACATTACATTACTGGTTCATACTAGAGGTGGGCGCTCCGGGGCCCGCCGGGGGTCCTTATGCTGTCATAGTAATATTGGTTGCAGTAATGCTAGTAGGAGGTGGTAGTTATTTTTAGGGTTCCGTAACTCAAAAGGAAGAAAGGAACTCTTATATGATCACTTTGTTGCCCGTCCGGCCGTCTGTCTGTCGCGACCCTTTATCTCGGGAACGCGTAGAGGTAGCAAGTTGAAATTACCACATACACAGGTCTGCGGTTCCTTGAATGAAGGTGTGAAAAAACCAAACCTCTACGTCAACGCAATAAAAAGGTACGGCCGTTTATGTCGCATTTCCCATACATTTGCAATGTGAATCAAAATGACACTTCCCGTTGACCTAGAATCACGAAGTTTGGCAAAAAGCAAGAGCTTGTAGCAAGTACAGGAGTAAATCTTAAAACCGTATAATTGCCGCGCCCTGAGGGTTCCGTGCCACCTGTATTTTTAAGTACCTAAAGTCATAAATGGGGGGGCATCCTTTGTGCGGAACCCTCGGTGGGCGAGTCCAACTCGCGCATGGCCGGTTTTTTGTATGAGAAAAACTAGGTTTTTAACCGACACCGCGGTATGTTCATGCAAAATCGGCTAACCGATGCAATCCATAAATAAATGTTAGCAATTTCCTACGGTTTCTGAACGCATTTTAACAAACTTATTTACAGAGTCAGTGATGGATTTCATAAAGAAATAACAGACTACACGCTTATGCTTTCATTATGGCTTTTCGCCACGTTTTTACCGATAACGAATAATATTAGGTATATTAGTAAATGGACCAACTACATAAATAACACATTATATTATTTATACGATGGCATAATATTATCAAACCGCGACCAGAGTAGGTACGATTGAAAACATACGTCATTTATGAATTAATACATGAGATAACATTGTCACTGGTACAGATACATGAAAATCATATAATTTAAACTTTCGTGAGTCATACCGACGATGACTGCCCGATGCAGTCGAAACATGTCATGTCTATTGTGATAAAAATACGCGAGTGTTAACCGTCGCAATTTAATATACATGAAAATGCTCATTTCATACATGGTGAATATCTCGTTTTAAATAGTAATTACTAGCTTATGCCCGCGGTTTCCAGCCTATGTCACACTCCATTCCTTCAACTATCTCCACTTAAAAAATCACGTCAATTCGTCGCTCCGTTTTGCCGTGAAAGAAGGGCAAACGAACAGATACACACACTTTCCCATTTATAATATTAGTATGGATAATGTAACTGGGGTGGCACTCATCTGGCAGAATATATAATAGCAGAAATACACTTCGCATAACACGTATCGCAGCAAAACTTTTAGCAGAAAATACTTTCGTAGAAATATATATTTTTATTATTGTGGGTTAGGTTAGGGTTTTCTGCCAAAAAAGTTCTGCGAAAAGATTAATTCGGCAAATCAATAGTATGCGAAATGCAGTACGCGGAAGATGATTCTGCCAAACGTTACCTCTGCCATAATGGCTATAAATTATTCTATGAATCGAATTTATCAGAAATAAGATTCTACAAGCCAATAATTTAGTGAACAATGTAAATGATCATGTTAGCTTAAAATCTTATACATACAATTTAGGTATTGATCACAAACGTCCAGATTTTTTCAGTCAGATTTATCTAATTCCGACCGTGCCTGGCTGGCAAACGGACATCAGTCTGAATTCACACTCCTTTGCCCGTTTGCCGTTTGCATAATATAAATTCATACTCTGACTCCGGATATGTGCTGCGATCCTTAATCAAGACATGCCTGAAGAGTCTAGAAACATCCCGAAGACGTATAAGTTTTACGGAACAGATAATACTTCTCAAGTACTCACTCTTCAACTTCTTATATCTAGACTCCTTCGTATTCATGATTTGATCACTTTAACAACACTTAAAACTATATTTTTAGGCAAAAACGCGGTATAACATAAACATATATTATTGATCTACTTCAGAGAGATACGCGTAAGTAAGTTTCGTTCGGAAATTTCCGATTACCTTACTTTTTTTTCTAAATTTAAAGTTGAAAAAGAGGGTATAATTTGCAGAAAATTTTATATGACATTTGAGAATAGTGTTTTTCGGAGCATACCAAGGATGTTATACCCTATGGATAATGCGTGTAAGTTTACATTGTGACGGAAGAAAGTAATTTGATGTCATTTTTAATTTGGAATGTCAGTATAACTTCAAGAAGCGGAGGGGAGTCCGCATCGCACTGATCGCACTCTGCTGACAAGCCCAAATATAAACATAAAAATCGATCGAAGTGTGCAAGATTTGTTAGTGTAGTTGTATCATTTTCTATACAGATTGGTTTTTGTATGGAATGTGTGAGAAGTGCGTCTGTGTACACGTTTATCTCCCGCAAAAAGTGACAGACAAAATTATATGGTAAGATGTCGCTTTCACGTCTCCCTTCCAACGTGTTGATTCGGCAGCCCATGTGAAAAAGTCGATAATTCTTATAAGTTCAAACTCTGAATTCGTCTTTCTATAATATCTTAGGTGCCAAACTTAATAGTTTCTTGTAATTTTGGTTTTAAATTACAAGAAACTATTAGGCTAATTAAATCCAGTTAGACATATTTCATTTTTTTATACCACATCTGTCGCAAACAAGCATATACCAGCATAGCCTGATGGAAGCCGGCCACCTACCTTACGTACGCCTGCAACTTCAGGGGTGTCAAATGTGCGTTGCCTACCCATTAAAAACTTGCACACTCCTTTTTGAACAACCCCATACTGTAATCTTTCAGAAAATGGTTTTCCAAGTCGACATGATCACTGCTGTTCTCCGAGCACATACTTAAAAAAGAGACAGATATCTCACCTTTTTTCTCGCTCTTCACAGCCGCCAGCCCCCCCTCCTGTACCGTCACCCTGTTGGTCTCCAGAAGCTTCTCCGCTTCCTCCGCCTCCACGACCGTCTTCACAGGCGCCGCCATTTTGTTTGCTACGCGTTCCTAAAATGGCCGCCGCTCATGCCGTTGTCAATGGAATGTTTTGTATAATTCTACATAGCATGTAGTGTATATAGTATATCAGTCTTCTGTTTGGCTGGCGTTGGTAATTCTGAAACAAAGAAAACATTATTTTTTTATTATTTCGATTTATTTCGATCTGATAACGGATATGGGAGACTGAGGTAGATAATAGATCAATTTTATTCTAACTTGTAAGTATTATTTAAGTACATTTGTGATTGTTTTTAGTAGGTATAAGGTACGATTTTGTCGATAAGGATAGAGTCAGACCACGTTAACTCTTCCAAGAAAATGAACTGTCAGAAACCGATACCAAATTTATCAGAAGGAAAGGAAAAATGGAAACATTCATTACCTCAGGCGGGACTCGAACCCGCGACTCTGCGTGCGTAGCCATCGCCAATCGCTCACGCTATGTATCGTACCGTAGTTATCTCTCTCTATCACTCTTCCTTATTAGCAGAGGTCAGCGGGGTGAGCTATTTTCCCTATAATTTGACATGAAGTACGTCATGTTATAAGGAAAATAGCTCACCCCGCCGACCTCAGCACCCCTATCACGAACATCGAAATTTGGCATTGACGGTAAAACCTCTTTGTCACTCCAATATGCAAGTGTGACAGAGATGGAGATACATATCCGCAATCGTTCGATTTTCGTGGTATAGGCCCTGCTTATTAGTGTGAAAATGACACTTGCGTTTCGTTTCGCATCGTCATCGCCCCTCATTTTTCCACCTTTCATTTCTTTTAAAGTGTTATTTGAACCATCAAACTTCTATGAAATTATGCCGTTTAAGTACTTTCACACGTTCACAGTCTGTGCTATCGAAATCCATGCAAAAATAGCTTATTCGGGCTCCAATTATATAAAAATTAATTTAGATTTTAACCTTTTATTAAAAACAAGCTCATTTTTCCGATAAAAATATTTAATACAAGTTAAAAAGCGCCTCAGAATGTGTGGTTGGCGGAATGTATGAATTTTTTTTTTTGGTATTGGGCCCATAATAAAAGTTTGTTAAGTATTAACTATACATTCACTACTTAGTTTGGTCAGTTACTTAAAAATCACCTTGTGACGTCTTCCGGCTAAAGGTACCATATTGCCGGTTGCCGATAAGGCGCTAATGTCATACAGTCTTTTGGAAATTAACTTTATTAACCGACCTGCCAAAATGGTACCTTTTACTGAACTTTGCCCATGTTATCACCAAATATGATACACAGTTCGCTGACAAGCATCGAGTTTGGACTTCCGACTTCTGAGCCTCCGTTGAAGACCAAATAATTACTTCAACCAATCAAAATAATAGCGTAACATTCTCACTGTGTGACTCGCTTGTTTTGGTTGTATAGCGTCAATATAAGTATCGCGTTACAACCGGCAGTTTATGTTGTTAATTTCTTGCTACGCCCAAAAAGCCATCTCCATATTAAACCGATACTGACTTGCGACCTTTTTGGTAAGAACTTCTAAATTGAAGTAGAGATATGTGTGTGAAATAATGTCACGATTAAAAAATCACCGTGACTCGCTTTGTAAATAATATCACTGTGACTTGAATGTCGGGGAGCGACGCTATAAAATCACGGTGGTTGTTTCTTCGTTCGTGTTGGTTGTTTGTTCGTCACTAGCTTCGCGATCACACATATTAAAATATAAGCAATACAACGCTCGTCGTTGCTCGGGTTAATTCGGCACTGCTCGGACACCGACGCCATAGCAATTGCCGTATTGTCGCTCACCAAGCGGCGCCACTCATACGTGTCAATATGAAGGATTTGTCAAATTACCCACGTTCCAGTAACGCCCCTAGTTGGTTGGTGCGAGTGAGAGAAAGTGATTAACGTACTGACTTACTCGCTCAAAATGCAAGTGACCGCCTTGACAAAATCACGTTGATATTTCACTGTGACTTTTTAGGAACCGGAACATCAGTCACGGCTATTGAAATGTTTTTCCCTATCTCTAAATTGAAGCCAGGCCTAATCGCTTCGCAGAATGAAGGCGGATTAACCGCTCTGTTTACATCGACTATCTTTTAATGATTTCAGTCAACAAGTTTATGGAATCAGACGTTCGTCTGCATACGTTCACATTAATTACTAGAGTACCTAATAAGTAATAACGCAGTGTATATCCAGAACCAGAAGACTATGAGAGAAAAACAGGAATAAAAGTGTACCCAGTTAGTCATGGTTTACTCATTGACTTATTAAGGCTGCATTTGACCAAACTTTGTATCCAGGAGTAACACTTACTCTTGGATACTTATGTCAAAATCCTATAATAATTTGACGTTACTATCTGAGAGTAAGCGTTATTCTCGGAATACAAATTTGGTAAAACGCATCCCTAAAAGAAATAGACACACAAAGCAGAACAAAAACGACAAAAAATGTGGGTCAGAATGACATTAGCGAACATGCATTGATAACGATACAAACGTTAAATGTTTCGTACGAGAACGAGCTTACTGAAGTAAGCATTAAGTGTCAAGTTAATACACTTTAAAAGTTTACACGCTGTTTGGCACTTAACGAAACGTCACGTTCTAGACATGACTATATGAAAAAGAGTCGCATCTGCTGCACTTTTACGGCGTCATTTTTTTCGGCTGATTGGGTATCCAGTTCCTTTATAGGAACCTATATTTTAATAGGGTTTAATAACTGTTAATTAATGAATTTTCCATTGACAGCAATCTTAGGTGTCTATTTGTTTACTCAGCGATATTTATATAAACCGCTAACGGGCTTAGCCGCCCGACCTGCCGCTTAATACGATAATCTGTTTTTCCAATAAAAGTGATACATTCGTGAATAATGGCCACAGGCGTTTTGCCTGTTACTAAGATTGCATATACTTGAGAAATTCGCCGGCATTCGATAAGACCAGTTGGCCTAGTGGTTATGGCGTTAGCCGCGTAAGCTGAAGACCCGAGTTCGATCCTCGGATTGGCCTTCGTCGGTGTTGGTCTTTTTCTTTAGTATGTGACATCTATTTCGATTTATAATTTATATGTAGTAGTGTTACTACTTTAATAACAAATCAAAAAATATTAAATAAAATAATTTGATTTGGGTCAACAAAAAGTGATACATTCGTGACTCGTGGCCATATTATTAAGAACAAGAATGTTTCCCCATAAAAGTGCCTACTAATGCGACTCAAAGTAAAAAGTAATTGACCATTTTTTTAAACAGATTGATCGCCGGTAACCCGCCAGGGGAGTTCTCTGTGGATGGTCGCTTTCCGCTACAAAGCGGGAAAACCACGGAATCGGCTACGCTACGAGCGTAACGCGTAGCACTCACTGGCACTCAATGTGTTATAAACTATTCAATTTATCCATGCTTAAATAAGGTATACTTGAATGTATTGCAAAGTTCCATAAAATACCAAATTTAAAAACCGGCCAAGTGCGAACCGGACTCGCGCGTCGAGGGTTCCTTACAAACTTTGAGTAGAAACTGCACCTAGAAGTAGAAATTCAATGTCAGTGCCATTTATAGACAGATTGGGCCACTTGTTTGCACGGTATAGAGTTACTATGAGAGTTTAGTGTTCCTTGATACATTTTAATTACGTAAACCGTTTTTTTAACTATGTATATTTAAAAAATACTAAAAAAATGTTTTAGAATGTGCAAAATTGCAAATCACCCTTTCGAATGATTCCGCACATGACCCAATAACTAAACTTTTAATTTCTCTTTTAGGGACCTATATGGCATTTTTCATTCTTTTTTTTTTGATAAGTCCTCCCTCAATGTGTCTGGGTTAACCTTATTTATAACTATTCCAAATTTCAAATCGGTAGCTTTAGTAGTTTTCGAGATATTTTACGATGTGACAGACAGACAGACTGAGTCGTCTGAGTCGCACCATAAGGGTTCCTTTTTTACCATTTTGGTACGGAACCCTAAAATAAAACATATAGACAGGACATTCCAAAATCATTTACACATTAATATACATCCATACCTTAATTCGAATGTTAATCTGAATCATAATTATATAATTGATAAATTTATATATTGACTTAAATAATGCTAGTTATTAAGATTATAAATTGCTGTGCCCTGTCAGGGCCCATGTGCTACTGAATTGTATGTAAGACCAATGTATACCATGGATGCAATAAACTATGACTATGACTATAACTATGACTATGGATGATCTACTAAACACTTCAAGTTCAACTTGATTAGAAACGGATTCATACATTTGTTCCTAATTAAGTTGAAGTGTTTAGTGGATCATCCATATATTTTAAATTCGGTATTATGCGGAACTTTGCAATACATTCGAGTACTTATTACTTTATATATGTCGGACTCGCCCACCGAGGGTTCCGCACAAAGAATGCTGGGCCATTTATGACCTTGGTACTTAAAATTGCTGGTGACGCGAAACTCTCAGTGTGCGGCAATTATACGGTTTTCGGATTTTCTCTTGCTTTTTGCCAAATGTCGTGATTCTAGGAATCTAGGTGAACGGGAAGTGCTCTATATAATTTGATTCCAATTGCAATTGTATGGGAAATGCGACATAAACGGCCAATAACTTTGGATTGCGTTCATGTAAGGGTTTGATTTTTTCACAGCTTCAAGAGACCGTAGACCTGTGTATGTGGTATTAATTTCAACTTGCTACCTCTACGCGTTCCCGAGATAAAGGGTCTTGACAGACAGACGGACCCTAAAAATGGCCCACATTTTTTCGATGAGAATAGTAGGTACGTAAGTAATGCTAAAAAGCGGTCTCGGAATTCAATATTGCTTCTTGTTTTTAGCAGTTAAGGTGAAGGCAGTAAACGGAACGCCAGCTAAATCAATTCGCAACTGTTCGGTGTGGAATCAATTATAAACGCCGCTGATTGGCTCTCAGCCTTGTGCACTTCCTTTGTGTTGCTATCCTCTGCTGTTCAGTTGTTTCTTTTATTATTATTTTTTATTGCTGGATATACTTTCCTTTCCACGGTCAACTTATGCTATAGTTCGTTTTTTTAGGATTAGAGTAAATCGTGCGATTATCGACCTGTGATTTTTAGGAAAACGATCTTATTTTATTCATCCGATCATTAATAATGGAAATAAGAAATAACAGATTACTGATGTAGTTCATTGAATAAACGTAAGCAATAATCCTAAAAAAACGAGGTATAGTATTACACGGCGCGATTTTTCGGGCCCAATCGGTCGCATCGGCCTGTGGAATCGACGAAAGGAATCTTAGTCGAGGGGGTAGGGCGGTACCCCGATGATCGGCCCCGACGGATCGCCCCATGTAATGTTTAATCACTGATTAATAATTCATGACAAGTATGACCAAATGGCGTAGCGTAGGTTTCTAATGGAGACTTTGCACGCGTTGTCACGTATTAAATACCATCTATGGAATTAATGACATGCCATGTCAAGGGTAATGTAATTACATTAATGTACAGTCAACCAACTGGAACCCTAGGCCACTCCAGAACCATGTCAAAATGACAAGCAGTAAGAGATTCCTAACAATCTGATTTATAGCGTCACTATCCTACAGTGGCCTATAAGGCCCGACTGAGATCTCGGTCTCGGTCACGGCAGTTTCGGCCAAAATTCGAGCCGAGATCTCGTCTCGGCTCTCGGCCAAAAAGGGCCGAGATTCTTGGCCTTGGCGGAACCTTCCATCTTGACATTTTTTGCGATTTTGGTATGTACCAATTATAGTGTACAGTGTACCGTGTTATCGTACGTAATGCAAATCTTTTTTTCTCAAGCTTTGACTGTAAATGTTGTGTTTTAATGATAGCTATATTAAACAACAGTTTAATTCTTGACTATTACATGTTTTTTGTGGAAAATGCGCGTTTTTCGTATTTATTATAAAATCTCGGTCTCGGCCGAGAACTCAATTTAACCCAAATATACACTATCCGATATTTATTACTCAAAACTTAAGTTTAAAAGTCAAGTAGTCCCAGTTATCTTGAAGAAACCATACAAACAAAGCACAAGGTGAAATTTATTTTCTCACTGGTGGATAAAGGAGCGCTTTCCGAGATAGTAAGGTTCAAAATAATATTTTTAGCAAATCTTACCACTTTCCAGTAGGTATCACTGGTTTAACTAACAACGAACGGATATATTGCCGCCTATATATCGGATATAATCTATAATAAACACTTGACACGCCTGCACGACGTAGTATAGTCCGAGCGACGGAGTCAATATGCTTTGGTCATTGATGCAGTGTAGATAAATAAATTAATCCGGCACCAATATCCGGTTAAACAAATTTTCAAATGTCACAATTCTTTATACCTAATGTTTAAGCCAACAATCATTTTTTCATTTTCGCGAGTAAAAAAATGTTTAGTAGTACTACTAGAAAAGCTTTTTCACAATTCCACTCATAAAAAAATCCTAATCAAAAGAAATCGTAGGAAACAGTTAGTATAGTATAATGTAGTATGAGTATCTCAATCTGTGCTCTACTGACAAGCAGTCCAAACTAAACTAATATCATTGTCGGAGATTATTGACAAACATGTATGCTTCACATATTGGTTTCTAATGGAAATGTAGACCTCTAGACCGCATCCAACGGAGAGCAGCTCGAATTGTCAACTGCCAACGTATTTCTGATCGGCTTGATCCCTTGGCGCTGCGTAGAGATATGGCCTCACTCTGCATTTTCTATCGCATGTATTATGGGGAGTGTTCCGAGGAGTTGTTCGGATTAATCCCTGCTCTTCTTTCCGCCATCGCCCTACGCGACAATATTTCCACTCTCACCATTTAGATGGTTGGCAGTCCTCAACTGTGCGCTTTTCCCGAAACTTCCTGCCTCGCACAGCTAAACTGTGAAACGATCTGTCGCCAGCGGTGTTTCCGGACCGATACGACCTTCAAACCTTCAAGAAAAGAGCGTACTCCTACCTTAAAGGCCGGCAACGCACTTGCGACACCTCCGGTGTTGCGGGTGTCCATGGACGACGTTAATCGCTTACCATCAGGCGATTCGTTTGCTCGTTTGCCCCCTATAGCATTTAAAAAAAAATGTAGACTAAATTATTATCGTAAAGCAAACGTGCAATTGAAAGTTAGACGAATGTAGTAAAACTAAAACGTGAAACAATCTAACGTTGCTTTATTAAAATTTCTTACAAATTCATGTTTGGTATAGAGTTTAACGCTAATAAGTGTTCAAGGTCTCTGAACATCTCACACTTTTTATTGTATCGGTTAAGCATTTTACAGCTCGCTCCCGGCCTATAAGCAAACACAGTAAGTATGCAATCAACTGACAAATTACATTATATTATCTGACAATGCAACTTGTTTCTTAACTTGTTTCATACAATACAAGCAGCCATAGAGCCGCAATTTGTATGTAATATTTTGTAGGATAATTTCGCTGCGCGCTCCCGGCCTATTAGAACACATACTACATAGTAATTACATAATCAAATGACATGTCCAACCAGGCCATATGGGGAAACAAGTAATCAAGAAGCCCTGTGTTCTCGATCGTTGAATTATTTACGCAGCTGCTCTGTTATAACACTGATATTTAACAGCTGATAAAACGGTTACTGTATATACCTAACCGCCATTTTGATTTAAAAAACGTGCGGACATTAGCGTTATATACTAAGTTTCCTAGATTTTGACAGCACAGACTGTGTCATAATTTCATAGTTTCAAGTTTGATGTTTAAAATAACACACTTATGACTTTAACGGTCTCCCAGCCTAGTTAGTAGTGACCCTGCCTACGAAGCAGGAGGTCCCGGGTTCGAATCCTGGTCAGGGCATTTATTTGTGTGTTACGAAGTGATACGAACGAATATTTGTTCCTGAGTTATGGATGTTTTCTATGTATTTAAGTATCTATCTATTAAGCGGTGTTTCCGGACCGATACGACCTTCAAACCTTCAAGAAAAGAGCGTACTCCCACCTTAAAGGCCGGCAACGCACTTGCGACACCTCTGGTGTTGCGGGTGTCCATGGACGACGTTAATCGCTTACCATCAGGCGATTCGTTTGCTCGTTTGCCCCCTATAGCATAAAAAAAATATATATATATATATCGTCGTCCAGCACGCCTACCACGAACATCGAAAATTAGCATTGACGGGAAAACCTCTTTGTCACACCAATATGCAAGTGCGACAGAGATGGAGATACAAATCCGCAATCGTTCGATTTTCGTGGTATAGGCCCAGTAGGCCAGTACCCACAACACAAGCCTTATTGAGCTTACCGTGGGACTAGGTCGATTTGTGTAAGATTGTCCCACAATATTTATTTAATTAAAATTGTATTCGTTTAAAGGCACAGTTGAGCTACATAAATGAGTCACTCAGAAGAAGTTAAGAGCGTTCTCGCCCTAGCGCGCTTCCCAAGTTTAGGTATTTCTCCGCATCGACCACGTGACCAGACGTGCGCAATGCTAGTCATCGACGAGCGCCGCGCGTGCGACGGGTATACTATAGCGCGCTCAAGCTGTGCATTTTACCTTGATACTTAAATCAGATAAACTTACGTTACTTTGATTAGTAATCATTGTTTACAGTATTTTGCGTAAAATTGAGTTTGCAGTTTATGACTTTGATACTTGTAGTCTTGTACTAACTGAATTATGTAATTAAAATTATTTTCCTATGTACTTATTTCCTTTGATAATAATAATCAACTTTCCTTAATAATACCTACTTATTTTGTTGCTATTTTAGTACTGAGTTTCTATTAATAATAGTTTTCATTTCACGTTAACGTTCGATGGTATCAATTCTAATGAAGCGCCAAAAATATGTATACACTACCTTAATATTGAGAAAATAAGATTGTGAACGTATATAATAATATATTTCTGGTAGTACATTTTTATAGATGTTATTAGATTTGACTGTACAAATGCGCAATCCGATAGCGACTTGAACAAATACAAAAAAATCCAATTTTTTATATTCCGAAAATAATTTATCCGAATTCAAAATTCCGAAAATATAATATTCTTTCGGAATTACGGTGGTTCGGTAACTTCGTAATTTTGGAGATTCGGAGTTATGGAAATCAGAAAAAAAACTCGCCAGCATTCGATGGGGCCAGGCGGCCTTGTTCCCGCGTAAGCTGTGGATCAGAGTTCGATCCTCGGCTTAAGCTTCCGATGTTGTTGATTTTTTTCTTTAGTTTTATGACATCTATTTCAATTTATAACATGACAATATGTTTATGGTCGTTGTTAATCCATAGTTGTCACCACCCACGTAGACAATGACAAACCATGATTAGCAAACTGGCTTCAACCTACAAAATATACAGCAAATCAACGTGCCATGATTTTTTTTTTACCCATATAGAGGGATTTCGTAATAATAACATAGTGGTTCCGAACCTACTATGGTACATCACTACTCATAGCAATACTTACTTCAACATTATAAATGCGTAACATTACTTTTAAGCTTCCCAAGCTTTGCCAAGTTCTCAAACGGTAAGTATAGTGTAAACCGGTACTTAGTCTCCAGGTTTTAATTACCAGCTAGTCTACTTGTGTTCAACCAGACAATGCATTTGATTTCAAACATGGTACGTATAGTGTAGGCCGTTACATAGTTCCTGGCCTAGCCATCTAGTTACTTATCCAGGTCTTTGTCACCACCCGATCTACGAGTGCTCACCAAGACAATGCATTTGAGCTCAAACACGGTGCATCTAAGGTAAGCCGTTACATAGTTCCTGACCCAATATTCTGGTTACGTTTCCAGGTCTTAATTGCCAGCTGGTCTACTTGTGCTCAGCAAGACAATGCATTTAAGCTCAAACACGGTACGTATAGTGTAAGCTGTTACATAGTTGCTGGGCCAAACTTCTGATTACGTCTCCAGATCTTTGTCACCAGCCGGTCTACGAGTGCTCACCAAGACAATGCATTTGAGCTCACACACGATGCATCTAAGGTAAGCCGTTACATAGTTCCTGACGCAATATTCTGGTTACGTTTCCAGGTCTTAATTACCAGCTGGTCTACTTGTGCTCAGCAAGACAATGCATTTAAGCTCAAACACGGTACGTATATTGTAAGCTGTTACATAGTTCCTGGCCCAAACTTCTGGTTACGTCTCCAGATCTTTGTCACCAGCCGGTCTACGAGTGCTCACCAAGACAATGCATTTGAGCTCAAACACGATGCATCTAAGGTAAACCGTTACATAGTTCCTGACCCAATATTCTGGTTACGTTTCCAGGTCTTAATTACCAGCTGGTCTACTTGTGCTCAGCAAGACAATGCATTTAAGCTAAAACTGCGTATTGTGTAAGCCGTTACATAGTTCCTGACCTAGCCTTCTGGTTACGTATCCAGGTCTTTGACACCTGGTCTTCAAGTGCCGCGACAAGTCTTATGTGAACGGTTACAGAACCAGCACTGTCTTCTGATTACATCACCTAGTCCTAATCAGCAATTACTAGCTGTTTTTAACGGCGGTTTCCAGGTCTTACCAACAACTTACTACGAAAACATCACGTCCTGGTCACCAGCTGATGATTATTAAAAAAAATTACTATAGCTAATATATAAACAACAATTAAATCATCAACACAAATAGAAATCGAACTTATCAAGTATCTTGATCGGTTGGTCGCGGTATCACGGTCTATCTTATCTTTTTAGATATGTCTTTCTCTTTTTAATCATCTCTTTCTCTTTCTCGCAAACTTCACTCGTAAAAAGAAGGCCCGCGGAGCAAAGCGATACGTCCACTCTCTAGAAGGCATGGGGCCAGACTGACGAGCACGCGCCGCGCGCAATCTTATAAACGGGGTTTTGATAAAAAATCTAAATAAATATTATTTCGTTATTTTTGACACTTTTTTTATTAAATGGAGTAACCAACGAGTTATAGTCTCATAAAAATGACAATCTGAACCATTTACTGCGAAAGTATAATACTAAAACACGCCGTGAATTTTGCAAAAATTGCGTAGTTTTCATGAGTAAGTTTAGTTAAACAGAATCTGAAATTTACTAGTTTTGCACAATACAAAAGTTAGATAGTGTAATGTTCTTTCGTAAACCAGTTTTGTTTTGTATAAGATCATTACAGTGTAGGAATAGAGTGACGTATAAGACAACATGTTTCGGCAAATTTCAACAACGGCCGCGAAAGAATTGGCTAGAATTGCATATAATTATCTAAAACTTGTAAATGTAGACAATACAAAATTTGGCTTATGAGTTGTTTATTATGTACATATAAATATTTTGATCTAAAAGTCTAACAATCACATAGTACATCGAGCCCGAAAACCGCGTAAATCATTGATTTCGCGCTTTTGTGGTATAAACGCTCTTAACTTCATTCTTCGTCAGTATTTCGCGCCACACCCCGAAACGAGACTAACATACCCATTGGGTGCAATATCCTTGGTTAGCAAGCTAAACAGAGGGTTTTTTACATATTCATTACCAAAAAAACGCAACGAACGCTAACACATAATCTAACGGAGCTAAAATTACAATCCAATGACCTTCAGTGTCTGGACCAGCGTACCTGACCTCCGAATGTGCTCTATTGTTATGGTGCCAAGGTCCAAATTATACAAGGATTGTTCAAATAGAGTTAGGGTTCCGTATCGATTTAATTTTCTGTCGTCCTCTTTTTTTAATTAGAAATTATTAAGTGATTTATATTCAGAATCGCTAGCTCTTTCAGTCGGAAAGCGCTGTCACATTAAAACGTAATAAATATAAGAGGATGGGCACAGAGTACCATTTTGTACCATTTGGGGTCGAAATCTAAGTCCATGGGGCCCCAGCGCACGCAAGTTTTTCGTAGAAATCGCGAAACGTCTGGTTGATGTAACTGGTGAACGAAGAGCTGGCTTCCTCGCACAACGTATCAGCATTACGATACAACGAGGAAATGCCGCCAGCATCCTAGGTACAATGCCTTAAGGGCATGCCTTCAAGAAAAGAGCGTACTCCCACCTTAAAGGCCGGCAACGCACTTGCGACACCTCTGGTGTTGCGGGTGTCCATGGACGACGTTAATCGCTTACCATCAGGCGATTCGTTTGCTCGTTTGCCGCCTATAGCATTAAAAAAAAGGGCTTATTTCAGATCTAAGGTAGGTAGCCTGTAACTAACCGTATATATTTTGTTAGTTATATCTAAAATAGTTATGTGAAATAAACTCCTTTAAAAAAGACTGTTTAAAATAAGTTAACGGCCGAACCCTCTCCACGTTCTGATTCGCACTTGGCCGGTTTTTTTTTAAGTTACAGGTCGTTCACCTTTAAGACCCACACCGCGTTATATAATTTGACCAATGATTACTGATTAGTATTCGACTGTATTAAGTACAGTCGCGAACAGGGATTGTTGAGCCACTTGTAATTCTTCATAATTTAGCTCTCTATTGCGCCTAAACGTTTTTCAAAATAAAACCCGAAAGCCTGATTCTTCCATATCTGAACTTGCTTGGGGTAGAATTGCAGAATCACGAGCTGATTCGATAGTGATAATAAAAAAAAATGTCCCAAAAAATTCCTTTCCAGTACTTACGTCGCGTTTTAGTATGAAGTTACTATGAGGGTGGCGTAATGGAGTTTAAGTTTTGATAGGTCGGGATTATACAATCCGGGATTTTGGTATAGGTATAGTATTTATAAAAAATCGGGATTAAGTAAGCAAATCGGAAAATAGTAAGTATTTCGGAATATTTTTTTTAATACCACGACGGTGACAAACATGCATACGGCCCGCTTGATGGTAAGCGGCCACCGCAGCCTATGGAGCTATGGATGCCTGCAACTCCAGGGGTTTTATGGTAATTTTGGGACAATTTTTTTATTATCTCTTATCAGGATCGAATCAGCTTGTGTTGTGACTCGTGATTCGAATGGGCCCAAGCAAGTCCAGATCAGAGCATTTTCGCGAAAAGAGATCCTAAAACTGTTTTTCAAACACTTTGCACAGCGGTTACAAAATGAAGAGTAAGTATGTACGTAAAACGTTTGAAAATTTTGAGACCGTTTTTTTCTCGTAGTTTTTTTATCCTAGATTGAAAGACCTCGAAAGAGTAGTAAAAACATCAAATTTAACAAAAATTACCTACCTTAATTATTATTTTTTGGATTTGGCTCGCGAAAATGCCCATCTGGAAGAATCATGTTATTTTGAAAAAGCTCACCTACCTATTTTAGTATAGGTAAGTCACGTACCTAAATTTTTCATAAAATATCACATACTAGTGTAATACAAGGAAAAGGGTATAGGTAATACCTACTATTTTAATGTTAATAGTCGAACGTTCTCGAGTACAAAGGATTATTTCTAGAAATTTCTTCGGCAACAAATTATCTGAAACGAGAACTTAACGCATCAATAATTGTATGATCATCAAATGAACTAGGGGTTTGTCCATAGTGCCCATTACTATCAATTGAAGAAGATATGTAATTGCTATAGCAATCCTCAAATTATCTTTTAACTGGCCACCCATGTCCCTGTAGACCTATGATGCAGGATGGTCAATTAAAGTGAAATTGATAATTGATTATCTTATAGGTGCATGAGAGAGAGAGAGAGAGAGAGAGAGAGAGAGAGAGACAGAGAGAGAGAATCAAACTGTATTTTTCCTTTTACAGTCTCGTGTGCATTGACCTACAGTCCAGTGGTGTAGTCACACTTGCTTGTACCACAGCGTAAGGATGTATTCTATACAGTGGGTTAACTCCGCCGATTTCTGGGTCATCGATGGGGGGCGCGCGGGGAAGGAGGCGGGGAGGAAATCCCGCCGAAATCCGAATTTCTATGAAAATTCGGCGGTCTATTTTAAGGGGTGTAAAATGGAAATTAGTTTGCCAATCAGACTGTAATATCTTTCGCATAGTTTTTGACAACCCTGAGCCTCAGCACGACCGCCGAGCCGAGCCGTTGTTTCTCCTTATACTTTCACACTACTTCATCAAACACCACTGAAGACGTTCACTACTGATATGGCCGTATTATTGTAACATACAAAACGTAAGATTAATAACTTAATATTGGAGATTTCATTAAAAACATAAAAGTTAGATTATTACAATCAATATGGCGGTTTGTTTTTATATCGTAGCCAGTTGTATTGACGGCGATTTTAGATGAAACTAGACAGGTGCCGAGCCCACTCATGAAACTCGTTACATTTCGTTCACGATAAGGCAGGGCATTAACCTTGGAGTTTTATTGATAAGACAGAGGCGAAGTGTATTTTATTATCACTAAGTTACTTGATTACAAACTGCCACGAGATTAAATACACATCAGTCGTTTGAGATGGTTGTTAACCGACGCCACTTTGACTTTTAATAAGTAAATATAATTTATTTTCAAAATATACGAGTATACCTACACTACAGTAATAGATCCTTAAGGCGTTGTATCGCAATGCTGATACGTTGTTAGAGGAAGCCACCAGCTCTTCGGTCACCAGCTAAACGTTTAGCGATTTCTACAAAAACTTGCGTGCGTTGGGACCCCATGGACCTAGAGTTTCGACTCCAAATGGTACAAAATAGTACTCTCTGCCCAGGCTCTTATGTATATGTATATGTGAAGATTTCCGTCATCGGGCCTTTCCGTCTAATGTACTAAGTCGGCAGCTGCGTACTTTGTTTATATTCAACGTGTGTTAATAGCCAGCATCAGACGGTATAGGCCTAATAGGCCCGATCACGCAATTAACCACATTGACCTTACCTATGGAGACAGTCAACAGGCAAATGACTAGGAGGAACCATGGCCCAATTTCACCACGGCGACAGAATTGTCAGCATCATTATTACTGGTATTACAGGCGTCTATGGGCTACGGACGCCGCTTACTATTGTGTGGACTATATGCTTGTTTCCCGCCAACATTTTATTTCTAAATAAAAACATCATTATTAGGTACCATTAATTAAAAACGAATACTTTTGTGACGAGCTCTTGAGCTTTGTTGCAAGAAACACGATATATGTCACGAAATTCCGACACAGAATCATTCTCATTTCTCATGTCAAAAACTACCGACAATTCATTAAAACACTAATAGATTTCGTGACAATTGTAAAAAAGTCTTCACCCAGAAATGATCTATTTATAGACGATACCTTATGATTTTATTAAAATTATCGAGATGGTGGCATATAAGCACACAGCCGTGTGTGATGGTGAGCTGTTTCCGTAGCGTATGGACACCTATACTAGCGTTATAGGCGTTCATAGGCGACGGAAACCGCTCACCATCACGCGGGCTGTGTGCTTATATAATTCAGTCATTTTAGGAATTGCCAGGCTGTCCGCGTGGTGAAATTGCAATTTCCATATTTTTCCACAATTTCCGCATTTTACATGAAAGTTATATTCAGTATGACGTATGTATAGTATACCATGATATCTTAACCTTAACACGATTCAGTTTAGGCTCCTTGTATTGAAGCGGCTCAGTTTAGTATAGGTCGGCAACTGAATCGCATAAAGACGTCATGGTAAAACTTCTGGCCAGATAATTCGGGACAAATACGACTTTGCAAAAACAAAAAACAAAAACACGTGAGCCCAAAAAGATTTTAAAAGGCGTGAAGCGATAGAAAACGACCCGATTTAACCGCCATTTTAATTTGGCAAACGCTGGACCAAAACACCCATAATAATCAGATTAAATAGTTATATGTATATGTATTTTTTTATTCTGATAACATCTTAATTACACCGTTCAGACGTAGGTAATGTCACGTTCGTGTAGTGTTTCATGATATGATATTATCTTACAGGTGAACGACATTATACGACCTATACTTTTTACATATGTATGTATGCAAAGTTTCACAAGTTCTATGGTAAGTATCACGTTTACATTACCTTAGTACCTAAATTAAAAATGTGCTTATTTTGACCGAGAGCAAAGCGAGCGAAGCGCCTCTTTTTCAGCTCGGGCACTGCTTTCGTGTGTCTATCCATTTCTTCTCCTCTACAGGTCGCATTTATCAACCAATTCTTGTGAAGTTTTGTATAAGTTTGTTGATTAAATTTTTTTTGTCCAGTTTTAAAATTTCAAAGTGCTAGGAATCGGTACAAAGGTCTCACGCGTCAGAGACCCCAAAGGCGCTTACGACCTTTGTGCCAATATCAGTACCTTCTCGCGAGGTCTAAAACTCATTGAACCACTACACCAAATGTACCACTTCGTCAGTTAATTTTTAATAGTACCTACAGTCAGCCACACAGCTAACAATACACCCAAAGTGACAAAAATATCACGACCTTAATGCTCAGACAATAAAGTCCTGTATAGGTACATATTTTTGGCACTTTGGGTGTATTGTTAGCTGTGTGGCTGACTGTACCTACATTACCTAACTAGTGCGGTAAAACAAAGTAAGGCCAAGATCGCAGATGTTTGCGACCCGAGCTGCAAGCGAGGGACGTACTCGTAAATATGCGATCAAGGGCTTTATTTATTACCTCACGTGTTAGGTACATCATTTTATGCCTACACTTGGGCATAAATCGGCTTTTTCCGTACGCGTAGCATGCGGAAAAAGGCACTTTATGGCCAGGTGTGGCATAAATGCTTTTTTATTGCATTTGGGCCTCATCAGTTAGCTACAAAGTATTACTAAAAACTATCATGATCGTTTTCAGATTAAGTACATCACACATCACGCATAAATAGTCCTTGTTTGGTAGTCAGTCGAATTAATATGCTTCTTTTTTCAAGTCAGTAAAAAAGTGCTCTATTTTAATCACTAAAGTAGGTATAATCATTCGTCACCGTCACAGAATAAATAATACAACTTCCAGCTCGATCATACGATTATGCAACCGTACGGTCGGCGACAAAGATGTCTCAATTTACACCTTACCCCTTAGTAGTAAAGGCGAAACATATGTGGCGACTGTACAATCGCCGACTGTTAAAGTTGTAACCCTTATTACAAGGACGGAAGGTCTAAAAACGGTCAGTCAAGTTGGTGTATATGCCAACCGGCCAAGCGTAAACAACCAGATAAAAAAACCGGTCAAGTACGAGTCGGACTCGCTCACGAAGGGTTCCGTATTATATAAAAAACGGTAAAAAAAATCACGTTGTTGTATGGGAGCACCCTTAAATAGGTAGGTATTAATTTTATTCTGTTTTTAGTATTTGTTGAGCGGCAACAGAAACACATCATTTGTGAACATTTCAACTGTCTAACTATCATGGTTCATGAGGTAAGGACGGACAGCGGAATCTTAGTAATAGTTCCGTTCATAGATATAGGATAAAATAACTGGATACCCAATCAGCCGAAAAAAATGTCACCATAAAAGTGCAGTGCAGTTGCGACACTTTTTCATATAGCCGTGACGTGATGTTTTGTTAAGTGCCAACAGTCAACACTTTTAACGGTGTTGGTAGTTCTGTGTATGAATTTGAAACTTGGTAAGCTCTTTTTAGTACAATTTTTTTGCCGGCTAGAATGGCTTTCACGTCTTATGCTTTAAGCAAGATGTATTTTATAATTTAAAGTTTCGCGAGTCATACTGATATTAAATTGCAACGGTTAACACTCACCTATTTTTATCACAATACGATGTGTCATGTGATGCTCGAGCCGCGAAGGTGACAACACCACTCTGTCTGTCCGACGATGACTGCCCAATCGAAACATGTCACGCCTATTGTGATTAAAATACGTGAGTGTTAACCGTTGCAATTTAATATTAATAAGATGTATTTTGCCAATGTCAGAGTTTAAGACTTCCGTCACGATCAGAGAATGTCCAAAACATTTACCTATTAATGCAAGTTCGCTAATGTCATTCTGACATTTCTGACCGCCATTTTTTGACGTTTTGTTTCTGCTTTGTGTGTATTTTTTTTAACAATTCCCGTCCCGTTTTATCCTTCAGCTACGTAACCCTAAAACTACATGTCAATCGTGGTGTCGACATAAAGTTTAATTTCGCGTGATGTGTCTTTAATGTGTAATTATATAATTAGTTTATCGCATTAAATAATTATCAGTCTGTTGGATTAAGATAACTGTTGTGAATGCACCTCGGCCTGGTAGATATAAATAACACGTCGATTGCAAAACCCCCCGACGTGTCTTTCCGCCTCACAAATGTCACAAATTCACAATACAGCATAGAATAGACAGAGAGTATTTATTGTAATTTGCGGGACCAAAACTGACCGAAATTCTAGAGTTCACATCAGATAATTTTACGATCATCTGGCTTAACCCTATGTCAGTGGTGCCATCTAATCCATCTTAAAATCGCCGTTGATCCAACTTCCTAACAATGTCAAACAAACCGCCATATTATTCGTAATAATCTAACTTTTATGTTATTAATTAAATCTGCAAGATTAAGTTACTTATCTTACGTTTTGTAGTAGTAAATGGCTTCAGTGGTGTTTGATGAGGTACTGTGAAAATATAAGGAGAAACAGTGACAAAACATGTGATTTATTTATTTATTAATTTTAAACTTTATTGCACGTAAAAAAAGTGTACAAAAGGCGGACTTAATGCCTTTGGGCATTCTCTACCAGTCAACCACTACTACTGTGTGTGTGTGTGTGTGTGTGTGATACTTTTGTTTACGTCGTTTGTAAGTTATATTGATGGCAATTTTACATCAGATCAGAATCAAAATCCAATTTATTTTTATACATTACAATCGGGCTGAACACAGGATCCTCAAGCTAGGCTGTCTTCTTCCTAGAGTTTTCCAGGCTTATGCCATGGCTCAGGGAGCCTGGGTCCGCTATGGCAACAAATCCCAAGATTTGGCGTAGGCGCTAGTTTTACGAAAGCGACTGCCATCTGACCTTCCCAGAGGGTAAACTAAGCCTTAAAGGATTAAATAATCCGGTTTCCTCACAATGTTTTCTTCACCGAAAAGCGATTGGTAAAATATCATATGATATTTCGCACATATCCGAAAAATTCTTTGGTCAAACAAAGGATTTGAACCCGCGACTTTCGGATTGAAAGTCACACGCCTTACCGCTGAGCCACCAGCTTCCTCAAAGCTGTATTAGCTTAATTATTTGAGCTCTAACTTTTGACGCATAAATTCGTTATGCGGATATACCCGTCATTGGCGAGCATGAGATTATTCAAGGAAATTGCACGCATATCTCAAGCAGTCTGGATCTGGGGCGGGTTGCGTCACCCGCAAGTAGGTTAATAGTGCGCATGAAGGAATACAGATAAACGGTTCTCCTTCTACCACTTGAAATAAATAGTACATTATTGGCGAGGGACGGAAAGTAAGGGATTGAATGTCGAGCTGGTTGCCGGGGCGAGGCTTACCCACATTTTTGGACGTTTTTGAAATAAAAAAATGTCAATGGAGGAGCGTTAGGTACGTATAGGAAAGGAATAGTCTTCTTGAGCTTACCGCGGGACTTAAACAATTTGAAAAAAAAAAATAGTCGTTCAATAATAAACTGAGCCTCTACCAAATCCCCTTTGTTTATTGCTAGCAAACCGCAAGTGCTACTGCCTGCATAAAAAAAAAGGTTCGGTCACGTTAAGCGTTATTTGAATTACGACTCTATGGCTATGGCAATAAGATTCAATTTGAACTTATTGAGATAACACCATTTAGCACGGTGGTCCTTAGGATTTACCTGAGAGAAATAAGGCACGTGCGTAAGAAATAATGTATTTTTAATATTTTTTCTTAAAGATAGTTGATAATGGCAAACAGTTAAGTGTAGTTCCATTTTTTGCATATTCGGCGCCGGCGACTCATAGACAGATTAATACAATTGCTTTGTTGAACGCTTATCCGTAAGGGCTCAGCTGAAAAGAGACTAACTATAACAGACTTGCCAGAAATGCAATTATATGTTTTTTCTAGCAGAGAGGAAATAGTACGATGCTATCTCCATTGTATTGAACTTTCCTATCGGTTATATACTCGTAAACGTTAATATTAACATTTTTACTGCTCCTAACGTCTTTCACGACACTTTTACAGCATATTAACGCCCATCGCGTGGATCGAAGAAGTAAATAAAGTAGAATGAATACTCGTAGATCGTACAATAATAGCAGCTCCTTGGAGCAACATTTTTGATCATCATCATCATCATTTCAGCCGAAAGACGTCCACTGCTGGACATAGGCCTCCCCCAAAGATTGATTAATGTTGGATGGGAGACATCAAAGCGACATCTTACCGTATTAGTACATTTTGTGTTAAGGGCGGTAAATGTTTGTACCGCCCGTAGTACACAATGTTTTTCATCACATTTGTGAGGAAATATATAAATTTACTAGGCAGATAAATCAATAATAATGATTGGTGGTAATGTAGTAGCACAGTCCACAGTAGTACGCAGTGAGCGCCGGCTACGGGTGGCGTAGGGAGCCCTCCTCCATCCATTACGGCTATGGGCGTAATACAGCTCATTAAGTCTAATCAATAAAATGTTTTATTGTACATCAATAAATTTAGCATACTTCGATCTATTTTTGTGACAACACAGACCCACGTATGCCCATTTGGGCTTGTACTTCGGGGAAAAAGGTACGTATGCCGACTCCGTTCCCTATGTTGCTTCAAGTTTACCGGTTTATTATTACTTATTAGTTATTACACTTAACTAGGCATACAAGAAACTGTTATCAGTTATATTCCACAGTACAATTACCTACGTTGTTTGTATGAAGATCTATGCTAATTGTTATAGGTTTCATATTATTCATGTGTAAGGCCACTGATAACGACGTCTGAGATGCCTTATTGTGCAAGGTTCAGGTCAGGGTTCGATTCCTTGCGACGGATATTATTATTTCTTATATCCAGAACATAATACTAAAGTCAGAGGACTCAAGCAACGCGCTTCCAATACTTTAGAAGACGTCAAAGCGAAATCTTACCGTATATTTTTTTGTTTCCTAACCTAATCCTACCACAAAAAAAACACACCGAACATTCTCCTCACGAGTGAAAGCCTCAAAACTTCGACATTGGCAAATCCACATTGCAGCATTGCTTCAATGAGCAAGCAGTAAAAGCCAGATAGGAAAAAAAATATTCTGTCACTTTTTGAGGGGGGAAACGTGCACACAGGCAAACGGTATCCTAGCCTAGTCGGTAGTGACCCTGCCTACGAAGCAGGAGGTCCCGGGTTCGAATCCTGGTCAGGGCATTTATTTGTGTGTTTATCACGAATATTTGTTCTTGAATTATGGATATTTTTATATGCATCTATCTATTATATATATCGTCGTCTAGTACCCACATCACAAGCCTTACTGAGCTTACCGTAGGATTAGGTCGACTTGTGTAAAATTGTCCCGTAATATTTAATTTTTACGCAGACACGCTTCCCACACATTACATACAAAAAGCGAACTACATGGTGTAACAAAAATGCTAGTGATCCATGAACCTTATCACATTGTAATAAGGATCACGGATCACCAGCATTTTTGTTATAGGTATGTATATAATGACGACACAAACGCATAGAAAATTATAGGTACAACTAACGAATCTTGCGCACTTCGGTCTATTTTTGTATCCATAGAAACAATTCATCAATTTAATCAATTCAATCATTAGCGAACTTGCACTGATGATGATACAAAACCATAAATGTTTCGTACGAAAAAGAGCTTACTGACGTAAGCATTAAGTGTCAAATTCATACACAGAACTACCAACACTGATTTTTTTTTATTGATATAAATAATAGTTACATAACATTTTATATGACAGTACCGTTAAACCAGATCGGTTTGTCTCGATACCTCGTTCGGCAGTTCTTAATTAATCAAAGACGAAATTCAGAGCAACACAAAAAATGCCGTTCTTCATAAACGCTCATCAAACCTCTGTTAACTTATACGTATTCATTGTTTGATCTGTCAGCTTAGCGTTTGTTAAAAATGGTCAAAACGTAAGTTGTTAAAATTATATAGGCTGTTGGTATTTACGCAACGTCACGCTCCAAACAAAACTATATGTAAAAGAGTCGCAACTGCTGCAGTTTTATGGCGTCATTTTCGGCCGATTGGGTATCCAGTTTTTTTAACCTAGGTATATCTATGTCTACAATACATCCAAATAGTAATAACATTGAGACGTGTTTGTATTTCCGCCCGGCACCAAGATAAGGACCCTGTTATCAGTCTGGCTTACTCTAGCTGTTATTGTAATATTGTTAGTACAAACTGGAAATGTTTCAAAGACGTAAATATGGTGAAATGTTCACGCATTCCATCACATAACTATATCGAGAAAGAAGCAAATAGTGTATGCCTCGCGTGGCAAATGAAGCCAAAACGGCTCCGTTAACTTCAGACCGCTCCGGACCGCGGATTGCGTGCGACGTCACACGTCAGGTTTAAAACAGAAGACTCTTTCAACAATAGGCTAGACGATTCAAAAAACCTAATTAGTTCACATTATGTATTTACTAAAACGGGACTTAATCGTGTATAGATTTTGAAAACAAACCTCCGACGTTTCAAGGGCGACGTTGCCCCCGTGGTCCCGGAGAAAGACTGGCTGAGGTTGACATCAACATCTTCTAGCTGCGCGGGTTTTACGAACTACCCGCACTTGGTCTTGATTATAAACTTGAACATTTTGCGCACTAGGGATGTGACTCTGTCGACACACTACACTCACGATGTCCGATTTTTGAGCCGGTGATATTCGATTACGCTTACATTTATAAATGACCGGATTCCAAGTAGACGAGATTCCAAAACCGTCATCCCGATTGAAATTGGGGTATTTCTTGATTTCAATGGCTTCCCGTACTTTTCTACTATGGAAACGACGATCCGTTGAAAGGATTTTAGGGTTATGCAACTCAATCCAGTGGTTTGGTCCAGACTCTAACAAATGTTCGGCAACCGCAGACTTGTTTACCTGGCGATTTTTGACAGCTGCGATATGTTCCTTCACTCTTTCCGCCATGGTACGCTTCGTTTGGCCGATGTAGGAACTACCACAACTGCAATCAATCTTATAAACACCAGGTGATTGGTACGGGATAACATCTTTCGGCGATCTTAGTTTGCCCGAAATCTTGGATAAAGGGGTAAACACAGTTTTTATGGAGTACTTCGCTAGCACTGTGCCAATCTTGTCCGTCACCCCTTTCACATAAGGCAAAAATGCCGGTTGCCTTGATACATCAGGACGCTTCCCTCTTGCTCTTCGTCTGGGCTGCCACATTTTCACCTTATACCCGTTCCATCTGAGTACCTCCTGAATATGTGACATCTCACTCTTTAAAAATTCAGGGTCACAAAGATCGTGTGCTCTATTCACTAAAGAGCTGACAACTGACTGTAGATGGCGGGGATGGTGGTGAGAAAAAGCGTTCAAATATCTGTCTGTGTGCGTCGGCTTCCTATAAACAGTATGCGTCAGGGTTCCGTCCATCCGACCAATCACTTTTACGTCCAAAAAAGGCAAACTGCGCTGGGCTTCCAATTCATACGTGAACTGTATCTTAGGATGAATCGAATTGATATACCGTTTCGTTGAGTCCCGTTTTAGTAAATACATAATGTGTGAAAATCGTGAAAGTCTAATTAGTTCACGTCAATTTATTTAATCGTATGGCTGAGTTACACGTCGAATACAATTCACAAATCAATTTTCAGACCCATTACCCATTTGATGGCATCGTCGTTGAGGTTGATCAGATCTTCGGAAGAGTTACCAGCGTAGCGAGTAAGAGGACAGTCCTCGATGATGTGCTGTATGGTTGGCACCGCAGTCGCAAGCAGGAGAGGCAGTCCAACCGCAGCGATGCCTGTATTGAGCACTGCGCCCATGCGTCAATTTACGTCAATTTATATGCGTTACGGGGTTTAGAACCGCGATGGTTACGCAGAAATTAACAAATTACTATTTGTTACTATGAAGCAGCCTGTTTGCAACTAAAACTCATGACGTAAATCCTCATAGAATAGTATGCAACCTTCGTCTTTTTTTATGTCACTTTAATTGTTGACAAATTATTATTTATTATTTATTTTATTTAAAACTTTATTGCACAGTAAATAATGTACAAAAGGCGAACTTAATGCCAGAAGGCATTCTCTACCAGTTAACCTTTGGGCCAAACAGAGATCAAAATTTATAGGTGCGGGAAGTTATTATGAAACAAGAGAAAAAAAAACTTTAGTATTATGTACATTGGATCTAATTCTAAATACCTAAGTAATATATACATATTAACATAATATAATATATATACATATATACAAATAAAATACATATACCTACATATATACATACCTACCTCTACCTACCTTAAATCTAAAATAGGTCCTTGATGCATTGTACCTAGGATGTTGGCAGCATTTCCTCGTTGTATCGCAATGCTGATACGTTGTGCGAGGAAGCCACCAAAATGATCAAAATGTACAGTGTCACTAATATGCTACTGCCAATAAATATAGTACGTTTCGTTTTGTTGTCGATTACTGGAATTAATTTTTTTTGTTTTATTAAAAAAATATTTACAGTAGAGCATTACTATAGTCTGACAGACAAGACAGCGAGCGCAGTAACAGTAGGATAGAAAGCATCAAACTGTATTTTTCTTACGCTAGTATTACCACCCCAAAAAAGGGATGGATATAGTCTTTTTTTCCTATTGTTACTGCGATCGTTGGCTTGTCAGACTATACGTACAGTCACGTCTAAAAATAACTACATACTTAAGAAATTATTAATGGAGAAGAAGGTTTATAATTGAATACAGGTGCATAATATACAGTGTGTAAGTCTAATACGGGCGATAAATTTAACCAAACATAGAATTCATTAGTTTTATCAATAATTAAAACCTATTTTTAAGTTAGACTTAATTATGACCCCATAATTATTTTTTTAATAAATTTTTCAGCAGCAATGATACAAAATTTGACGCTGACGGTTGTCAACGAATGTTTAACGCAAGTGAGTTTGCATTACATTGCGGGCCGAATTATTTTCTATGGATAAAATTTTAATTGCAATTCCATTTATAGTTACCTAATTACATTTCATATGTCCTATACTAAACACCACACTGTATATATAAGAAGCCGACCGTAGCCCCATATGGGATTTCAGGGTTTGTCCAATGGCTTAGGTCAGCCTGTATAACAAAACAAAGAAACCGAAGTATGTATAGTGTTTGATACAAACAAGACGCTTAGCCTAGTTTGAGTCACGTCCCGTAACATATGGCACGGAATTAGGTCAAATGTTTAAGTATCCTAAGAAGCTTACAGTGGCAATATTTACAGGCAAGCCGGGGTTCATTTGTCTCTATTTCCTCACTTAAGGAAGTAGGAAAAGCAAGGTGGTGAGAACCGAGTCCTCTGCACGATATGCCTCCAGTGTTTTCCGACTTATACGGCTCAGGGAACCTGATTTGGCGTAGGCACTAGTTTTACGGAAGCGTTTCACATCTGGCCTTCCAACCCAGAGGGTAAACTAGGCATTAATAGGATTTGTCCGATTTACTCACAAATCTCACAATGTTTTCCTTCACCGAAAAGCGATAGGTAAATATCAGGTGATATTTCGTACATAAGTTCCGAAAATTCATTGGTACAGTCGCCATCAGATATATCGGAGCGTCCGAGGTGCTCAAAAATATCTGAACAAGCACTCTAACGTCTTGACAATATAGAGGTTTTGAACGCCTCGGACGCTACTATATATCTGATGGCGACTGTACGAGCCGGGGTTTGAACCTGCATCCTTCGGATTGAAAGCCGCACGCTCTTACCGCTCCACTCCACGATATGCGATATGATATTTTATTTTATTTTTTTTTATGCCTCTGAAATCTTACAAATGGGCATTTTCAGAAAAAAGTGCACCATTTTAATGAAAATGGGTCCTCGATTTTCCATACAAAAAAATATTGTCAGTTTTGTAACGGCCTTTTAAAAAAAAACGGGACACTCTTTTTCTTTTTTTTAATCAATAGTAGATACTCGTGGTTCTAGTTATAAAAAACCCAAAACTGCCTATATTAAAAAAAAAGAAAATAGTACACTATTTTTTAAAATACCTAAATATACAATTTTTTGTCTCTTCAGTGACTGTTTTAGCAGGAATCCTCTTGACTCTTGACTTTAGCTATTAAAATTTGAACGCCAACGACGAATATATACGTCCTGGCAACAACAAGTTCTAGGAAAATACTGCGAAAACAAGTGTAGGTTTTCCTTATCACGTTGGATGGTAGATTTAGGTACGCAACACAAACACAGGCTTAGTTAGGCAGAGGTTGTACTTATTTTAAATGAGATATTTAAAACGGATCAAATAAAAATGGAGGGTAAAAAAATGTTTATTTTCCCTAAATATTTATATAATTTTACAAATTACGGATAACACTCACGTGTAGTCACTGCGCGCGAATTGTTTGCGAACTCTTAGGATTCCATTATCAAGCGTCGAGTAGCGTGCAATACACGATACGACCGCCTGCATCGATTTCTAGTCGATTTAAAAGATATATATAATACAATTTTAAAGCATGAATTAAATCATTTATTAAACATAATAAATGCTTTGATTCATGTTTTCAAGTAGTCACACTACTATATATAAATAATAATAATAAATAAATAAATATTACAGGACATTCTTACACAAATTGACTAAGTCCCGCAGTAAGCTCAATAAGGCTTGTGTTACGGGTACTCAGGCAACGATATATATAATATACAAATACTTAAATACATTGAAAACATCCATGACTCAGGAACAAATATCTGTGTTCATCACACAAATAAATGCCCTTACCGGGATTCGAACCCAGGACCATCGGCATAGCAGGCAGGGTCACTACCAACTAAGCCAACCGGTCGTCGGTCAACGGGTCAATGGGGGTCAACCTTAAAACGGGTCACACTCACGTAATTTCGTCGATTTTCGCTCGAAATGTTTCGTTCTTTACGAAGAAAATCGACTAAATTACGTGAGTGACCCGTTTTAAATATTATTTAATATGTTCGAGTTTCACGAGAGTTTTATAGTTAAAATACTTCCAATTTGTTTAGCCACGTTCTATTGAGCATCCTTAAAAGCGTCCAATCACAAGGTCCCTTTTCATCCTCCACGACACATGTTCAGGGATACTTGAGTTAGGTCGCGATCCTCATTGTGGCAGCTCATTGCCCGATCACATGAGTATCGTCGATTTGCTCAAATGTAAACCTTAGGTAATTGACATAAGTTTTATTTTGGAATGAGTGATGTATACGACACACCCATTTTTGTATGCGACTGAACGCTATAGGCAGAACAATGGAGTTGACGACACGAGATTCGTTCATAGAACAGTTACCACCGGCGATATAAGAAGGTAATTTAAAAATTACAAATTGAAAATAGTTAGTCAGCATTTTTCTTTAGTATTTACTTTATTTATTTTTAATCTTAGGTTAGGTTATTAATGTTACAAAAAAACAATACAAAATCCATATAATAAAAAACCCAACCTAGAGTGCCGCTGGGCCCGCTGGCAACGGGGCAGGGCCCAGGCTGCCGGTGGTTACGGCCGCAGAGAAAGGAACCGCCGGACTATACGCGCCGTGTCCAGGATTACCGCCTTCTGCACCTCACCCTTGATCCATCCACCTAGCGAGAGTCTATTAGTATATTTATTATATCTCTTTAGTATATTATTATTATACTAAAGAAAAATGCTGGCCATAGTGGCCATACGTTCGGGCCTGTCCGCCAGATCTGGCTATCAATGTATGGGATATTTGTCTGGCGGATGTATGTGGCCGGCCAAAGACCAAGTCCATCGGAGACCAACCCGGGGATCGAATCGGTCTAACCACTAGACCACTCGGTCTCAACGACCATTGGCGATTTTCTCTACTAAGTATATGGAATCATTGTAAGTTGTGGAAAAATATAGGGTTCGTCCTAGGAATGGGGCATTTTTTAAAGTTTTACTAGAACTCGCAATACTGGGCATACACGCCCGGGCATAGACACCCGGTGGCCCCGAATTTCTCCACAATACCCCTCGTATGCACCCTAGTGGGGCTCCACTTTTGCTTTCTTTCTAAAAAATAATTTTACATAACCCTCCGGGCAAAATTGTGATACAAATCGTCATGTCAGATGTCATATTGCTTGGCGTGGGTTGACGTCAATTCACCCAATCAGCGACAATTGGTGCGCGCACGCATTGTTGATGCCTTCCATTGAGGATGTTTGGACGAGCGAGGAATGTTCAACACAGCTGAATATGCTAAATTTGGCAACTTTTGGAACTGTGTGACAGATATGCTAAATTTGGCAACTTTTGGAGCCGAGTTGCTTTTATAGTAATTTAAAAGACATGAAGAACATCATTTTTGAAAAAATAATTGTCGCCTTTCACTGGCGGTGTTATGACGTTGCTTTTCAGGAATGTTGAACAGAGCTAAATGTACCAAATGTTGTAACTTTTGAGCTGTGTTGCTATAATGTAACATTTTTAGCAACTTGAAGATGAAGAGGTCCGTGTGACCACTACTTAGGGAATTATGTACAGTCGCCATCCGGGTGTATCGGTGCGGCCAAGGTGGCCAAAAATATCTGAACACGACTCTAACTTAGCGATATAGCCGTGTTCAGATATTTGCAAGCACCTAGGGGCCGCTCCAATAACTAATAGCGACTGTACCACTCCATCAACCGAAGTGCATACCTACGGTCTAAATGTGTTAGTTATAACCTGATAAGCACTTACGATATGTCCTACTTTCCCGTATAATTGTACTTGAGTACTAAATTACTATCAGCTGACACCGATCTGAGCGGGCCAAGGTTTCATTAAATTTGTCTGTCTGTTTTACCACTGAGGAAAGGAGAGAAGTGATGTTTTTATCTTGTTTGTACAGTCGAGTTTAATAATAAGTATGTGTGCATTACTTTAGCCTAACACATCGTAGGGTTTACACCCTACGATGTAGCCTAAGCTGGTTAAGTGTAGCCAGGCGATTATTCCGTAAATATAACACATATCAGAATACTCTAAATGGATATCGAAAGCGCGGTACCCAATGCGTAAAATCACATTTAATTACTTGTTTAAATAAAGGTAGTAATATTAAAAATAATAAGTTTAACCCCCAAAAGATCGCACGCAGGGAAGCGGATTGCGCTCTATCGAAATTGTGAAAGTCATTGTTTTTTCCTTCGTTCAAAAAAAAGTTACATTAAACCCAATAAAATCTTTTACAATATTAAGTTTTTCTATTATCTCCACCTTTATCCTTCGAGCAACAGCAAAGCGACATCTTACCGTACAAATTATTCTGTTACCTTTTCCGGGGGGAAACGTGCACACAGGCGCACTTCTCACACACTACATACAAAAACAATCCATAATGACGACACTAACACAGAATATGATACAACTACACTAACAAATCTTGCACACTTCGATCTATTTTTGTGTACGGACTAGTGACAACACAGATCCGCGTATGCCCATTTGGGCTTGTACTTTAGGGGAAACGGTATACGTATGCCGACTCCCCTAGGCTTGACGCTTATATCTCTAGCAAACAGACAAGACTGGCTCTATAAATTCAACAAGATATGATTGTATCTATGTGCATACAACATACATAATTTACAGAGAATAACAAAAGCAGTAAACACATTAGTCACCAACCTTGAGATAATATGTTTAGGAAACTTTCAGGAAAACGACGCGAAAAATAGTACAACTCACGTTTCATATAACTGTACATTTGATTGAACAACAACATGTGTTGGAAATAACCCGTAATAAATGGAGTTGGCGTTACGGGTAATTTGTTAGAAGTTAGAAAATCAGTGTCGCCGGCAGCGGGCGGGCAATTCTTCGACGTATTTGCAGCGTTTTTGTTTCGTCAATGTCGTTTCGGCAAGTAGGATGCAAGAGGCTCTTTCTTATAAAGCGGTAAGTCAGCACCATAGATATAGGATAAAAGAACTGGATACTCAATCGGCCGATAAAAATAACGCCGTAAAAGTGCAGCAGATGCGACTCTTTTACTCTTGTTTAGAACGTGACGTTTCGTTAAGTGCCAAACAGCCTATAAACTTTTAAAGTGTATGAATTTGATACTTAAAGGCTTCGTCAGACTAGCGCGTGGCGTGAGCGGGGCGCGAGCGGGGCGCGAGCAGAGCGCGATAGAAGCGGGGAGCGCGGCACGCTTACATCGCGCGCGTGTCAGGCGCGCATCGCGCGCGGGTCACGCGCGCGTCGCGCGAGCGCGCCCCCAGCGCCGCGCGCTCGATTCACCGAGCATTTTTCTTTGCGCTGTGATTGCGCGGCGGTCGCGCCGCGCGCCGCGCGCGCGTTGAAAGCGGGGCGCGATAGGAGCGCGGCGCTAGCGCCGCGCTGCGTCCAAGCGCGGGTCGCGCTCGCTTCGCGCCCCGCTCACGCCACGAGCTAGTCTGACGAAGCCTTAATGCTTACTGCAGGGAGCTCTTTTCCGTACACATCCGTAAACATTTAACGTTTGCATCATTATCAATGCAAGTTAGCTAATGTCATTCTGACCCACATTTTTTGACGTTTTTGTTCTGTACAATTGTAATCGCTTCTGTACAAATGTGCCGTGATCGGGTAGCCCAGTGGTTAGGGCATCTGCTGCGAAAGCGGGAGGTCGCTGGTTCGATCCCAGCCCTGCTCTTCGGGGCCTTGGTCACTTTTTCTGTAGTATCTCTTTCGATTTATGGTTTTTTTCTGCTTTGTGTATCTATTTCTTTTATTAAGTTAATGGTCAGCACCGATCCTGAGTGTAAGTCCTTTAATAAAATCTGTTGTTACTTGTTCATCCATTTCGGTAGTAATTAGTAATCGCAAGACGACAACGACGAATACTAATCTACTACGACGAATACTACGTTTTGAACCCGCGATCTTCGGATTAAAAGTCGCTCGCTCTTACCGCTACGCCACCAACGGCACCAACGCTCTTAGCATAGACAAATACCGGTATTAAATATATACCTAGGTCCTATTCAATGCTGGTTAGACCTACATACATGAATACATAGTCAGGTTTCCTTGCATTCGCGAGGCTATCTGTGAATCAAGGAAAACGAGTCTTCGGAAGTACCTAACACAGCTAAGTACATAATATTTATCTGTTGACAGTACTTAATATATCCTTGATCGTTACTAAGCAACACAAACGCGCGGCTTACTTAGGTACAAGATTGCACACTTTGATGGATTTTATTGAAGGAAAACTAACTTCAAATTGTTTTTCTCAAGTAAAAGGTTTAGTTACCTACTCAAAATTTACTACTATATAACCTCAAACTCTACAATCAACATTATGCCTTTCATAGTTGAGGAGGTTCCTCTGTTCCTTATGGATCCAGTCATTACTTCAATCTTCAGACATAATTAACAAAAGGATTGATCACAATTTTTGCTTGTAATTGCGCTACTAAAATTGAAAGGCGAAAACGCTGGAAAATGAATAGAATCGATTCAGTAACATATTTGTAAACAAAATTTGCAATACATGATTCAGTGTAGTTTAGTATTTTATATTTAAAAATAGCTGATAGTATCGCGGTAATGCCCGCAAACGTGATGGGTACCACTGCGCGGGGAATGACACGGGGCGGGTTATTTATTCTAGCAAACAAAAGACAGAACAATTTTTATGCGTTATTATTACAAAGCTAACATAAGTGTACCATCTTCAAATGAGTTATCTACACGTCTACGATTTACCATTAAAGTTAAGTCTGCAGCCAAACAAATGTGAACTCTATCACCACAGCATAGAAACTAAAAGTGGAGCAAATATCACATAGGTGTGAAGTTGACATTGCATGAGTATACCTACCTATTAGTATGTAGTTGATGATGTATTATTGATTTACTCTTTATGGAGATGTCGAAGTTTGATTTAATAGTTAGGTACCTATTTATTTTATTATACAAGGGGACAAAGTTGTCCTCCTCCTCGTGCTTATATTGGGACCTGAGCACGCGAAATTTCCAAAATTGAGCCATGAGTGTAGCGAGTGGTTCAAAAACTGGAATCTTGAGCTTTAAGAGGGTTTTCGTAAATGAAAAAAAACGGCTCACTGACATTTTATTCAGCGTTTTAATTACATTTATTAAAGGTTGAGTTTCGGTTAAGAACGAGCAATATGCAAACACTATTGAATCACACAGATATTTATTCAGTTGTTTGTTGTTATGTTTGTGTGCTTGTCCATATATTTTTGAGCACCTGACCGTTTCGATATATTTCATGGTAAATGTTATTTAGGCTTGCGGGATTTCCGTGGATTTGTGCCTATTTAAAGCCCATTGTACCTGTTTGGAATCCAGGAAGAGACCTATTTCATCCTAGCGTCCGGGAAGTATTGTGGTTTGTCATAGTTTCCGGGGAAACCCAATTTCGGTGTCATGACACATGAGTCTAATTTAGGGCTGCCATCCGTCCGGGTTTCCCCGGATTTGTCCTAGTTTGGAGCCCATCTGGGGAGCGTCCGGCCCGGATTTTTAAAACTTTTGGACATTTTTGGGTTCAGGTCAATCCCTAGCAAAAGCTAATTTTTTTAATTAAAAATTGATTTCTTTAGTGTCCGGGGAGAGAACGCGATTTTAATGAAACTTCTGGCTTTTTTAACTTTTTTGCCCGGTTTCGGCAATATACGAGATGGCAGCCCTAGTCTAATTTATCATTCAAGAGTCATCACATGAGATTAAAGTGCTAGTTTAAAAGCACATGTCAAAGTAGGTACACAAGCTCTTTCAAGCAGATTTGGAGTCAGTTTTGTATGAAAAATCTTTTTTATAAATTTTTTAGGTTTGTGATTTTTTAGCTAAGCAGAGCAAGTGTTCTTACTGAGATATTCCATTAATTTAGTTTTTCTTAATCAAAATTATCTGCAAATGATATCAAAAATCTTAGGAATAAAGCAAAAGTGGAAAAATTAATGGTCTTTGCCGAGAATCGAACTCACTCACGACTCATATGTATCCCAATTTTAGAACTTTTACATTATACATTAAATTCATGAAAAGTACAACATTAGTGACATTTTCTTGTGATCCCGTTATACCCAAAAAGTTGACCTTAGCCACACACCATACCATACACCTACACATCTAACAACCAGGGATAGAGTTGTAGAGAACATTCTCCAATTTGGATAGGGAATGTTTACTAGAATATTCCCCATGCACAACGGTAATTGTTCTTAAGAAAGTACTACTCTAACCAGGATCACCCAGTGTATACTGCAAGCCTTACTTACATGTCTAACAATTAGGGTCCAGTGAATAGTGTAACTGGATATTTAGGATTATGTTTGGCTTGGCAAGCAACATACAAATGAACCGATGGAAATATTGGGGATCACCCTACTAATAAGCATGTATTACAGATACCTGCTTGTGCAGATAAGAGTCCCTGGATTTGTCTCAGTTTGGAGGCTGTCCGGGAAGCGTCCGCCGGATTTTTAAAACTATCCAGGGTAAACCCAGACATTTTAAGTTTTATGTGAATCCAAATTTTTTACAAATTTTATGGAAATTTAATTCTGTGTAGCACATTTTGTGCCAGATATTTTTGAATACTTTGTAATGCATGATTTCATATTATTGGTTACTTTGTCTGTAAATTCACTCACAAATTAACTTTGTTAGTACCAAGATGTACATTTGTTGAGAAAATAAATTAATAGGTTTATTGATAAGAAACTGCTTAGTGATTGCATTAGCTTTATACCTATGATATATGATTATATAAAAGCCTACTGGATAATTAAATACAATACCTTATGTGGTAATATCTTTATCAGCTTGTAAAGGCAATGTTTGGGTAACTAATATACCTCCTCCTAGTTACATTTATATTCTCTATAGTAACCATGTTTTTTCATATTAATTAAAATGTTGATGTGTGCAGAACAATGAAAGATTAGTTTAATAATCAAAGAAAACAATTGTCAATCATGTTCAAAGGAACATCATCATGAACAAAGGAAATATGTATATTTTAAAAGCCATAAAGAAGTTCTAGTTATTAGATATAAAAGTAAGTTAATTTTTAGTTTGTTTAAACCTTTTTAGCTAAGTTTTAGTTTATTAAGTCTTTGTATGTACTTTTTTTTGTGTGATTGACAAATAAATTGAAGTGTATAGTAATATTTATAGCTTTGCATACTTTTCCAATTCCGCTCGTTCATAATGATCGCATGTGGTATGCGTTTTGGTTATCAAAACTTTATGTCAAATTTTTGCGTGTGGCCATTAAAATAATAGAGTAGCATTAAATTTTATCGACTCTACATTCGTGAAAATGTCCAAATAGATGAGCATTCATTCAAGTTTGTTATGTATTTCGTTAAACGAGTATCCACTTAGTTGTCATTCTTTACGCAGTAAACGACACAAAGAACTTCGGGCAAACAAAACATTACTGTAACAGCCAACTACTAAGAAATAATTAAGCGTTTAAAATAATAAACTTAAAACACTTACCGATATGTATTGAGCTTTCTAAACAAAATCACAAGCTTGAACGATCAAAGTGCAAAAAAATCATGACACCACAACACTACGATATATATTTTCATGTAAATCACTGGCACGAATATCACACACAATTCGTTTCAATGGAGTTTTCCACCCCTCCAGCGAGCGCTCTGGACGCGACAAGTCCGTATCATCCTTTGACAATGAATGAAACGAAATGAAAGCAACCAAGCTGTCTGAAAATTGTCATTCACGTAGTACTAAGGACGTCGACCTCACGCTAATGTCCATAACAAACGATAATGCGCCATCATTTATAGCCAAAACATGAAAAGCAATCGGTTTCGGGTTATATAAAACAGTTTCATTACTGCTTATAGGTTTATTTTTCGTACCTAACTCAGTCAGCTGTTTTTGAAATTCATTAAAATCGGCGCAAATCTGCCATTTTGAATTGATTCATTTTTTTTAATGTTGCCAGTTGGGCCATATGTCAAGTACGTCAATATTAGAATCCGTTCAAGATAACTTTTTCCTTGCTTACTACTTGCAGTCTAATTTTCACAAATAAAAACCAAACTGATTGGGTTAAAATTACCTGTGATTTATTACTAGCGCTACTGTTGTGTATCAAGATCAGAAACATGTTTTACAATTCAATATCGATGCGTCTTCTGAAACGCGTCCATAGTGATGTTAAAAGAAAAAAGAGGGGTAAACTTAAAAAGTATCGTGCTCCAAGGCTAGTTACCTATTGTTCCAATAACACCATAAGAAAATGTTTATAAACATTGGTAACTACTGCTTGATTGATTGGCCACTAGGTAATTGGCGATCGCAACAATCAATTTGAAACAGAAAACCAAGCGTTTATTACTAATGTCATCGTTGCACGTTTTAATAGTATTTTTAAATTATTTATCAATACATTTTGCACGTACGATGGAGAGTGATGTAGATTTTTTAACGCATTATGCTTCCGATTTAGCTGTGACTTCAGATCTAGAGCAACAGCTGAAAAATAAGCTTACTCAGAAAAGGAAAAGTATAGAAAGACTTCATAAGTTAAACGAACATATTGCAAAAGATACCGAATATTTCGAAGAAATACCACATTTCACAGTAAACAGCTCAAAACGTATACGTGGTAAACTTTCAAGAATTGAAAATGCCTTCAAGAAAGTTATAGGTATGGTTGGAGTTAAGTACATGTACAACCGGGACTTAAAATGGAGAACATGGAGAGAAATTAAGTATCCCAATAACACGAACACGACGGAAGTTATTTGTTATACTTGTCAAAATATTTTAAAACCCGGAGAAACTAATTGCACCACCTGCAAACTAGGAGGCTATTGGGTGAGCTTTGGTTAAGAAATATTTATTGTATTTTTTTAAATAATTAAAAGTAATTTTATTAAAAGGGGCACATCACTAATAACCGTTTAAATATCTCCCACAGGTGATTGAAGAAAACCAACCAAAATGTTCATATGAAATATTTTCCTATAAAAATTATAAAGAATTATGTGTTGCAAAATTTTGGGAGTTGAATAAAGCTAATTTGAATTCGTGTCCAGCTGTAATTCCGATAGATGAAATATATGATTGTAGTCTGCCAATAATAACAAAATATATTGTCAATGTGGATTATTCTTGGAAAGGTTCTGAACGTACTTTGCCCACCATTTGTCAAAGGCGGCAAGAGTGCGCATTTTCAACTGTATATGCTGTAAGTATACTATACTATAATAAAACAATAATATATAGTCTGACAAGCAAACGATTAAAATAACAGTAGGGAAAAAAAAACCTATATCCATCCCTTTTTTCCGGGTGGTAATACTTGTGTAAGAAAAAGACTGTATGATGCTATCTAACCCACTGTTACTGCGCTTGGTTGCTCGTCAGGCTATACATTATGGAGTTGCTAACGCAAGCGGATTTTTAGTCGGCAATGTATCGAAAGTAGATGTTATTCATGCTCTTTGCTTATAGGTCTAGAGCTCTGCACGTATAGCCTAACAAGCCAAGGTTGCAGTAGTTTTCGTTTTATTCATATGCCTCCTTTTTCATACCGAAAAAGGGGACGCATATAAATAAATAAAAAATTCTACTCATTAAATTTCAGCTGCAGCCTTAGCTTGTCAGACTATAGTTTAAATTATACCACAGATTATATAATAGTTCCTAATAACAGACAGATGTATGTCTCTCATAGAAAAAGCGAATAAAAACCGTATATAAAACACCACGCAAATAAAATGTGCGCTCGGACCCCCTCACCTCCGCACAACGCATACTGGCGGCGGCGTGCACAGGCGGACGCGGGATGTGAGGGCAGAGTTGGTACCGACACAAGACAAACGATGATAAATTTGAGTTCGCGCTGAGAGTTAAGCCTGCTTATACGTCATACGTGTTTAGGGTTGTGCTTAGTAACATACCTCTGAAGAGTCTCAAGTCAAGCATAAGAGGCATTCGGCTGTAGCTGCATTCCACAAATATGTCCCTTACGAAACGTTTTTGCATTACGTTTGACTGTACTATGAGTTTCTCTTCCAAGCAAATTAACTGTTAAACATTCAATGTGTTATTTTAAATGTCACTTATGTAAACTTAGCTTAGACGTACTTTATATGGTAGCTTCAATTAAATTCGTAATGCTCGAGAATGTAACGCTGATTTGCTAGACACGTCCTAACATATTATCAGGCACACAATCGATTTCTTATAGTTTTTACAAGTATTAGGAGAATCGCATATTGCAAGGGACATTTTTGTGGGTTACCTCTGTAGACCCCACATTAAATTAAATTCACACTCATATAAAGTTTAAGTACTTAGTTACTTATATAATTTGTTTTGCCGTAAAGTAAATTATTTGAGATAAGACTTATTTTCTCTTTACAGGTCAGCCCCGAGAACATAGTATTCAGAATTATAAACGCAACAAACAACATAATTTTTTCCAGAATCATGAAACCAAACAAGAAAATCTACGTATGTGTTGACAACTGTGGCATTTTTGATTTCGATACTAAAATGGCGAGACGAAACGAGGATCATTTAGTATTAGACCTATTTCATTCGAATAAAAAGAAACGCGATAACCTTAAGCCTAGGAAACAAAAGAAAAAAGCGTTGAATTCAAATAAGGGCGCGTTCAGTAAAAAATATTTATTCATAAACAAACACAAGTATAATTTAGAACAACCTTTCGAGAGAGAATATTCGAGTACAAACAGACCATCAATGTGTAAACAAATACTTTTAAAAGAACTTTACAACGATATGAACGATGAACATGCATTTAAAAAGTAAAGTCTTTTTTTTTTTTTTACAACATAGTTCTTATACAACTTCTTACTTAGTGGAAAAACTGGAGACATATCGGGCGGGACTCGAATCCGCTATCCGAGATACCAGCTCATCGCTTCCCCTACTACCTACTACCGCTAATAATCATTGTTTATTTGTCTGCCTTACTGTTTATTCATTTTCTTGCAAATGTGATGAAACACATTGTGTGTGCCACGAGCGATACAAGAATTACAGATTCGTTTTAAAATCGCACTCGTTTGTAAATGTTTACTGCCCTTAATACACAATGTACTAATAAGTAAGCCTATATCGTTTTTTGATGTCTGTTCAAACATAATAATAATATAGTAAATTACGGACACTCAAGTGTAAAAATATGGGTGGACACATCTTACTCAAAAATATGTCCCATAGCATTTTATTCCATTGTAATAAGAGCGTAGTACCATATTTATGAGACGATTTTGTCGATACGTATTTTTGCACTTGACTGGACATGTTTCGGAAATCATAGGATTCCATTATCAAGCGGGCGTACTGCGTCTGGACGCGCGCACCGCCCTCGATGACAATACCGGTCGAGGATGATCCTGTCTCGGAATCCCGGGTGCGTTCAACTGCAGATTTGGTTCATTCAATGCAAATTGCAAACGGCGGCAAACACAGCGAGCTCACTGTGTGCAATGCACTACGCTTTCACTTAGGTACTTACTCGTCGCTTGATAATGGAAATCTATGATTTTCGAAGCGGTTCGGGCGTAGTGACTAAAAATACGTGAGTCCATAATTTATTATAATATTTAACATATCTCACGATAGTTTAAAATCTGTATAAACAATTGAATAAAACTAAATGTAACTGAAAATGTTAGCAATCCAAATAATTATACTTTAACATGCAATTTATGTATAGACTTAACCTAAACTTACGAGTATGATAGTTATGGTCACAGAAATTCCTACAGACGAATAAATTAATTGACAAACAAAGTGGATCTATTGGTGCTGTCAACATCTCAGTTTGGTAATTCTCAAAAAATATGTCTGCTATTCCCATTTATTTTCATACAAAATGTATGGAAAAGGTCGTGCCAATTAGACTCATAAATCAACCATTGAGTTATTCACAAGAATTACCAATTTACTGGATACCAGCAGACATCAAAAGACTTTGAAAGCAGTGTTACTGCCATTGTTGTTTTTTTATTTTTTATTTATTTTATCTATTGATAAATATCTACAATATTTATTTCTTTAATATTAAATGTCTAATTTTATTTGTCTGTGATATAATGCATTTCTGTTTATCTGACCTAAAGTAATGTATACATCCATGATTTAAAGTTAGTATTTATGTATTTAGATATAACTAAGGCACTGATAATTTTAGTTGCACAATCTATATAACAATGTCATATAATTTATAAAAATACTTTACTCCTCCTTTTAGTCGTTTTATAACACTAAACTAATAATTAATAAAATAATTGACACAATATTCAGTACATTAATTAAAGTATATGTGATCTTAACAAATGTATAAGGTCAAGAAGAGTAACATTATGTACAATATAACATACTTTAGTTTGGACCAAAGAGTAAAATAAAACTTTTATCTCTCTAACTAATTAAAGGTTCTTTGTATAAAAAAGTTTCATAAAATAACAATGAATCACTTTTTTAAATATGTTTGAAGATTATGAGCTTTTACCTTGTCAACCAAAAATTTCTTTGTGCATAAAAGTTTACTAAAATAATTAATATATAAATTCAAGATATTTAGTCAAACATAAAATTTGGAAGACTTATTTTAAACATGCATTGCTTTTATGTATACCAATAAATCCTATACCATGGTCAAATAAAAAAGAATTTTGACAGTCTACAAAACATTCTCGCTACTGTCACTAACATCAGTGGAAAGGTAGTTTAGTTAATTTGAGAATAGGTCTAAGTGTCAAACACTCCCCAGAGTTCAATCAATTCATCCATTTGAAACTTAGACAGTATATGTAGCGCCATCTAGCAATTACCCTAAGCATTTTTTCCGAGGAACACAATTTTGTGTACAATTCTTGTTACTTGGCCATGGTTAAATTTCTTACTACTAAATATAATATTTATATACATTAGTTCTTCAATAGAAGGTATAATAATAATGTTTCATATTGATGTTGAGAAGCACTTTTTTATAGGCAAGCCAAGAATCAAGTACAGAGTCGAGTACTTGAGGAACCGAACTATATATTCTATTGTAATCTTCATAGAAGAGCATAGGAAGTCCTCATCTCTCACTCTTTTATATCATCCAACTCTTTATCTGCTACTCTTTTCCTCCTCCACCTCCTAGTTTTACCACATTCATGGCTCACAAGCTGATAATGTCGCTTAAAAGTCCTCTTACACGTCTCACAGTTAAATTTACGGACATTTAGGTGTTTCTCCTGTATATGGAGTCGCAGGCTCTTCTTTATCATTTCTTTGTTACAATAGTCACATTTTACTTGATCATATTGTCTTCCTCTTTGGGAAGGATATGCTTGTGTTAAATCATGTATTTTAAGTTTCTTAACTGGCTGTTCCAGTTTTACACATTTTTTTATAGTAATCACATTGTTGTTAACTTTCGTCATTTTCACGTATTCTTTAGAATCATTTACAGCTTCGATCCAAGTTTCATTCATGTTTTTTTCATGATGTAGTACTTCTTTGAATTGTAAATTAAAATGCTCTCGTCTGATGTGTAACTGGAGGAGTCTGTTTTCACAATAAAAGATGCCGCAGGCGTCACATTTGAACTGAACATCAGAGCGGCCATGGAACGAGTCATCGTGGACTTTAAAGTGGTAAATTAGGTTCCTTTTATCAACAAAACTACGGCCGCAATAGTCACATGTGTATTTTGTTTGCGACCCATCATGCGATTTCATGTGGCGTTTCAATGTATCGGACCTATAGAACTTACGGGGGCAATGTGTACACTCGAATCGGGATTTAACTACTCCGTGGCAAAATAAATGTGACTTGAACTTATATGAGCTTCCAATTATAGTTAGGCCACATACTTCACAGTGATGCTTGGTTTTACAGGTCATGCTTGACAAGATTTTGGTTTTTTTCTTGAACATTTTTGTTAGAACAAAAGTAAAATTAACTTAGAATAACAAATTAAACGAAAACTAAAAGAAAAACAAAAAGAGTTTCTCCACGCTTAACAAGCCATATATGACGTTTTTTTGACAACTTTGACATTGACATTAATTTTTCTTCAGAACGTTTGAGCTAAGTTTAAAAACGGAGTATAAAATGGCAGATAACCAAAAACCCCTGCCCAGTATATTTTTTTATAAAGCTCATAGACATGCGCGCAACAATATAGCTTAAATATTCACTCTTGCACTCTTGTGAATTATAACATTTTCCATAATTGCAAAAATCTGATTTAGTAACGTTATTTATTAACATTCTGTGAATAAAATAGCAATAGTAAGTACCCCCACATTTCTTTGGCTACGACAGTCTTCTCGCTAAGGTTTTAAGTTTTAACGTGGTTGTGTGATTATATCTTTAAGTGAACCTACACTACACGTAAGGATCCCATATTTTGGATTTGTGAAAATCAAAGTTAGCTCCTTGGTGTTTGATATGTGTATTGATTTTGAAGGGCTACCTTTATTCTAATTGTGCCATATTACATGGCCACAGAGTCCCTGAAGGTTATTCTTGAAACGTTAAAATGACAGGGTTCTAACTCAATCCAGCGTGACGTTCCGTGTACATTATCTTTACGATATGATTTTGTTTTACGAGAGTGTCTTGAGGCGAACTTTGGCTCATATCCTATGAATTTGTGTAATACTACAAAGATATCTCGTGTTGATTTGTTCTACTAATGTATTAATTGCCATTTGAAGTGATTGCCGTCTTACAATCTGCGGGTAAATATGTTTTCCATATGTAGTACCATACTGTACGCGTTTAGGCCTAGCAATATTATCTCACTAACTTGAGGATTAGTGACCTACATTGCTACTTTTATATTTACGTACGTTTCTAAAATAATGTTTTATGCTGAGACATCGCTATTTGGAAAGACGCATAAACTATACTATCTTTACGTACCTGCTGTGTTAATGCGTTCTATCAACCAATTTTGACTACCTACCGCAGCTGTTGTATTGAATTAATGTAATTTAAATGATATACAGCTTTATTTTCCTTTCTCTGTTCTAACAAATGTAAATTGACTGTAGTGAGTAAGTAAGTTATGTTATGTGTGTATTAGATAACTGTTATATCCTGACATCAATGCAATGTTACAACAAAACAATATTGCTTCTCAGATCTATCAATACAAGCATGTGGTTTAACTTGAGAAAAGGCCTAAGATTAATTGAGATTCACAAATTTCAGCGACAGGCTTAAGTTTGGTTTAATTAAAGTGCCCACATGAATGCATAATTTGTTAAGCATTGTAGGTTGATGACATCACCATCTTAGATGAGTATTTATTATTTTTTATTTCATAAGCAATAGTTGCAAACAGGAATCATAGTTTTATAGTTCTTTTATCTTTGCCCCGTTAGAAATTGCCATTGTAAATTAAATATTTTCTACATGTACTCTAGTCTTTTTTGTTATTACAAAATAAAAATGAGAAGAAAACTATGGATGGATTACATGAATACATTCTGTCATCCTATTACCAGTGTAATTATATTATTTAGACTTGAAACTAGCTTCAACATAAATTTGATCCAAAGAATAAAAAAAAGAAGACCTTTTGTAAGCATAAATGCATTAAGCTCAAAATTAATATAAATAAGGATTAGAACTCCCTTATTCGCCACAACCTTGAAGAGTTCTAGGTTGTAGCAGATAAGGGACTGACTCTACTCTTACATAAGATGCTTTTGCTTTTAATATCAACCACTTAACATCTATACTGAAAAGGAGATTTATTAACAAATCTCCTTTTCAGTGTGGATGTTGAGTTCTGAGATCACTGAGGCCACTGTGGGAGACCCCCTACTAGCTTTTTAAAGGATAATAACATTAGCATCTATCTGATAAACATTAAACAGCTAGTGTGAAAACATGACTAATGATTAGTTAAGATTATACTATCTCATTTTGTGACTGCTGCTGACTTGTAATATAGATAAAAAAATAAAATATATTTTCTTATCTCTAGGAGCTACAATGTCTTCCAAAGGCCTAACAACAAAAAAAACAGAACGAGAGGTCATGGTGACCCGTTGCAAATCGGCCCAAATGAAACGCCAGCTCCGAGTTAAAGACCGTAGCATGAAACATTTAACAGACCTTCTTAAAAGCCCTACAAAGGAAACACAACCAGTCAAAAATGTACCGGTCAAGAAGAGGTCTCCAAAAGCAAAACAATGTTTGCTTAAAAGCGTAGAAAAGATACAGAATCTACCGCAGAAGACTTTTAAACTGTCTAAAGTTCTGCGTAAAGAGATTTTACTGGTACAGGATGAAGAATATTACCCGAATAAGAGGAAACGGGAGATGAAGGTGAACAAAGTGTTACTGAAACCAAAAACTAAGATGAAAGTTGTTGGGGAAATCTCTGGTTCTATTAAGAGGAAGTATGCTGTTCCACTTAAGGGTAAGATTATTATAAAATGGTATTGTTTATACGTATAAAACCTAGTACTTGCTTACCTAAACCTGTATATATACCAACCTATCTTTGAGAATGAGTCAGTATGCTACACCATATGGGACATCAGAGAATAAATAAAATAAAATCATTTCAACAGCAACCCTAGCGTATTTGGCAGTGACCGTGCCGTCCCTGCCTACAAAGCTGGAAGTCCCGGGTTCGAATCCTTGTAAGGGCATTTATTTGTGTGTTCATTATGAATATTTGTGTTGAGTTATGGGTGTTTTCATGTATATTCAAATTCAAATAAGAAATATTATTATATATAAGTATATAATAATATATCGTCATCTAGTCTGCCGTGTCATGACAAATTGCTGTAACCATAGATACATCAATTAGTGGTAACAAGCCATGAAGAAAAAACATTAAAAATGCTTTTAGATTACAAGAAAACGAAAATGTAATGTATTGAATCAGGCGTTACTTTGCGGAATTCCATATTAACAACGAAAATAATGTTACTTTGCTATAACGGGTTGGCACTAATTGACTAGCACGTTTGGCGGAATAGCAAAGTAACATTATTTTCGTTGTCAAACGAAAATGTCCAATATCACTTTTATAAGTGTATGGAAATTATGCGTTAACTACAGTTACAATAGTTTGTCGTGACACAGTCTGTACTTCACAGTTGTCACGACTAACTCCTGTAATCGATATAACACCGCCGTCAATAATAATAAAATGGGCAGAAAAATATACGGGCCAATAAAAAGCTAACATGTCTGTAAGTAGTAAAATATTTTATATTTATTTATAATATTCCGATATAACTGTAAAAAACCGGCCATTTGCGAGTCGGACTCGCACACTGTGGGTTCCGTACTAACTTTATGTTGCAACTACACCTAGAAGTAGATATTTGACGTCAGCCACATCACATGTATCGACAGATTGGGTCAGTCGTTTGTGCGGCATGGAGTTAGTATGAGAGTTTGTTTTTCCTTGATATTTTTTTATGACGTAAACCATTTTTTTTTAACTTTAACTTCATGATATCACATAAATTTCAGTTTTTGTTCCGGAAAGTTTATTAAAAATTTAATGAAGTTACGGTCAATGTTATATTTTTCCTGTTATGTTCATGAAAATATTAAGGTTGTGTAAAAAATCATATATTTTCCTTCATAAACTTCGGAGATAAAGGGGGGAATGGATTTTTTTTTTACATTTTCGTTTATACGTAATAAATATTTTTTCATTATGAGAAAACTAAAAATTTTGTTTTTACACGTCCAAATTAAACTCTTTAAAATGATGACCCACAAGCTAAACTTTTAATTTTTGCTTCCTCTTTTATCGGGCAATTTATTGAAAATAAATTAAAATATTTCAAATTGGTAGCTTAAGTAGTACTCGAGATATCTAACGATGTGACAGACAGACAGGGAGACAGAAAAACAGACTGAGTGCACCATAAGGGTTCCTTTTTTACCATTTTAGTACGGAACCCTAAAAACGGAGATAGAGATACAGCATTTTTGTCATGACACGGTAGTATAGTTTAGTATACCTACCCATAGTACAACTTTTGCCCAGTTTGGGGCTAGGTTGATCATCATCATCATCATCATTCAGCCGAAAGACGTCCACTGCTGGACATAGGCCTCCCCCAAAGATTTCCACCATGACCGGTCCTGCGCCACCCGCATCCAGCGGACTCCTGCGACCTTCACCAGGTCATCAGTCCACCTTGTGGGGGGCCTACCCACGCTGCGCCTTCCGGTACGCGGTCGCCACTCGAGAACCTTTCCGCCCCAACGGCCATCGGTTCTACGTGCAATGGTACTCGTACGTGGCTACGTGGTAGGTTGATCTGTGTAAAATTATTCCGAAATATATATATTTATCATTTGAATGATTAAATTTGTAGTGTATTTAAAATATTGAATATTAATTTCAGCCTCGGATAAAGCTGTACCTGTCCACCCACCACAGACTCTTGTCACAGACTCCGCTAAGGAAAAGGAGTGTGTGCGGCTCAGCATGGCCGAAGCCATCCATCTGATGGACCAACAGTTAACAGACGAGGACCTGATGGAGATCCTGACCTGCCCCAGTCCGGTGTGGTGGGAGGACCCTCCCGATGAGCACTATATTGAAGGTAGTATATTAGCATATTTCTTTAGAATACTTGCTAAAATGTATTGGCCAAGAGTGCTAGATTAAGGGGAAAGTTGCAAATTGTCAAATTTTACAAATGCGAATATTTAAGAACATGCATATTCGTTACATTACTACTATCGCTTCTTCTTCTTCTCAGTCGGTCCCTCATGGCTGAGGATCGTGACCAACAGTGATGTCCCTCCACTTGGTGAGGTCTAGGGCCATATGGACTGCCCTCTGCATTGAACCACTCGCTTTCTTCATGGTGTCAGCCCACCTAATCGGTATTCCACCCCTGGAGCGTAGGCCTTCAACTTTGCCGAGAATAATGTTTCTTTCGAGAGTGTGCTGGTTAGAACGCATTATATGCCCGAAGAACCTGAGTATTTTCTCCTGGCAGATAGTTGAGAGCCGCTTGGTGATATTCAGTTCTCGTAGTATTCCAAGTTTCAGCGCCATACATAAAGATGGAGAAGACCAAAGATCGTACCAGCCGTACCTCGGTTGTACGACGAATACCTCGGTTTTTCCACAGCTTCTCCAATCGAGCCATTGCACCTTTAGCCATTCCTGCCCGCCGACATATTTCCTGTGTATTGCCACCACCGTTAGAAATAAGTGACCCTAAGTACACAAACGTATCCACTTTCTCAAAGCTATCCAGGGCATTAGATTGAGGAAGAACTCTTGCTCGGTCTACCACCATGATCTTGGTCTTGCTGTGATTTATCCTCAATCCAACTTTTGCACTCTCTGCTTCAACTTTCTTCAGCAGAGTAGCCAACTCCTCTTCACTCGAAGCTACAATAGTAGTGTCGTCTGCGTATCTTAGGTTGGTAATGTTCTGGCCGCCCACCGTGATGCCGAGCTCTATGTCCACAAGTGCTTTTCTCATAATGTATTCGCCATACAAATTAAACAGTATTGGAGACAGAATACAACCTTGTCGCACACCTCGCTCAGGGCGATATGGCTTTGATAATTTATCATCCAATTTAACGCAGCTTGTGCTTTCAAGGTACAGGTTCTGAATCAAGAAAACAAGATGGCTAGGTACTCCTATTTTAATAAGCACATCAAACATGGTACTCCATTGAACACAATCGAAAGCTTTAGCATAGTCAATGAAACACAGGACCAAGGGCTTGTTAAACTCGCGACATTTTTCTATGAGTATTCGAACATTCAAAATTTGATCCCGTGTTCCCTTGCCGGGGACAAACCCAGACTGTTCTTCAGGGATCTGTCGAGCTGTAAAAGAAGCTAATCGAGCTTGTATTATGTACAAAAGGATTTTACTGGCATGAGACATTAATGACAGAGTGCGGTAATTTTCACATTTTCTCGTGGATCCTTTTTTGTGAAGAGGATTGAGTAACCGTGGATTGAGTCCAGTCTTCTGGCCACTGGCCTGTCTTCCAGATCTTGTTGCACAGTCTGTAAACCAGGCGAATACCTTCTATCTATACTATCGCTATACTATCGCTAGACAGTATATATTAGAGATTCAACGGATAGTCGTTTGGCCGGATACCGGATATCGGATATATTTTATTTTCATTGTTACTTCCTGTACAACTGTTGTGTACTGTAATACTGTTACTGTTTGGTCTTGGATCGTATGGAAGTATTTCTCACCCGATCTGCTTTGGAGTCCGAGCATACTTCGTTCCATTGCATGTTGGCAACATTCTAATTTCGAAATTAAGTGGTCTGTAAGTGGCCAAGTTTGGCTTTCATAGACTACGACAGGTAATGTGCAGGTATTGAAGTTTTCCTTTGGTTCTGATATGTATTTCCTATTTATAATTGAAAGAAAAATTTAAAAATTTCCCGCGTCGAGCGGTATTCGAACCCACGACCTTTCTAAACACCGGTTAGATCACCGCTTCGTACAATCGCTTAATACAAAATGAATGTACAGTCGCCATCAGATATATAGGAGCGTCCGAGGCGTTCAAAATATCTGAACAAGCACTCTAACGTCTTGACAATAGAGGCGTGTTCAGATATTTTTGACAACTTCGGACGCTGCGATATATCTGATGGCTACTGTACGTATATATGTATGGCCGTTCTCCGTTTTTAGCGACAATGAGCTGTCTCCGCGCTGAAAACTGTCTGATTTAGAATTTAATTATTATTTTTTTGGTAGGAGATATGTACTCATAATTTTAAATTATATAATCAGTACAGTATCAGAAGGCCTAGTATAAAAGTTGTACGACATTAACTCCTCGACCGCGTTAGCGTATCGAGGGGTCAAGATATGAAAGTTGCCGGATGATTTAAATAAACGGCAAACATAATTTGAACTCCCGATACGCTAACGCGGTCGAGGAGTTAATGTCGTACAATTTTTATACTAGGCCTTCAGTATGGTTAGTGACTGTAAACTTATCTACATTATTTAACTCAAAACATCGTGACAGAGTGTTCTGTCACGGGGTTCTCTAGAAAACCACAGAAAAAAAATGCCTTACTGGCATTAAAAGAACAATCAAATAGTCTACTTCAAACACACATGTTTATTTTTTTTGGATATTAGTGCATAGTGGGATAAACCAGTGTATGTGACTGCAAATAATAATTAGGCATTAAAACATTCGTGTGTTGTTATTATGAACTCACACTCGAATTTTGATGCCTTTCATCTATAAACATGTTTACACTTCGGATCTTCTTACTGGGGGAGAAGGTTCAAAATTGAATGCTGGTGATTATATATTTATGAAGCCGACCGTACAGTCACATAAACTACTATTAGCGAATTTAAGAAATAATAAATCGAATAGAATTGCGAAAAAACTAAACTTGAGAATATTTTTGGCTATAATAAATACTTAAATAGTCTAGATCAATTCAAAATAATAAAAATCTGTTGGGGTTTCTGAGGTTTTTAGTGGGTCAAATAACACGTTTTATACACTGTTTTTTAAAATTCATATATATTAAAATTATATAATTGCGTCAACTGTAGGGGGCAGGAAGGAGCCGCTTGTTTTTTTTGTACAAATTGTCGTCCAATTTTAGTTTCCGATTGGATTGACAAGATGGCATATCCCACGTTGAAAATCACTATAATTATTTAAAAATATTTTAGTTTATTTTGATTTTTTACAATTTCAGACGCAATCTTCACAAGATCTCCTCCGGCCTCTGAAAAAGTGCCCGTCGCGCCATCACCACCAGCACCGATGGATATTGATCCACAAATTACTAATGACACCCATAAAATAATCACAATACCGAACTTGAGTACTAAAAGCGACAAATTCCTAAAGAAACGATCTAAACTTGAAGATGTACTCGGCAATATAAAAGACAAAAACATCAATAATAAGACCAATAATAAAATGATCCCCAAGACCAGTAATAAAGATGTACTCGGCAATATAAAAGACCAAAACATCAATAATAAGACAAATAATAAAATGATCACCAAGACCAGTAATAAAGATGTACTCGGCAATATAAAAGACCAAAACATCAATAAGAAGACAAATAATAAAATGAACACCAAGACCAATAATAAAGATGTGCTCGGCAATATAAAAGACCAAAACATCAATAAGAAGACAAATAATAAAATGATCACCAAGACCAGTATTAAAGATGTGCTCGGCAATATAAAAGACAAAAACATCAATAATACGACAAATGATAAAAAGATCATCAAGACCAGTAATAAAGATGCAGCTATATGTGCAAATATTAGTACAAATAATAATAAAATCGATGAAGCTAAAAATAGTGATAAATCAGAAACAAATTTGGCTGAATCTGATGATGAAATTGTACTCCACAATACTAGTATGGATGATGATGATCTACTAAAGGATTTGGAAAATATGGATATTCCTATAGCCAATGATGTGATTGTTATAGTCGACGATGATGATTTTATAGAAAAAACAAGTGAAGAAGTAAGGCAATGTAAAAAAGAAGATGATGTTATCATTTATAACAAAGAAATTAAAGTTGAAACTAACTTAAAAGAGGAACTGCCAAAAAATGCACCAGCTTTGGTTTTAACTGAACAAATAGCGTCACCGAAATCTTTAGATAGTTTCAGTTCAAAATCCAGCTCACAATGCAGTATGGCATCTGGTAAAGATGTAGATACCATATCAGATACTAACGTTAGGTTTCTTCTAGAAGAAGATGATAGTAAAAACAAAATGGAGCAAGTTGAATCAAATAAACTGAATGAACCAACGGCTGATAATTTAGATGATAGTATAACCGTGTATAAAATAATTGAAGAAATCAGCGACACGACTGATACCAAAGAAATAAATGAGAAACACTCAAATGAAATACTCAATATAGTCGACGCTAAATTGAATGATTACTTCAAAAAGTGTAAAAAAGTTTATCAAAAGAAGATGAAATATGATAAAGACATAAACAAAAACGACAAGACGAAAGAAGATTATTTGACTATATCATGTGATCGGTGTAAGCCCACGTTTAAAAGGGTACCTGAAAATGAAAATGTTAAGTATTGTCTGAAATGCTCATCGATTTTTGACTCAAAGGACTGTACGTATTGTATAAAAAAAACTAACAAAGCATGTGCGGCTTGCAAAATTAAATTTTGCTGTGAAAATTATTTTAAGGTGCACGACGCCAAATGTTCTGAATTAAGAACAATATGCTTAGAGAATTTTTCTGAAAAAGTTGATGATGTAGATACGAAAATGCGAGTTTTGAGTTGTCCTGTTAGTTTATAAGTAGGTTTAAGTTTACATAATTGATTTATTTCAAAATTGCAAAAATTTCCTTACAAGACATTTTCGGAAACTTTCGGAGACTGAAACTTTCCGAAATTTTCAACGAAAATTATTTAATTCTTATGAAATTTTCGAGAAGTATTCGAGCAATTTTGAAATTTTGCACGTCTGTTTATGTTCATGATTGTGGCGCCGCCTGTTGGCAAGGGGCTACATTCGTTTTTTTTTATAGTGGCATCCACTAGGTCTTTATTCTATAGGTTCGTTATTTTTACAGTTGACGTGATATTACACTTGTCCGTAGAGAAGAGCTGTTTGTTGTGTAATTTTTAGTCACATCGTACGCTGCTACGTTAACATTTTCCCCCCGCGCAGACATTGAGACAAACGGTAAACTTCGGTCACGCCATATGTCAGTCATAAGCTCATACGAGTATTATAATTAAATCAAAACCTGCTCAATTGAATATAATATTTATTTTAAACAATCTTCAATTTTTTTTTAATAAACCTTTTGTAGGTATTATGGTTGACGATTTCGGTTTATTTAATAGGAATATGTAAATTAGGTTAATATTTTTTGAGCTGGATTGATCGTAGTAATTTTTTAATTGATTTTTCATAACGAACAATAAAATGTATTCGAAAACGGTATAAAATAAACCCATCCTAAATAAATGTTGTGATATTTGTATTTTTTTTATGGTTATTACGATTCTGATATTAGAATAGGATAACAAACCGTTTTTTTGTATAGATTTGTATGTGTTGATAATTCTTGGAATATAATACGTACTGAGCTTATCAAAAATCTGACTTGCAACTCGATACAACTGTAAAAAAGTAGACATTGAAGCCAATGTATAGTATTCATATGTGGCAATAAAATATTCATCTGTAAAACATCTTTTATTATTTTCATTACACCTGCTCGTAAATGGTGATATTGTATGCAAGCATACTTAGACTTAAGGAGCTGTATTATGCCCATGGCCTTAAAGGATTCTCATACTAGTTTGCCCCCACGCGCTCACTCCGGAGTACTGTGGACTGTGCAAATACACTACCGCTAATACTTAATTATAGTTTCTTTATCTGTCTAGAAAGTTTATTTATTTCCTCGCAAATGTGATGAAAAACATTGTATGTATCACGCGCGGTACACAATGTGTGTTTGTACTATTTCATATCTCATGCTTTGAAAATGGGTCGATAAATATTTCCTTTTCAAGTGCATATTTTTCTTAGGTTTACTATTTGTTTTTTAAATGTGACTTAGTTATTCCCATCCGTATAATTTTCTTGTATTAAATGATGCTTCAAGTTGTTATGTACGAAAATCTGACGAAAATTGATGACCTTCCGCCTCTTGCATCGGTCCGGATGTCCGGAATAATGTTTATAATTTGGAATATTTAACTTCATAGCTTCCTCTTCTGTTTTTATCCATGTTTCGGTAAGCAGTAGGGTTGTATGTATATACTCTGTATATTGAGCTTACTGCGGGATTTAGTCATTTTGTGTCATATTTATTTATTTATTCAGCACATTTATCAAAACATTTATTGGCGCCACCCTCGATTCTAGTTGAAAATCTAGAGGGCAGCACTAGTTGTAAGTCTGAGCTGTAGGATTTGGCGGAACGCGCCTTAAACATTAAGGATTGTATATACCTACTTAGGAAATTTTGGCTGGCTGCTGTGGTCGGGTGACATAGCGGTTACGACAGGAAGTCGCTGGTTCGATCTCAGCCTTAGTAACTATGGGCCTTGGTCACTTTTTCTGCAGTATAAGACATCTCTTTCAATTTAAGTTTGTTCATGTTAAGTTAATAAATAATAAGAACATGTTTATTTAACATTGTAATGTATTAGTAATACTAAATTTAACACGATATTTAAATTATTTAAATCTATACAATTATTCTACACATTTAATCTAAAACCGCCGTCAATCTAACTTCCTAACAATGTAAACAAACCGCCATATTGATCGTAATAACCTAACTTTTATGTTTTTAATGAAATCTCCAAAATTAAGTTATTAATCTTACGTTATGTATGTTAAAATAATACGACCATATCTGTAGTGAACGCCTTCAGTGGTGTTTGATGAGGTAGTATGAAAATATAAGGAGAAACAGTGACAAAACTGATACCTGAAAATGTGATACCTTTTGTTTACATCGTTTGTAAGTTCTATTGACGATAATTTTGTACATTCTTCGACCTCATTCTATTTTTGACATTAAAAGTTTAGGTAGATAGATGGTAATGAAATTGTGAACAAATAAAGCATTGACCAAATAGATCATAATAATAATTTCGTACATTCAAAATAGTAGTTTATGCATCAGTGATATAATAAAAACCAATTATGAGCTGTTGCATACGCTAGTTTTTCTAAGACAGCTAAAATAGCGCAAATAGCTAAATCTAGAAACGTGGCAGATTAGGGAAGTGCCCACTACAGAAATTAAAAAAAACAACAGTGCTAATATATTGTATCTCATGATCCTGATTCGAATGAGCCTAAGCAAGTACAGACCTGGAAGAATCAGGTTTTCGGGATTTTTAACTCGAATATACCTACCAAGGTAAAATTGAAAACATCACCTAGTGTATTTATATTATAAAAAATCATGACTACATACACAAGCTGTTAACTTTTGGCCACGGAAAAGATTGACTCTACAGTTCAGCTGAACATGCACTTTTTCTTTCCTGTGGTCAATAGAAAAGCTTGTGGACATGTTGTAATGAATTTTATCATACAATGCGATAGAGTACTCAATACCTACCAGTGTAAAATTGAAAACATCACCTAGTGTATTTATATTATATTTAGAGTTTTTCACTTTTCCTTTGAAACTAAGTTACTGTTTATCGTTGTTGACGTTGGGTGCGAATCTTCCAGCGGTGCGTCTGGCTGAGCGTCGAGCTATCGGCCGACAGCATGCACTGAAGGCCTAGTATAAAAATTGTACGACATTAACTTCTCGACCGCGTTAGCGTATCGAGGGGTCAAAATATGAAAGTTGCCGGATGATTTAAATAAACGGCAAACATAATTTGAACTCTCGATACGCTAACACGATCGAGAAGTGTTGTTCAACTTTTATACTAGGTCTTCTGAAGCCCCCGTAGCCTGAAGTCATGTAGTTAGTCGAGACCGCGCACTAAAGCTGCGGCTGCCACGTCACGCATTGCATTTTCCGGTTGATCTCCTGAAAATGATATTAGTTAAATTAATAGTAATATATACCGGGTGTTGCCTGTAAAGCCCGCGAAGACCGCGCAGCGCCCGCGCGCATTCCGCGCCGCTGAAGTCCCGCCGACGCTCCGCGTTTCGGTGTGCGGAGGGCTTAACAGCGGCAAAAAATTAAATCGCAGGTAGTACTCCTCAAACCTAACCACTTTTGTTTGTGTTTGTACCCTGTAGGTTTTCATTTTTTCATACAAACTAAACAGTATTTTCAATGTACGTTAACATCAGTCTAGTTAACGTCTCTTGTCATAGTATAAAAATGACAAAATTCGCAGTACACTGCGTCTTCTAACAAACGTTAAAGTGTAATAAAAATCAAAACACACGTTATTTTTAAAAATCGCTGAACAATCGTTGTTCAGTTTGGCGAGGACTACCTACGATTACATTTATTGCTCCTGTTACAGGCAACACCCGGTTTAGTAGATTTTTTGGTCGCATTAACCAATTTTTTATGTTTTACAAACACAAATGTGTTTATTTCTTGAAATTAAACACTTAAGAACGGATGAATCGCGTTTAACACCATGACCCTACGTTTCGAACCATTTATAGCACTCGCTTTCACAGGGTTAAGATGATAACCGTCACATGGACATGCAATGAGATTCGCGGAAATAGAAGACAATATTGTTTTTTCTTTATTTTTTAATTGATTGAGAAAAAGGAGTCGTGTCGTATGTACAAAGTTTAGGTATAAAAGCTAGATAGATAACTTTACAAGTTTAAGGTAGGAATAAAAATAGTACAGTATTATATACATAATATTGACGATGAAAAGGAGATATATGTATAAGGTAATGACAAATTAAGTAGGGGGGTTAAACACAAAACGATTTGAAGTCTTTCCGGTGGACTATTATACTATTAATAAGTTAAGGCCTATAAAGCTTGATTTTCTTATTTAAGCCGTATCTACATTAAGGAGTACTCCCTTTCTATTGCATTGCATTGTATTGTATGATAAAAATCATTACAACATGTCCACAAGCTGTTCTATTGACCACAGGAAAGAAAAAGTGTGTGTTCAGCTGAACTGTAGAGCCAATCTTTCTTGTGGCCAATAATTAACAGCTTGTGTACACGTAGTCATGATTTTTATCATACAATTACTTGAGAGTACTTTTTACCGCCTTTTTAATGTGGATAAGGTTTCAATACAACCTTCACAGCCCTTATTTTTTAAAAGTCCACCGAAAAGATTCCGAACATCATTTTGTGTTTGACCCAAACGTTAAGGAGAGATAAGCTTCTGTACTTTAGTACTATTACTTATTCTGTAGTGCAACTATTAACGTGGCCACCTGGTCTCAATGGCAAGCCGGCGAATTTCTCGAGTATATGCAATCCCTTTGACAGGTTAGACAGCTGTGACGTAGATTGTAGCACAGCGTAAAGATGTATTCTATACAGGTTAACTCCGCCGATTTCTGGGTCATCGATGGGGGGCGCGCGGGGAAGGAGGCGGGGAGGAAATGCCGCCGAATTTCTATGAAAATTCGGCGGTCTATTTTAAGGGGTGTAAAATGGAAATTAGTTTGCCAATCAGACTGTATTATCTTTCGCATAGTTTTTGACAACCCTGAGCCTCAGCACGATTACCGAGCCGAGTCGCTGGCCGTGTATGTAGTTACCTCACTGTATGGAATACATCCCTGCGCCGGCGCAGATAGTATAGTAGACTGACCTGCAGTATGAGCGCGCAGGTGGCGAGCTGCGCGGGCCGCAGCTGCGGGGTGGGGTCGCGGGGGCGGTCCCCCTGCGCCGGCGCAGATAGTATAGTAGACTGACCTGCAGTATGAGCGCGCAGGTGGCGAGCTGCGCGGGCCGCAGCTGCGGGGTGGGGTCGCGGGGGCGGTCCCCCTGCGCCGGCGCAGATAGTATAGTAGACTGACCTGCAGTATGAGCGCGCAGGTGGCGAGCTGCGCGGGCCGCAGCTGCGGGGTGGGGTCGCGGGGGCGGTCCCCCTGCGCCGGCGCAGATAGTATAGTAGACTGACCTGCAGTATGAGCGCGCAGGTGGCGAGCTGCGCGGGCCGCAGCTGCGGGGTGGGGTCGCGGGGGCGGTCCCCCTGCGCCGGCGCAGATAGTATAGTAGACTGACCTGCAGTATGAGCGCGCAGGTGGCGAGCTGCGCGGGCCGCAGCTGCGGGGTGGGGTCGCGGGGGCGGTCCCCCTGCGCCGGCGCAGATAGTATAGTAGACTGACCTGCAGTATGAGCGCGCAGGTGGCGAGCTGCGCGGGCCGCAGCTGCGGGGTGGGGTCGCGGGGGCGGTCCCCCTGCGCCGGCGCAGATAGTATAGTAGACTGACCTGCAGTATGAGCGCGCAGGTGGCGAGCTGCGCGGGCCGCAGCTGCGGGGTGGGGTCGCGGGGGCGGTCCCCCTGCGCCGGCGCAGATAGTATAGTAGACTGACCTGCAGTATGAGCGCGCAGGTGGCGAGCTGCGCGGGCCGCAGCTGCGGGGTGGGGTCGCGGGGGCGGTCCCCCTGCGCCGGCGCAGATAGTATAGTAGACTGACCTGCAGTATGAGCGCGCAGGTGGCGAGCTGCGCGGGCCGCAGCTGCGGGGTGGGGTCGCGGGGGCGGTCCCCCTGCGCCGGCGCAGATAGTATAGTAGACTGACCTGCAGTATGAGCGCGCAGGTGGCGAGCTGCGCGGGCCGCAGCTGCGGGGTGGGGTCGCGGGGGCGGTCCCCCTGCGCCGGCGCAGATAGTATAGTAGACTGACCTGCAGTATGAGCGCGCAGGTGGCGAGCTGCGCGGGCCGCAGCTGCGGGGTGGGGTCGCGGGGGCGGTCCCCCTGCGCCGGCGCAGATAGTATAGTAGACTGACCTGCAGTATGAGCGCGCAGGTGGCGAGCTGCGCGGGCCGCAGCTGCGGGGTGGGGTCGCGGGGGCGGTCCCCCTGCGCCGGCGCAGATAGTATAGTAGACTGACCTGCAGTATGAGCGCGCAGGTGGCGAGCTGCGCGGGCCGCAGCTGCGGGGTGGGGTCGCGGGGGCGGTCCCCCTGCGCCGGCGCAGATAGTATAGTAGACTGACCTGCAGTATGAGCGCGCAGGTGGCGAGCTGCGCGGGCCGCAGCTGCGGGGTGGGGTCGCGGGGGCGGTCCCCCTGCGCCGGCGCAGATAGTATAGTAGACTGACCTGCAGTATGAGCGCGCAGGTGGCGAGCTGCGCGGGCCGCAGCTGCGGGGTGGGGTCGCGGGGGCGGTCCCCCTGCGCCGGCGCAGATAGTATAGTAGACTGACCTGCAGTATGAGCGCGCAGGTGGCGAGCTGCGCGGGCCGCAGCTGCGGGGTGGGGTCGCGGGGGCGGTCCCCCTGCGCCGGCGCAGATAGTATAGTAGACTGACCTGCAGTATGAGCGCGCAGGTGGCGAGCTGCGCGGGCCGCAGCTGCGGGGTGGGGTCGCGGGGGCGGTCCCCCTGCGCCGGCGCAGATAGTATAGTAGACTGACCTGCAGTATGAGCGCGCAGGTGGCGAGCTGCGCGGGCCGCAGCTGCGGGGTGGGGTCGCGGGGGCGGTCCCCCTGCGCCGGCGCAGATAGTATAGTAGACTGACCTGCAGTATGAGCGCGCAGGTGGCGAGCTGCGCGGGCCGCAGCTGCGGGGTGGGGTCGCGGGGGCGGTCCCCCTGCGCCGGCGCAGATAGTATAGTAGACTGACCTGCAGTATGAGCGCGCAGGTGGCGAGCTGCGCGGGCCGCAGCTGCGGGGTGGGGTCGCGGGGGCGGTCCCCCTGCGCCGGCGCAGATAGTATAGTAGACTGACCTGCAGTATGAGCGCGCAGGTGGCGAGCTGCGCGGGCCGCAGCTGCGGGGTGGGGTCGCGGGGGCGGTCCCCCTGCGCCGGCGCAGATAGTATAGTAGACTGACCTGCAGTATGAGCGCGCAGGTGGCGAGCTGCGCGGGCCGCAGCTGCGGGGTGGGGTCGCGGGGGCGGTCCCCCTGCGCCGGCGCAGATAGTATAGTAGACTGACCTGCAGTATGAGCGCGCAGGTGGCGAGCTGCGCGGGCCGCAGCTGCGGGGTGGGGTCGCGGGGGCGGTCCCCCTGCGCCGGCGCAGATAGTATAGTAGACTGACCTGCAGTATGAGCGCGCAGGTGGCGAGCTGCGCGGGCCGCAGCTGCGGGGTGGGGTCGCGGGGGCGGTCCCCCTGCGCCGGCGCAGATAGTATAGTAGACTGACCTGCAGTATGAGCGCGCAGGTGGCGAGCTGCGCGGGCCGCAGCTGCGGGGTGGGGTCGCGGGGGCGGTCCCCCTGCGCCGGCGCAGATAGTATAGTAGACTGACCTGCAGTATGAGCGCGCAGGTGGCGAGCTGCGCGGGCCGCAGCTGCGGGGTGGGGTCGCGGGGGCGGTCCCCCTGCGCCGGCGCAGATAGTATAGTAGACTGACCTGCAGTATGAGCGCGCAGGTGGCGAGCTGCGCGGGCCGCAGCTGCGGGGTGGGGTCGCGGGGGCGGTCCCCCTGCGCCGGCGCAGATAGTATAGTAGACTGACCTGCAGTATGAGCGCGCAGGTGGCGAGCTGCGCGGGCCGCAGCTGCGGGGTGGGGTCGCGGGGGCGGTCCCCCTGCGCCGGCGCAGATAGTATAGTAGACTGACCTGCAGTATGAGCGCGCAGGTGGCGAGCTGCGCGGGCCGCAGCTGCGGGGTGGGGTCGCGGGGGCGGTCCCCCTGCGCCGGCGCAGATAGTATAGTAGACTGACCTGCAGTATGAGCGCGCAGGTGGCGAGCTGCGCGGGCCGCAGCTGCGGGGTGGGGTCGCGGGGGCGGTCCCCCTGCGCCGGCGCAGATAGTATAGTAGACTGACCTGCAGTATGAGCGCGCAGGTGGCGAGCTGCGCGGGCCGCAGCTGCGGGGTGGGGTCGCGGGGGCGGTCCCCCTGCGCCGGCGCAGATAGTATAGTAGACTGACCTGCAGTATGAGCGCGCAGGTGGCGAGCTGCGCGGGCCGCAGCTGCGGGGTGGGGTCGCGGGGGCGGTCCCCCTGCGCCGGCGCAGATAGTATAGTAGACTGACCTGCAGTATGAGCGCGCAGGTGGCGAGCTGCGCGGGCCGCAGCTGCGGGGTGGGGTCGCGGGGGCGGTCCCCCTGCGCCGGCGCAGATAGTATAGTAGACTGACCTGCAGTATGAGCGCGCAGGTGGCGAGCTGCGCGGGCCGCAGCTGCGGGGTGGGGTCGCGGGGGCGGTCCCCCTGCGCCGGCGCAGATAGTATAGTAGACTGACCTGCAGTATGAGCGCGCAGGTGGCGAGCTGCGCGGGCCGCAGCTGCGGGGTGGGGTCGCGGGGGCGGTCCCCCTGCGCCGGCGCAGATAGTATAGTAGACTGACCTGCAGTATGAGCGCGCAGGTGGCGAGCTGCGCGGGCCGCAGCTGCGGGGTGGGGTCGCGGGGGCGGTCCCCCTGCGCCGGCGCAGATAGTATAGTAGACTGACCTGCAGTATGAGCGCGCAGGTGGCGAGCTGCGCGGGCCGCAGCTGCGGGGTGGGGTCGCGGGGGCGGTCCCCCTGCGCCGGCGCCTCACGCGCCGCCCGCCGCAGCGCGCGCCGCCGCCGAGCGCGCGCCGTCGCTGACAAACAACTTTCATTGTGAAAACATTCTTCTATTCCAATGACCTCTTTTATATCAAACGCCTTAACTAAGCTACCCGACCACGACAGTTAGGGTCCGATTTCCCAGAGTCCGTCTATGCTAAGTTACCTAGATTTTAATAACCCAGAATGTGAAACTGTTAAGTCATAATTTTATAAAATGTTGACTTTAAAAATAACACTTTAAAGTTTGATAGTTCATTTGCTCGGCATAGATGACGTGGTTTGATTCATATGCAATCCTTTCTTTTAAACACTTTAGGTACGTTCCGCCAATCCTATCGCTCAGACTTAAGTCTAATGCTGCCCTCTAGATACTCTTTACAGATTATTTTTATACAATTTAAACTTTCGTGAGTCATACTGACATTAAATTGCAACAGTTAACACTCACGTATTTTTATCACAATAGGCGTGACATGTAAATTATATCGTACTCGTACAACATCAATTATAATAAATTACGGATAATTATTTTATTCAATTTAACTTATTAGATTAGATTGCTTGTGTTTAGGGCTGCCATCTCGTACATTCCCGAAACCGGACAGAAATGTTACAAAACCCGGACGTTTCATTAAAATCGCGGTCTCTCCCCGGACACTAAAGAAATCAACAACATCCAACGAGGCGGACGTAAGATACCATCTTCCCTGATGGGGTGCGATGGAGTCGAAATCTCAAAATATCAATATGGGTGTCGTTTTTGTGTTTATTTCTGGTTCTAGAGATTTCAAATTTGGTACGTAGGTTTCTTATAAGGTGAAGGGGTGCACAAAGATAGGATTTTCAAAGTAGGGGTAAAATGATGGTTCAAAGTTTGTAAAGGGGAAACAAGAATAGTTAACCCTATTTTATTTGATATGGGTGTCGTTATCGGATCGCTGATTTCGAAAACAACAACCAACAGCGATTTTCAAATCCAATTTAGCGGACGTGAAATAAATAAAAAATCCTCCTTTTTTGTATGACGGTTGAAAATTACGTTAGTACGCGGGCGAAGCCGCGGGTTAAAGCTAGTTTGTAATATAAAAATTTAGCTTTTGCTAGGGATTGCCTAAACCCAAAAATGTCCTGGTTTACCCCGGACAGTTTTAAAAATCCGGGCTGGACGCTCCCCAGACGGGCTCCAAACTAGGACAAACCTGGACAGATGGCAGCCCTACTTGTGTTACAAGAATGTTTACAAAATTTAAGAGGTTTACAAAATTTCTTACCTGATTCACTTTTCTCCTTTTTATATTCTTCGTCTATCGACCGCGATAGAGACCGCTTTTTGGGTGACTGTGGACAAATACATTCATCATTAGCGTATGGATCGCGTTTTCCAAGTGAGGTGAAAACATTTCTACCCTTTTCTTCTGCTTCTCATATATCATAATTCATAATGCACGACTTCGTAGAACGTGGTCTGCGGGCGGCACACTCGGCACCTCAACCGCTCACATCTATAACCTGGGCTCTATAAAGCTTATAGTGAGTATTTTACCTGTATCTTCTGCTTTTCATAATGCACGTAGAACGCGGTCTGCGGGCGGTACAGTCAAGTATAAAAATATGGGTGGACACATCTTACTCAAAAATATGTCCCATAGCATTTTATTCCATTGTAATAAGAGCGTAGTACCATTTATGAGACGATTTTGTCGATACGTATTTTTGCACTTGACTGTACACGCATCTACAAACTGAGTTTTATAAAGCTTGTAAAGGTTCTTACCCGTTTCATCTGCTATTTGTACGGCGTCGCAAAACGTAGTCTGCAGTACACGTTACTAGTGTACCGCCCGCATTCACAACTCTTTTATTAGTCACCGGTTCTTTATTTTGTACTGGCCTCTATAAAACTTATAACATTCCTTACCCGTTTCTTCTGCTTCTCATAATGCACGGCGTCGTAGAACGTGGTCTGCGGGCGGTACACGCGGCTGGTGCGCCGGCGCGCCTCGTCGACGGCGGGCTCCAGGGCGTCCGCGGCGCGCCGCGCTGAGAAGAACGTGTGTCCGCATTTGCAGGTCTTTGACGCCACCGCTACCTAAGATTAAAAAAATATAAATTATATAACGTGTTTTTGAGCAATTGCTGCAATATCCATGGTACTTTTAAGGTTGCAAAGATACAAGAAAAGCTCAGTGAAAACCGTTTGCGCTGGTATGGGCATGTAATGAGACGGGATGATGACCATATGACCAAAAGAGTGATGAACATTGCAGAGAAGAAGAGGGGCCCCGGCCGACCACCAACAACCTGGCTCCAAACAGTCAAAAACGACATAAAGCTGATGAACACAACAGACCAGACAACCCACAACCGTGTGATGTGGCGCAGGATTACTAGGAGGGCTGACCCCAAATAAAATGGGACAAAAGCCAGGAGAAAGAAGATGTTTTTGAGCAATTGCTTTAAATTGAAGGGTGCATTCTTTAGCTTCAATTAAGTTCAGTTCTCAAAGACACTGGTATTCTAATTAGCTCCATTTAGAAAATAACTACTAATTTAATTTTATCTCATATGGGATTTGCATGTGTATAAAGTTATAAACTGAGTATGAGTATTCAACATGACTTTGGTATGTCATAGTCAGGATCCGTAATGTTCATGCCGATGACAGACAAATGACGTCAAGCTACAGTACATGTTTTAGGTTTTATATTTGAAAAAAGTATGCTGTCATTGAATAAATAAATAAATAAATATTATAGGACAATCTTACACAAATCGACCTAGTCCCACAGTAAGCTCAATAAGGCTTGTGTTGTGGGTACTAGACGACAATATATATAATAGATAGATACATATAAATACTTAAATACATAGAAAACATCCATAACTCAGGAACAAATATTAGTGATAAACACACAAATAAATGCCCTGACCAGGATTCGAACCCGGGACCTCCTGCTTCGTAGGCAGGGTCACTACCAACTAGGCTAGGAGGCCGTCAAAACTACTGAATAGTGTCAAAACTATGGTTATGGTTAAACTATAAAGTTGATGGACTTTTCTATCATTAACTCATTTCATATTAAAACAACCTGTGTTCATACACGTCATTATGACGAAACTGGCATGAAAATTACAAGCCCTGCATGACTATCACTTACTTAGTAAGGTCAATTCTAATGCCCGTTTTATATTAGCAGTTGGTGCAACATGTAATTGTATTGTATGAGGAATAAAAAAAAGCAATTAATTCTAATTTAATAAAACTAACTAAGCCATTCTGTTACTAAGCCACATGACGAAGTTAAAGCTAATGCTCAAGAACACCCAATATTTAAAAAAAGTTGATGTTTTGTATTTAATTTATTTTTTATGTAATTTATCTATTCCATACTAAAAATATCTATTGAAACACTTGCAGGATGAATTAAATTGTATTAATGAGCCCATTTTACTTCAGCCCACTTAACCCTTAAATGTATGAATTAACAGTATTGATCGTAAAACATCATAAGTGACAATCCTTCATTTCAAATGAAGAACTTACAGCGATATGACAAAGTCTACATTCCATGAGAACTTGATTGTCACTTGTCTCGTTTCTGTGTCATAAATGCATCATCATGCATTTAAGGGTTAAAGCTACCTAGAATAGTACTCTTAGAGTATTTAGTTTTTAGGCAATAACAATTTTCTCCATAGCATTGTATAAATAAATTGCTCTTACAATCAATATGCTAACTCTGTAAGTGAGCAAGTAAAATGAGACAAGATATTTGCAAGGCAATTTTGAGATCATTATGCAACTATAAAAAAAACGTTTTATTTTGAATTGACAATGTTTTTCTTGAATCAAAATTATCAAGGAAATTAAGTAAAACCAGAGGCTAAACTCCTACTCCATTAAGATTATGTATGTTATCGCTCTCATGTTCATTTGTAGTGAGTAATGATCTAATAATCAATATAAATTGTTAAATTACAAAACATTAAAACGTAATCAATAGCCAAGAAAGAGTTACTAGTACTATACCTGCGAAGAACACTTCGGACAACTCTTAGCGATCATTTTATTTTTTACCATTTTGCAATTTAAAAGCGGTATAGCTCGTGGGGAAATTCAATGCCACTTATTTTTATTTACTAAAAAAATCAGAGAATGCATAAATTAGTCCTTCTGAAAGAGAACGTCAAGTGCACGTCAAATGGATTAAAATTAAAATGTACATCCATAGAAGTTTCGGCCTGATGACACTAAAAGCCCTTCTCGACAGTGTAGCTGTAGAAGCACCAAGCGCCAGACCAAGGCGACCGTGCTGGTTCCGACCTAGGCCCATATTACACTATACCAAATAATATAGGATCATATATATATATAAGCCCGGAAACAGCGTAGTCCAACTTCTGATTAAAACCTACCATAATTATGGCTCTACATGCTCTTGGCTTAGCCTTAGATGTTTTTATAACACAGCAACACCGTCAGTTGTCACTGTCAGTGTCAGACTGATTGTCAGTTCGCGATTCCCGACTTCGCGTCCAAAAAATAGTCCAATCAAGTAATCAATGTATAATGGAAAGTAGTTTTTAAGTTGCAATGCTTGTAAATAAACAAGATAATTATGTAAATAGATTATCGTTTACACGACCTTGAGTGTATTTTTACTTGGAATATCTTATCAAAGCCTCGCAATATAATGTTAAGTGACGAAACGAACTAACTATTGTTGCAATATGGCACAAAATAATGATTTAACAAGCAGTCTCCAAACCCATTTTATTTGTGATAACTGTAAAAATTTCTACTCGACCAAACACACGTTAACTAAACACCTTAAAACTTGTGGCGTGGAAAACTCTTTGAATTGTCAATGGTGTAAAATATCTTTCAAAAATCGAGGTAATTTAGTGACGCATGCCTGGCGTATTCATGGTGATCACAGGTAAATAAACATGAAATATTTAAATTATATATATATTGGTAATCATTATTAACACTAAGTGTTGCTTCAGTTGTATCAAAATGACTATAATCATTGCATAGAAATGTAGGAAAGTCTAGGTCTAGGCCATATTTTGAATCAATATCTTAATCTGCCAAACTGCATTACGTGCATTCTAGCGCATGTGCAAGAATATTCGCCATTACTAACACATACAAGACTTCTAGTTGGCCATGCAATTAAAATTCCTATCTGAATTGGTTGTTGAGTAATAAAATTTGCCATGAAAGTGTGGTAAAGTGAGTTATCAGCAAAACATTTATAGCTGTAGAGTTTCCTACACATGGAGCCTAATAAGAAAGTTCTTAATAAAAGGTTTGTTTTTGGGGTTAAAATCGTGGAAGATCAGGGAACATAATTACCGCTTAAAACACATTGGTGCCGGTGGTGCCAAACTGATTTATAACCATACAAAACAAGTAAACTCAAAATTTTACTATTTTAAGTAGTATACTTCAGTATCTTAAATCTAAATAAGTGAAGTGAGTAGTTTGACTGGTTAACTAAAAGAACTTATGGTATCAAGGCGGTAAAATGTGGAACACATTTTTAAACCATGTTTGTTCCGTGTTATCTAGTCTATTTGTTTTTATGTTGATGGTAAAAGCTTCAGTATTTGTGATAGATCATGTAGATCAGTGTTTTTAAATGTGTGGGACCCCCTAGGGGGTCGCAAAGCCTCTGTTAGGGGGTTGCAACAGTTCACAAAGCCTTACTAAAATCCAACACAGGTTGCAATTTGCGGCAGGTAGGGGGTTGTGAAATTTTTATTTCTTACCTGGGGGGGGTTGCGACTCAATTATACATGGTAAAGGGGTCATGGAAAAACACTGATGAGTGGACACCATTATGAGGCCTGGACTGCAGATTGTCGTGAGGCCTTAGCCTTTTATGCTTATAAAAAATCCTTGCTGTCCCCTAGGGGCCCTAGGGCTGTTATGGTATTTGGTTTTGTTCTATAGATGTGTGTGTGTGTGTGTGTGTGTGTGTTTATTTTATGAAAAGGGAAGACCTGCTTAACAATACTAAAGTTGAAGTTGAGTCAAAAATACAGCCAATATGAAAGTAAGGCTATCTGTTTGTGTACTTTCATTTTATTTAATAGGCTTTTTATCCCAAAGCTCCAAGTTACAATATGTCCGAGTTCAGTGTGCCTCTTGGCAAAGTCCTTGGCAAACATTTTGCATTGTTTCCTGTCCTTTGTAACTAGGGCTGCCATCTCGTACATTGCCGAAACCGGACAAAAAAGACCTTAACCCAAAAATGTCCGGGTTTACCCCAGACAGTTTTAAAAATCCGGCCCGGACGCTCCCCGGACGGCCTCCAAACTAGGACAAATCCGGGATGGCAGCCCTATTTATAACTCTCCCCCAGTTACTCCCACAGAGACTATTTAATACATCCAACTTTTTTTTCCAGCTACAAATCTGCTGCCAACTTCAAGTGTGAAGTCTGTGAGAAGACATTCAGCCAACGTTTCCAACTAACATACCACATACGGAGACAACACTTCAACCTGCAAGCCAAAACACCTTATTGCGAATTAAAAAAAATAAACCAAGTGTGGTTTGAAAATGTTCTAAATTCAAATAGCGTTCTAGAAATTAAAAAAACTGGCCACAATACACTAGTGATGAGAAGACTTGATCCAAACACCGGCATAAAAGTCAGTGATACCCACACGGAAATAACAGATTTATCAAGTTTATATCCAGTACACAACAGGTCAAAAGTGAAAGTCCAATGTCATTTATGTAAAAAAATGTATTTAAGAATTACAATTAAAAAGCATATGGATGAAAAACATTCGGATGTCAGAAGGCATCAATGTAATAATTGTAAAAAGACTTTTAAAAGAGCTTATTTCTATTTAAAGCATGTATGTAATAAGATACCTAAAAAGAAAGGAAAGAAAAAAATGCTTATTGAGAATGTTCACAGTTTGAAGCCTATTGAAATATCATAGTCTTAAAAGGATTTAGCATTGAATTTACATGGAGCGGGAAATCGGGTCCCGATTCTCGGCCTCGCCCCGTGAACTCGACGAAAGGGCAGGCGAAAATCGGACCCGAAAAATCGCGACTTGTAATACCAGCATATAACAGGTCAACACTGTTCATTAAAGAAAGTATTTTATTAATTTTCCACTTTTCAAGGTGATGGTGTGAATAGCTATTTAAACACTTAAATCCAGTTTTACGATACCATTTTTGTATATACTACGTTGATTGCATACGAGCATACGGCCCGCCCGATGAAAAGTGGTCATCGTAGCCTATGGACGTTGCAACTTCACCCACGTGGCACCTCACATGTGTGTTGCTGACCCATTCAAAACTTATTGCCAGTTATTGCCCATTATTGTATTTATTTATATTCGGTTCTTTTTTCCGTAAATATAATTTTGATATTGAAATTAAACACTTCAGAACGGATTAATCGCGTTTATTAACACCATGACCCTACGTTTCGAGCCCTTTACAGCACTCGTTTTCACAGGGTTATCTTGATATCTTTGCACTATTTTTACATGAAACTGTTTAGCCCTATGCTTGACTGGTAAAGAATGCCATTACGCATTGAGTGTGCTATTTTCACGTTTTTTAAGCACATATGGTTTTGGCAAATGCGTTGCGGTTGGTTGGATGGTTGCGGATCGCCGCACGATCGGCGTGCGAGAAGGACACTGCTATACGTGTATAATGTCTCTCTCACTCGCCAGAGTGGCGTGTGGATCCGCATTGATGTGATAATCGTATAAGTGAATATTAGCCGCCCCTATACGTTCGGGTATATATACCGGGGCGGACATACCCGAACGTATACGGCCGGCTATGGGATAAAACTATGACTAAGGTGAGGGGGGCGAAGTGCGCCTATTACTAGTAAGTATCATTCCATGAAAATCAATATTCTATTAAATAGAATTCAATATATTAAAGGTAGGCGCACTTAGACGGCTGGCGGACTTCGCCCCCCCCCCCCCCCTCACCTTAGGTACTTCTGGTAGATTCTACAATTCTTATAATAGGGAAGTCTATGAGAATGTCCCTTAGTAAATGCGATTCTATGCCTCTGAAAACGATGAGAAAGCGATTCGTTACTGATAATATGTTATGACTTGACTAGCAAATTGGCATTATTATATTATATTTGCATTAAATTCTCGAGCTTTACGGATTTGATTGGACTACACCTTGAAAAATAGAGTAGATATTAATAAGTGGCAACATCGTAGTGTTGTTCTGCTCTTATACACATATTCACATATTGATTTGAAAGTGATGGCACTATTTTAATATCTACTCTATTTTGCCAAGCTGTAGCTACCACACTAGGCAAAAGCGTTTCGAGCGACATTCTTGTGAAAATGTGTAGAAGTATGTGAAAGTAAATTTTAATTTATTCAACGGTAAAACACAAAATGGTCACAATTAAGATAAATATAAACATCACAATATATTAATTTACTACTTAATTAAATACAATTGCATGCTAAAGCACGCCATACACGTTAGGGTATGGTTGTACAGTATACTGCACAGTGCGCAAATTTTTACCTGTGCCGTTACTGTAACTGTACGGTCAAAACTGCGCAGGTATAACCTAAAGTGTGTGGCCTGCTTAACTTAATTTTTTAATTGGTTTAGTAAAGTGTACGACTTAGTTTTGATCCTCAGAAGTAAAACGAATGCTACCTTTTACGAAACACTAAGCACATCTTTGCGTGTAATATGGAAATGCGTGGACACAATTTCGCCTTAGCGACTTGGTGTTGGTTTATTCTTAGGTCCTAGCGTTAAACTTTACCACTTGCAGTTGTTTTCAGATGTATGTGATAAATTTATGGTTTATGGTTTAAGATATTTATTTCTCATAAGATTTTACAAAATCACTTACTGAGAAACAATATTATATTAACTTAAATCTAGGTAAGAGAGGGTACCACGCAAAGTGGCCGAACACAATGATTTTAGAAAAATGGGTAGACACACAAAACATGGTAGTCGTTAGCAACTATACCGAAATGCAGCATTTGCAATGAATGCATGGCAAGGGCCATGCATTCATTTAAATTTGTTCTTTAAAAACTGAAATACATGTTATATTTATACTAAACAGCAAAGCAAAAGGGACCGAGCCTGTCCGGTGCCCAGGGCAGAATAAAATTAGAAACCCGCAGCTTCTGCATTTAATAAATAATAATAATAAATATTACAGGACATTCTTACACAAATTGACTAAGTCCCGCAGTAAGCTCAATAAGGCTTGTGTTACGGGTACTCAGACAACGATATATATAATATACAAATACATAAATACATAGAAAACATCCATGACTCAGGAACAAATATCTGTGTATTTGCTGCCTTTGACTCTCAATCAGCCGGTCTGGTAACGTAGGTATGTAATTTTGTAATTTCCTATACAAAAAAGTATGCCATTTTTTACGGGGTACGTCAAATGTACAGCTATTCGTACATAACGTACAAATAGCTATGTCAAATTTACCACTAGGCCACCCGATCTCGACAGACAGGGTCGACAAGCCCGGTCCATTTGTGTATCGCCCCCGGAAATGTTCAGGTGCCTCGCGAGGCAAACGTCCACATTGCACGAGGCAACTGGGAAAATACAAAACAATCGGTAGTCCTTATGTCGAAGCGATAGGGATTACAATTGTATTAACGATGTTGGCTTGGCGTTTGGTATAGTTGCCATCAGATATATTGGAGCAGCCGCGCTCACAAATATCTGAGTACGCCTTTATTGTGAAGGTAGGGACAGGGACGCAGCTATAAGGAAGAATAAGACATGAATATTGTTGTCTTATTCTTGTATATAGCTGCGTCCCTACTTATGTAGGTAAATCTTACCAGTGTTAGGCCTTAGTGTGCGTGTTCAGACATATTTGAACACCTTGGTCGAGCTCTATATATCTGACAGCATGGCACTGCACGCAATGTAAACCCGGCTTAACAGTAGGATAGAGAACATCATACTGTCTTTTTCTTACGTTAGTATTACCACCACGTAAAAAGAGATAGATACAGTTTGTTACTGTGATCGTTTGCTTGTCAGACTATGTATTATTTATTTTTATTTATTCATATTGGTTTGCGAAAATTGTGAATGTATATTTTTTGATATGTAGGTATAACATATTTGTACATATAATGTTTGTGTGTTTGAAATGTATACATAAATAAATGCAAATTAAGATAAAAGTTTATTTTATTTGTTTATTATTTCATACTTCCATACTAATATTATAAATGGAAAAGTGTGTGGCCTGTTTGTTTGTCCGTCTCTCTCGGCAAAACGGAGCGACTGACGTGATTTTTTAAGTGGAGATAGTTGAAGGGATGGAGAGGGACATAGGCTACTGGCTACTGCTTTGTCTCTCTCTAACCCCGCACTTCCATAAAATGGGGGGTGGATGTTTGTATGGATGGAGTATTCCGTAATTTTCAAGATAGAAAGCTAAAAATTGGTATGTGACTAATTAAAAATCATTTTTTTTTTCCGAAATGGCCCCCAACTCCTCAAAAGAGGGGTTAATGTTTTATATGGGACTTTTCGCAGTTTTCAAGGTAGGAAGCTAAAAATCGGCACACAGACTCTACTACCAACGAAAAATACCTGTTTTATTTTTCTGGAAATCTGCCCCCAGCTCCTAAAATAGGGGGTGGAAATTTGTGTGAGACTCCGCAAAATTAGTACAGGTTTTATGATACAAACGAATAATAAGACGCGAGCGAAGCCGCGGGCAAAAGCTTAGCTAATAAGCCAGCCATATACGTTTGGATAATTCGTGGGATCTGCATAGCGGGTACATATCCGGCGTATATGGCTCAACACACAACTTCATTCAAGGATACGGTAGAGAAATTCGGGACCACCTGTCGTGTTCTCGGTAGCTCAGTTGACAAGGGCATGTATCACAGAATCGCGGGTTCGAGTCCCTCCCGAGGTAAATATTTTTTCTACTTTTCCTTTTTTTCTAAGAAATTTAATACGAAATTTACAATTTAATAATTGAAAGGAAAATGGGAAATTCCTCGCGTTGAGCGGGATTCGAGCCCACGACCTCTCTGAACACCGGTGAAATTGCTGATCGGCCCCGGCGAAAGTTTCCACTATTTCCGCGTTATGGCGACGCGTAGCGGCATCTACCGAAAGTGTTAATAGTACATTACGATACAAGGGCGAAAAAGAAAAAAAATACCTTTTCGCACGTGTATCGTACGACGTTTTACAGTACATATTGCCCTATGAATATTCGACGCAGGGAATGCTAGGGCGGTAATGTAGCACCATGTGTTCTGTAAACACTTTTACAGTACCCATAGTGCTACTTTACCGCCCTAGGGCGATAATAATGAGCACTTTATGTGCCTGCGTCGAATATACAAAGGGCCATATGTACTGTAAAACGTACAATACACGTACAATGTACTATTTACATAGACATAGACATAGAAAAGTTTTATTCAACACAAAAAAAAAGCAAACTGTACAAAATTGAAATAATGTTACAAACTAAAAATATACCTTAAAACTACCTGGCTTAATAGCAAAGAATACATTTTGATGTTAAACAGGATCCCGCCTCAGCATAAAGTTGCAGTGCATTTACTGCAACGCTGGTTTTCAGGCAGACCCTTTATACATGAACCCTTACTTGCTGTATGTATCTTATGGCCAACAAGCATAAATCGTATCTTATGGTAAGTAGAAAGTTAGAAACCATAGCCTGTGGCTGCTTGCAGATGACTGGCCATCAATACGGAGAATCTTCGGGAGTTCTGTAAAATTTCCTGTATGTAGCTTTTTCTGAGGCTCTAACAAAGAGTATAATAAAATCACGGACCTAAACAATTCCTTATTGGTACTGATTGGGACCCTAGACAAGTCCTACGGGAAATCGCGCTTGCTTTAGTGTGCTTGCCTACCTTCCTCCAGGACTCGAAATTATTATTAAATTATTATTTTATTTAAATTAAAGTTTCTCGGAGCGGTAATCAAATCATACATTCCTTTGCAATATCTAAACGCCGGGTTGTCATTTTTGACATTTCTAAATTTTAGTGTGTTCCACTATGGCTCAACTTCTTTTTTATCAGGTTTTTATTTTGATTTGGCTGATAAAATATTTGTTTTATTAAATAATCATCTAATTTTTATCTGTTTTATAACTATTTTCAAATAAACGTGTTATTTAATTTATCGTTAGTAGGATGTAGAATTTGATGTAGGATGAATTCTCATGTCTTATATTTGAATATATGAATAACATGACTAACATGTGGCCACATTTGTTGGCAACATAATCCGCAATGGGAACGCATCCAAGCGTCAATCAGCTGCTCTAATGTTTTGATTCCGATTGTAAATTAATCAAATTATCATATAAATTCTGTTAAGATGAGTGAATTTTACGCATTAAACAGTAAATACACATGTCGTGTTTGCTTAAGAACCGACCAAGATCTTTCTACTATGCCCGCTGACGAAATATCATTGTATTATAATTTCGTTAAGGTTTGTAAATAATTTGTGTATTTTCGAATTATTCTAAACGAACAACAGGGTTTGCAGTAAATGTATTATTATGTTTTATAGGGATTAATGTTTTAACTTGAAAGTAAGTTGTAACAATAGCCGGGCAATCATTTTTGTGGAAGTTGAAAGAAAAAAATTTTTTTGATAGGAAAAAAATATAAGTATGATTCTTTTTGCCGATACTGCCAAACTATACTGAATGTTGAAATAATTATAGGAAAATTGTGTGTGTATACTTGTTTAGTTGATGTTTTTGTAATATTCTTAAGTGCTATAAAATATTTTGGATTTTTTTTATATAAATCATTTTCAGCTTAAAAGTGTACAAACAGACACAACAATCAAAATATGTTTTTTATGTCAAAGTATGTTCAAGAAATTTTTGAAGTTCATCATACAGTGTCGAAGATCATATGAAATTATGAATGGGGCTGCAGAAGAGGTAAGATGGGTTTGGTATCTACCCCTTTGAAAAATATTTCTACTCAAATTATGACTGAAGTATATGGAATTTTAACCAACTGTTAGATGTATACTCAGGCATTTTTGCGAGAAGAGATCCAAAAACTTCTAAAACAAGTAAATTTAGGAAAAACACTAAATAGAAAAAAGTTTACTACTCAGGATCACAAGCTCTTTCGATCCTTCTAGGAAAAAAAAGTCCTAATTATTTTTTTCTATTCTGTTACCATTTTTCAAACAGTTAGTACAGTTTACAAAATGGAGAGTATGTAAAAAGTTTGAAAATTTTTACACCTTTTTTTTGCTTACTTTTTCGTCCTAAATTGAAAAAGCCTGTTATTCTGAGTATTTACAGCCTTTACATTAAATTTACAGCCCTGGGCACTGTGGGCCTTGGTCACTTTTTCTGTAGTATTTGACATCTCTTTCATAAATGAATAATAATAAAAAAAAACATTCACATAATTGACTCGGATATTAGAGGTTCATTTGTTAATTTGTTTGCTGACTGTATTCGCAGCCAACGGGTGTCTCGGTAGCTCAGCGGGTAGAGTGGTGGGCGTGTATCGCACAGCCGCGAGTTCTGGTCTCGCCCGAGGCTGTAAATTATTCCACATTTCCTATATTTCTAAGATTGTCTGTGAGATTCTGTATGCAATATGATATATTAAAACAGATTTCACATTGTTTCAGCCTGAACTAACAAAATATAAACTTTACAATTACACTTGTGTAACAACAACTCATTATTTGGGCCCTGAAGTTGAAGATTCCGACTTTAACTATGATCAGTTAGACTTTGATGACAGATATGATGATGATGATTTGCCATTAGTGATGTTAAAGGATGTTAAAGAAGAAGTCCAAGTTAAGAAGAAAAGAAAGAAAGAGGTAAGAACTGTTTATGCAATAAGTCCCAAAATCATTTTTAGGCACGAGTTTCATACAATGTTTTACTATGCATTGTATGAGTAAATAAACAATAATTATTTAGTAGCACAGTCCACCGTACACCAGAGTGAGCGGTGCGACGCCGCGAGGCCCGGTCGTGCGGAAAAGTACTATGAAAATCCATTCCCGCGGTAGTGCGGAAAAGTACTACTTTCCGTACGATTTGGCTTCATTAGAATAGGAATGACGACTAGGTTGAAAAACTATTATTCTAATTCGTCCGTCAGAAAGATTATCCAAAATTATTAGACACATATTTTTTCCTTTTTCAAGATCACTAAAATTTACGAATATGAAGAGCGTCAAAGTTCCGTGGTGGGGGCTGGTGACGTCACCTGTGAGTAAGAATTTTACCTAGGTGTGACGTCACGTGAAACACAAACTAACAAAAGTAAAAATAGCTAACGTATATTTTTTAATAATCTAACAGACGGACTAATTAGATTTTTTTGTCATGTAGCCTATTTAGGGATACACATATAGGGTGTTGGTATGGTACTGTTGGTGGTCCAGCGAAGCGTTGGTGGTAATAGCGTGCGACATTCTATTCGAAGGTCGCGGGTTCAAAGCCCGACGCGCACGAATGAGTCTTTCGGAACTTTTGTACGAAATATTATTTGATATTTACCTATCACTTTTCGGTGAAGGAAAACATTGTGAGGAAACCAAACTAATCTTAACTTTTTCCTAGCGTTTTGTCACGGCTCAGAGAGCCTGGGGTCCGCTTTGGGAACTAATCACATCATTTGGCGTAGGCGCTACTTTTACATTGACTTATGAAAAGAAATAGGCACTCGGGGACACATTGGGGACTCCAATAACACTCAAGGAGGCATTTAGCAACCTAAAACCGATGCTTGGTTTCGTTGAGGAGCTGGGGTGGTTGGAATAGGGCTACCTCGTAGCACGCAAAAAAGGCACGATGGATGTCGAGTTGCGGAAAAGGGCCCAGATAAACTAACTAACTAACTTGGCGTAGGCGCTACTTTTACATTGACTTATGAAAAGAAATAGGCACACAAAGCAGAAGAAAAACGTAAAAAAATTTGGCTCGGAATGACATTAGCGAACTTGCATTGATGATGATACAAATCCATTAATGTTTCGTACGAAAAAGAGCCTACTGACGTAAGCATTAAATGTCAAATTCATACACAGAACTACCAACTCTGTTAAAAGTATAGGCTGTTGGTTACGGAACTTCACGTTCCAAACAAGATTATATGAAAAAGAGTCGCAACTGCACTTGTATAGCGTCTTTTTCGGCCGATTGGGTATCCAGTTCTTTTATCCTATATCTATGTACTTTAAGGAAAGCGATAGCCATCTGACCTTACAACCCAGAGGGTTAACTACCGATCTTACGCTAATGTTTGTATGTTTACAGCAAAAACCGGAAATATTAGAGAATGCTCAAGAAGAAAAGAGAACGGAAAAGAAAATCAAACAGAAGAAACAGCTAAAAGATGGATTCAGCTCCAGAATGGTGCAGGAGACAAACGAATATGAAGTCATTAAACTAAGCAAAGAACAGGTAAAACTATTTAATATAAGAGCCTAGGAGTACCTTCTTGTACCATTTGGGGTCGAAACTCTAGGCCCAGCCCCAGCGCACATTTTTTTGTAGAAATCGCGAAACGTCTGATTGATGTAACTGGTGACCGAAGAGCTGGTGGCTTCCTCGCACAACGTATCAGCATTGCGATACAACGAGGAAATGCCGCCAGCATCCTAGGTACAATGCTTGAGGCATTGTACCTAGGAGCTATTTTAGATTAAAGGTAGGTAGAGGTAGGTAAGTTACACTTTGTCGCACACTGGGATTTCGTATCATTTATTGATAATTAGAATAAAAATACACACAGAAACAGATATGGAAATAGGAAAATATGAAACAAATGTTAGTCGACGTGGGGAAGGGCGGCGCCATCGTCGAAGCCAAGCCATCTGGCAGCGGGCTTGAAGCGGTGGCGTGTGCCTCGAATACACATGCTTGTAGCGCCTATTACTGCGACATTAATTCTCGCTCTAAGCCAGCCTAGGATGGTACTCAAGGAGCGATTCCAACGTTCAGAAATGTATGTATGTAAATGTACTTACTGTATATATTTTGAAAATAAATGTTTTCTACTTTAACTATTCTCTGAGTCTAATGGAATAATCCGGAAATGGAATGTTGCTCGCTCGTCCAATAACATTTTAATTAGTCAAATGGTAAAGATTGTATGCCTTACCAAAGAATTGGCCATACGTTAATTTAAATTAGCCAGACGACCGGTTGGCGTAGTTGGTAGCGACCCTGCCTGCTATGAGGATGGTTCTGGGTTCGAATCCTGGTAAGGGCATTTGTGTAATGAACACAGATATTTGTTCCTGAGTCATGGATTCTACGCATTTATATATTTGTGTATTATGTATATCGTTGTCTCAGTACCCGTAACACAAGCCTTCTTGAGCTTACTACGGGACTTAATCAATTTGTGTCCCATAACACAAGCCTTCATAAACTTACTACGGGACTTAATCAATTTGTGTAAGAATGTCCTATAATATTTATTTATAAATTTATAAGTAAAACGTTTCGTCTCGAAAGACAACCATTCGGTAGTTGGTTAAATGAGCCATCTTATTTTAACTTGACCTCCACATTTTTTTATTGGGTATTTTGATGTGATTTCGACTCCGATCCTAATTGGAGAAAAATTAATCCATGATAAATGGTAACCGAATGGAAAAAATCTTGCGAATATATTTTTTTGAGAATCGAAAGAACTTGCGATTCTGAGCAGGATTCGAACCCGGGATCTCCGGCTTCGTAGGCAGGGTCAGTACCGACTAGTCTAGGAGCCCGTTACCCTTCGTCTACGGAACCCAAAAAAGTGAGGTGGACAACTTTGAAAAAATGACCCAAATATGACCCTTTTTTACCAGGTACTGGAAGAAATGGCAGAAAAGTCCAAAAGCGATAAATACTTGCGGTCCGTGTACAAATGCGAGGAGTGTGTGAAAGGGTTCAACTTCAAGGACGTCATCGACAACCATATGAAAAAACATTCACAGGTATATTTTGAACCTTTTCGACGCCAAAGACATACGTCCCTATAGGCAGTCCCAAGACTATGGGACATGAAGGGAAACTACCTTATTTTTTAATATACTACGACGGTGACAAACAAGCATACGGCCCGCCTGATGGTAAGAGGTCACCGTAGCCTATGGACGCCTGCGACTACAGCGGTGTTACATGCGCGTTGCCGACCCTTTAAAAACTTTAACACTCCTTTTTTGAAGAACCCCATACTGTAGTCTTTTGGGAAACTGCGGCAGGGAGCTCATTCCACAGCCGGAGCGTCCGCGGGAGGTAGTTCCTCTTAAACAAATTTAAATATCGTTGACTTAATGTTATTTCTAAAAGTTAGTAATACTGCATTACCATATTTTCAGGAAAGCGGGACGCTAAAGTGTGACATTTGTGCGCAGTACTGTCCGACTGCCGTGTCTATGAGAGGCCACATGAAGTCCCACACTACCAGGTGACAACTATTACCTTCCTTTCCTTTTTTTCCGTTTTTAGGGTTCCGTGGGTCAAAATGGAAAACTGAACTCATATAGGATCACTTTGTTGTCCGTCCGTCCGTCTGTCAAGAGTCTTTATCTCGGGAACGCGTAAAGGTAGCAAGTTGACATTAATACCATATACACAGGTCAGCGGTCCCTTGAAGCTGTGAAAACATCAATCCTCTACGTCAACGCAATCCAAAGATACGGCCGTTTATGTCGCATTTCCCATATTGCAATGGGAATCACTGTCCCTTTATGTCTGAGTTAAATATATTTTTCACTTCTCTTGCTCGAAAAGTTCGCCTTTGTGTCGTGGCTAGGCGACACAAAATCGCTTTTCATGCTCTAGGGCATAAAGTAACATCGCAGGTGGAGCGCGCTCGCCGCGGCCTCGCCCCCCGCGCGCCCGGCCGCCTGCAGGCGGCGCGCGGCGGGAAGTACCTAAACGCGCGAGTATGGATGTTGCATTTTGAACGATTTAAAGTGATATAAAAACTAATATTTTCCTTACAATCAAAGTGAAAAGCAGAGTGTATACCTCGGGCATAAATACCCATTTTATCCTCGGCTACTATATTGGTCCTCGTTACACTCGGACCAATAAATGGCCTCGTTTAAAATGGGTCACTTTATGCCCTTGATGTACAATCTACTATTATTGTGCAATATTGCTTATTTCAGATACAAATGTAAGATATGCGGCGCAGTGAGGATATCCCGCCAACATTTGTTGGAACATTACTCCATTGAACACACATTCAACGCAAACACATACTCCTGCGAGCAATGCTCTTTCACCACTAAGTGAGTACAATCGCGATCAGATATATCGGAACTGCCGAGGTGAGGTCACAAATATCTGAAAATAGTGTATATTTGTGAGCACTTCGGTAATGCTTTGACAATAGAGGCGTGTTACCTGCACCTATTTTTTTAATTGTGAAATTTACTTAAACTTTTAATGGTCATCGGGAGAAATCTCTTAAATTAAACTAATATTATGTTTGAGAGTGTTGGTAGCCGAGCGGCTGGATATTCGACATTCAATTCGAAGGTCTCGTTCAAACCCCGGGTCTTCAATAAGTTGTTCAGAACTTATGTACAAAATATTATTCGATATTTACACATCGCTGTTTGGTGGAGGAAAACATTGTGAGGACACCAGATTAATCCCAATAAGGCCTAGTTTACCCTGTGGGTTGAAAGGTCAGATGGCAGATTTCATGAAACTAGCGCCTACAACGACTTGGGATTAGTTGTCAAGGACCCCAGGTTTCTCCAGAATATGCGTGCAGCCATATTTTACAATTGACTGTATTTTTTTTTTCAGGAAACGCACAGTGATACAAAGACACGTGAAATCCCACAAAATCGGCAAGAATCTGACGTGCAGCGTGTGTGGGGCCGGCTTCAACAACATGCATGCGTTACGAATGCACGTCTCGTGAGTACAGCCCCATACTAGTTCATACGTTACAACTGTTTATAAGGTACCTGATGAGTAACGCGTGTGGAACCGGTTTCAATGGAATTCATGTTTAACCCTTTAGTGGGTAACGGCAAGATATTTGCCGTCATACAACCCAGTTATTTTTTTCTCAATGAATGTGATGTTAGTTTATATAAATTTTAGTTCGCATTGAAGAATAAACTCGTACAAATCTCCAAAAAAAGGCGAGCCGATAAACGTTTTTACATCTCTTATAAAATGTTAATTCTTTGGCCAGATCTTAGATATTTTAATAATATGTATCTAAAATTCTTATAGCGGGTTACTCACGTCAATAAAGTCGAAAATAGCTCGACATGTTTCGGAACAGTCCGTGTCCCTTATTCATGAGTCATGCGTCTAGCCGCGGCGGCTGCTCTACGCACACTGCGAGCGCGAGAGCTGAGTCGAGAGCTGACCGCGCTGGGGCTCGCAGTGTGCGTAGAGCAGCCGCCGCGGCTAGACGCATGACTCATGAATAAGGGACACGGACTGTTCTGAAACATGTCGAGCTATTTTCGACTTTATTGACGTGAGTAACCCGCTATGAGAATTTTAATATGTCTGATACTCACTCAAAAAAAAATGGTTGGACGTGGCTATCTTGATAATTAGGATTCTTATATTTCAATCGTCAAATTAATGCTTTTAAACATTGGAATAACTAGCTTTCAAAAATATGTCAACTTTCCTATAAATATTCTGTCACAGTTTGAAAACTGGTACTTTATAACTATCAGTGACCGGCAATGGCAAACATATTGCCGTTTTGTAACATGGAAAAAACAAAAAAAAAAAAATTTATTCATTAAAAATTACATAAATTGTACGTGCTTGTAAATTTCCAAATTGTTGCTCAGAAGAAAAATAATGGTAAAGGGTAATGCACGCGTAATGCTCTGGTGTTGCGGGTGTCCATGGACGACGTTAATCGCTTACCATCAGGTGATTCGTTTGCTCGTTTGCCCCCTATAGCATAAAAAAAAAAAAAAAAAAAAAAAATGCACGTGTGGGTACAGCCCCATATCTACGCAGGGCAATAAAGTGACCATATACGGGTTCCTGGCTTTTATTATTTTATTATTTATTATTTATTTATTTATGCACAGGCAGCTTATAGCTGATGCGTGCACAATCAATAAAGTCTTGTGTTTTCATCTTTGTTTTTCATAAATTCATCAAGTCTATTTTTGAAAGAGTTCACAGATGATGCACTTATCACCGACTCAGGCAAACTGTTCCACACTTTTACCACACGGTTAGACAAGAAATGGTGCCTGGGGTTACTAGAACTTGACGAGCGAGCTAATTTCAATGAGTGCCCTCTCAGGTTGCTATTTGTACTCCTGACAAATATGTCCTGTAGCGACGGGACATCGTGGTATCCATGCAATATCTTAAATGTTTCAATCAGGTCACCACGCTGTCTTCGACGTTCTAATGTTGTGAGACGCAACTCCTTGAGTCTTTCTTCATATTCCTTGTGACGCAGGCATGCAACCATTTTTTATAGCTCTTCTTTGTGTCTTTTCCAGTAAGTGGATGTCTTTTTGAAAATAAGGGCTACAAATTTGAAAAGCATACTCCAACAGCGGTCTTATATATGTTTTGTATAGTTGGACAAACAAACACTTATCAATATAGGAGAAGGCCTTCCGAATGATAAACAACATTGAGTTTGCTTTTCTGGTAATTTTTAAGATATGCTCTTCCCATTTCAAATTCCGAGTAATAGTTACGCCCAAATCTTTTTGAGGTATGGAACTCTAAAAATTACTGGTTTCTGATTGTAAGAAAGAAAGAAGAAAGAAAATACTTTTATCGGCACACATAAAAACACAAGACAATAATCAGTGTTTTAAGTTTAAAAACAAATTGAAATAAAACACTTTAGAATGGACAAATAGCGTTTACAGTACACATGGTGCTTCTTTACCGCCCTAGGGCGGTAATGAGCACTTTACGTGCCTGCGTCGAATATTCAAAGGGTCATATGTACTGTAAAACGTACTATACTCGTCCGACGACCCTACGTTTCTAGCCCTTTACAGCACTCGGGTTAAAAAAAAAATAAAAAAATGTTTCAGCCGCCACGACCCAGCGCAGCGTTTCAGTTGTCCGCAATGCAACATGAAGTTCATATACCCGTCTCTGTTGCACCGGCACATGCTGTCCCACTCGCACAGGGACCACTACTGCGTCGAGTGTGACGTCACTTTCAAGTCCCTTGTAAGTTTTTTTTTTTCAATACAGTACGCCGCATAATTGTATAGATGTTGGTCCCAGTGCTTTGGTAGCCTTGGGAACCCTAAGGCCTCCCTAAGGCGTATAACCAAATGAAAGAAATAGTGGAAACATTCGCCGGGGTTGATCGGGAGTCGATAGCTCAATTGGCAGAGCAATCTGACGCTCGACGCGGGGAATTTTTCTATTTTTCTGTCAATTATAAAATTGTAAATTTCGTTCGCAGACGTCTCTGCTTAATACAAAATTAATTTCATATGATATTATCTGGATTTGGCTTTTCAGAGATAATTAAATCTTTACTAACTAAATAATAAACTATTTTTCTTCATGTGCCAAAACGCATTTTTTAATGCAGTGTTACCACTTTGGGTTTTAGTGTTGACATAATTATTGACTGATGTTAGAAAAAACTCACCAAAAACCTCTACCTCAGAATAGTACAGATACAAGTGCGAATAGGAGAAAATTCGCAATGAGTGGCGATAGAATAAAACACGACCGAAGGGAGTGTTTTAAAATGACACGAGTTCACGAGAAAACGCCACATTTATTAACTAATATTTCATTAAGGCGGTATTTTCCGATGCCTCGGCTGATGAGATAGAGAGAATTAGGGAGCGAGATGAAAAATGATCTCGCGCGTGGTAATGCTCGTAGATTCAGTTCTAGTGAATAAATGAATCATTTTATTGAGACCCACCCTGCTTAATCTAGGTAATGACTAACCTTACCTACGCGTTTACGCAAAAAACTGGTAAAAAAGTTCATATTGTAATATTGTCTTCTGTTACCGCGATTGTTATTCATTGAAATTAAACACTTTAGAACGGATTAATCGCGTTTATTAACACAATGATCCTACGGTTCGAGCCCTTTACAGCACTCGTTTATACAGGGTTAAGATGATATTGTAGCTATACAAAATAAAAAAAATGACAAAAATAGATGGAACTTTGGGATTTTTTTCTAACGAGTGAAGTTTTTCTGATTATGTTTTTAAATGCGATTTTATAATTGCAAGATGCTTACCTGTGACGTATATTTATTTCATATTTTTTAACACTGTTAATTATGTTCACGACTCATTCAAAAATTGTGTCTTTGGTGTCTACTGGGAATAGAGTGCCTTAAAAACAAATGTTTTGTTCTCAGGATAATTTGAAACTCCACTTCAAAAGGGCAAAAAAACATCGAGACCCCTCAACCTACAAGTAAGATTTTATTTCATTTTGCCAAGTAATTAAATGGCCCGCAAATATTTATTTATTTTATTTTATTTATTTTTTATTTATTATGAAACAAACAGTCTTACAAAAATATTTTCACAAATTATTTTCTTAATTCTAGACCTATAGTTTCCAGAATTTTCAAATATCCTTAATTAAAACTAACACGATTTTGCACGACAAGTAAGTACATATTCTACCTTACTCTATGTTTTAAACACCTTTTTTAATGAAGTTATAGTACAGTTAAATATATCTATATCTTTTAATTTCATATTTTCATTATAAATTGCACATGCACGTTTAATAAACATATTTATCGAATAATTTGTCCTACTACGAGGGATGGAGAATAGATGTTTATGCTTAAGACGGCATCGGCGTTCTCTGGTACTTGGAACTCTAATGTGAATAATTTTGAGTAGGTTAGGGGCATCGACATAATTATTTATTATTTTATACAATAGAGCGGAGTCAACACAATCTCTACGGCATTCAAGAGATTGCATCTTGTGGCGATTTAAAGATTCTATATAGTCCTTGTATTCAAAACCACATTTGAAATCAAGAGATTTAACGAATTTCTTTTGTAATGTTTCTATTCTATTAATATGAACGTTATAAAACGGTTTCCAAACTGCACACGCGAACTCAAGGCGACTACGTACATAAATATTATAAAGGATTTTGAGTGTCAAAGTATTCTTAAAGGGCTTCCCTATTCGCAATATCATACCTAATTGTTTAAATGATTTAGCTAAGACATGATCAATGTGTGGTATAAAAGAGAGTTTATTGTCAATAATGATTCCAAGATCACGTATCTCATTTACTCTTACTAAAGTTTTACTACACAATCTATAATTAAAGTGAGACAATGTTTGTTGTCTAGAAAAACTTATTGTGTTACATTTATCGGTATTCAAAAACAAACGATTATCCCTACAGAAATTCTCAAAGCTTAGCAGATCAGATTGTAGTAGTTCACGATCATTTTTATTACGAATAACTTTGTAAATTTTAGCGTCATCTGCATAAAGAAGTATACAAGAGTGAGAAATCGATTTTATAATATCGTTTATATATAGAATAAACAATAAAGGTCCCAAATGAGATCCCTGGGGGACGCCGGAACTTATATATTTACTGCGCGAAGTAAACCCTAAGACTACCACTGACTGCGTGCGATTTTCGACATAGGATTTAATCCATCGAAACAGATCACCATGTATACCGAGTTCCCAAAGCTTACACAACAAAGTATAATGGCATACTTTATCAAATGCCTTGGCAAAGTCAGTATACACGGCGTCTACAGAGAATCCCTCTTCCATAGCCTGAAGTATGTCATTGGTAAAGGTTAACAAATTAGTGTCAACTGAACGACCTTTGTAAAACCCATGCTGATTGGGTATAATATGGTGTCTAACGGCACTAGATAACTGATCGGTAACAATTTTTTCAAGAATCTTGCTAAATTGACACAGCTTGGATATAGGACGATATTTTTCAATATCACGACTAATCGGACCCTTTGGTATAGGAGTTATCCATGCCTTCTTCCAAATAGCTGGAACACAACCTTCCTCAATTGATTTTTTAAAAAGTATTGGAATATTAAAATTGATTCGCAAAAAAAGAAGCCTAAATCGCTTGGCTAGCATATAAATATGACCGGCAACATATAAAAATCGGACGGCAACTTTCATTCCGCAAATCATTTACTCATCGGTCATCAAGTTAACCAATTTTGGTCCGCTTGTATTATCACTTTGTGAGCCGAATAAATAGTTAAGCTACAAAATACATTTTTGGGCGATAAGATTTCATAGTTGGAAGCAGAAATAACATGTTAAAAGTAGTTTAATAAAGAGGTATGGAATATAAAAGTATGGATGTCACTATAAATAAATGGACCACAAGTGATTTGACCAATCACGTTATTTGACTGGTAACAAGCTCCCAGAGTCACCGTTAGGTACGACGACGAGCGAAGCGAGGAGGAGTGTTAGGTTGAAATGCGACCAAACAGGCGCGTCCATGATGTATACGGATTAAACGGGATGTAACCCCTTGCCTGGTGCCTCGCGAGTGAGTAACCCAGAAATAGTGGACAACTGTTACTTGTCACGTCTATATTGGAACTGTGGCAGATCGGGCTTCGAAGATTGAAAATATACACACGAAAAATACTATTTACAGTTTATTACACAAAATTACACAATTATTTACAAGAAATAGCCAAAGCAATCGTGAAAAATGAAATTAAAACAGTACGACATGCACACGTTTGACAATCAATTTTACACAGTAAAAAACAAAAGACGTGCGAGTCGCGCTTTCCGCGCGCTGGCGATTTTTAGCCAGTGCGCGGTGCGTTCGGTGCAAAGAGTTTTGAGCCCGTCGCTTACAGGAACGTTCTGAAAATTTACATACGGGCTGTGATTTGAACCCGCGACTGCATTGAAAGTGGCACATCTTACCCCTTGCCTGTAAGATCGCTGTCAATGGAACTTCCTAACAATGTAAACAAACCGCCATATTGATCGTAATATAATAACCCAACCAGTTTTTAATGAAATCTCCAAGATTAACTTATTTCTCTTATGTTTTGTATGTTACGATAATACGACCGTCTCAGTAGTGAATGGTTTCAGTGGTTGATGAGGTAGTGTGAAAATAGAAGAAACAGTGACAAAACATGTGACGCCTTTTGTTTACATTGTTCTCAAGTTCCATTGACGGCGATTTGAAATGCAAAAAATATATACAGGGTGTTAACGGGGTCATGATTCAAACCTATCGGTCCTAACTCGACGAATTAATGCGATTTCAAGTATAGGGCAAATTTTTTAAAAATTACAGCCTTTTTTAAACTAATCAACAATTTATTTATCCCAGTTAATAACTCAGATTATGGTTACCCTATTAATTCATGATAAAACCTTTTTAATAAACAAATGATTAGATGAGTAAGTAGTAGGTAATTGTCAATCGTCACGTCATAAGAAAGTCAAATATCAAAATAAAGAAAACTTTTAAGGATTGGTTTAGCTAATTAACTGGTTTTTCTGTTGAACAAACAATGCCTGCGGCATATCCGTTTTCAAATGTGGAGCGGTCTGACATGGTGATGTTTTATTACCAAGTACGTCGTGCGACCACCGCTCAAGATTTGTTCCACCAACGTTATCCTGATTTGCCTATCCCAAGCCGAAGATTAATCAACACGATGGTTCAAAATCTGCGAGATTACGGACAGTTCTCTGTGCCGAATCACGCCCAAGCACGAGGCGGTGACAGGCCACGACGACGTCGATACGCGGCCTATTCAACATGCATAACGAACATTACTGGAGTGCTGAAAACCCTCATTTAACTAGAAGGAATGCATATCAAGTAAGATTCAGTCTAAATGTGTGGGCAGGAATAGTGAACGACATTGTTATCGGCCCCTACTTCATCGAAGGCAGATTAAATGGTGCTAAGTACCTTGATATGTTGAGACAAGTGGTGCCTGAATTACTGCGAGAAGTATCTACCGGAAAATTACTTGCAGAACTTACACTATCAACACGATGGTGCTCCCGCTCACTTTCAACACCAAGTACGCGATTACCTCGATGAACAGTTCCCGAGACGTTGGCTCGGCCGCGGCGGACCTGTGGCATGGCCGGCTCGCAGTCTCGACTTGACGCCTTTAGATTTTTTTCTCTGGGGTGAAATGAAAAGATTGGTCTATGAGCATGAGTCCAAGACTGTCGATTAACTCCGTGAGCGAGTAGTTGCAGCGTTTGAAACTGTAAAGCAAAATTGCTTTGCTCTTGGCAGGTTGAAAGACAACCTCAGACGACGAGCAGAATTATGTCGACAGCAAGAAGGCTCACACTTTGAACAACTCCTGAAGTATGTTTAGGTGTTATCCTAATTGTTTTAAAACTTGTGTAGTGTCTTAGGGATTTTATTACTTCAATAAATTCGTTTAATTTTCATCAATTATTTTAATTTCTTTTACACTAAACATTGAATTAAAAGATTGTCATTTATCAAGTAGGTGTAATAATAACCGTAAGTACAGTCGCCATCAGATACATCTGTACATTACAGGGTGCTCAATGAACATGTACTCTAACGACTTGACAATAAGGTCGTGTTCAGATATTTTTGAGCAGCTTTTCCGTTGCGATGTATGTGATGGCGACTGTACCTAATGCGTTCTTCACTAGATACGGTGTTTAGTCTTGTCAAGTGCATAGGGTGACCATAATAATTAATAAATAGGGAATCATTTTTAGTTTTTTTTTTACCTGCGTAAAAAGTGCTAATTTATGCACTCCAATCTTCAGCGTTGTATTCCTAATTAAGTGCCAAGTCTATTTTCTCTTTCTTGCTACACGACCCCGATAACACCCTGTATATTTTGTCGAAAAATAGAATTGCCCGGCTACTGGAGTCAGAGTTAAATTGAGGGCATTTTCAGAAACAGGTGCACCATTTTAATGAAAATGGGTCTTCGATTTTCCGGCGTCGGCGTGACAACGCCTTGTTCCAGATTCAAATGCTCGGAATGCTCGGAGCGCTTCATCTCGCCGTCGGCCGTGCTAGCACATCTGAGCGCGACGCACGGCGCGGCCAAGAGCCACGCGTGCGCGCGCTGCGGCAAGCTCTACGCCAGCCGCGAGAGCGCGCGCAGCCACGAGCGGCGCGCGCACGCGGGCGACCAGCTGCACTCTTGCCAGGAGTTTAACGTGAGCACTACCACAGCGTAGGGATGTATTCCATACAGTCGGTTAGTCGCGGACGGTCTAGAACGCAAAATGACTAGTGCAATATTTTACCTATATCGCAGTTAGTCTACATTGCAAAACGGTCTAGAACGCAAAATGACCACTTTTTTTTATATAGGTAGGTTAGGTTCGTTGGGTATCTTCAAATGGCCGAAGGCCAAACAGCACAGAATAGGAGCCCCGCGGCAGCGGGGCTCCGTCGACATCGCTTTAAAGTTAAGATAAAACGGAAAAAATAATGTGGGCATTTTGCGTTCTAGACCGTTTTGCAATGTAGACTAACTGCGATATAGGTAAAATATTGCACTAGTCATTTTGCGTTCTAGACCTTTCGCGAATAACCCCATACAGTGAGGTAACTTCATACACGGCCAGCGGCTCGGCTCGGTGGTCGTGCTGAGGCTCAGGTTTGTCAAAAACTATGCGAAAGAGATTACAGTCTGATTAGCAAATTTCCATTTTACATCCCTTCAAATAGACCGCCGAATTTCTATGAAAATTCGGCGGCTTCTCCCCGCACGCCCCCCATCGATGACCCAGAAATCGGCGGAGTTCAGTTACGCTGTGCTACTACTATCACATTAATAGTAGTTTTTCTACTCCAACACTTCTATCTGTCAATTAGATGACTAACAGCAATATTCAAAAAGTATACAATTATAACGTTGTCTATGGTATTCCATAAGAACACTGCTCCTATGGATTTTCATACAGTATATGAACACTGTTGTTTTTTTTTTTAATTTCTTTAGTGGGCACAATATCTTCCCTATTCTGCAACGTTTCTAGATTTTGCTTTTTACGCTATTTTAACTGTCGTAGAAAAACTAGGTTATGCATCAGCTCATAATTGGTATTATTATATCACTGTTGCATAATAGTAGTTTATGCAACAGTGATATAATAAAGGTCTCATCTAATTGACACATAAAAGTGCTGGAGTAGAAAAACTACTATTATGCAACAGTGGTATAATAAGGGTTCTAAGGGGTAAAATTATAGACTCGAGAATTATAAGAACCAATTATAACCCAGGAAAGATACAGTTTTGACAGACATTAAATTATAATAGCCTGATTATCTCAAATTACGGTCGGATGGGATATTTACATTGATTTATTAAAAGAAATAGTGTTAAATAATATATATTTAACATAAACCTTTTTAGTTTATTCAGAATAGGTCTGTGACCTGGTAGAACTTTTTTATGTTTCTATGGCAACGAGCCTATTATTTTTTTGCTCTTCATATCTATAACAATATTTAATTTTTATTGAAAATACAGCTTTTGTGAATCTATAACAGTATTTAATTTTTATTGAACATACAGCTTTTGTGGTCCTTCGTAAATAAAAAGTGGAAAACAGTGATAATTCTATGTAAAAACGGGAAGTGCAGTGAAGAATTGTCGTCCTATAGTACGACGTTCGTTAACGGCCGCCGGTGATTTCGACACAAATTCTATAAATTTAGTGTCGAATCATTATAATATTAAATATCACAATCTATAATTGTGTTTCGGTTTCGCGAGTGAAGCTATTATTACATTAAATATAATTCCATAATACTATACTATTGTCGATTCAAGTGACGTCACATGTAAATTTCGAAAGTTTTTTATGTTGGCCATGCGTAAATTGGACCAACTTATTGCTGATCGTATCGTCTGAAACATCCATATCGTTGATGGCGTTGTCAATCTTTCTGCTGTCATATCATGTGTCAAGTGCATTGTGTCAGTTTGCTAGTTTGCGGTTAAATTAAATAAATAAAAGTTTACGAAGTGTTTTACGAGCGGTGAGTTACGTTTAGTGAGTTACGTTGCTTCATCATGCCTCCTGACGACGAGTTAAAGAGACTGCGGTTTGCCCGAGGACTGCTAAAAGGTACAGTGACTAGAATGGAGCAATTTACAAGTGATACTGAAAAGTTAACGTCCGCGTCTTCTACTATTTTGGAAGCTCGCAAAGAAAAGTTAATAAAAACTTTTACGGAATACGAAACTCTCCAAGTGGACATTCTGATGCTTGATGATAAAGACACTGAAAACGTCGCGATTGTCGAAAACCTATACTTTTCGGTGTTAGCAAAGTTAACTGCTCAAATAGATGCCTGTAAACCGTCTGTGAGTCAGGTTTCTAGTAGCTCTAGTGATGTTAAAAGTTCTTCAAAACTGCCGTGCATTGACATACCAACATTTAGTGGAAAAGATTTTACAAAATACACTCCATTTATGGATTTATTTAAAGCAGTAGTTGACAAGAATGCCTCACTCTCAGACGTTCAAAAACTATTTTATTTGAGGAAATTTTTAGCTGATGAAGCATTGTCAGTGATAATAAATCTCCCACTTGTCAATGACTCATATAAAGAGGCTCTTGATTTGCTACAAAAGCGCTTTGACAATAAAGCCAGGATTATTTCGAGTCATATAAATGTCATTCTTGACATGCCTGCAATGAAAATAGGTACAGCGGCCTCTATAAGGACGTTTGTAGCAGGTGTACAGCAACAATTGTATGCCTTAAAAAATTTACAACAACCTGTCAATGAATGGGGTATGTTGCTATTGTCTATTTTGATAAGAAAATTGGACTCCTATACAAATAGAGCCTATCAGCTTGATAGAGACTTGGAGACTTTGCCAACAGTATCAGGATTAATTGAATTCCTTGAGAAACGTGCAATTGCTTTAGAGGATAGTAGTAATCCTGTCCATGCTTCTGAAGTTAAAGACTATAAAAAGTTTACACCAAAGGTAACCAATGTTGCCACAATCAAGGTTAAGAACTGTTTATACTGCGGTAAAGCAGATCATGCTCTATATGCATGCCCTAAATTTAAGATGTCTCCTATAGAAGATCGTCTTAGTTTTGTATGTGATAAAAAGCTATGTTCTATTTGCTTGAGAAAACATGATGGCACATGTACATTTAATTTTACATGCCTGACATGTAAGGGAAGCCACAATACTTTATTACACAATGATGAGCGAGTTGCTTTAGTCAACCATGTTATACAAACAAATGCCGATAATGTGTTGCTTCCCACTATTAAAGTAAAACTATATGATAAACGTGGTAAAGATATAATTATAAGAGCTTTACTAGACGGTTGTGCAATGGGATCTCTTATAACTAGATCTCTTGTAGAAAGGTTAAATTTGACCCCAAAAAGCCAGGCTTCTAGCTTAATAGGAGTTTGTGGGAATAACAAAAAAATGAAACAATATGTGGAGTTCATTGTACACTCTCCAGTGAATGAACAAGTCCAAGTGCTGGTTAAATGTAATGTTGTAGACACCATCACACCTGACTTACCTTTGAAACCAATTGATCTGACTAAATTGAAAATGCCTGACAACATTGTGTTGTCTGACAATGAGTTCCATAAACCAGGTCCCATGAATTTACTTTTAGGGGCTGAAGTCAATTTCAAAATTATATCATTGGATGGTAACATTGAAATTCCAGACGGGCCATTTTTGCAAAAAACATTATTTGGTTTTGCCGTAGCTGGTTCTTTACCTGATGAATACTTTCAAGATCAATGTTTGGTGAACAATTTCATTATATGTAATGATCATAAATTGGAGGATGTGATGGAGCAATTCTGGCTTGCAGAAAGTATACCTGAGCAAAAGGTTAATTTAAACAAAGAATTTCAAATAGTTGAAAAATGTTTTCAAGATACTACTACATTGATTGATAATAAGTTTCAAGTCAATATGCCTATTGTTGATGAGATGCAAAACCTTGAGCTCGGAGATTCTTTCTCAGTCGCTTTGCAAAGGTTCTTGACACTGGAGAGAAAATTTAAAAATTGTCCCGAATACTTTGATAAATATAAGGAATTTATTGATGAGTATCTATCTCTGGGGCATGCCAAAATTGTTGATATTGGGAATTATGACATTCAAAATGGCCCTTGTTTCTTCTTAGGGCATCATGGCGTTATAAATTTGGCCAGTTTGACTACACCTCTTCGTGTAGTTTTTGACGGGAGCATGAAGTCTAAGTCTGGGGTTTCTTTAAATGATGTCCTTTTGAATGGACCAATAGTTCAAAGCGAGTTGTTTGACATATTGCTTTTGTGGAGAACCTTTATGTACACACTTAGCTGTGATATCACAAAAATGTTTAGGTGTATTCAAATGAATCCTGAGCATGCTCCTCTTCAGAACATACTTTGGCGTGATAACCCTAGGGAACCTATCAAATGTTTACAGCTTCAAACAATTACCTATGGTTTGAAGCCCTCAAGCTATTTAGCTACAAGATGTCTTATTGAGTTAGCTCAAAGATATAAAACAATATATCCATTAGCTGCTGAAGCAATGTTTAAGAGTACCTATGTTGATGATGTAATCACGGGTTCTGATGACCAATGTCAACTGATTGAACTTAAAAATCAGCTTATAGAAATGTTAAAAATAGGCGGATTTAAGCTTCATAAATGGAGTTCCAATATACCACAAGCTCTTGATGGAATTTCCACTGAGCATAAATGTTTAAAAAAGTTAGACATTAATCAAAATAATATTGTGAAAACATTAGGCCTGAAGTGTGATGTGCTGAATGATCAGCTCACCTTTAAATGTCCTGAGTCAGATGGTGTTGAAATTAACACAAAAAGGAAGGTATTAAGCTATATTGGTCAAATGTTTGATCCTTTAGGTTTGATAGGGCCAATAATAGTAGTTGCAAAATTGCAGATGCAGAGACTCTGGTCACTTAAGAACTTAAAATGGGATACTTTATTACCCCAAGAAGAGCTTCAATTATGGAATGCTTTTATAGCAGCCTTAAAAAGTATGGGAACTTTAATTATTGGTAGATGTGTGAACACCTCTAATAAAGCTTATGCCCAGTTATTTGGATATGCTGATGCATCAATGAAAGCATTTGGTTGTTGCATATATCTTAGAATAGTTAACTTAGATGGAACTGTGGACACAAACCTTTTGTGTTCTAAATCAAGAATTGCTCCACTAGGTAAAAGTATTACAATACCCAAACTTGAGCTGAACAGTGCACTCTTACTGGCCAAACTTGCACACAGGGTTCATAGCATTTTGGGTACTAGATTTCAATTAGATGTGTTTTTACACAGTGATTCACAAATAACTTTAGCATGGATTAAGGCAGGTAGTGCTAAGTCAAACGTTTATGTGGCAAATAGAGTTTCACAAATTAAAACTCTTACCAAAGATTTTAAATGGCGTTATGTCCCAACATCTAATAACCCAGCAGATCTACTGTCTAGGGGATGTGATCCACAGAAGCTCAAATTGAACAAACTGTGGTGGCATGGGCCAAGTGATCTGTCCAAAGTTGACTATGAACATGTGTCTACAGAAGACCTAGTACAAATTTCTAATGAACATGAAAATGAAATATGTATAAATATATGCAATATTACTCAAACTACTGACGTGCATAATAACTCCATACTGGATGCTATAAACAAATACTCTGATATTAACAAGCTGCAGAGAGTTGTTGCATATATTTTGAGATTTTCTCATAACTGTAGGACTAAAAGTAGTGATCAAAAATATTCAGGGTCTCTACTACCCACAGAGCTCAATAATGCTTTGATGGCTATCATATCATGTATTCAGCATAAGTTTTTCAGTTCAGAAATTCGTGCACTAAAAAATGACCTACCAATAAAATCTGGCATAGCTTGCTTGCATCCTTTTCTGGACAAATATAATATTATGAGAGTAGGAGGTAGACTACAAAACGCAGAGGATATTCCATATAGTCAAATGCATCCTGCTATACTTCCCAAACACTGTCATTTAACCACCATTTTAATTCGGAATGAGCATTTGAGACTTAAACATGCAGGAGCGAGGGCAGTGTTAGGATCGCTTTCAGAGAGATTTTGGATCATTAGCGCCATATCTCAAGTTAAAAATATTGTAACTAAATGTATTACTTGTGCCAAAATGAAATTTAAAGCAGCTCAACAATTGATGGGTTCCCTCCCAAAAGAGAGATTAGAGGCAGTTAGGGCTTTTCATATCTCAGGCGTGGACTTCTGTGGCCCATTTAATGTTAAAGTAGCACGAATCCGAAGACCATTAATAACCAAAGGATATGTAGCCGTCTTTGTATGCTTTGCCACTAAGGCTATGCACTTAGAGTTGGTCAGTGACCTTACAACAGACGCATTTTTGGCATGCCTCAAGCGATTCATAGCCAGGCGAGGTATGCCTAGTAAGATATTTTGTGACAATGCGAAGACTTTTAAAGGGGCTTCAAATGAATTAAAAAGACTGTATGGGCTATTTACATCTCAGTCTCACATAGATGCTGTTGAGAACTATTGTCTGCCCAATTATATTCATTTCAAATTTATTCCAAGCTATGCACCAGAATTCGGTGGTTTATGGGAGGCTGGGGTCAAAAGTTTTAAACACCATTTTAAAAGAATTGTTGGTAATATTGCCTTGACATTTGAAGGCTTATATACTGTTATGACTGAAATAGAAGCAATTGTAAATTCTAGGCCTTTGTTGCCATTAAATTCCGATAGATCCAGTTGTGAATATCTCACGCCGGGGCACTTTATCATAGGTAAATCTATGATAAGCTATCCAGAAGTGGATCTATCAAATAAGTCAATTGACCGTTTAAAATTTTGGAATGTTTTAACCAAGATAAAACAAGATTTCTGGCGGATTTGGTCAAGGGATTACCTTACGCAATTACAGAATAGACCTAAGTGGAGGCAATCTCATCCTAATTTAAAAGAAGGAGATCTTGTCATTGTGCGTACTGACAACACTTCACCCCTAACGTGGCCAATGGCAAGAATTGTTAAGACAATCCCTGGGCGTGATAGTAGAGTCAGAGTTGTTGAGGTAAAAATGAACAATAAGATCTATACCAGATCTCTTCAAAAGATTTGCCCACTACCCATTTGAGGTTTTATTTATATATATGTGATGTACATTTTATTATAATAAGTGGCTTAATATTTAATTTCAATACTCGAGACTCATTTGTAAGTCTAAATATAATTAATATAATTATGTAGTTATTTTAATGTTTGAATTGTAGCAGGCAATAATTTGTTTTAACCATGTAACTGGAGTTAAATATTTTCTGTTATATTTTTATACTTATAAGTTAACATCTGCTGCTACTTGTTGTATTGTAAATGTATTTTGCCCTGGGCCAACTATGTTAAATAATATATATTTAACATAAACCTTTTTAGTTTATTCAGAATAGGTCTGTGACCTGGTAGAACTTTTTTATGTTTCTATGGCAACGAGCCTATTATTTTTTTGCTCTTCATATCTATAACAATATTTAATTTTTATTGAAAATACAGCTTTTGTGAATCTATAACAGTATTTAATTTTTATTGAACAAATAGACAAATAAAGCAGAACAAAAACATCAAAAAATGTGGGTCAGATACATTAGCGAACTTGCATTGATAATGATACAAACGTTAAATGTCTCGTACGAAGAAAAGCTTACTAAAGTAAGCATTAACTGTCAAATGTATACAACTATACACTTTAAAAGTTTATAGGCTATGCACTTAACGAAACGTGACGTGCCTAACAAGACTATATGAAAAAGAGTCGCAACTGCAGCACTTTTATAGCGTCTTTTTTTTTGGCAGATTGGGTATCCACAGTTCTTTTTTCCTATATCTATGGATATTTATTGATAATATGTATCTACTCTGTAAAGCTTACTGTGATCGGAGCAATTTCGGCTGTTCTCTACACAGTCTGCCATTCAGTGTGCAAGTGATAGTCCCGCTGAACGTACGTCCATGAGAATAGCTCCTATATTGTAAAAGCGAAAGTATTTTACATAACCCTTAAATACATTAACAGTATTGATCCTAAAACATCCTAAGTGACAACCAAATTCATTTCAAATTAAGAACTTACGACGATATCACAAAGTCTACATTCCAAGAGAACTTGATAGTCACTTGTCTCGTCTCTGTGTCATAAATGCATCATCATGTATTTAAGAGTTAAATATACTGAGGCAAAAAGTAAATACTGACCTTTTTTAACTCCCTTGCGTAAGACGTAAGGCATAGTTACACATGCTCATTACTAGCATGCTTATTAGCAAGCGGGGAAGTGGGAGGGGCCCCGCTCCCAAGCCCTCTTGCTAATAAGCATGCTTATTAGCATACTGATAAGTACAAGGCATGCTAGTAATGAGCAAGTGTAACAGTGGCTTTATTCGTCTGTGCACATTATGGGTTTCAGTCATAGACAATCGTCTAGATACGTTCCTTCTTACTCAAAAGTTATAGTGGTGTCCTTGATACAGTTTTTTTATTTTTCATACTATAACTTCAAGTAGGTTATATCTTGTTTAATGGGACGATGTTATTAGCATAAGGTTACTAATAATATATTCCATATTGTGCAGCGTAAGTACGTGTTGGGGAAGCACCAGCGCGCCCACGACGCGGCGCCTGGCTGCTGTGGATTTGCACCCGACACAGAAAAGAAGGTAATACACAATTGTAAAGCACGAATTATTATAATAAATATAACATTTAAAACTTTCGCGATTTGAACACATATTTAAACATAATTATTAAACGGGTCTAACGCGAATTTAGCTTATTTACCGACGTTTCGACACAGGTTTCACTGGTCATGGTCGCGGCTAACTCAAATAAGGTAAATAAGTAAATTCGCGTTAGACCCGTTTAATAATTCTGTTTAAATATTATAATAAATGTTTTGATTCGTGTTTTTTATTTTTATTTTAAGTAGTCACACTACTATATATAAAAGAAATGTCATATACGACAGAAAAAGTGCCAAAGTCCCCAATGAGCAAGGTTGGGATGGAACCAGCGTCCTCCTGCTTTCGCGTCAGAGGTCGCTGGTTCGATCCCAGCCCTGCTCACTTCTGCTCATATTCTGTAATCAGATAGATGATAATTTATAAGGTACTCTACAATTAAACGGATAATAAATGAAAGTGTCAGTCATCCATATTTGTTTACATTTTCCCCCATTTGAATTGAACCCCACTGGCATCCCTTCTATTGTAATTATAGTTATGATAAATATCTTTTCTGCCCTCCGGCCGACTAGCAGCCAATGGGAGCTATCGTATTGTCGCTCACCAGTCGGCGCCACTCATGCGTGGGTCGTGTCAATATGAGAGTATTGTCAAAGTGACGTTTGAAATGTTCCCGCAGGACCCACGTTCCACTAGCGCCCCTAGCGGAAAATCGACTCGCGGTAGTCCTCATTGCAATACGTTAAACAAATTCGCCGCTTGCCGATTGCGTCGAGCAGAGTAATAAATAGTGTACAGACCTTGGTCAGTAAATAAGAAAGCCTCAGATCACATTACACGAGAATTGAGAGATTTCTCTTCAGGCCTCGGTACGTAATCTGCTATTATTTAGAAACATTACAATGCACTTATGAACGTCAAAAAAGCTATACGTAACCACCGGTTCTATGTTACCCTACACCACAGCCCGAGATTATTATTATGCTTTACGCCAAATAAATATTTTTTAATTATTTTCAGAAACATGAGGATTCCTTGAAGCCCTTGAACAACGGAATGCAAACTGTGAACCATGAAACTTAACTATAATAAGTACGTATTTTGTTTAAAGCTTTATTTCCACAATAAAATGTTTAATCAAGGTTCCTTCTTTTATTCCAAATCCAGGATTTCGGGATTAGTTGTATCAATAAAAAAAAAGTTTACAAAATTTATTTATTAAGAAAAATAATAATTTGATTCTTTCCTAAAACGTAATTACAATATCAGCTAATTGGCTGTATTTGTTCATGTTTGATTTCTACTTATTTTAAATATACTTTATAATTAAGGTCAATGTGGATAATTTCGTCTAACTCGCCAGCGTTGAATATTATATATTCAGTCGATAAAAATGTTTAAAATTGAAAGCACAAATCAAATAATTTATTATGTATAATAAATATTTTGATTAACAGTTTTAAGTAGTCACACTACTATACATAAATTATAAACTGAAAGTGATGTCATTTACTACAGGAAAAGTGACCAACGCTCAGCTTCTGCTTTGAAAGCAGGTCGCTGGTTCGATTCCAGCCTTGGTCACTTTCTCTGTAGTAGGGAAAATCGCCAGTAACTGGCTACCGCCCAATAACTGGCCACATAATACTGAAAAAGAACTCTGTTCCCATATAAACATCCCATACAGAGTTCATTTTTATTGTAAGTTTTCAATTACTGGCCCACCACATACATGAATTATTTATAGGTCCATATCATTTTTTTTTGTATGAGATGGCTAGTTACTGGCGATTAACCTATATGACATCTCTTTCAGACTTATGACGGAATTCTCCACATAGATCTTTAATGTATTGACAGTTTACGAACTTAACGAATTGATTACCGTTAACAACATCTGTCAAATAACAACACGTTTAAGGGCATTTTCAAAAATAGACTACCGTTTCCTTTTTTTATTAATATAGGAAATTTTGGGTGTTTATAACCAGAATCACGAGTACTATTCATTTAAAAAAAAGAAAAAGAGTGTCCCTTTTTTGGTCAGTTTGGTAACGCATTTTTTCATACATTTTGTATGGGCCGTTACAAAACTGTAATTTTTTTTGTATGGATAATTGAGGACTTATTTTCATTAAAATGGTGCACTTTTTTCTGAAAATGCCCTTAATTTAACTCTTGACTCCAAAAGCTGGACAAGAGGGCATTTTTGTTTTCTAATGTATTTTTTTTTCCTTTTTAAATTGCCGACAATGAAATTTAATAACGATGTAAACAAAAGGCGTCACATGATTTGTCACTGTTTCTCCTTGTATTTTCACACTACCTCATCAAACACCACTGAAACCATTCACTACTGAAACGGTCGTATTATCGTAACATACAAAACATAAGATAAATAACTTAATCTTGGAGATTAAATTAAAACTTAAAAGTGAGGTTATAACGATCAATATGGCGGTTTGTTTACATTATTTATCAGTTGAATTGACGGCGATTTTATGTTTTTAATCTGTGAAAAATGGGGGCGAAACGGAAAACAAATCTTGGGACACTTTATCTACTAATACGATTGAAAGAGCTCGGAATTCTGAATAGAAAACACATCCAAATTTCCTATTTAGAAAATGATTTTGACACAACGCAACCAAAACGCCCAAGAGTCCTGTTACAGTATCTTGCGGACGAAAAAAATACCTGTCATTTTTTATCAGCTCGGATTATGCAATGACAATAGGCTACGTGGCCCTTTTTTGAAGTTGGTCTTATATGACCTATTCAGAGAAAAAAATATCCATTAGTATGCCCTGGAAAATTGCAAAAAATATTTTTAAAGTTTACTTTTACGTATTCCGGCGAAAACGATGTCAGCCATGGTAGTCCATAGATTATCTGTGGTATGACGTCACTATGCAGGGAAACAACATTTGTCAAAGTCAAATTGGTATTGACATAGATTGTTTCGTTATTCGTTGTCTGTCAATGTCACAGCAGAGGTCACGTAACGAACTTCACTCGTATAAGATTCAACATGAAGTTAGCTTAGGCGAGTATAATGACGTCACTACATGGCCGACAGCGTTTTCAGAGTTCGAAATTTAAAAATATGAATACATTGTTTTATTTGAAATACGTAACCGTCGTACACTTTTAATACCCGAAATCAACCAATATAGAAAATAATATAAGTCTAGTCAATAGCCTATTGTGTAAGCTTATATTTTTCGATTTCTATCTCAAATTTAAATAGTCTGTCCTTTTGGTAAAAGGTCTGATTTGACCCAGACGTTCAATCAGAGATTACTCTAGATTTCAGATTGAACATAACAATTTTAAGATATAATAAATTTAGTATAAGTTATAACTATCCGTCCATATTTGTGATCATTTCAAGTAAAAGGTAGCACTTTGTCGCTGGCCAATAAGGCGCTGATGTCCTTAAGATTAATTTAGAAATGAAGCTTATAAACAATCTACACAAAATAGTACCTTTTACTACAAATACACATTTGATAGAAAATGTAATACAAGACGAGATCTGTGGAAGCAATATTTTAAAATTTAAAAAAATATGATTATATATATAATCATGAATTTTTCCTTTATTTCTAAGAAATTTGTAATCTTTTGCAGACTTTTCTACTTAAAAACAATAGTTTAAGGATATTATTCACTACATGTCATCACATTAAGTCAGTCTCTGGTCCTCAGGCCCCATATGGATGTTCTGCGTGCGCCTACTGTAGGCCGAGCTATGGCACTGTGGGCAAAAAAGCAGTTATAGTATTAGGTAACAAGTATCGATAGAAAAAACCATGACATTAGTGAAACAGAATAAGCTACAAAAATTATAAGTATCTATAATCACAACTAGGTTGAAAAACAATTATTCTAATTAGTCCGTAAGTTAGATTATCGAAAATGGTTAAGACACGTGTTTATCTATATCTTTTTCAATTTAACTAAAATTGACGAAGATAAATAGCATCAAAGTTCCGGGGTGCGGGCTGGTGACGTCACTACTAGGTAAAAATTGTAAAGATGGACTAAATAGATTTTTTAGTCGTTTAGAGTATTGTTTTCATGTCCAAAAACTGAATTCAAACACAGAATATGGTCAAGGTGTGTGGATGAGCGCCCTCTCGATGGCGAGCGGTGCGATGGTGAAAAGTGGATGTTGGCATCATGTCAAACAATTCTTCAGAACACAACCCATTGTATAGGCCATAGAACACATAAGGAGGTAGTCTCTCTTTAGACTTAAGGGTTCAATACCGACTGAGTTTGGGATCGTCGACAATTCGTACAGGGCGCCTCTGGACCAAGTCAAAGGGTCCAAGCTAGAGTTGCAAACTGACCGTCACTTTCAATACCTGACCGTCATTTATGATAAATGTCTGGTCATTTTCGACATTTATTGTCACATTGGACATTTATTCTGAATAGTATAAGTTACTTTTCAAAAATACCTATGGCCGGTATTCGATAAGTAAATTTATGAAATATAATTATATACATCATTTATAAATCTATCTATCATTGTCATGATATAAGACACGCTTAAATAACGAAAGTAGGTTAGGTTAAGTATGTGTTAGCAATGTTTAGATTTGCAAACGTATGTTGGTAAGGTGAACGCATTTTACGTATTACCCACTAACCTATCTAAACTCCATTTATAAAGTTCTAACTTAGCTTATGAATGCTGGCTTCTGTTTAATTTTATTTTCAAGTGTCTACATTTGCGTATTAATAAATAACATGCCGCGGATGGTTGGAGATATTTGGGCGCATTATCAAATAATTGGTGCTTCAGCAAACAAAAAACACGTAGTTTGCATTTATTGCAATACTGAGTATAAAAATGCTCATGCAACTCGAATGCTTTTACATATGCAAAAATGCCCGAAGTGATATAAAACTTTATTTTCCGAAAAGATGACGAGTAATGTGGGAGTAACAAATAAAATATTTATTGACGATACTCATAAAAATGACGCCGAGCTTGCATATTCCACTGGTACAAAACAAAACCTTCGTGTTCATTTGATATACGAGATTACGAGAGTGATTTGAATAATCAATAATCACTCTGTTAATTAAATATCTCTAGTAAATGCATCTGAACAACCAAAACCAGCCACAGATAAGGAAACCGCAGATGCAAGCTTTGCAAGAGCTGTTTTTGAAGGTGGTCTCTACGTAAATGACGTTTTTTCAGAGTCGGAAAATGACTAAGTTCGGGCAGCTGTTTCAAATCGCCGTAACTTTTGTATTCAATAATTTCATTTGGCAGCCAATTTGTTGGATCCAAGGTACCTTGGCTCAGGTTTTACAAGCGATGAAATGGCTGAAGCTTCCAACTTTGTGCATTCACAAGCAGAAATACCTTTCTTTGAACAGTACAAAGGTTATGGTCAATGTCACAGAATTTCGTACCAAAACAGGATTTTTTGGTAAATGCTACTCCGCATGGTCAACGGTTAAAGCAATTGCACCTCAACTATGGTGACTGAGGTTTGCGTTAAAAGAAGATGCTTATCCCATAGTTCATAGGATTTTAGGTATCCCTCCAAGCTCGGCTGCTGAGCAGAACGCAATTGGAGTTTGTTTTCAATAACCCACACAAAGTTGCGAAATAGACTAACTAAAGACCGCCTGAACATGCTTATAACAATTAGACAGAATTTGCGTTATTGTGACGAAATGGAAATCGGGGCATCGTCCGATCCTGCTGACAGTGCTGACCGCTCTGACGACTGCTACGAGTATTTTGATTCCTTACAATTTAACAATACATCGATGCTAGTTGAATCAGAAGACGAGGAATTTTAGGTTTTATGTTTATAGATGAATGACTTTTAGTTTTTTGTCGTATTATTGCAATACATTTTAAATTTCATTCATATTAAACCATGTTTTATTTATCAACTATGACAACTATGCCTTGTTGCTGCTATGGTTTATAAATGTCGTTAGTGACTTTAAATGACCATTAATGACCGGTAAATGACGATTATGACCGACAACTTGATAAATGACGGACGGACATTTTGAACGTGACGGTCAGTTTGCAACTCTAGTCCAAGCTGGTATCCAGCCATTCCTGCCTAAAGGTGACAGAGCAGTACCCCATATGGGGTCTGACTTGCGACTTTAACCCTTTGACCGCCAAGAACGCCTAAAGTTGTCTCAGTTAAGGTGTACTTCGATCATGAATAAAATCTATTTAGAATCTTTTTGCACAGCACTACGAGATTCCTCATTTGGTTATCGTAACGTGCTTGGCGTCTGACTGATCACTTCATTCAAATATGAAAGCGGTCAAAGGGTTAACAGCAGTCTTTGTCTCGGAGTATAGTATCCCCTCGCTCTATTTACTGTACAGTCACGTCTATAAATATCTATACACCATGGAACTTATTACAGAGGAATAAAGATCAAAATTGAATACAACTGCATATATATTTATGAAGCCGACCGTACTGTTTTCATGTTAAAAGGTGGTGTGTTTTCTTAGATCTTGTCCTTAAAAACCTACAATAGGCAAGACGACAAAAAACTAATTAGTCCGTCTGCTATATAGGTTATTAAAAAGAAATGATACGTATTTTTTCTTTTGTTCGTCAAATGAAAAATGACGGAAATACAGGGCTTTAAAGTTTCGCGTGACGTCACAGCTAGGTACAATTCTTACTCTAAGGTGACGTCACCAGCCCCCACCACGGAACTTTGACGCTCTTCATATTCGTCAATTTTAGTAATCTTCAAAAAGGAAAAAATACGTGTCTAATAATTTTGGATGATCTTTCTGACGGACTAATTAGAATAATAGTTTTTCAATCTAGTCGTCTATTGGATTATCCGATTCAGCCTCGACTAGGTCGTAGAATCGAAGTTTTATTGTACTTTGAATATAAAATCTATATTTACCTGAACATGAATTGGTTGACCTGTATAGCGGGCAGGGCGGCTCTCAGCGCGTTCAAAGACGCCGTCTGCAGCATCCCCCACACTTCTAAATACTGGAGGGATGGCATACTGCTTAGTTTTCTGGAATGAGTTATTCACAAATTAAAACTAGGTGTAGTGAAGTTAAACTGAGTTCGTGTATGTGTCACTGGTTCTCGTGTATTGTGGCACTGGTTTGTGTACTGGCGCACTGGTTTGTATCTAGTGTGACACTAGTTTCTGGATATTAGTAGTACGTGTGTATTGTAACTCTGGTTTGTGTATTTCAGTGGATGGGCGTTCACCTCCAGGATATGTCCAGTTGTTGGAGCATATTGTGATACTGGTATACATTGTGGCACTGGTATATATTGTGACTAGTATACATTGTATCACTGGTGTATACCGTGGCACTGGTGTATATTGTGGCATTGAATATATATTATAATATAGATAAATGTACTAACGTCAATACATGCGGAAGCAACAAGTAGCACTGGCTCAAAGCGAGATGCCCTAGTTACGGAGGTAATTAGTCAGATAATTGCAGTTTTAGGTTCGTATACAGTGTGGCACTTGTTGATGCATATTGAGACACTTACGGTGTAGATTGCACTGGTATACATTGTCACTGGTGTCTACTGTGGCATTGGTTAGCGTATATTGTAACACGGGTATACATTGTGTCACTGGTGTATATTGTGACACTGGTTAGCGTATATTGTAACACTGGTGTATATTGTGACACTGGATATATATTACTATAGAATATAGATAAATGTACTAACGTCAATACATGCGGCGGCAACAAGTAGCACCGGCTCAAGGCGAGATGCTCGAGGCGCGGCAGCGCGGCCACGGCCGCCACCGCGCGCGCGCCGAGCCGCGAGCAGTCCGACAAGTCCAGCTCCAAGAGACGGGAGCCTCGAGAGCATAGTGTTGCCACCACTGAAAAATGTTCAATGAGGATTACCGCGAGTCGATTTTCCGCTAAGAACGCTAGTGGAACGTCAGTCGTGCGGGAACATTTCAAATCAAATATATTTATCTTGCATAAAATATGGTACAATAGATGGAAGAGTCAAAAAATAAGCACATACATATTTTACCAGCAACTGGCATGCAAAAATGAAGAAACCGTGCACATATGTACAATAATATTTACATTTTTACCTCACTCAGGTAACTAATATATACATGTCTAACTAAAACTAATGTCAATGTCGAAATGTCATAGGAACTTAAACTTACTTAAAACTAATTTTCTTGTTAAATTTCAAACGTCACTTTGACAATTCTCTCATACTGACAGGACCCACGCATGAGTGGCGCCGCCTGGTGAGCGACAATACGGTAGCTCCCATTGTCACCTGTGGAAAGAGCGTTGGCCCAGCGGCGTGCGACATTCCGAAGGCCGCGGGTTCAATCAGCCAATGAGTTTTTCGGAACTTATGTACGATATATTATTTGATATTTGCCATCGCATTTCGGTGAAGGAAAACATCGTGAGGAAACTAATCCCAATAAGACCTTGTTTACAGGCTTGGTTGGAAGGTCAGACGGCAGTCGCTTTTGTAAAACTAGCGCCTACGCTAAATATTGGGATTAGGGTTCTCTAAGTTATCGCCGAAAATCATTGCACCGAATATCAGTTCCCAACTAACTTATTACAGAATTTCATTTCGCCGAAACTTTGTTGCCAGTAAGGTTTCGTAGACGTATCTTTCGCATATTATCATATTCCAACCTAAGCTTACCTAGCTAGCAAACTAAACCTATTTGGCAAACAATAATTTGGTAAATGTTGATATGCCAAGTGAATCATGTTTTGTATGTTACGATAATACGACCGTTTCAGTAGTGACTGCTTTCAGTTGTGTTTGATGAGGTAGTGTGAAAATACAGGGAGAAACAGTGGCAAAACATGTGACTTTTTTTTACATTGTTAGGAAGATTAACAGCGATTTTACTTACCGAAGAGCTTACTTAAGAATACTTACTTTCGTCTGACATAATTCTGGCGCCGCCTAAGTTGAGTCTCTGCAGTTTTTGTGGTAAGCTCGATACTAGGACCGTAAGCGCCGCTTCGCTCAAGTTACACCAAGATATGTTCAGTGATTGTAAACTGAAAAAATAAGAAATTAATAAAAAATATAGTCTGACAACCCAGCGAGCGCAGTAACAGTAGGATAGAGAGCATCATACTGTATTTTTCTTACGCTAGTATTACCACCCTGAAAAAAGAGATGGATATAGTTATTTTGTCCTACTGTTACTGCGCTCGCTCGCTTGTCAGACTATAAATACTCGTAAAGGCTGTCCCAGAAATAACGAGACAAAATTCAAATTTCGAACTGGTTGAAAATATTTTAATTTTTTTAAGAAAAATAACTGTCATGGCCGCCGTCTGCCTTTCATCTGTCAAATTGAGCGGGAATGTCGATCATATTTTTAAAATTTTATCACGAAGTATTTGCCAAAAGAGTGCTCAGTATTATGAATGTCATCGAAAAACGGACATTTTTCTTCAGAGGGAGTAAGGAGAACTATTTTGTATATAATTATAATAGCGTTTTCAAGAATCGCATGAACTATTTATAAGAACATTCCGGGAAGAAAACGTACTGTTTCCATAGCTAAGAATACGCTATAAAGGCGTTGCGTTGCACAAGCAAATTTAACCCATTCAATGCCGAAGACGCGAATTCGCGTCCTGTGTATGCGTAAACGTGATGCCGAGGACGCAAATTCGCGTCCACGAGTTATTTGTTTTTTTTTGCTAGAAATCAACTGTACTTAAAAGCTGATACGAAAATGTTATTTTATTTATGAAGGATAATATTATACCGTCGCTGGTTTCTGGATTAAGTGCATTTGTAATTTTCATAATTCTTATCTCGGATGCCGAAGACGCGAATTCGCGTCCTGTGTATGCGTTAACGTGATGCCGAGGACGCAAATTCGCGTCCACGAGTTATTTGTTTTTTTTGCTAGAAATCAACTGTACTTAAAAGCTGATACGAAAATGTTATTTTATTTATGAAGGATAATATTATACCGTCGCTGATTTCTGGATTCAGTGCATTTGTAATTTTCATAATTCTTATCTCGGATGCCGAAGACGCGAATTCGCGTCCTGTGTTGTAACAAAGTGTTACGTAACCTAGGTTACAATATTACAAATAAAACTTAATTTAAATTTAAATATTAAAAACAATAATAAATGACCTTACCATACTAAGATTAAAAAAATAAGCACTTACCTTATAACACTTAACTAATTTACAAACTATATATTATTTATACTGGAACAGTCTCGACTTGTTATTTCTCTCTGCGACGCACTGTACTCCGCGCATCAATCCTTTGTTCGTTGCAACCGGTCAGTGTGCGGCGTCCCCGCCCCGCGCTCTTCTTTCCGCGCAGCCCGCGCGCCATCGCCCCGCACAGACGGATCTTGCTATCGACGCCGGCGCACGCTCGCTTGCTCCGCGCAGCGACTTCAGACGTAGCCGGCGCGAGTAATTTTATTACAAGCAAATCGCTTGTTCCTGTACTCGTTTAGTACTAATTAAATTTAGGTTCAGTGTTTAAATCCCCAATTGGGTAAGTGTTGAACATTTCTTACGCTTAATTTTTAGGCAGGTAAATTCAAATGTTGTGTCTAACGGTTTTTTCTGCTATGTTCTTTCTTTGTGTAATTTTTATTTGCTAACTATTGACGCTTCCCTCCTTGCAGCGCACTCACTTCTTTTAGCGAATTGCATTATAAAGGAATGTTATTAAAATGATAAATTTTAAGATGTAATAATTAACTTTCATCTTTAAAAATTGACCGTTGAAATTTTGTTCCGGAACGCTTTGATTATTATTAGTTTTCCTTTTTCTTTTGTTTTGCTTATATACCTTTCCACTTTTATAAATGTAAACTCCGTCTGATTTTACCATCTGCACATCACAACCTAGCATCATCATCATCACGCAGTACTGCTTCTTGCTTCTGCTATGTCGTGCCGGTACAGTCAGCGGAGTCGTTGATGACAATTTTATTTAGACGACGGAAATAAATTCCAGGGTGCCTAGTTTAGGCTGAACACCTTAGCGGACCGGTCCAGACAGCTGATCCTGAGCGTCTCCCTTGCTGACGTCCCTCAGCTCATCCGACTCCCAGCGCGTCATCTCCGGCGACTTCAGGGGAGTACTTGCGTGGTGGAGGAACTTCACTCGGAAGCAAATAATTAGACCGGCCTTTACGTACCCTACCCTACAACTTACTTGTGTGCTAGCGGCGGATTTGGCGTATTAAATAGTTACATATTATATTTAACTCTTTGTTTAATTCTATCGCCAGCCAACCCGTAGCACTGGCGCCCTTACCGTGGTTTAAATAAGGTCTAATTTTGCTTCCAGTTGAGAAGTTGGGTTTTGTGTGCTTGTGTAGATTTTTTTTATTTCTTTCTTTTTGTAAAACGTTTTTAGTTTTTTTTTTGGTTGCCGGTAGCTAGAGTGTACGGAATTTTGTTTTTTAAATGAAAAAAATCTCAGCAGTCAGTTGTTGCTTTGTACAGTCAACTACATTTTGTTATAATATTTAATTTTAGATTGTATTTTTTTTTTGTGCGGTCCTGCAGAGGTTAGTAACTGTTTTACCTTAGTCCTTGTACAGTCAATCGAAGTTTTTTTCATTGGTGTTGTTTTAAAAAAAAAAAAAATAGGGTTGAGATTTAAAATTGTTTTTTTTTATTGTTCGTTCTGTACGCTTTAGTTGCATTCTAACGCTTATTATTGTTGTGTTTTTTTATATTTTTTTTAATTTTTATTTTTTTCGCTTTCGTTTTTTCTTAACGATATCAACCGAAACGTTCATTTAAATTTTTAGAGTTATTTTGTAACAGACGGAGTATTTAGTTTTTTGTTTTCCATTTGATGTTTAACATTTACCCAATTTTTTTGCGTTTATAAAAAAGTCCTATACTTTTGAGTTTTACAATGGCTTGCCCAATTAAATTCATGTCCCTGCAGAAAACCGAATTAGAGTACGAAGTAGCTATAGGGGGCGAGACTCCAGGTCCAACAGTGCAGGATTTGCGCAAACAGATTGCGAAATGCGGTCCACTGTTTCCTTCGGAGGATATACTTGCGAGTCCGTTTGAAACACAGGTTGATATAGAGGGCGTTGTAGTTGTGTTGGAAAGAGTTAACACACTGCTGGACTCCAAGCCACTAATTAAGAGCACTTTGCTTCGAGCTCAAAATCTGGTCCACCACTTGTATCACAGGCTTAACCGTATTACCTGCGATGATAGCAGCCACAAGGAAGCTTATGACCAGTGCGTCGTTTTGTTTAAAGTTTGCATGGACCGGGTTACCTCTCTTAAAGAGGCTAATCTTGTGGATCCATTAGTCCCTAGTGGTAACGATGCTCTGTCTTCTTCGGCTAATTTTGCAACTCCTTTGAATGTTACGGTTACGTGTGAGGGTGGCGACGCGAACAAACTTTCCAAAATTAAGTACGATGGCAAGACCTGTGTGCGGGCGTTCATACAGCGCGTCTCAGAGTTTTGCTTGGCAAAGAATATTTCATCCAGCAAGCTTCTGCATAACGCCACTGAAATATTTACAGGCGGTGCGCTTCATTGGTACCGTAGCGTCAAGGATGAAATAACAAGTTGGGAGGCACTGGTGGTGCTCTTAAAACAGGATTTCGGTCAGGCTGATTATGATTACAGGCTATTAGACGAAATTAAGTCTCGTACGCAGGGAGAGTCAGAGAATATTGTAATTTACTTGTCGGTTATGTCAGGTCTTTTTTCTCGCTTGACAAGGAACTTGCCTGAGGAGGAGAGACTCGAGATCCTACTTCATAACATTAGGCCTTGTTATACCAGTACCTTATCCTCTGTATCTGAGATTAAGTCTATCGAGCAATTAAAGTCGTTATGCCGTAATTATGAGAGCGTACAGTCGCGTCTTTCTCACTTTAGGGAACCTCCACGACCGACTGCAGATACATTGGCACCGGAGTATGCATATTCAGGTAGTTCGGCAAAGTTGAGGCCTAATATCGGCAATAATACGAATTTTGGTGGTAGTAACAAATTTAATTTCAACAAGTACTCACATCATCAAGATCAACAGTACAATAAATCTTGCACTCAAAATAGTCAGAATTTTAACAGAAACAATGCCTACGGCAATAATTCTAAAACTAAACCTAATTATGTCGATGCCATCACCCCTTCCACATCGAAGACACGTTTTTGTCCTAGATGTCGTGTGGATACCCATAATTTGAGACAGTGCACAGCTAGCAAGGACACGGTGGTATGTTTTGTGTGCGGTCGGAAGAATGTTAAAACACCTGACTGTCCAGATTGCAATAAGAATAATGGGCCATCAAAAAACTAATTACTCAGAATTGTGTCAATCAAACTAACGTTGTCAAATTTGATAAGGAGGACTGGCAAGTTTGGTTACGTACAGTTAAATTATTTTTCAAATCTTACAAGATTGACGCAATTCTGAAGGACGACTTTGAGAATGATGATGAGAGACCTTTTGTTCCAGTACAAATGAGTGGAATCACGATTTCCGGTTTATTGGATTCTGGTTCCGCGTTAACAATTCTTGGCAACGGTGCTCATAAAGCGCTTGTTAATGGTGGGCTAGAGGTAATTAAGGATGGTACTGGCTCCGTTACCACAGCCGGTGGTCATATTTTGCACAGCGAGGGGTATATGATGGTTCCTGTTCATTTTGACAATAAGGTTCGCGTTTTGAAAGTATTTATTGTGCCAGGTGTTCGTAATGATTTGGTTTTAGGTGTAAATTTTTGGCGTGCTTTCGATATTTTACCAAAGTATCTCAGCAGTTTAGTGGTAGATAACGCTAATTCTGAGAATAGTGCTAGTTCGTCGAAACATAAGACCTTCATTTGCGGCTATGACATCTTGGACGATTCTCAAAAGCAGGTGGCTGACAACGTTGTTAACCAATTTGAGGACATTTCCTTCCAACGTAAGGGACTTGGCGTTACTGACGTTATTACGCATCGCATTGACACCGGAGACTCGGGTCCTATTCGCCAACGTTATTACCGTTTATCCCCGGAGAAACAGCGGATTTTAGTCGAGCAGGTAGACGAGATGCTTTCACTCGACGTAATCGAGCCTTGCGAGAGTGCATGGTCGTCGCCTGTTCTTCTCGTTAATAAGAAGGACGGCCAGCCTCGGTTCTGCCTTGACAGTCGTAAACTGAATTCCGTTACGAAGCGTGACGCGTACAATATACCGTATATTTCCGAGATTTTAGATAACCTCAGGGATGCTCATTATCTATCCAGCATCGACTTATCTAAAGCCTTCTGGCAAATCAAAATCGCGGAGGAAGATAGGAATAAGACGGCTTTTTATGTTCCCGGAAGAGGCACCTTTCATTTCAAACGTACCGCGTTTGGCTTAACAAATGCACCTGCAACTCAGCAAAGGCTGGTAGATCAGCTATTTTCGGAGTTCGATCTTAAGGTATTTGCGTACCTTGACGATATTATAATCGTTTCGCAAGATTTTAATAGCCACGTGTCTTTGCTCTTACGTGTTTTAGATAAATTGAAACAGGCCAACTTAACGGTTAATTTAGATAAGTGCCAGTTTTTTAGAAACCAGCTCAAATACCTTGGGTACGTAGTCGATAGCTCTGGTTTACATACAGACCCCGCTAAGGTAGAGGCAATAATTAACTTTCCGACTCCTACGTGCAGCAAAGCCCTCAAGCGATTTCTTGGAACCGCAACGTGGTACAGGCGCTTTGTCCCCAATTTTAGTACCATAGCTGGTCCCTTAAATAAACTTACTTCTTCTAAGAAGGGTACGCCTCCATTTAAGTGGACCCCGGAGGCAGACGCTGCGTTCCAAGAACTTAAAGAGCGTCTTGTTTCTTCTCCGGTTCTCTGTTGTCCTGACTACTCCAAACCATTCGAGGTTCATACGGACGCTAGTAACTACGGGATTGGCGCTATGCTTACACAGACCATCGATGGTAGGGAGCATCCAATCGCGTATATGTCAAAGAGCTTGTCACCTGCGGAGAAAAATTATAGCATTACGGAGAGAGAAACGTTGGCCGTAGTGACGTCACTGGAGTACTGGCGTTGCTATATAGAGAACGGACAGCCATTTACCGTATACACGGATCATAGTGCGCTTAAATGGTTCTTGTCTATTAGCAATCCAACCGGTAGGTTAGCTCGTTGGGGTGTGCGTTTATCTGGGTTTAACTTTATTATCAAACATCGTCGAGGTGTCGATAACGTAATTCCCGACGCTTTGTCTCGTGTTCAGGTCAGTGCCATTAGTACCACAAATTTTCACTTGGACTCTAAGGACACTTGGTACACGAATATATATAACGGTTGTATGCATAATCCTATTGATTTCCCGAATTTTTTAATTAAGAATAACTCCTTGTACCGTTTAACAAAAAATAAGCACGAACTAACCACCGAATTTTCTTGGAAGCTGGTAGTTCCTGCAGAGTTACGTGTAAAGGCAATACACGAGAACCACTCGGAGCCTACTGCCGGACATATGGGCATATTTAAGACTTACCGTAGACTTTCTTTACGTTATTATTGGCCAGGCATGTATCAGGATGTCGTCAAATTCATCGGATCGTGCGATAAGTGTCTGTCATATAAGGCTCAGAATCATCAGACCTTAGGGGAAATGGGAAGGCCTAAGCAGTGCTCACGTCCATTTCAAATGATTTCGATCGATTTAATGGGACCATTGCCAACTACTCGGAATAGGAATAACTACATATTTGTCGTGACATGTTGTTTTTCCAAATACTGTTTAATTTTTCCAATTAAACAGGCAACAGCGGATGTAATTGTCAAAATTTTAGAGGAATCTGTTTTTCTTGTGCACGGTATACCTCAGACGGTATTAATGGATAACGGTACGCAATTTGCTGGTAGAGTAATGGATAATCTCTTTAAGACTTATAATGTACCTAACGTGTTTTTTACTCCTAGATACACTCCGCAAGTAAACTTAGTGGAACGATATAATCGCACAATTATCACTTGTATTTCAACCTTTGTTGAGGATGATCATAGGTCTTGGGACGTATTTATTCCACGGGTCCAATTTGCCATTAACAGCTCTGTCAATGAGGTGACAAATAAGACACCTGCATTTTTAGTATTTGGCCGTGAGTTAGTACCTTGTGGAACGCACTACACAGATAACGAGCTTGGTGATGAAGTGTTGTTCTTACCGCGCGACATGTACGCAGAGAATTTAGGGGTTCTATCCTCATTATTCGACGATGTACAACGTAGATTATGGCATGCTCACGAGAAGAACACTTCGCATTACAACACTAGACGCAAGCCTGCTGAATTTAACGTTGGTGACATAGTTATGAAACGCGCTTACTTCCTAAGCGATAAAGGGAAACAGTTCACCAAGAAGTTGGCACCAAAATTTATAAAGGCTAGGGTTGTCGCGAAGAAATCACCGCTAGTTTACATTTTACAGGATTTGTCAGGTAAAGATTTAGGCACCTGGCACATTAAAGACCTTAAATTAGTTGGTCTTAATAAATAATAAGTTTTTTTTTTACGTTGGCCACACCCTTAGTTTCCTTGAAGAGTATTTAAAAAAAAAAATATGCGTGACACCACCTTTAAGTACATAGTACATGCAAGGTTTCAAGTTCATGTAACGGGTTACCTAGATATAATTTTGATATTACGCGTTGGTAATTTAAAAATAGGTAATTATATATTATTAAATGCTTACCAAATAAATAAATAAAAATTACCAATGTATTTTATGTAAGTGTGAAGAATGAATGAAGATTTATGTAAGCGTACCTGCAAGTACTTAGCTCTGCGGATTTTATTCCATTTAGATGATCTAAAATCCTTGACCACGCGCCGGGGTATTGTAACAAAGTGTTACGTAACCTAGGTTACAATATTACAAATAAAACTTAATTTAAATTTAAATATTAAAAACAATAATAAATGACCTTACCATACTAAGATTAAAAAAATAAGCACTTACCTTATAACACTTAACTAATTTACAAACTATATATTATTTATACTGGAACAGTCTCGACTTGTTATTTCTCTCTGCGACGCACTGTACTCCGCGCATCAATCCTTTGTTCGTTGCAACCGGTCAGTGTGCGGCGTCCCCGCCCCGCGCTCTTCTTTCCGCGCAGCCCGCGCGCCATCGCCCCGCACAGACGGATCTTGCTATCGACGCCGGCGCACGCTCGCTTGCTCCGCGCAGCGACTTCAGACGTAGCCGGCGCGAGTAATTTTATTACAAGCAAATCGCTTGTTCCTGTACTCGTTTAGTACTAATTAAATTTAGGTTCAGTGTTTAAATCCCCAATTGGGTAAGTGTTGAACATTTCTTACGCTTAATTTTTAGGCAGGTAAATTCAAATGTTGTGTCTAACGGTTTTTTCTGCTATGTTCTTTCTTTGTGTAATTTTTATTTGCTAACTATTGACGCTTCCCTCCTTGCAGCGCACTCACTTCTTTTAGCGAATTGCATTATAAAGGAATGTTATTAAAATGATAAATTTTAAGATGTAATAATTAACTTTCATCTTTAAAAATTGACCGTTGAAATTTTGTTCCGGAACGCTTTGATTATTATTAGTTTTCCTTTTTCTTTTGTTTTGCTTATATACCTTTCCACTTTTATAAATGTAAACTCCGTCTGATTTTACCATCTGCACATCACAACCTAGCATCATCATCATCACGCAGTACTGCTTCTTGCTTCTGCTATGTCGTGCCGGTACAGTCAGCGGAGTCGTTGATGACAATTTTATTTAGACGACGGAAATAAATTCCAGGGTGCCTAGTTTAGGCTGAACACCTTAGCGGACCGGTCCAGACAGCTGATCCTGAGCGTCTCCCTTGCTGACGTCCCTCAGCTCATCCGACTCCCAGCGCGTCATCTCCGGCGACTTCAGGGGAGTACTTGCGTGGTGGAGGAACTTCACTCGGAAGCAAATAATTAGACCGGCCTTTACGTACCCTACCCTACAACTTACTTGTGTGCTAGCGGCGGATTTGGCGTATTAAATAGTTACATATTATATTTAACTCTTTGTTTAATTCTATCGCCAGCCAACCCGTAGCAGTGTATGCGTAAACGTGATGCCGAGGACGCGGTTTCGCGTCCTCGAGTTATTTGTTTTTTTTTTTTGTAGAAAACAACTGTACTTAAAATCGGATACCAAAATGTTATTTATGAATAGGCTTCGGACTTTTGGATGCTCGCCGTGGTTCTAGAATCCACGGAGTCGCCATTAAGTCAAAATTTTTTTTCGAAGTCAAAGTCAAAGTCTAAAAATAGAACATTAGGTATACTAGATTATTTGGGCTGTTATATCATATATAATAATAATCACTCTTTATATCTGCACATATACGATTGTATAATCACGTAAAACTATTAATTTTATAAGAAATTGTGTAGAAAAATTTCATATTACGCTGTTATTGTTTGTTTGTAAAATACTCTGTCACAACACAAGCAGAGATGTTCAAAACAGGTAGTGAAATGTAATTAGATGAAAAATGCAAATACTTTGATATTTTAACTATTTCAAATAAAAATACAAAATAGTTTCACAAAAAGGTATTTGAAATACAAAATAGATATTTTTAAAATACTTTTATTCAAATAAAACACTTTGTTGACATTAGTTACTTAAGAGGCAGACAACACCTAAGTTATGTTCAAAGCAGTATTTTAAGAAAAAAATATTTATTTGAATACTGCTAAAATATATATGTTTTCATTATACATATTTCAAAGACCGGAAATGGAGCAATATTTAATTTAATGAATTCGTCTCAAAAGAAAATAGTTGCAAAGATTGGTCTTAAATTGATCATTAAATGATTTTATGTTTTTATTTTTATGATTTGGGTGTAAACGCTCAACGTGTCACAATTCACAAATAGTCCACGGTTTTCTTTATTTGCATAACAGGCCAGAAAAACCAGGCCGGCCCGCCATAATGCGATCTCGTTATACCCCGACATAGACCTTGTGCGCTGACTTGGCTTTTGTCAACCCCTTAAGTTTAACTTTAATGACGATGTTTGAACAATTCGTGGCAGTTAGACGTCATTGACGTGTCCATTACCACTAATGCGAACCATAGCGCATTTTATCTATCGATGAATTAATTTCGTTTCATAATATTGTCTTCTGTTTCCGCGATTGTTGTTCATTGAAATTAAACATTTTAATACGGATTAATCGCAACAGCACGTTAACGCTGTAAAAACGAGTGCTGTAAAGGGCTCGAAACGTAGGATCATGGTGTTAAAAAATGCGAGTAATCCGTTTTAATTGTTTAATTTCAATAAATTCGTTTCACCCTATTCTATGAAAATAACAAAAAGCATTTTGTATTTTAAACTAAAAAAAATACAAAATACGTGAACATTTTAGTATTTAAAATAAAATATAAAATGGTTTCCGATAAAAGTATTTAAAATACTTGGGGTTATAGATATTTAATAAAATTAATTTCAGTAGGTACTAATAACGTGTTTCTTACCCGTGCCGTATTTTTACACTTTGACTTTGACTTCGAAAAAAAAATGTTGACATAATGGCGACTCCGTGGATTCTAGAACCACGGCGAGCTCCCAAAAGTCCTAAGCCTATTTATGAAGGATAATATTACCTATACTGTTGCTAGTTTCTGGATTTAATGAAATTGTATTTTTTTATAATTCTTGTCTCGGGTGCGGAAGACCCGAAGTCGCGATGTTGCTAGAAAAACAATTATTTAAAAAAGCTTTTCCCGAGGTGATTTTTAAGACAAATTGTATACTGTTACCGGTTATTAAAACAGACACATTTGTAATACTCAACATTTTCATTTCGGGTGAACCGGAGGCGGATTCCCGTCCCATTATGTTTATAGGTAAATACATGTCTTTTACCTATTATCGTAAGTAATTTAATCATGTGTTATATACTTACATTACAAGGGATTGAGACAATTAATAATATAAACTACTTACTACAATTATTTAGATACGCAGTCGTGTTTACGTCCAGGGGTACTAAACATTTTCGACTGTATATGGGCATTTTCAGAAAAAAGTGCACCTTTTTCAACGAAGTTGGTCCTCGATTTTCCATACAAAAAAAAAATGGTCAGTTTTGTAACGGCCCATACGAAATGTATGAAAAAATGCGTTACAAAGCTGACAAAAAAAACGGGACACTCTTTTTCTTTGTTTAAACCAATATTGCTCGTGATTCTGGTTATAAAAAACCCAAAACTTCCTATATTTTCAAAAAAAATGAAAATGGTGCCCTATTTTTGAAAATGCCCATATTTAGCTATAAAACGGGTTGCATTTGATATTTAAAGTGCGAACGAAATAATCAAATAAGATGAGACTATTTCTTTTTATCTACTATATACTACGTGTTGTAGTTACGGATAAAAAAATACTACAAACAATATGGTACAGCCACTTGCGAGTTCACAAATACGCGATTTTACCTTTATAACTTCACTCCTTGTTAAGTCTAAACGGAAAACAAACTTTCCTTCCTTTCCTCCTTTTGACCCATTCATTGCCGACACGCCGACGTCTAACTTGACCAATTGAACGCGGTGAATAATACTCCTACTTTTTATCTCCCGATGGCTAATCCCCACTGCAACCCCAGGTAAACCGTAAAGGATTGCAAATGGACTCACCTCATTTGCAACATTATTATCTTAGAGTTCGCAACCTATATTTTGTATTGTTTGCGTTGAGTTGACATTCAGTCCTTCGCTTATTTTTTTGATTTTAGATTTAGATTTTCAGACTATGTGTTTGTTTGGAACGTTGAGTCCTCTCATCTTTTTTCCACTTAGTTACGATTTTTCCATAGACTTTCACGTCCGTAACTCAGTGGAAGTAGCAATAAATGTATGAAAATTATGACACTTTTTTTTTCATTATTGGGATCGAACGTGCTCGCGATTCTGTATAAAATACACATGCGATTTCTGAAATAGGAAAAAAAAAACAATATAAAATGGCCCTATTAATAACTGAACTGATAACTAGGCTTAGGACTTTTGGGAGCTCGCCGTGGTTCTAGAATCCACGGAGTCGCCATTATGTCAACATTTTTTTTTCGAAGTCAAAGTCAAAGTGTAAAAATACGGCACGGGTAAGAAACACGTTATTAGTACCTACTGAAATTAATTTTATTAAATATCTATAACCCCAAGTATTTTAAATACTTTTATCGGAAACCATTTTATATTTTATTTTAAATACTAAAATGTTCACGTATTTTGTATTTTTTTTAGTTTAAAATACAAAATGCTTTTTGTTATTTTCATAGAATAGGGTGAAACGAATTTATTGAAATTAAACAATTAAAACGGATTACTCGCATTTTTTAACACCATGATCCTACGTTTCGAGCCCTTTACAGCACTCGTTTTTACAGCGTTAACGTGCTGTTGCGATTAATCCGTATTAAAATGTTTAATTTCAATGAACAACAATCGCGGAAACAGAAGACAATATTATGAAACGAAATTAATTCATCGATAGATAAAATGCGCTATGGTTCGCATTAGTGGTAATGGACACGTCAATGACGTCTAACTGCCACGAATTGTTCAAACATCGTCATTAAAGTTAAACTTAAGGGGTTGACAAAAGCCAAGTCAGCGCACAAGGTCTATGTCGGGGTATAACGAAATCGCATTATGGCGGGCCGACCTGGTTTTTCTGGCCTGTTATGCAAATAAAGAAAACCGTGGACTATTTGTGAATTGTGACACGTTGAGCGTTTACACCCAAATCATAAAAATAAAAACATAAAATCATTTAATGATCAATTTAAGACCAATCTTTGCAACTATTTTCTTTTGAGACGAATTCATTAAATTAAATATTGCTCCATTTCCGGTCTTTGAAATATGTATAATGAAAACATATATATTTTAGCAGTATTCAAATAAATATTTTTTTCTTAAAATACTGCTTTGAACATAACTTAGGTGTTGTCTGCCTCTTAAGTAACTAATGTCAACAAAGTGTTTTATTTGAATAAAAGTATTTTAAAAATATCTATTTTGTATTTCAAATACCTTGTTGTGAAACTATTTTGTATTTTTATTTGAAATAGTTAAAATATCAAAGTATTTGCATTTTTCATCTAATTACATTTCACTACCTGTTTTGAACATCTCTGCTTGTGTTGTGACAGAGTATTTTACAAACAAACAATAACAGCGTAATATGACATTTTTCTACACATTTTCTTTTAAAATTAATAGTTTTACGTGATTATACAATCGTATATGTGCAGATATAAAGAGTGATTATTATAGGTAGGTGTAGGTGTAAATTAGACGTGATTATTATATATGATATAACAGCCCAAATAATCTAGTATACCTAATGTTCTATTTTTAGACTTTGACTTTGACTTCGAAAAAAATTTTTGACTTAATGGCGACTCCGTGGATTCTAGAACCACGGCGAGCATCCAAAAGTCCTAAGCCAGTGATAACTACTTCACAAAAATGTTTGTCCACTTTCTTTATTATAATCTAACTATACAATAAAAAAAACATATATGCGGCTCAGTCTACGGCTGTCACGTCTATACTGAATACGTTTTCGACAAAAACTGTTTTTAGACGCAAATCATCACTTACGATGCCGAAAACGCGAATTAGCGTCCTTCAAGTGTGAAATAACCTAATGCCGCAGACGCGAATTCGCGTCCTTCAAGTGTGATATATAACCTAATGCCGCGGACGCGAATTCGCGTCCGTTGAAATGTTAACGTGATGCCGTGGACGCGAATTCGCGTCGTCGCGTAGAAGGCGGCGGCACTGCGTGATGATTAAAAATATGAGGCGTCGGCAATGAATGGGTTAATATAAAGTAGCAAATATGATTAAATTCATAATTTAACTTAATACGCATATATAATTTCAATATAAATAATAGTCATCATCATCATCATCATCATTTCAGCCGAAAGACGTCCACTGCTGGACATAGGCCTCCCCCAAAGATTTCCACAATGACCGGTCCTGCACCACCCGCATCCAGCGGACTCCTGCGACCTTCTCCAGGTCATCAGTCCACCTTGTGGGGGGCCTACCCACGCTGCGCCTTCCGGTACGCGGTCGCCACTCGAGAACCTTTTCGCCCCAACGGCCGTCGGTTCTACGTGCAATGTGCCCCGACCACTGGCACTTAAGTTTAGCGATTCGGAGAGCTATATCGGTTACTTTGGTTCTGCTGCGGATGGTCTCATTCTTGATACGATCTCGCAGAGAGACTCCTAGCATAAATAATAGTAGGTACTTTATTATATTTTTTCAGAAAAGTTTGTCGTTCAAATCTTGTATCGTTACTTCTGGGACAGCCCAGTATTTCGTGACAACCTTACACTCAACCTAACCTCAAACTAGAGTGAAACTACGTTATATCTTCCAAGAAAATGCACAAGAGACCTGTGCCCAATAATCCAGTCATTGAACTGACAATTTGTATGGACATTTTGATTATATGGGAAATAACCAACAAACCACTATGTGGTTTGGCAGAAGAATATATGTATTTAGAAGTAAGCAAGATCTGTGAATAAACCTTATTATTATTATTATTTTTTTATTATTAATTTATAATAGCTGATTTCTTTAGCGAAACGGGTATATCGTGAGATTCGTGAGTCTAGTATTATGTAGGTAACAAAATCCAACAAAATATCGTTACATGCTAATCGTCACAAAATGTATACATATGTTACTAACGTTTTTCTTGTAAAATGGGTCAGGATCAGTTTCTACCTATTACCATTTGTTTCTAGCGAAATATCACATCTATACCCGAGCCGTAAATGTTGTAGATTCAACGGTTTTGCGTGAATAACTTTTCTTCGGTTTCGCTTTTAACAGATATAATACAAATGTCTTCAGGTTCACAAACAGGAAAAATATTTATAACGGTGTAAATTAAAAAAATATGCTCGGTCGGCTTTTTCTTTACTATATACCTACTTCCGGAAGAAAAGTTTGTGGGATTTTTGCATATACTAACTATAAATATCCCATTCGAGCGTAATTTGAAAAATCAGGCTATTATAATTAAATGTCGGTTAAAACCATATCTTTAACTCCATACAGGAGTAGGAAGGATGAAGCAAGCTAACAAAGAATTGAATGCTCACCTAACGCAGCCGTCCAATATCGCAGCCAGTCCTTCGGCGGTGACACCCTGCGCCATCGTCAGGTTCAACGTTTCTAAATTACTACATTTAGCTGAAAACATACAAAAAAATACTGTATTTTTTTTACCCTTAATGCATGATGATACGTTTATGCCACAGAAACGAGACAAGTGACAATCAAGTTCTAGTGGAATGTAGACTTTGTCATATCGTCGTAAGTTCTTAATATGAAATAAATTTGGTTGTCACTTAGGATGTTTTAGAATCAATAATGTTAATTCAGGCATGGTTAAGGGAAGCAGACGACGCATTGTTTAGCGTTTAAAAAGAGAATGAGGTCACTACACATATGCAAGGTTTTATTTATAAATAATAGTTCATAGTGGTTTGATAGCAGGTATGTATATGTATATGTATATATATGTATATATGTAGGTATATGTATTTTATTTGTATATATATATATATTATATTATGTTAATATGTATATATTACTTAGGTATTTAGAATTAGATCCAATGTACATAACACTAAAGTTTTTTTTCCTCTTGTTTCATAATAACTTCCCGCACCTATAAATTTTGATCTCTGTTTGGCCCAAAGGTTAACTGGTAGAGAATGCCTTCTGGCATTAAGTTCGCCTTTTGTACATTATTTACTGTGCAATAAAGTTTTAAATAAATAAATACATAATTTGAGCATAACCACAGAATAAGTAATAGTACTGTACAGAAGCTTCTCTTTCTTACATTTGACGTTTAGCTTGTCAAACATGCAAGATAACATTAGGGTTTTCGCCATGCTGTCAAGTGCGTATGGTGGCATAATAATTTGTATAAACATATAAATATGAACAAAATATGTATTATAAGAACGTTTCTTATTGATTACCTAGTAGTATTGGTATTGTTTGAAATATAAATATATCTGAACGCACCCGTGGGGTAATGCGCGTTGTGCGAACCTCGACAGTTCATGCCTCCTGTAGGCGGAAGAATTTGTGTCAACGTAAAACGCGGAGTGAGACACCCCCTGGCAGCCTTGCATAACCAACTACCACCGTATACATTTTATACAAATACAAGTAATAGCAAAGTTACTCAACGGCCTTCTATGTCCTATCCCGTTTGACTTATTTTATTTTTAAATTTCTGCTGACATTGTTATATTTCCAATTCAATTGTAGTCTTTATATGTTTACTAGAATTAAGTGTTACTTATGTATATAATTTTTATATTTAATCCATTTGACGTCGAAAAGTGCTGAATTTTGGCCTTCTTCGAATAAATGATTTTTGAGTTTGAGTTTTGAGTTTGAGTTTGACTATTCACCAAACACGCTATGATGATTGACTAACTGACATGGAACTGACAGACATCTTCCTAGCGTTTCCCCGGCTTATGCCACTCAGGGAGCCCGGGGTCCGCTTTAGCAACTAATTCCAAGATTAACGTAGGCGCTAGTTTTACGAAAGCGAATGGTGAGCGCGTTGGTAGTATGACGCGAGACTTTCAATCCGACGGCCTCGGGTTCAAATTCTGCCGGCTCGTACCAATGAGTTTTTCGGAAATTACGAAGTATCATTTGATAACCCAGCCCAGAGGGTAAACTAGGCCTTATTGGGATTAGTCCGGTTTCCTCACGATGTTTTCCTCCACCGAAAAGAGATTGGTGAATATCAAATGATATTTCGTACATAAATTCCAAAAAACTCATTGGTACGAGCCCTTTGAACTTGCGACCTTTACCGCTGGGCCATCAGCGCTTTTTATCTATGTAGGTATTTATGTATTTGTATATTATATATATCGTTGTCTGAGTACCCGTAACACAAGCCTTCTTGAGCTTACTGCGGGACTTACTCAATTTGTGTAAGAATGTCCTATAATATTTATTTATAACATATATACCGATAAGTTCGCAGGTGCTGTCCTGCACTTTAATACTCTCGAGGCTGAGTTTCTTAACGCCCCCACAGCGCGCCAGCAGGCAGTCCAGCGTCGTGGGGTCTATAGTGCTCATGCTGAGGTCTAAGTATTGGACTCTGGACTGTTCCGGCGGTGACGTCGGGTGCCATTCTGCGATCTGAGGACAAATTAAAGGTCGTTATTATCGTTTTCTACTCCAGCACTTCAAACAGTCAATTAAATAGCTGACAGCGATTTAAATAATTATACATTATAACATTGTCTATGACATTCCATAACAACATCGCTAAGCGATGCTCTTATGGATTATCACACAATATAACAACACTGTTGATTTTTAATTCGTATGGTTATGTAGCATACGACAACTACCACATTCTGCCGCTATTTGAGATTTGGCTATTTTTAATGTCGCAGAAAAACTAGTGTATGCAACAGCTCATAATTAGTTCTTAAGATTCTCGGGTCTATTATTACAAACTCGACCACGTCTCCTTTTGTAACGGCGACCCTTGAATTTTATGAACCCTTATTGTATCAATGTTTTATCATCGACTATTCTCCGTAAGGGAATGCACAGTGTTCCCTTGGCCTTTGTAGGGTTCCGTACCTGAAAAGGAAAAAACGGAACCTTTATAGGATCACTTTCTTGTCCGTCCGTCTGTCTGTCAAGACCCTTTATCTCGGGAACGCGTAGAGTTTGGAACTTGAAAACACCGCATACTTACACAAACTTGCGGTCCCTTGAAGCTGTCAAAAAACCAAACCTCTACGTCAACGCAATAAAAAAATAAGGCCGTTTATATCGCATTTCCCATACATTTGCAATGGGAATCTAAATGTATAGGGTACTGCCCGTTGACCTAGAATCATGAAATTTGGCAAAAAAAACAAGAGCTTGTAGCACAGGTACAGGAGAAAATTCGAAAACCGTATAATAGGGATGATGACTACGTTGAAACTATTATTCTAATTAGTTCGTCAGAAAGATTATCAAAAATTATTAGACACGTATGTTTTCCTTTTTCAAGATAACTAAAATTGACGAATATGAAGAGCGTCAAAGTTCCGTGGTGGGGGCTGGTGACGTCACCTTCACCTTAGAGTTAAGAATCGTACTCGATTGTGACGTCACGCAAAACTTTCAAGCGCTGTATTTCCGTCGTTTTTCATTTGACGAACAAAAGAAAAAATACGTTTCGAATATTTTTTAATAATCTAACAGACGGACTAATTAGTTTTTTTTTGTCATCTAGCCTATTGCCGCACACTGAGAGTTCCGTGCCACCAGTATTTTTAAGTACCTTAGGTCATAAATGGGAAACCCTCGGTGGGCGAGTCCGACTCGCTCTTGGCCGGTTTTTTATGAAATAACAAACACGAGCAGACAGCTCATCGGTTCGTAAGCAATGAGGATCACCGCGAGTCGATTTTCCGCTAGGAGCGCTAGTGGAACGTCGGTCCTGCTGGAACAATTCAAACGTCACTTTGACAATTCTCTCATACTGACAGGACCCACGCATGAGTGGCGCCGCCTGGTGAGCGACAATACGGTAGCTCCCATTAACGTCGCCCACGGGTACTCGCAACACCGAGATGCTTCGCGCTCGCTCGGTGGTAAATCCTTACCTCTGAACTGGCGAGGCGAACTATGACGGGCAGCCGTCCCAATATTCTCCCTAGGGCGTTCTTGTTCAGCGTCTTGTTGCCCAAGTCGAGTCTCTGCCACAGGGTCTCGTCGCACGCCACGCGGTGCCACCTAAAGGAAAAAGTTTTTTTTTCAAATTATAAAGATAAAAAGCCAAACTGAGGCGTGAATAAAATGATGCAAAGGGAGAATTAAGGTAATACTATCGAAATAATTTCAAAGCTAACTGTAGAATGTTAAGATAAAATAACACAATATAATACATACGAGTACTACATATTTTTAACATGCATACTAGTTACGGAAACTCTCTCAAGTAGTAAATTACTTATTGAATTGACGGAAGTGTTTGAACAAATGTCATTCGCATCTGTCTATTTTTATTTATATTAATCATCACCCTCAATGCTGAGGATCGTGACATCATGTCATTCTCTTGAAGACCAGATTCCTCCATAGGTTCCTATCTCTCGCCAAATGTATTGTCTCGTGCAGATTTCATTGCATCAATTGCATGGGTGCAGTTATTTGGGAGCACCATCTAGTAGGGGGAGGGCTCCTGGGTCTCTTGCCTTCAACGTTTCCCGTCATTATGACTCTCTCTAGGCTTCGTGGGGAACGTCGAGAGAGGTGTCCGAATAACGTAAGAAGCATATCCTGGCATATCGTTGACAACCGGCGTTTAATGCGTAGCTCGTCAAGTATGGACTGGTTAGTACGCTTTGCTGTCCATGGAATCCGTAAAAGCCGGCGCCAACACCACATCTCAAACGCGTTTATACGATTCCTCATGACAGCACGGATAGTCCATGTCTCAGAACCGCACAAGTCTGTATGCTGCGATCCTTCCAGATCTTATCCAAACGTGACATAGCTCTCTTCGCAATGCAGATCCTCCGGATTATTTCATTTGATATTTACCAATCGCTTTTCGGTGAAGGCAAACATCGTGAGGAAACCGGACTAATCCCAATAAGGCCTAGTTTACCCTCTGGGTTGGAAGGTCAGATGGCAGTAGCTTTTGTTAAACTAGCGCCTACGCCAAATCTTGGGATTAGTTGTCAAAGCGGACCCCAGGGTCCATGAGCCGTGGCATTAGCCGGGATGACGCTAGGCAGAAGAAGAGTGATATGTTTTTATTTCTTTTTTTTAATTTATTAAACAATCCGGAGCATGTCCTCACCTTTTGCAGACGAGCATACAGTGCGCCAGGGTCCGCTTGGGGAGCCACCGGAAGACGCTCAGCATCATCTCGTCCGACAACACTGAGAACGAGTCCACCCCCGTCTGGTAGTTGGCCAACTGGAGTTCAGGCGCTGGAACAAAATGGACATCATGATCAGGCATACGACGGCCGGTTGGCGTAGTTGGTGACCCTGCCTGCTAAGCCGATGGTCCTGGGTTTGAATCCCGGTAAGGGCATTTATTTGTGTGATGTACACAGATATTTGTTCCTGAGTCATGGATGTTTTCTATGTATTTGTATGTTATATATATCGTTGTCTGAGTACCCGTAATACAAGCCTTCTTGAGCTTACTGCGGGACTTAGTAAATTTGTGTAAGAATGTCCTATAACATTTATTTATTTAGGTTAGGTTTAAAGAACTTTATTTCTCATAAAGAATTACAGAATTCACTTACAATGAGAAAGGTTACAATTTAGAACTAAAATTAAGCATACAGTGTTTACAAGTTTTTCACTTACACGAAAGACATGCAACATAATAAATAACAATTCATATAAAAATAAAAGTAGGTAGAAACATATCACAATAAATACTTTGCTAAACACTCGGAACAAAAACATGTGTTACTACTAACTGCACCACAAACACCGCGATGTAGGAAGGAGATAAGACGACGCGCTTGGATGGATGCGGCATATTTGGGCAGAGTAAGTGTGCTCATATTGGTAGTTTGTCTTTGTGTTTTAGTATAATTATATACCTATACATATGCGTACTTTTACTTAAATTTAATTTTGTTTATATATTCAGTTTATTTTTATTTTATTAGATTATATTGTATTTTTATTAACATATGTGTACTTATATAATGTGTAACAGAGTTTTTTTTTTATATACATGGGGCTATATTATTAGCAACGTAGAATTTTAGGTATTTTTTGAAGCTAGTCAAGGACTTAGCGTCTTTAATGTCTCTAGGTAATTTATTGTATAATTTGGCACCATCGAAACTAATGCACTTTTTTCCATAATTGGTTCTAGGGGGTCGCAAAACTAAATGATCAGCATTTCGCAATTGAGTTCTTTGTATTAGGGCTTTCTTTTTGAAGTTTATATTTGTGTGAATGTCTTTATTTAATATTTTTCTTATCAATATACATGTATTATAGATGTAGGTTTGAGTAACGCTAAGTATTTTTGTATTTTTATAAAGTGTATCTGAAGAAGTATAGTAGTTATAGTTAAATAATACTTTAATCAATTTATTTTGTGCCGTTTGTATTTTTTTTAGATGTATTTTAGCTGCAGCTCCCCAGACCTCTATTAGGTAATCGATGTGTGGTTTAATTAATGTGTTATATATTAAGTACCGCACCTTGAGGGGAAGACAACGGGCAACACCACGAAGAGCACCAGTTAATGACGTTAATTTGGATTTGATCTTCTGGACATGTGGTTCCCATGTTAATTTACTATCTAGTATTAATCCTAAGTATTTATCGGATGTCTTTTTACTAATAGTTTTGGAATGTATGGTAGGATCTTGAAATGCTTCTATCTTTTTGTTTTTGGCAGCGAAAATGATGTAGTTTGTTTTTTCTACGTTAATTGTAAGCATTAATTGTATTGTTAATTTATATGGAAAGATTCGCGCGAATTCGAATCGAGTGTCTTTTGTCTTGTGTCAACGGGCTGAAAGACACTTCCAACAGCTGATAAGGTCAATGACCCTGAGTACAGTGCCCGGGGAAAAACTTGGTAATAAAAAAAACACTTTGTATGGAGATGAGGTGGATTTTCGATCAGCAGCTGGTTCATAAAAAAAGAAACGAATTTCCAATTTTTACCACTTGCATCGTGATGCAAAAATAATCATTGATGGATGATATATGTAGATCTTCACTTTGTCTGAATATAGGTGCATTTTATAGATCAGCTGTTCTATAAAAAGTTTCGAATCGAAGTAGGGCGTATTCGCATTCTCTCAGTAATCATCTTAACCCTGTGAAAACGAGTGCTGTGAAGGGCTCGAAACGTAGGGTCATGGAGTTAATAAACGCAATTAATCCGTTTTAAAGTGTTTAATTACAGCTTTTTGTTGACACAAATCAAATTATTTTATTTAATATTTTTTTATTTGTTATTAAAGTAGTAACACTACTATATGTATATAAATTATAAATTGAAATAGATGTCATATACTAAAGAAAAAGACCAACACCGACGAAGGCGAATCCGAGGATCGAACTCGGGTCTTCAGCTTACGCGGCTAACGCTATAACCACTAGGCAGAACTGCCGGCGAATTTCTCGAGTATATACAATCTTAGTAACAGGCAAGACGCCCGTGGCCATTTTCTAAGTACAAGCGACGTTGCTTAGTACTTCCATCCAAACCACTCAGGGGTTCCGGTATGGCGAGAGAGATGACGCTGTTTAATTACAATGAACAACAATTGCGGGAACAGAAGATAAGTAATATCTTGTTCTGTTTGGAATGGCTTCATTATGCGACGCCTGTGTCGCCTATGGCTGTGGGAAAACGCTTAAGAAAGAAGACTTACATTGACAGATCTCCCTCGCCTCCCCTTGCGGCGTCCCCTGGCTGCTGTACACTTGTGGCGCCGGCGGCAGGTACCGCGGCGTGGCGGCCACGGACTGGCCCATCGGAGTCTCCTCCTCAATCACGTACGAATGGAGCAGGCTGGTTTCTAGATCCGTCGGCTGGAGCGGTTTTGCTGAAATGGTGGGAATAATTTAGCTTGTTATTAGACTGGTTTCTATTTTGAAGAAGTTGAATATTTAAACGGGGCACCCGTTGTTGTGTTTAATGACATAAAAAAACTACGTTTGATTTTTTTTGGATTTTAAACAAGTTTTAGGGCTCGCTACCGATTATTGAAAAGTAAAAAAATAACAAGCTTGATTTTTTCAAATTAAATATTCGTTTTTGTTAGCTTGCCGTAACAAAGAATAAAATCATCTCAAAAATTTGTTAGGAACTTAAAGCGAAAAAAAAAAACAATTGTTAATGTAAAAAATCACCAATGCTTTTATTATAAACTTACACTCTGGCAAATCATCTAACAAAAAAAAATCATACGTAAGTAGTTTTTTTAATATCATTATTACGGTGCCCCGTTTAAATCTTTAACTTCGACAAAATAAGAACCTCTTCCGTGGCGTTTTCAGGCTAAAGGTATCGAGTCATTGTCGGTTATCGATAAGGCACTCAGAAATTAACGTTATCGACAACGTGGTACCTTTAGCCTGATAACGCCACAGATAAAAACGCCCTGGAATGACTGTTCAGATATTTTTGAGCATCTACAAGGCCTGATGTATGGTCGCGATAACATTGTGTCATCAAATAATTGAGTTCACCATTCATCAATTTTGACTGCAAATTCATCACAAATATCAAAAGTAGTTCAATTTGAAAGTAGTACACAGAACACAGAATCATCAGAAATATTGGCAGTCAACAAATAAGTGGAGTAGGTTAGCAAGGGCTAGAAACAAATACGAGACTAAACATGTTTCAATCTTTTCTGCTACTGATCACCTAAGTTTTTTAATGTACTTGTTGTTTTTTGGAGTTCCGTACCAAATGGTAAAAAGCGACTCAGTCTGTCTGACTGTCACATCGTTAAATATCTCGAGAACTCCTTAAGCTAGTGATTTGGAATAGTTATAAATAAAGTTAACCCAGACACATTACGAGAGGATTTATTACACATTTTAATTTATTTTTAATGTAAAATGCCCGATAAAAGTGAGGACATAAATTAAAAGTTAAGTTAATGGGTCACGTGGGACATCATTGAAAGGGCTTGGTTTGAATATTCTAAAACATTTTTTTATATTTAAAAAAAATGCAATTCGGAGATAAAAAAGGCTTATCTCCAAAGAAATCTGAAATAACGATAACATTATCATAAAGTTACAGGAAAAATATAATATTGAACCGGCCTCCACATTTTTTTCTAGAGTTCTGTACCTCAAAAGGAAAAACGGAATCCTTATAGGATCACTTTGTTGTCCTTCCGTCTGTCTGTCAAGACCCTTTATCTCGGGAACGCGTAGAGGTAGCATGTTGAAATTAATACCACATGCACAAGTCAGCGGTCCCTTGAAGCTGTGTAAAATCTAAACCTCTACGGCAACGCAATCAAAAGATACGGCCGTTTATTTCGCATTACCCATACATTTGCAACGGGAATCAAAACGTATAGGGTACTTCCCCTTTACCTAGAATCACGAAATTTGGCAAAAAGCAAGAGCTTGTCGCACAAGTACCTACAGGAAAAATCCGAAAACCGTATAATGTCACGCACTGAGAGTTCCACGGTGTGTGGGAGCATCCTTTGTGCGCTCTCGGTGGCCACGTCCGACTCACACTTGACCGGTTTTTTTAGACATTGACAGCCATTTCTAGATTTTAGTTTCGATTTTTTGTGAATGATAATTTCTCATTCGCATTTTAACGGCCTCCTAGCCTAGTTGGTATTGGTAGCTGCCTACAAAGCAGGTCCCGGGTTGGAATCCTGGCATTTGTGTTTATCACGTCACGAATATTTGTTCCTGAGTTATGGATGTTTTCTATTCTATGTATTTAACCTTTTCAATGCCAAGAACACCTAAAAGTGCCATGCACAGCCGCGCCTACCACGCCGACGATACCTAAAGGTGTCATGACGGACGCTGCCAAAGCAACTGTCCTGCTGACAGATAAGGGTTTATATTCGTGATTCACTAGTCGAGATATTGGCGTGTAGGTCACATTTTAACGCGAGAGGATAAGCGTTGAAAAGGATAAGTATTTCTATGAATCTATCTATCTATTATATATCGCTAAACGTCTGGTTGATGTAACTGGTGACCGAAAAGCTGGTGGCTTCCTCGCACAACGTATTAGCATTGCGATACAACGAGAAAATGCTGCCAGCATCCTAGGTACAATGCCTCAAGGACCTATTTTAGATTTAAGGTAGATAGAGGTGTAGGTAGGTAAGTTATATATTTTGAAAATAAATGTTTTAACCTTATATATATTGTCCTCTAGTACCCATAACACAAGCCTTATTGAGCTTACCGTGGGACTAGGTTGATGTGTTTAAGATTATCCCACAATATTTATTTATTTGCAGTTTATTTTTAAATACATACATTTCTCACAGCTCCTCGGACTCTTGGCCTTGGAAGGCCCAGGGCTGGGGCAGACTTTGGCCCGGGGGCTCCTCGGGCTGAACTTGGAGCGCGGGGATGTGATGCTGTTCACATTCGGGTTCACATTCTCGATGTCATGCTTCCGCTTCAGGTTAGGTTTGTGCTGAAAAACGGTTTCTATTTAATGGTTTTGTTTAGTTATAGTGATTTTTTGAGTTAATTCCTCTTGTTTCGAGATTCCAGGGTAGAACTTTTTGGTACATTCGAGTTGCAGAATGCATAATATGTAAGCACTTGGGCGTTTTTATTTTTTGTTGCAGAAAAATCATTTTTTAGTAAATTGGAAATGTTTATACGTTTTCTGCTCAGAATTGCGAGCTCTTTCAATCCTAGTAGGAGAAAAAAAGTGTCCCAAGATTTTTTCCATTTAGCCACCATTTTTTCATAGATTTAGTATATCGATAGCGCAATCATCATCATCATCATTTCAGCCGAAAGACGTCCTGCTGGACATAGGTCTCCCCCAAAGATTTGCACAATGACCAGTCCTGCGCCACCCGCATCCAGCGGACTCCTGCAACCTTCATCAGGTCATCAGTCACCTTGTGGCGGGCCTACATAGCGCAATGGATAGTTGGAAAATGTATGGAAATTTAAGGACACTTCTTTTCTGCTACTAGGATTGAAAGAACTCGCAATACTGAGTAGAAGACAGAAAATTCCAATTTAGAAAAAAAATATTTTCCTACAACATAAAATAAAAACGCCCTACACCTTATTGTCAATGTACTAAGGGTGTATACATTGTGAGTAACATAACATCACCTTTCGGTACGCCTACCTTTGATGATAAGAACTGTCTCATAATTAAACTGATTCAACGGCCAAAAAACACAGGTAAATATCATTGGAAAGTAATAATTGAAGTAATAGCAGAAAAATCGAACAAGTTACTGATAAAACGGAATTATGGTAATTCCTGTTTACCTGCAAATGTGTCATCTTAATGAGATTTTTTGAGGTCCTTCCTCTTGTTTCGAGATTTCAGGGTAGAACTTTTAGGTACATTCAAGTTCGTAAATAAAGAAGAAAAAAATAAAGAAGTTTTATTTGTCAATTCAGTTACGGTTTGAAAACGTGCGCTTACCCACGAGGGACAGATTTCAACCGCTTTCAGTCTCAAGTAGTTTCAGCCATTGTTTAGTATAATAATTGGTAAGTAGTTGTAGTTTTACTTCTTATAAAAATTATTGTGTACCTACATTCTATTCATTGCCTTATTATACCTAAATTGTAATTTCTCCCTCTTTGATTGACCTTGGATGGGCTTAAAACCAGCTAAGCTGTGCCCATACCTTTTTCCTTTGTCAGTGCCTAATTCTGTATTTTATGTTCATTGTTTTGTTCAAGGAAATAAACGACTTGTATTTGTATTTAAATATTTTATTTATGTGCAGCTGAATTATGGTAATTCCTGTTTTCCTGCAAATGTGTCATCTTAAGCTTTTTAATATATTTCTTTAAAGATCAGAAATTGTTTATTAATTTGATTATATGAGACCAAGTTACAAGCACAGCAGGCGAAGCAAAGAGTCATATTACCCTAAAAAGGGGGGAAACATGCACACACACAGACGCACTTCTCACACATTACATACAAAAACAATCCATAATGACGACACTAACACAGAAAATGATACAACTACACTAACAAATCTTGCACACTTCTATTTTTGTGTACCGACTAGTCAACACAGACCCGTGTATGCCCATTTGGGCTTGTACTTCTGCAGGGGGGTAACAGTATATATGCAGACTCCCCTTCCTGTGTTGCTTGAAGGCGCTAAGTGGTTTGATAAATGGAAACTTGAGTATAGTTCTAAAGCATGAGCGGCTAACAAATTTGAACCTAAGTATAAAACAACATTTCTTGCCACAAAATCTTTCTTGTTCTTCCCTCAGCATGTGCCCAGTCAACCTCCACTTCTGCTGATCTATTCTAGTCACTATGTTGGTCACATTGGTTTTCTGTTGTAGGTGTTTGTTTCGTATTTACTTTATCTTGTTGTACGGGTTATACTATGTTCCATTGATCTTTGGCAGTACAAGTTTGTCTCTGGTCTTTGTTGAGGGCCCAAGTTGCGCAACCGTATATGATACAAGGCAGAATGCATGTTGAAAACTGCTCTTTTAAGATGATGCTATTGGATGTTTAAATTTTTAAAATGGTTGTATGTAATGGATAGCAGGTAGAATGATATATGAAATGGTAAGTGTAGTTAACTTACCTTAGTTTATTCTGTTGTTTATTTAGGTTCAGATTTTTTATAGATAATGATAATTTGTAGTGTTTATTTATTTACTTAAACTTTATTGCACAAAATACAAAAAAAAATGTAGAAATGGCAGACTTAATGGGAGCATTCCACATTAAAATAAATAAATAATAAATAAATAAGCAAAGAAAGAAACTCCAAAACTTACAATCTTCATAAAGTTCGTGATCATATGGGACACGCGGCAGACGATTCCGTGGAATGCTCCAATGGCCAATGGCCAGTCACTCATGGGGCCAAACAGAGACGTGAATAAAACGGTAGTGTTATAAATTATACTTTGCATGACCTATTAAATACTTTTTTTTGACCATCACAATTATACACCAATATTCTCTAAATACAATGTTTAATCTGTAAAATAATAATTTAATGTATGTATTCTTTTTATATATTAGTGGTTAAATAAAAATATGGTTACTTACAGGACTCCCAGTTTCTGTTTCACAAGGCTGCTCATTTTCATCAGAGTCCAGAAAACTGACACCCATCTCTTGAAGCACCTGGCAAATTAAAAAATAACACCATACATCAGAATAAAAAATATAAAAACATTACACATGTTAAAACCTAATAGCCAACATAACAATATAAACTATTGTAACCTATGTGACTGGCTGGTCAGCCCACCCACTTCTGTAACTGGCCACTTGGCAATGCCGGCATAAACAGAGGAACATCCATAACTCAGGAACAAATATTCGTGAAAAACACACAAATAAATGCCCTGACCAGGATTCGAACCCGGGACCTCCTGCTTCGTAGGCAGGGTCACTACCAACTAGGCTAGGAGGCCGTTAAATAATATAGGTAGCCCAAGAAGAAAAGATTGCGTAGGCCTCATTTACAATGGACAAAGTATTTTTTTTTAAATTTTACAGTACTTATATTTACTTTTAGAAACAGGTATCAAACATTTGTGATAAAATCCATGAATGAGGTACAAGTCATGACATCTTGCATTATAATTGGTTTAATACGTCAGTTACACGATGTAAGCAATTTAACGTGTAAGTGCCCATAAACTAGATATTTACGGGCCAAGATTTTATGCCACATGTACCTAGAATTCAATGTTTAGCCTACATCTTGACTTGAAACTGCATGTACTTATTTTAGTATCACAATACGTATGAAATATACGTTAAACAAGTTATAGTTGAAGATCAAATATAGGAGAAGAGTGTGAGTTACAATTATAATCTAAAAACAAGCCTGGATTTGAAATTGAGGCTAGAAAAAATAGCGGGAATCGACCGGCACTTGTCAAATTTAAGACATTAGCCACTCACCTCCTGATCGGTTTTCCTGTCCGTTAAACTCCAACTCTTGCGTGCTGGACTTTCAAGATGCAGTCGTTTCCTAAAATTACACGTAGCATCAGTATAAATTGATTATTAAGCTAAATAATTCATGACGTTTCGCGCCTTTTGACTTTTAGCGCCGAAAATCAGCTGTCACAGGTACAGGTGGAATTGTAAAGGGTTTATGAGAGGAACAGCCCGCTTACCGAGGACTTTCCACTTCGTCCATGCCACTGGATAAAGGACGCACATCGTCGAAACTGTTCACGCTCATTACGTTATGAAAATTAAAATTATTTCACGCAGAATTAGCAGTCAACGATCGCACATCACATCACTCAGCGGAAAATAGACATAGACAAGTAAATCAGTTAATGTTGCCATACAATAAAATAAACGCACTCGATAACGTTTTGTTTTCTTTTATAGGTTTAACAAAAAAAATGTAATCCCAAATCATTGTCTGTTATTTATTCTACAAGAATACATTCAAAAGGCATTCGTTGATTAAGAATCATTTAAAATTCTTAATAAATTTATTTTAGTTAAACATGAATAATTCCCGTTATTGGGGTCAATGACACGTTCAACATGAGCAATGTAATAATTTGGAAGAACATTGTACAAGAATTTTCGTCATATGCATTTTCATGAAAGGTTTTAATTGTATGCCTAAACCTCCTATTTTACAATTCGTTACATAGACAATTTCTGAATAATTATATTAAAAATATAATTAAAATAAAGCTTTATTTTAAAAGGCAGAAAAAGTTACAACATGAAACCTAATAAAAATAAATTACGACTTAATATTAAATAAAACTAAATATAAACTAAAACTTAGTATTAAATAAAACTAAACATAAACTAAAACTTAATATTAAATAAAACTAAATATAAACTAAAACCTACTATTAAATAAAACGAAATAAAACTAAAATACATGTAAAAAATTGGGCCCCCGCGGCATGGTGCCGAGGATGCTGGCAGCATTTCCCCGCTGTATTGCAATGCTAATGCGTTGCGCGAGGAAGCTGCCAGCACGTCGGTCACCAGTAGTGTCGACAAGTCTTTTCGACAGTTCTTTGAAAAGTTGTCGGGCACTGGGACCCCACGGACCAAGAGTCTCGACTCCGAACGGGGTGAAAAAGTAACCAGGCCCGAGAGCCCTGTATTTCGTCACCTTAAGTTTTTCGGCCGCTATGGCTGCCGCACCCACCTTTTTGCTGGTTCCGGCGATGTGGGAAGGAGCTAGTGTGTCTACGCAAGTAGCATCCCACACCAGCACCCTTCCCAAACGCCAAGGAACCAGGGACATACCGTCCGGTCTCTTGCCGTCATCTCTAGCTATGCCAGTTGGCTCCAACAAGGAGGGCACGTTGATAGTTGCAAGAGACCGGCGGATAATGTCGTTTAATTCTGTATGCCTGGCATAGCGGCCTGCGCTTTTCTGACATGAAAGTCCGTGGTGACCCAATGTGTCGACCTCTTTGCCGCAAGGGCACCTGTGTGGAGCACAGATTTGTATTCCGAGCCGAAGACAGGTTGCCAAACGAAGGTCGTCGGGTTTGAGGAAGGTACCAACGTTGGGAGATGGATACGCTCGGAGCCAATCACCAGACTCTCTCGCTCCCGACGCCAGTAGTCTAGCCCGTTCTGAACCTGTACTTTGACTCAGAAGATTGTCAAATGTAATTTGGCACATTGTCTCATCCCAGCTCCTCTGACAAACTGGGTGTGCAGGGAAATCCTTGCTCGGGCAGGCATCAGACCAAGCCTTTTTGGCCTCCTCCAAGCCCACCGTCTCATAGTTTGAGGGAAGATCCCGTAAAATTTTACCTATGAGACTAGCGGAGCTGTGGACGGAAGACAAAAAAGCTGGCAAGGACACACTAGAAATTTTCCGAATCCCTAGCCCACCATGCCTGATGGGAAGGGATGCTTGGGTCCAGGACTAGGAAAGAATAAAGAGGTTTTTTGCGCTAGTAACATTAATTTTTGTTTACAATATGGTAACCAATCACAGCATGCCGTCGTCACCAACATTGCCGCTATTGGTCGAATTTCCCGCACCATATTTTGGTTTCGCACCTCCATCCTGTCAAAACAGAAAACAAAGGCGCACGACCACGTACGCCTGACTTGTTGTATTTTAATACGCAAAAAGTTCGCGAAACATTTAATAAAGTGTTATTCTATACCTAAAAACGATTTATCAAGTGCAGTGTCCAAGTTTATCGTAGAAATGGCAACGCGGAAGCTGAATACCATCGAAGATTTAAGCGGTAAGTACACCGTAAATAAACAATGATGCTTCGAGCTGTGACGAAATTTATTCTATTTACACTTAGATTTCCGACATCTGCTCGGTTCGTTAGCTCATTATACGCTTAATTTTCTGCGTTTTGGCTTGTCTGTGATCAATTACGCAGTTAATTTAGTACGATTGAGCAACAGCTGTCTTTGTTTACTTGAGCGATGGGAGCCCACAAATATGGCGTCATTATACATTGAACTTTTTAAAATGGCAGAAGGGTCATTGCAATTCACTTGCGTCACGCAATAGTTATTAGAGATTGCGTACGTGATTTAAGTTTATTATATTAACCGTCTATAGAATTATTGCGCATATACCATTGTACTCAGTGAAAAGTGTGGACTTCCTAATTTGGTAGTATTTTATTCTGTAGTAAATGCCTCTTGGTGAATGCTGATTTCCTGGTACCTGTACCTATTGATCGGTAGACATTTTGTTTACAATCTGTGTTTGTAAACAAAGATTCTACCAGTCTTGTGGGTAAACATTGTTACTGCGTAACAAAGCTATAAATAACCAATGTTATTAATTCAATATAGCTTGTTTGTGAGAAAATAACAGAATTTAATGTTTAGTTATTATTTCTCTCCCCGCAATGATTATATTTTTCAGGAAATACATATATTATTACATAAAATATGCTTATATTTAAGTCCATGATTAATTAAGCAATAAAGTATGCATGTGATGACCAACGAGAGGCAACATGATAGAGATTGCTAGATTTCATCATGGACGGTTTCATGATCTATCTCCAAGGCCCCCTTTGGGCCTCACTTCTGTGCGTAGGGCATTCTAACATTGTTGAAAAATATGCACGAAAATTATGAAGATAATTATAATTCCTGATCATTATGGACATAATTATGACATTATCAACCATCCAATAATTGTCATAGATAGTTAAGCGCATTAGGTATAGATATATATATTTTTAATAATAACAAACGAAAATTAATGGAAAAATTGATTTTAACTATAAAACTCTTGTGAGACTCGATAATATTAAATAATATTTATAACGGGTCACTCACGTAATTTAGTCGATTTTCGCTCGACATGTTTCGTTCTTTACGAAGAACGTCATCAGGAGCGACCACCCGCGACAGAGGCAAGTCGTACACCAACAACAGTCGAAAAATTGATGTCACCATGACAACTAAATTAATTAGTGATCTACAGTCAGCAGCAAAAGCAGCTATGCAGGTAAAGTGTTCAAAAAGATCTTGACACCTTTAATGTCAGAACCAAGACATATTCGAAAAATTTACCCGATTAGATACCTCTGCCGAACACAATATGAATAAATTTCACTATTGAACCAACTTATTCTTATTATAATTATGTTTAGTCGCTACGCGCGACATGTTTCAGACAACTTAGGATGCCATTATCAAGCGTGGTCAACTAGTACCGTGCGCGACGACACCGGCGGGCGTACCAAGTTGCGCTTCGCCGCGCGCAGTGCTCTCTATGATAACCGGACATGTCGCGCTTGGTGACTAAAAAGACGCGATTGTCATACTTAATTTATTATAATATTGATTTGTCTCACGATAGTTTAAATTCGAAAATTTTTTCTTTATCATTTGTATAATAGATACAGCTTTTTGTATCTACCAAGCTGCTCACTTTGGGGTCCGCATAGCATCCTAATCGTAGCAAATAGTGCTAACACCCACTAGTTATTTGCTGTACCAATTAAGTTCAAAGAAGGTTGGCAACTGTAATTTAAAACATCAATGTAAAGGAACTACTACATCTCTTTTCAAAACATCAATTGGCCAATTCTACTTGCATCCAATTCAGCCAATTTAAAAGTAATTTGAGTCCATAGACCTAGCTATATTTAGAGCGATGACGACAAGAATGTTACACCCAATGGATATCTTGTCTTCTACAAATCCTTGAAGAGTTTGTTCACCTACACTTAGTAACTAATTAGTTATTTGTGAGAGTGTTTGTGGCATATACCAATGTTATTCGGGTGTTACATATGTATGATACCCACCGCTTTTCCTAAATTAAACTAACTAAATTGAACTAATCCCAAAAAGTCTAATTCCCGTCTGGACTGAAAAGTCAGTCGGCATTTCTGGCTATTAAAACTAGTGTGCCAAATTTTGGGGTTAATTTACTATGAGGTGCGGATTCCAGGCTCTCTGACAGTGCCGCGTTGACTGAGCCTTGACACAAAAATGCGTGAAAATGTTATAAAGTCGACATCCCAGGGCTCCCCGAACCGCGGCATAATATCTGAAAAATGCTATACAAGAGGACTCCTCAATTCCTCATACTTTGTCCCTTTCTGGTGGATGATGATCTTCAAATGGATGTAGTTGCGCAAAAACGTGCCATGCCACATGAATTTTTCATTCTAATCTTACAATCGACAGTCATTGAAATAGCAAATTCATGTAAATTGGAATATTTTTGCATACCTACGTCCCTACGTCCAAATTCCTGTAACTTTTATGTTCTCAATTGTACAGCTTGATCTTTGCATATACTCTCTTGCAGAAAGAGACCCCAACTCCAAAGTAACGTCACACACATTTCTCGACTCAAACCCTTCTACACGCAGTCTCCAAAGGATTTGAACTTATTGCTTCAAGCATTTATTCAATTCAGATGGCTATTCTGGGAGTGATTGCCGGATGTCATGCGATGTTGTTAGGTGGCGGTCATATAAATATAGAGGGTCACTTCATAAGTTCTATAAGATTAATATGTTGGAAATAGAGATTAACTTATGTATCTTATGTTTTGTATGTTACGATATTACGGCTGTTTCAGTAGTGAATGGTTTCAATGGTGTTTGATGAGGTAGTGTGAAAATGCAAGGAGAAACAGTGACAAAACATGTGACGTGTTTTTGTCAACATTGTTAGGAAGTTCCTTGGAGTGCCTTGCATAAGATGGAAAGTCTTTTAGGTTGTATATATGGTAGCGTTGCATATACAGAGAGCGATGGGGACATTGGGGACCCAGCGATAAGGCGTACGACTTTCAATCCGAAGGTCTCGGGTTCAAACCGGGCTCGTACCAATGAGTTCTGCGCGACTCGATGTTTGCATCTCGCTCCCACCAGCTAAGAACGCGTAAGATGCAAACGCGAAGTCGCTATTGAGTACGATCACGTAGAACTAATATTAACCACACCGGTTTGAAACTTGACCACGATATAATATCAGGTTTCATTCTGATGTCCGTGATCAAGTTCTAGGTCTTATGATGAACTTAATTATTTAAGTTAAATGTGAATCATGAAAATGTTTAAAGAATTATAAATTGAAAGAGATGTCATGTACACAGAGATGTCATGTACATAGAAAGTTACCAAGGCAGCAGCCAGAGTGAAGGAAGACCCTCTGAGCAGGGCTGGAATCGAACCAGCGACCTCCTGCTTTCGCGGCAGACGCCCTAACCGCTGGGTTACCCGATCACGGCCGCCAGATGCGGATTTTTTTTAAGGATATGCAATCCTTTCTTATTTTTAAACGGTTAAGGTGCGTTCCGCCAATCCTACAGCTTAGACTTACGTCTAGTGTGATGTTTTCTATGTATTTAAGTATTTGTATGTATATGCCTATTATATACATCGTCGTCTAGTACCCACAACACAAGCCTTATTGAGCTTACCGTGGGAGTAGGTCCCACAAATATTTATTTATTTATTTTATTAAAAACTTCAATAACCAGATTAAATACATATGAACAAATAGAACTAAGTCGTCTCAATTATGGATCGCATTCTGTACACCTTTTGAGTCTACACAATAACGACAATGAGATTACGATGTCATTCGTCATTTAATCCCAATCAATATGTCATTGGCTTAAACGCATAGTAATTTGTTAAGTTATTCCGATAAGACAATTAATTACGCCTTTTTTATTGAGTAAAACTGCTGTCAATAAAACTTCCTAACGATGTAAACAAAAGGCATCACATTGTTTTGTCACTGTTTCTCCTTGTATTTTCACAGTACCTCATCAAACACCACTGAAACCATTCACTACTGAAACGGTCGTATTATCGTAACATACAAAACATGAGATAAATAACTTATTCTTGGAGATTTCATTACAAAACTTGAAATGGTTTAAAAGTTAGGTTATTACGATCAATATGGTCGTTTTTGACTTTAGATACAATTTAGCAATCTCACTTCAGTTGGTATATCTAGAAATAAAATGGGCTCCTAGCTCCTACTGAAATAATTGGTATTTTGTTCTAGAACAGTTTTATTACTTACTTACAACTTTTACTTATTTATAATTTTAGTTTAAGTTTTGTCTTGTTGCTAACAACTATGGAGCCATAGAGGCTTCGAAATAAAGATATTTTAATTTAATTTAATTTTTTAATTTATCCTGAAGGTTTCAAGTCGGGGTCTGTGATAATGATCTTAAAACAAGATATAATTTTTTTTGATGCAAACACATTTTCTGCTTTAAATACCTACGCTTAATTTCGATAAATTGTATAAACATTTATTGTTCCTTAAGCATTGTCCTATCGAATAGCATTTTTTATAGTAACTTTTTCGCTAGGATCTGCGACAGTCCTCGCTTTTCGGTGAAGGAAATCCGGACTAATTCCAATAGGGCCTAATTTTTCCTCTGGTTTGGAAGGTCAGATGGCAATCGCTCGTAAAAACTAGCGCCGACGCCATATCTTGGGATTATTTGCCAAAGCGGACCCCAGGTTCCCTGAGCCGAGAGACCGCTAGAATGAAGAGAGGAGACAGGGGTTCGTTTTTGTGTGTGCCCTAGATATGTATTGTTTCATTCAGCGGCTACCGAATTTGTCCATCAGTGGACTTTCGGCTGAAATGATGATGATGACGGTTAAAAGTACTTGCTGCAACAGTTTACTACTATCGGTTAATCCAGGCGTAACGTAACCTCGCTGATAACTTATCAGTCAGCGATAAATGTTGGTTCGTTACAATACAAACGCTTATAAACGCAATGGATGTAACAAATATGGGCCTTTTATGTTTCAGTTGTCCCACCACTTTTATAATCAATTTTTTATGCTATTTCTACTAGGTCTTTCAATCCTAATAGGAGAAAAAGTAATTTATTGAATCAGGCGTTACTTTGCGGAATTCCATATTAACAACTAAAATAATGTTACTTTGCTATTCCGCCAAACGTTCTATGCAATTAGTGCCAACCCGTTGTACCTTTTGCATGCAAAAAATACGCAAGTACCTACACTACCTACGTATGACAGGTTGGCACTAATTGACTAGCAGGTTTGGTGGAATAGCAAAGTAATATTATTTTGGTTGAGGAGAAAAAGTGTCCCAAGGTTTTTTCCATTACGTTACCATTTTTTCATAGACTTTGAATGACGGTAACGGAATGGAAAGTTAGGGAAATGTTTGGAACTTATTGGGACGATTCTTTTCAACTATTAGTATCGATGAAGCTCGCGATTCGGAGAAGAAATCGCATAAAATACCCTTTGTTAAACAAAAAAAGGGGTGGCAGAGTACAAAAAAAATGGCACATAATAAAATAATAAAGAAAGGGTAATATTGTCATAATATTGTCTTCTGTTACCGCGATTGTGATTCATTGAAATTATACACTTTAGAACGAATTAATCGCGTTTATTAACACCATGACGCTTTTTCACCGGGTTAAGATGATGGCTGAGAGCATGCGAATCTTAACCCTGCGAAAACGAGTGCTGTAAAGGGCTCGAAACGTAGGGTCATGGTGTTAATAAACGCGTTTAATCCGTTCTAAAGTGTTTAATTACAATAAATTGATATTATTAATAAAAATAAGTCATCTAGCTTATTAATTAACACGTTTTCCTTCCCTATAATTATGTTCCTGAGTGATTTTCTGTCGAACGACTAATATGCGTGAATGAGTTTGGCCGTCCCGTCCCGCCCCGTCACGGGACCGAGAAGAGTGGCGTAATAAATAAGAGCCCTACAGTAGTGGATAGATGGACAGATAGGTTAGAAGATGGACCACTCTAAGGCCCATTTGCACCACCAAGTGTTAGCCGCTAACCCGGAGTTAAATTGTCAATTTCCATACAAAAACGCGAAATTCTTGGTTATGTGGCTAACCCGGGGTGGTGGAAGTGACCCTAAGTCTTTCAGAAAGAATGGAAGAGTGAATATTAATGTCCTCGGGCGGGGTGAATTTTTCCACTTTTACTTTATTTCTGAGCAATTTAGTATCGTTCGCAGACGTTACTGCCAAAAATAACAATTCATACTAATAACCCAGGAAAGATACGGTTTTGACAGACATTAAATTATAATATGACTTTCTCAAATTACGTTCGAATATATCTATAGAAAATATGCAAGAACCTCGCAAACTTTTCTTCCGGAAGTAGGTAAACAGTAAAAAAATAAAACTTAACTAAGTCGATTTTTTCAATTTAATAAATATTCTTCTTGTTTGTCAACATGACATATGTTTCTTCTATCTGTTAAGCGAAACCGAAAAAAAACGAATTCACGTAAAACCGTTAAATCTACAAAATGTACGGCACACGGGTGATAGATGTGTTATTTCGCTAGAAGAGAAAATATTGGAGCATCTAAAGATCCCAAAGCCCAAATATCTTAACACTCCTCTGTTTTCAAAGCGTAAGAAAGTGCGTTCGATATTTTTGAGCAGCTTGTTCACTCTGATACCTATCTCTGATGGCGACTGTACTGAGGGCCTGAGGACGTCGACCTTTTATAAATAAACGAAATTGTGCAAGGTAGCCGTATGGCAGTGATCCGTGGGGACGCGCTCTGTTTTACTTGATATATTGATATTGGTTCATCGAGAGGAAATCGTTTGTCTAATCTAAAAATAAAACAATAGGATTGACATGACACTCCAATGGGAGGAAATCTGATAAATGAATTTAAATCGCCGCCAATGGAACTTCCTAACAATGTAAACAAAAGGCATCACATGTTTTGTAAACAGTGACATGTAAACAAACCTCCATATTGATCGTGATAACCTAACTTAAATTATAAATTGAAAGAGATGTCATATACTACAGAAAAAGTGACCAAGGTCTGAGCAGGGCTGGGATCGAACCAGCGACCTCATGCTTTACAATTGAACCTAAGTTTTTAATGAAATCCCCAAGATTAACTTATTTATATTGTCTTCTGTTACCGCGATTGTTATTCATTGAAATTAAAACACTAGAACGGATTAATCGCGTTTATTAACATCATGACCCTACGTTTCGAGCCCTTTACAGCACTCGTTTTCACAGAGTTAAGATGACGAATGACAGTCATCATCTTAACCGTGTAAAAAGGAGTGAAAAGATATCTGCAAAGAACGCCAATGCACATGTAATAATAACTACGTGTTAGACTACATTCTGATAAGTATGCTAATTTAAAACACATTCAACATTGATAGTTGCGCTTTCAAGAACAACACCCACTCTTACGATATGTATGCTATTTTACATAGAATTATAGACCCAATTGCAAGGCCAATAAAACTTAGAATAGCCTACACAATTTTGTGTGCTGTAATTAGGTCGGTTTTGAACATGCAGATACCGTTTTGATTAAAGTTGAACGCTTGTGCTTGTTTAGAAACAATTATGCGCTGTTGCATACACTAGTTTTTCTGCGACAGCGAAAAAAGCGATATGTCAAAGCGGCACAATGTGTAAGATGTCAAATGCAATTTTTCATATGTAAAAAAGAAATGTTTATATTTTTTTTATTTGTATGAGTTAATTACTTTTATTTCGAAATAGAAATCAACTTATATATTAAAATTAAAATACCAACTACTAGGCCCCGGCGTTAACCGCGTAATCTGAAGACCCGGGTTCGATCCTCGGCCTGGCCTCCGCGCTCCGATGGTGTTGTTCATATTCTGTAGTATACGAAATCTATTTATAAATAACCTGTTTGTTTAGATTGTAGTTATGACGAAAATTACTATGTTATCTTAAAATCCTAAATAAGGTGAGGGGGTCTAAGTGCGCCAGCCGTCTAAGTGCGCCTATTACTAGTAAGTATCATACCATGAAAATCAATATTCTATTAAATATAATTCAATATAATATATTACAGGTAGGCGCACTTAAACGGCTGGTGCACTTCGCCCCCCTCGCCTTAGTCAATTTGTTGCATTAGGGAAAAGTTTATGGAAGAATTCTTACCTAATCTACTCTAAGCATATCCAATACGTTTACGTATACTTTTTCTTAGAAAGGTAAAGTGGACAAATTCTTGGCATCGGGCGAGACTCGAACTCGCTACTAATTTTTGCCATGAACTTTTCCACTTTTCCTTTCACTCTTAAAAATTTGTTATCGTTCGTAGACATTTCTGCTTATAAATAAAACAACATACCTAAGTGTTATTTCTCAAAATTTTCTTTACGGGCCATGGAACGCAGCATATTAGGAGTGAGTAGAACTATTCGCATCAGAAATACCGAACTGCGCTCCAGAACCAGTGGGTGTCAGGGCCGCTAAGCCCAAGTGGGCCTTTTTTGACGACGGGGGCCTTTCACATCTCCAGTCTTTATTTTGACACTTGGGGAGCCTTTACATCGCCAAATTTTATTCGCATTTTATTTTGACGTTGGGGGCTGCCTTTTACATCTCCAAACTTAATTTATTATTAACTATAGAGACTACACATGTCTTGCCATATTACTTAAGTAGATTTATTTTAATATTGTTTACCCAGTTTTGGCTGTTGTATTATCAATGTTTACATTATACTTTTACTTCTCACTATACATATATTGTAAATGTTTGTACATGCAAATGCTTTATTGTAATGCTTATTGACTTGTAAAACTGCCCTTGAGACCTACTTGTAGAATACATTTTTGAATTTCGGGATTGGGCTGGAAATCTCTGCCGCATGCACCCGGAGCGATGGGCCAAATTGGCTACCAATTGAACCCTGGAGGGCGGACGGAGCAGGGGCAGACCAAAAAGGAGATGGCCTGGACTCATTTTGTAACGATTGGGAGCTTGCACTAAGCCGTGACGAGTGGCGGAGCAGAGGGGCCTATGCCCAGCAGTGGGACACATACGCTACGCTACGCCTACGCTATTAAAAAAAAGTTTGTCCATCTCTCCATAGGACATCCACCAAACAAATTTCCCATACAGTTATTGGCATATCTGGCAGATATTCCCGAACGTATATGTCAAGCAATAGGCTAGACGACTAAAAAAATCTATTTAGTCCGTCTTTTAGGTTATTAAAAAATATTGTACATGACGAAAGTACAGTGCGTTAAAGTTTCGCGTAACGTCACTATTAGGTACAATTCTTACCCAGTAGTGACGTCACAAGCCCCCACCCCTGATGCTCTTTATCTTCGTAAATTTTAGTTAAATTGAAAAAGGATAAAATACCTACGTCGTAGCTAATCATTTGAAATAATCTACTTAACTGACGGACTAATTAGAATGATAGGTAGTTTTTCAACCTAGTCGTCTTCCCTATTGTCATTTTCACGTAACGTTAAAAAAATATCGTTTTATACATATATAAGCGTATATCGGAAGTACGTGCGACTCCCAAAATAACATACAAAAAATGTTAAATGTATAAATAACAATGTTTTCACTTATGACGCTGCACGCTGTAACGCTTTGGCTCCTAATCAAGTATCTGAATTATACAAACATTTTAAATAAGGAAAGGGTTATATTTTTTTTTCTCACTTGTTGCTTAAGTTTCTGGATTATTTTATAAACCAATACTAAAGAACAACTGGCCAAGTGCGAGTCTGTAATGAAATCTCCAAGATTAACTTATTTATCTTATGTTTTATGTTACAATAATACGACCGTTTCAGTAGTGAATGGTTTCAGTGGCGTTTGATAAGGCAGTGTGAAAATACAAGGAGAAACGGTGACAAATGTGACGCCTTTTGTTTACATTGTTAGGAAGTTGATTGACGGTTATTTTACACAGGCATTATTTTAGTTATTTTTAACATTACACGCGAAAATTGACGTATTTGTGAAATGCTGACATCAATGGATGTGCGTCTCAACCATTTATTACTCTAAAAATAAATAGACTTACTCCTACGCACTCTCTCTGCATTTGTCTAAAATAGTAGATTGTGTCACACGGAAGTTTACTTCATAGCGTCATCAGCATTTTACCGTCGAAAATATGATGTTTTTAGTATGGTGTTACTGCTTTAAAATAAAAACCAGCCAAGTAAGAGTGAGACTCGCCCACCGACGGTTACACACAATACAAACTCATGCTTTTTGCCAAATTTCGTTATTCTAGGCCAACAGGATACCCTATACATTTTGATTGCCATTGCAAATGTATAGGAAATGCGACATAAACGGCCGTATCTTTTGATCCCGTTGACTTAGAGGTTTGGTTTTTTCACAGCTTCAAAGGACCGCAGACCTGTGTATGTGGTATTAATTTCAACTTGCTACCTCTACGCGTTCCCAAGATCAAAGGTCTTGACAATTCTTGTTAAATGTCAGTTAGTTTGTTTCTGATTATCGTACATTGTGGCATTCCTGTACATGTAGATATGTTTTGCCTACAATTCAATATAAACAAGATAAACCTCGAATCTACAGGCAAACAAAACCTATCCGCACGTCTGCCCGCCTTGAAGGTCAAACGGCAACTGCAACGTAAACAAAGATGGCGCCGAACGTTGAACTTGGGACTGCAGCGTTATCTTTACAGTTCAACTTGGCGCTGAAGTCTTAAATTCACAAACAAAACGGTCAGTTCACGATTTAGCCACCGGCATATATAAGATTGTCGGTAACTTGGAGCGACAATTTTACATTTATTTTGCGGTTAAACGTTAAGATTTGTAAGTTAAAGTGATAGTATGTGATTTAGCTAGCGGCAAAGATAAGTTTGTATAGATAAGGCGGGAAACGATGTTCGATTTTCGAATTGATTTTAAACGGTGCTGTGTGGATAAATATAACAAGATAATGAAAACAACTAACTTCAAAGTGTGTATCATTCTCATGTGTATTTCTATTAAAAAAAACATAACAACTTTTATGCTCTCGTGACTAAAGTACCTATTATTTGCAATAGCTTAGGATTTCTTTATGATAAAAGGAATATAAAAATGTGTAATAAACTCTGGATTGAAAAGCGAAATGCAATGCATGCAGTAGCTATAAAATGTTTGATAGAATTCAACCAACTTTCATTTGACAGTCGTTAAACCTTTGTTGTTATTATCAGAATTGATATACAAAATTATCACAAAATTATTCGGCGTTCTTTGTCTTGTAAGTTCTCTCTAGAATAACTTAAATTGGATTCAATAGATGGCGCTACACAAAATAGGGATAGCCTGAACAAACGCGATTTCTTGATCTCTAAGTCCTCGTGTACTTTTTGGACATTATTTGAACTTTAAACTAAAACTACCTACCAAATTCAAAAACCAAAAAAATTAATTTAGGTCTTACCCTCCTAAGACCTATAGTTACTCGATTGATATTATAAATCCTTTAGTTTTTTGCTCATGTTAATAACTTGATTAGTATTCCATATTTGCATTACTTCAGGATTAGCTAAATTTAGCTCAATAATCATCGGAGTTCCGGGCCGTTAGACACGGTACGGTTTAGAAACGCCGTGTATCTATAGGTTTATTACAAACTTTTGAACGATACTGAAGGTTTTTTCACGATGTATCTTTGTTGTACAGAATACCTACCAACATTGAGTAAGGTCTTGAATAAAGAAAGAGATAGCCTATATTATATTAGAATCACATACGGCAGGCGGTCGATCGATCGAGCAGGACTCTTTGTCCAAGGTCAAAAACCTAGACGTCTCGAAAGTTCAATGAACTTGCGTGTTTTGAAAATTCATATCTCCCTGCGTCTGATGGTAGCCTGGTACTTCAGACGGTGAGGTGCCTGTAAAATTAGCACTAAAACCGGGCTGCAATAAATAAGTCTAGACTTTCTGATCAGATGTGAAAAAGTTAGCTTGGTTCTTTTGACATTTTCAGGTAATTTTAGAATAAGTACCCCACATATATGTTTTTTTAATAGGTGTCTTGACATATAATTAATTATATGGGATGTAAAAAAAAACAAAACGACTTACGGAAAAAAGGTTATGTAAAAAATATAAAAAATGTGAGGAGACCAGTCTAATCTAACATACTTATACTATTTCGTATCTGGATCTGAAGGGCAGACATTGGCTATCATAAGAACTAGTGCCTGCGCCTAATCTTAGGATTCGAATGCCAAACGGAATGGAATTCATCATTCCAACATATAGGAAGGATACACAATAGGTATACACATATTTATACATGATTGAACTGACTTACCTGTTTTAATATTACATAGACAATAGGGATAACGACTAGGATGAAAAAGATGAAGACCATCAAAGTTCCGGGGTGGGGGCTAGTGACGTCACTATTAGGTAAGAATTCTACCTAATTGTGACGTCAAGCGAAACTTTAATGCACTGTATTTCGGTCATTTTTCATTTGACGAACAAAAGAAAAAATAAGTGTCGAATATTTTTTAATAATCTAACAGGCGGACTATTTAGATTTTTTTGTGGTCTAGCCTATTATTTCAACCGAATATTAGCTATGATGCCGTTAAACATTTTACAATAACCTTAAAGTATGACAGAACTTACCTACCAAGCTAATTTCAGGACTTACATTGTAGAATTCGAAGGTTGTTTTTAGAACCCACGGAGACGGACTGTAGCTTAGTACGGACTTTATGACGAATTAAAATAAATATTTTTTGTGTTACTATTGTTTCGTTCAGTCGATAAAATAAAATGCTTTATTTTTGTGTTTTCAGAAACGAAAAATACGAAAATGTATTCTAAAACCTAAAAAAAAAAACGCACATGAAATATCATTTGATATTTACCAATCGCTTTTCGTTGAAGGAAAACATCGTGAGGAAACCGGAATAATCCCAATAAGGCCTAGTTTACCCTGGGTTGGAAGCTCAGATGGTAGTAGCTTTCGTAAAACTAGTGCCTACGCCAAATCTTGGGATTAGTTGCCAAAGCGGACCCAAGGCTCCCAACATGAGTCGTGGCCTAAGCCGGGAAAACGCTAGAAAGAAGAAAAAATCATTTAGAAAGATTGGATTGTCAATAAAAATATGAAAAGGTTTCCTAAACATCCTAAAATCCTGCAATACAAAAACGTAAAAATCGCCGTCAATGGAACTTCCTAACAATGTAAACAGAAGGCGTCACATGTTTTGTCACTGTTTCTCCTTGTATTTTCACACTACCTCATCACTCATCAAACACCACTACAACCATTCACTACTGAAACGGTCGTACTATCGTAACATACAAAACATAAGATAAATAAGTTAATCTTGGAGATTTCATTCAAAACTTAAAAGTTGGGTTATTACGATCAATATGGCGGTTTGTTTACATTGTTAGGGAGTTCCATTGACATCGATGTCAAATGTGCTTTGCAGGTCCTTAAGCTAAGTAGGTAGTATATTTAATTTTACTATAACTATCGTATTGATGCTGATGGGATTATTAATTTGACACACAAAATATACACACAAAGCAGAACAAAAAAGACGAAAAATGTGGGTTAAAATGACATTAGCGAATTTGCATTGATGATGATACAAAACCATAAATGTTTCGTACGAAAAAGAGCTTACTGACGTAAGCATTAAGTGTCAAATTCATACACAGAACTGTTAAAACGTCACGTTCCAAACAAGACTATATGAAAAAGAATCGCAACTGCTGCAGTATGGCGTAATTTTTTTCGGCCGATTGGGTACCCAGTTCTTATATCATATATATATGGATTATTATTAGCACAAAAACAAGTGACACATCATTCATTGCACATAAACAACTGTACGATAACATGTTTTGCACAAGTTGTTTTGGTTCGTGACATTCGTCACTTTTAGACGCAACATCGAGGAAGCGCCTTATCTGAAAGATTCTTGATAACATTGACATTTGGGCTAGGGATTTCCGACCTACATTAATTATTTGTTTTGTAGGTACGCGGCTTTTAGTGAATAGTTTGTCGATTGGTGATAAGGGTCATTTTTAAATGACTTTATGGCATTAGCGTATTATTATTATACACGGTGCTCGTGAGCATTGCGAGAGATTTTAACAGCATATTCCTGAGGCCAAAGGAAACAAAAATGTCAAATTAAGTGCATTGGTTTAGGGCTAGTCTCTGAGATATTTGCAATTTTTATTTAAACATAATTTTACCGCCACTCGGTAAATAACGCATTTTGGAATGTGATAAGATAATGCTTACTATGTGGCCTAGTCTAGTCATGATTTTTGACAGACTTTAAAGTGACACTGTCTTTGTAAAACTCGGCTCTACCAAAAGAAACATAAAGGTTTTTTTTGTTTTTCTTTTTTTGGTCGAAATGACCAAAAATCATGACATTTTTTGTTTCTTTTGGCCTTAGGAATACGCTATTAAAATATATTCTCACACAATGCTCACGGGCACCGTGTATTATTATATTATACTTGTTATTAAGCAACAAAAAACGGTACCTTACTGAAAACGATCATCACATTTGTACAATATTTTATACGTAGGAAGGAAGCTCCTTGCCATATCTATGTTTTTTTTTACATGCACTTTTTTTTCCTGCGTGTACACAAGTTGGACTGATGCCTAATTGTTGAAAATGGGATTTCGAAGAAAAAAAACCGGACTCGCCCACCGAGGGTTCCGCACAAAGGATGCTGGGCCATTTATGACCTAAGGTACTTAAAAATACTGGTGGCACGGAACTCTCAGTGTGCGGCAATTATAGAGGTTTCTGATTTTTTCCTGCATTTGTGCTATAAGTTCTTGCTTTTTGCCATATTTCGTGATTCTAGGTCAACGGGAAGTACCTACCCTATATTTTGATTCCCATTGCAAATGTATGGGATGGGGCGTAAATGACCGTATCTATTGGTCGCGTTGACTTAGAGGTTTAGTTTTTTCACACCTTCAAGGGACCGCAGACCTGTGTATGTGGTATTGATTTCAACTTGCTACCTGTACGCGTTTCCGAGATAAAGGGTCTTGACAGACAGACAGACGGACCGACGGATGGACAAGAAAGTGTTCTTATCTTATGCATAGCGAAATTACAAAGGTTTCAAAATTGCCTGAACCGCTTCGAGAAAAGGATTGTATGGCTGATGCCGTGCCCCCAGATATCGTATCAATAAAAATTTTGCTATGAATGGGCCTCAAGTGGGCCGAGCACGCAACATCGTAAGTCGACGGCCTTGACACGCCTGCCCACATGTTGGCATTGTTTACACTCATTCCCAATTCAATGTGATCTGGTTTTCATTAATTTGCGAATGCGATCACGTATATATACAGATGCAGTGGGTTCCTAACTGTTAGGCCATTGTTTCAGGTGATGTGATATCTCATTGCGATGTTGTAATGTGTAGACTGGCCCCAATTTCAACACGCTGACAAACGCCAATTCCGTCGTAACGTCAAATTACAATGGGATTTTGGCATTAGTATCCAAGAGTAAGCGTTACTCTTGGTTAAAAAGTTTGGTCAAATCCAACCTAAGATGACTGAATTACTGGCGTTTCAGGCGTCCATAGATTACGTCAACCGGTTACCCTCGCGCGGGCTGTGTGCTTCTTTGCCACCATTTCGGTTCGGGTACCAATGAGTTTTTCGGAACTTATGTACGAAATATCATTTGATATTTATAAATCGCTTTTCGGTGAAGGAAAATACGAGGAAACCTGTCTAATCCCAATAAGGCCTAGTTTACCCTCTGGGTTGAAAGGTCAGATGGCAGTCGCTTTCGTAAAACTAGCGTCTACATCAAATCTTGGGATTAGTTGCCAAAGCGGACCCCTGGCTCCCTGAGCCGTGGCCCGTGGCATAAGCCGGGAAGTGCTAGCAAAAAGAATAAGGGTTCAGGGTCTCTAGGCTCTCACCTACACTCTATGCTGAATGCATAACACAAACAATCATACTCATTGTATGTTTAGACATTTATCTGACATTACATTAGCTATTTTTACGTTACGCACGAATAGTTTGATGTGCACCTCCCCCGCAAAAATCAGCAAACTTCTTTCGGCAAGCTGATTATATACTCAAAGATATCGACGTGATCGTGTTGTTGTTGTCAACCGTTTAACCCTCAAATTAAATAAATGTAACACTATGTCGTTCAATTTGAACCAATCATTGAGGATTAACGATAAACACATCCCCTATGCGGTTTGCCAAGAATGCCCGCATGCCCGGAAACGTTCAATTCACTCACTGAGTTGGTGAAATAGACGAACGCAGTCGAGATAAACTTGTAATGTTCTCTCGACCTTTCCGATAAGCTGAATATACGAAAGAACTGGAAAGACATCAGTTTAAAATCAGGTAAACAGCAGGTCTTAGAGGCCAAGCAGATAGCGCAATACTTGCTGGAAAAACACCGGGTTAAACTCAGATAAACAGCAGGTCTAAGAGGCCAAGCACATAGCGTAATACTGGCTGGAAAGACACCGGGTTAAAATCAGGTAAAGAGCAGGTCTAAGAGGCCAAGCAAATAGCGTAATACTGGCTGGAAAGACACCGGGTAAAAATCAGGTAAACAGCAGGTCTAAGAGGCCAAGCAAATAGCGCAATACTTGCTGGAAAGACACTAGTTTAAAATCAGGTAAACAGCAGGTCTAAGAGGCCAAGAAAATAGCGCAATACTTGCTGGAAAGACACTAGGTTAAAATCAGGTAAACAGCAGGTCTAGGAGGCCAAACAAATATCGTAATACTTGCTGGATAAGAGAACAGTTAGCATTTTATGACAATTTCTGATCATTTTTAACAATTATGTATATCGCTATCCATGCAACTTGTCTGTTTATCAAATTATAGCATTATCAGACGACATTCGTAGATAACCATCTTCGACTGCAGTTTTTTTATCGTGTCTGAGGATCTGATCAGTATCGGGGCTAATTACACGAATATGTCACACAAATGTCTATGAAATAATTATACCCCCGGCACATTATTTCAGTTTAAACCTCTGTACACTTATTTAATACTTATGAAAATTTTAGTGCTTTAGCAACATGGGATTTCAATACATTGGAAGGGAGATGGCAAATCGACTTTTTATCGTACCAATTATCCTGTCACATTTACATAAGTAAAACAATCTAATGACGACAAAACACAGAAAATGATACAACTACACTAACAAATCATGCACACTTCGATCTATTTTTGTGTAAAGACTAATCACAGCACGGACCCGCGTATTAGACAGACATTAAATTATAATAGCCTCAAATTACGTTAAAATGTGATATTTATAGATAGTATATGCAAAAATCCTACTAACTTTTCTTCCGGAAGTAGGTAAATATTAAAAAATAAAACTTGACTAAATCAATTTTGTTGCTCTCTGACCTCCCTTTGTCGAGAGAAGTTTTGTAACAAATAAATATTATATACTTACATCATATTCGTGAAGGATTTCCGAACGTGCCCCAAAGGTGAAACATTGACTCGAGTACTTGTTGTTTTGCCAATACTTCTCGGAAGACCCCAACGTCATAGATTAGTCATTTGGTTATCGTTCATCTAGTGCATTCTAGGGCAATGTGCATTGTGTCGCAGTCTTCGTGTACAATAGACGTTACACGTCACATATGTAAACGTCTTTTAAATATGGCGAGTTCACTAAAAAAAGTAGCCGATGCCTTAAACTCCAAACCGATTAGTATTATGAGGATGGCAGTCGGGAGGTGTATTGATACAACCAGATTCTAAATAAGACTACATTTTATTCATAAAGATCATCGATTATATAGCATTGAATACATGTACATAAGCATCTATAGTTCTATACACTACATCTCCCACGGAGGGAAAGAAAAAAAAATAGTACAAGTATATATTTTTTTTTGTTGAATGATCATAATGTTTTAAACAATGAAATTATCCGATCTTATCATTACTTAGAACTAAGAGTATATTAAGAGTTACAACTCTTGTTTACAATAATACAGACAATGCTGATCGAATTACAAATACATTTATGCATCAACCACAGTAAAAGAATAATAGACAGTATGCTAACATTATATTATGGTATGAAAGGCTTAGTTCTGTTTTTGTGAATTACATCATATTTACCATTTTTAATTATTTTTACATTGGGTGGAATGTCTTTTATTACAGTATATGGTCCTGAATATAAGCTTTGGAGTTTATTACCAGTCTCGTTTTTTATTAAAATTTGATCGTTGGGTTTATAAGTAACTGGATTTATATAGGAGTCGTACCTGAATTTACGCTGTAATTTACTAGAATATAAGTTGTCACGTGCCTCCTTCTGTGTAACTTGTAAACGATACTTTAGTTCTTTTGGATAATCATCATAGTTATAAAGCGGGTCTATATAAGATTTGACTAAGTTACTTGGTAAATTACACTGCTTACCGTAGACCAATTCGAAAGGGGTGAACTGCGTTTCCGAGTGCACTGACGTATTATAAGCGAAACTCCAAAAGGGAAGCCATTCACTCCAAGCCTCGGGGTGATTGTCGGTCTGTATGCGTAGAAATGCACCTAAATGTTTGTGTGAATTTTCGAGAGATCCAATAGATTGGTGATGATAAGCGGTAGAGTTAATTTGATTGATATTTAAAATTTTACATACCTCTTTCATGGTTGTGGAGATAAATTCTGTGCCTCTGTCAGTTGCTATGGTGTTTGGTATGCCATGTTGAAGTATGAAATTGTTTACAAAACATCTGGCAACCTCTGTAGAAGTTTTAGAAACAAGGGGATATGCGCAAACGTACTTAGATAATTCGCATTGTAAAGTTAGAATATATGAATGATTATAATTATCCTTATCTAGAGGGCCCACTATATCTAAGAATATTTTTTCAAACGCAGAGTGCGCTGTTGACGTCACGACCATAGGTTCTTTTATCTGAACCGTATATTTTTGGCGCTGGCATTTTTCACACTTACTTACGAATTCCTTAATATCGTTTTCAAGGCCAGGCCAGAAATAGTACTTTTTCAAATTGTTATACATTCTCCTTATACCCGCGTGGCCACTCGTGGGTAAAAGGTGAAAATCATTTAGTATGACTCTTTTATCGTCTTTGTCATATATTCGCTTTACTTCATTTAATATATGCAGTTGTGGTCCGGACCAATTCACTATATTTTGTATTTCGCTCACTAATTTGTTGACAAATATATTATTATTTTTATTTTTAATAAAATATATGTCTTCAACTTTTATTTTCTTACATAACTCACAAAGTTCTCTCACAAAAGCGGCTCGCGTCAGTTGTGATTGAGATACTTGTTTAATATAGATTGTTTTTCTTTCCTGGCTATAACATAATGTTTTACTCTCGAGATTAATTCGTTTTTCTCTTTTTAACCTATCTATACTTCTTATATCCAGAAATCTCAACTCTACGGAATCCTTCGGTTTGCTATGTGTTGCTACAACTCTTGGTTGATCAGACCTGTCGTCAGTAGGAACCATATCAACCGGGGATACCGCATCCATCCTTCTTTTCTGCGCTCTAGTCATCACGTTGATGACATGTTCATTCATTTATTTTAATTCCTCTGACGTAATGCGTATCCGGGACAATGCGTCTGCAGCCACGTTGTCCTTGCCTTTCACATATTCAACCACGTAATCGTACTCTTCTAATGCCATTCTAAATTTTAATAATCTACTGGAGGGATCTTTCGGCGGTACATATTTTAAATTTACGCCCGTACAGATATGGCCTAAAATGTTTAACTGCCGAAACCACGGCGAGCAATTCCTTTTCCACTGTAGGGTATTGCACTTCTGCTTTATTTAAGCTCCTACTTGAGTAAGCTATGGGTAATCCATTTGCATTTGACAAAATTGCACCTATTGAAAATTTGGAAGCATCTGTTTGTACGATAAATTCATTTTCCTCTGAAAAATCAGGATATTGTAAAACTGGTGGTGATACCATACAGTCTTTGAGACATTCGAATGCTTTTTGGCAGTTATCATCCCATTGAAACTTAATATTTTTCCTACATAACAAATTTAAGTAATAAGCTTTTTCGGCAAAATTTGGAATGAATTTTCGGTAATAATTTGCAAAAGCTACAAAACGTTTCACCTCGTCTATGCTTTTAGGAACTGGATAATTTTTCATAATTTCAATTTTCGATGGATCTGGCAACACTCCATTACCTGATACGACATGTCCTAAATAAAGTATATCTTTTCTCAAAAAATCACATTTTTCCGGATTCAATTTTAAATTTACGCTTCTAAGTCTTTCAAAAACATCCTGTAGATTTTTGTTGTGTTCATTTAAATTACGGCCGAAAATTATGAGATCATCTAGGTAAACAAAACATTTTTGATAAGTTAATCCAGCCATTGCCATGGTCATCATCCTGGAAAAAGAATTCGGACTAGTTTTACACCCTTGAGGCATGCGGGTCATTTGCCATCTACCCCCACAGAAAGCTGTATATTTTCTACTGTCTGGCTCTAACTCAACGTTGTAATAACCCTGATTTAAGTCTAAATGAGTGAAATAAATACTACCGGATAACGAATCTAAAATCTCTGTAATGTTGGGAAGCGGGAATTTATCGTCTGTAATACAATTATTAAGTTTACGGTAATCGACTACTAATCGCCATTTCTTGTTTCCACTGCTATCCGATTTTTTAGGTACTAGTAATATTGGACTTGACCATTCGCTTCTGCATGGCTCTATAATACCTTGTTCCAACATACTATCTAACTGTCTTTGTACTTCACCTTGTTGGGAATGTGGCAGCCTGTATGGTTTAGAGTACACTGGTTGTACATCCTGTTTTAAAGTAATTTTATGCTTATAAATGTTCGTAGTCGTTAATTTGTCCCCCGGCAAATAAAAAATGTCGCAGTATTTAGCACACAATTTCTCAATAGAAATTTGTTCCTCTCTATTTAAGTGACTAATCTTTAAATAAGAAAACATCTTTTTAACCCGTTCCGCATTTTTCTGTGTTTCGCCAAACATACATACATCGTAATCACTTGCTTTGTGAATAGTCGGGTTTAATTTGTCAATAATCAAATCATTTTCAGTCGTATTAAGTAAACGAATAGGTATCTTTCCATTGTTAGGTTTCACTAATGCACTAGCCATAAACAATCCGGGTTGAATCTCATTCGCACACACCACACATTCCTCTTCCATATTCGTCTTTATGTAACGTATAGATTCCGACCTAGCCGGTACCGTCAAACGGTTGCTATCCTCTATAAATAGCGGTAATATTATTTTACAATCTAAACCATTCCTTAAAGTCAAAGTGCTATCATAGTAGTCTATAGTTGACGTGTACTTTCTGAAAAAGTCATGTCCTAAGATGCCGCCAGCCGTACATGGCAAAGAATTGAAAACATAAAACTTTTGATTAAGGCTATGATCTCCATAATTAAGGTCTAAGTAAACATATCCGATAGGTTGGACTTTGCCGCCCAATCCGCTGACTACTACATTATCGTTATGGATTGGAATATTCTGATTATGTATGTACTTATATTTTATAGCACATATGGTAGAACCCGTGTCAATTAAATATTGAGTTGAAATTCCGTTACTAAAAGATAATTCTACATAACTATGTTTCTTATTGCTGTTAATTAAAATATATTCTTCAGTCACGAAAAAACTGATTCTCGTTACTATTGGACACGTTACTATCCGTCATTACATTTACTTGCTGTTGACTGCGTATCCCGTTGTTCCTAGCTCTGTTGGAATAGAATTGGGACCTACCTCTATTCTGCTGGTAAGCCCTCGTTGTTCCACGGACAGCCACAGGTTGGAAGCCACGTCCCGTACCTCGCTGTCGGCTACTGAACCCGTACCTTGCCGGTTGATGGCCGCGTGTTGAGTACGACCTACCACGGTGTCCCCTAGAGTATGAGGATGATGGGCCTCTGAAATATCTCGAATTATAATTATGATTACGTGCCATTGTCAAAATCCCTTCAGACGTACTTGGAGTGGACCGGTCGTAATCGATGGCAGCTTGAACTGCATCTTTTAGGGTGGTAAAATTCCGCGCAGCAATTATAGTACTCAGCCTGCGATTTCGCAGCCCATCAGCGAAGCTCTGAATAGCCTGGCGTTCATTTAAGGGTCGCAATACCTTATAATTATCGGCATTATCACCCGCCTGCGATAAAGTAAGATCGACAAACATTTCTGCTAATTGTTTACCATAGTCATCGATAGACATTTCGTTTTGTTTTAAGCTTAAAAGTTGTTTTTGTAAACATGGCACTGACTTTTTTGGTAAAAGCTCATTTTTCATATCCGTGATTAAAGCGTCAACGGTAGTATATTCTGGTAGCAGCTTTAGCTTAGCTGACTGAGAAAGCCTACTTTTTAAGACGAAGGTTACCAGTTTCATTTTTGAATCGTTATCGAGAAGTGATTGATAATACTCAATACCGTCAATTAAATTTTGAATTTCATTAATATCATCTTTCATTACTGGTAATAAACTCAAAGCCGTTTTTAAGTTAAATTTCTCCATCTCGGACATATTAGCTTCACTACACAATCCTAAAATTTCTGCATACAATGCATCAAACTGGCTACAAAGTTTCCTTATAGTTATAAGATCGTCGTTTTTTATAGTCTTTACAATTTCTTCTAAACTATCCAAAAAACTAGAATACTCAGCTTGCACAGCTTGTGCTTCAGTCAATTTATTTTTAACAATTTGTCCTACTCTTCTCTTAGGACCGATTTTAATTAAATATTGTCTTATAACAGTTAACTGCTTAATTAAATTTAATAATTCATCTGCCATACTAATTCATAATTAATATTAAAATATATATTCGCCTTAAGCTATTGCTACCTGATATGCCAATTATAAACCAATTGAGTTCTAATCTTACTCATTGTCCGGTGAGTAGGTACAGACGGCTACACATGGCACAGTCGGTTACAACGCGCACAACACTTTACACTGCACTTTTTATTTCGACGCTAATGTTCATTGAGCTGTATATATAATCCGTATTCCGCTACAAACGTTCACACTCGCACGTAGTTAAACCTCGTTTTCAGATTTCGGCGTCCGGCGAAAAATTGAGCTCCTCAATGCGTGCCCGCGTATCTCCTCACGTATCCACCTTTTGTGGCATCTTCTATAAAAGTAATATGCAGCACCCAAGCATACGATACCAAAGAAGCATACCACCACGACGAGCAGAATATTTGTGGTATTTATACTCTTAACCACCTCGGCGCTGTTGCTGGAGGCCCCGGCAGCATTCTGGGCTATAACGACCTCTTCTTTTGTTTGCGAAGACCCCATCTTCGTTCCGCACTTATAATTTGGTATTATAAATGAGTCCCATGTTGAGCACCGTCTTTAATTTTATTTGTTCACCACCAAAAATTTAGTCCTTGATAAATAAATCTAACACTTTCGCGCGCGTAGTCACGGTCACGGACGTCGCGGTATGCAGCGCGCCAAGCGCTGCGATGGCAGGATCGCCATATGAGGATGGCAGTCGGGAGGTGTATTGATACAACCAGATTCTAAATAAGACTACATTTTATTCATAAAGATCATCGATTATATAGCATTGAATACATGTACATAAGCATCTATAGTTCTATACACTACAGTATGACTCCGCATAAAACAACCAACCGTTTTTAGCGGTGTAAATATAGGCATATGGTTGGTTTTCATACAAGCCACTGTGAAAGTGCATCCGTTTGTTACGACTGCATATCTGCTGCAATGTAATCGGGAAGAGTAAATAGGACAATGGTTCAATAATTAAAGTTACATGAATGTGATTATTTAGTACTAAAGTTTGTTTAGTACGAGTTCCGGTTAGTACGACGTAATATCGCCGGTCCGGTCGTTATAACCGGATTGTACCGTATTCGCTTTTCCTTTTAGCAGGCGTTGTTGATATTTCTATCAAGTGCTCCATATCAATGCCTTTATTTGAACCTTTGAGTTTTAAGGGTTTTTTTTCTGAATTTAACATTTTGGGTCATATAGTTCCCACCGCAGGTTTTGTCTGTGATATCTGAACATAGATAATGTAGACGCATTGACCGTCACGTACGCGCTACGTTTTGATTTGACGTACCTAACACGCTATTGACCCGTGGGAATTGTGAGATCAATTATAGCCGAGACACGTTTACACATCAATACATTAGACAAGTCATTACTTAATGTTCTCTTAATTATCCCTTTGCAACAAAGTTTTTAATTAAATCTACAAGATTAAGTTATTTATATTATGTTTACAAAACGTTACGATAATACGACCGATTCAGTAAAGAATCGTTGCTGTGATGTTTGATGAGGTAGTGTGAAAATACAAGGAGAAACGGTGACAAAACATGTTTTTTTTTACATCGTTTGTAAGTTCCGTTGACGGCGATTTTGGAGCCGAAATGCGATTGTAAAAATGTCTTTTAATATGTAAAAAATAACAGAGCTACCTACTCTTTTCCATTGTTTTTCTATCATCCTCGTGTGTTCAGGGTTCAGCGGCCGCATGGCAACCTTAGGGCCTACGCTAGCTGACGCGGGTGCACGGAGCGGGTGGATTTAGTATGGCGCACCCGCTCCTCCGTGCGCCCTCTTCACTTAGCGCTGTTCATACAATTTCTTATTAGAAGGGCGTCCGTTCCGGGTAAGCCGCGTCAGCTAGCGTAAGCCCTTATCTTCTCAAGATTTGGTCTAGGTGCTAGTTCTCGTCTTTATTTTTCGAAACCACAATTTATTCGACTATATCCAAACCAATATATCCAAGCCAAACAGATCATTCATCACCAGATCTCCATCGTCTTGAAGACGACCGACAGGAACATTTAAATGTTAATGGGTTCAATCACTCGGGAAGTTCTTTGTCCTTGTCCGCTTGCCAAATGCAGTTTCAATTTCAAATGTTGATAATTATATTTCATCAATTATTTAAGAGAGCACAGCACAACGAATGTCGTCTCGCTCAAATCTGGAGCAGAGCCCATCTGGGGAAGTACCTCCACCTTACAGAAAACCGCAGTTTAATAACACTAGACCCTACTCATAGTGTTGTGTTTCTGTTGTTGAGTAAGGTCGCCCGAGCTCCAAGAGGATTCACTGTGTTGACAGCTGGGGACCCACGGAGCAAAGCTTAGCCCTTTAGCTGGCAACACAGCGAATTCTCCTTTTTTTTAAAGGGTCGGCAACGCGCATGTAACACCCCTGGAGTTGTAAGCGTCCATAGGCTACGGTGACCGCTTACTATCAGGCGGGCCTTATGCCTGTTTGTTACCGTCGTAGTATAAAAAAATTAAAGATAACTTGGTAGCTGAGAAGCTCCAAGAATGTCGCCTTCGGTGGTTCGGCTTCGGCCACGTTAATCGCAGGCCACCCGACTACGTAGGAAACAAATGCCTTAGCCCTTGACGGACCCCGACCCCGCGGCAGACCAAAAAAGCGATGGCTAGATGTCTTGAAGCCCGACATGAGCGTAAATGGGCTTACAAGGGAAGACGCCCAAGATCGTGCAAAGTGGAGGAGAGGATGTAGGAAAGCAGGGGCCGGGATAACGGTAGGTATAAGAAGAACAATAACTTGGTACTTCATTGAGGAAATTGGTGGTTTCCGTCAATGCCTGTGTTGATATTTGTTGTTATCTACGTCACAGCTCGGTCAGTCAGCAGCGTCGTGCACAGCTTCCATCTACGTGACCTATTGGTCACTTAAAAGTTAATGGGTGCGGTGAGCCGGTGACTCGGGAGGTTTCATGCCCTTGCGTGGCTTGCCAAACATAATTTTCATTTTTCAAATGCAAAAGCATAACTTTTTCTTAGAATTTCCCGAGGGACTGATGGGGTTCAGACATTAAGTGGCCGAGCGTCAAAATGTTCTTTGGGCAAGCCGAAGCTGATGGTGGCTGTACCTAACGAGGCCTTTCTACTGGTAGAAGTCTTATAGAAGACTGGTAGAATGTTATTAATTTTTTTGTATTAATGTATGAATATGAGTTACTTATTCATCAAAAATTGATAGCTATCAATTTCATTCAAAAATTATGTGATACATTATGGGTAGGGTCGAGAGAAGACCACGAATATCACGATCGATCAAAATCAGGGCAAAAAAGTACCAAAAAGATCACCATGCTGAGGGGGTTAAAATCGGCCAAATATGATAATATTGAGGCGTCGACAATCGTCCCTGTTCGCAATTTTGGTATTTTTGTTTGTTAAAGTCACAAAAAATATTACTTGTTTAAAAAGCAATAAGTACATATTTTACTGTCCTTTACAATTAGCAGAGGTGAACTGCTGATATTGTTATTTTAATTATGGTTAATTAATGAGAGCGTGATTTTTTATCAAAATTATTAAATGCGTTTCATTTTGTTTTGCTTATGGCAGTTGTAAAACAATAACAATCGCTATTGATCGTCTCGAATTTTCCATCATGAATCAATGCCCTTATATTTTTATTTCCTCAAGGTCGCCTACGTGACCCTCCGTCCTTCTCACGCAACCTTAAATTTGTATCATCCGTCACACTCACACGGTGCACGCGCAGTCAGTCACGCATCCTGGCGACCTTCAGCTTTGAATTAGGAACTTGTAACGGTTATCTTTTGTTGGTTCTTTAACCGTTTGAGAGTTATTTAAATTTGGAAGCCCTCGGTTTATCCTCATAACGGTTAAAGTCGATTGTTGCAGAAACGGGTCATGGTTTTGGAGAGTAAAGTATGGGAATATTTTTATAGGTTTTTTAGTGGAGCATCTCCTGGCAATGTTACTAATTCTACACTAAAACATGGCTGATTTTTGAGAATCATTTATATTAGGTATATTGGTTTATTTTCTCTCTACAGAAAATCTTGCGGTTTTTCAGCCCGAATACAGAGTACCTACTTTTGATTGTATGTACGAGTATGATGTTATTTTGAGTGCTTTGATTTCACTTGATTAAATTCGCCAAATAATCCCTCTATTGATCGCTCTAACTTTGGTAGACTATACCAATATTGACATAATTAGAGGTCATAAGATAAATAGCCGTTTGCTCAGACTATTACCATTTACCCAACTTCGTCCGTGAACTGGCAACGTCGCATTTTCTGCCCCATTCCAAATAATTTAAGGCATCTTTAAAAAAAATCCTCCCGCGGACGCTCCGACTGTCGAATGAGCCCTTGCCGAGGTTATCCCGAAAGATTACAGTATGGGGTTCTTCAAAAAAGGAGTGTACAACATTTTAATGGGTCGGCAACGCGCATGGGACCTGGAGTTGCAGGCATCCATAGGCTACGGTGACCGCTTTTTATCAGGCGGGCCGTATGCTTGACATGAGTCATGCGTCTGGCCGCGCATGTCACGAATAAAACATGTCGAGCTATTTTCGACGTTATTGACGCGAGTAGCCCGATATAAGTTTAATATGTCCGATACTCACGGGAGTTTTCTAATTAAAATCTTCAGTGGTGTTCGATGAGGTAGTGTGAAAATATAAGGAGAAACAGTGACAAAATATGTGATACCTTTTGTTACCGTTAGTAAGTTCTATTGACTGCGATTTTTAATAGCTACAGGTACTATTGCGTTCAGAATTGCATGGGCAGTTTATGAATGAATTCATTCCTAAATTGCCCATGCACTTATGAACGCATGTGTACATCAATCATACCAGTGGGTATGGAATATTGATGACGACTAGGTTGAAAAACTATTATTCTATTTAGTCCGTCAGTTAGATTATCCAAAATTATTAAACACCTATTTTTTTTATATAAATAAAATTAACGATGAAGAGAAGAGCATCAAAGTTCCGGAGTGGGGGCTGGTGACTTCACTATTAAGGTAAGTTGTACCTAATTGTGACGTCACGCACAATTAGGTAATTCTTACCTGCTTCTTAGGTAGCAATCACTATCTACATTTGTGCGATACCTAACATTGATATTTAATCTGAAGGCCTTATTATTTGGCAAGTATGGCCTCCGATAAGGCCTCGTCACACAAGGAAGCAGATTTACTTATAATCAACATCAGTTCCGAAATGCGTAGTATTAAAATTCTTAACATACCTGTGTATAACATCTTGTGAGTACTAATGGGTTTAACATATGATTACCTGGATTACCGAGGTTAGTTAGTTAGTTATACTGGACTTTTTCCGCTAACTCGACATCCCATGTGCCTATTTTGCGTGAAACTCGATCTTCCTGAGAAAAATCTTCCTGCAGTATAAATAATTTCTCTTAAAAAACATGAATTAAGTATTGTCAGTGCCTTCAAGGAGTCCAACTCTACAACAGGCTAGACGATAAATAAAATCGAATCCGTCTGTCTGTTATTAAAAATATTCGACACGTATTTTTTCTTTTGTTCGTCAAATGAAAAACGACGGAAATACAGTGCATTAAAGATTCGCATGACGTCACAATTAGGTACGATTCTTACCTCTAAGCTCTAAGTGACGTCACTAGCCCTCACCCCGGAACTTTGATGCCCTGTATCGTCGTCAATCTTAGTTAAGTTGAAACTGGAAAAAACACGTGTTTAATCATTTGGATAATGTAACTGATGGACTAAATAGAATAATACTTTTTCAACCTAGTCGTCATCCCTACTCCAAGTCTCCTGACTCCCAACTCTCAGTTTGGAGTCGACAGAGTTTATCTTATCTTATCCAATGTGGAAATAGCTGATAAACTGCGTAGTTCTGTGACGTCGAACATGAATCACTGAAAGTTCACCGCTCGTACGAGTAGATAGATACTATCAACTTGCTGCGTATTTATTTCACATGCTGTGACGTATGGCATTTATTGTTAAATCTTCACACACCGAGTGCGGGGTGCGGGAGTACGCATGCCATAAAGCCCAACGTACAAGTCGTGCAACGCGTGAGATGCTGGATGGAAATCACCCGCATCCCGCAATGGGGTCCTTGCAACCGACACTGAACAGCGTCTTTATGAGACTTCGACCCTAATTTGCATCGCAAATGACTTTTTTGTTTTTCTCGATTTTTTTTCTTACGTCTTTGCCTTAGAGCTGCCTTCAATACTGTCAATTGTCTAACTTAAAACAAAAACGTTAGGTCATTGTTCGGATCATAGTTGGATGGTTTGGGTTTTTTTTTACCTAGGTATACCTATCCTAGCATTATCCTAGCCTCTGCGAGGGTCCGCTTTTCTACTGGTTTTCCTCCACTTTGACCTTCAGTAGATAGAAGATTTTAAATGGAAGTCTTTGGCAGGACTTTTCATTATGTGTGTATTCACTTCATATGTATATAAATATACATACGGGGTTAAAAGCATACAGGACTCGATGGAGGAAAATCTTTCAATCCTGTACATGCCTTCCAATTGTGACCACGATCCTCGTCATGATAAAAGAGAGATATAAATATAAATCGAGGCCACTGTGAAGGCACAAAGAAAGGGGAAGAAACAAAGAGGAAACAAAACATGAGTCAGCAGTAACTCCAAGCATACGATGAGGTTTTTTTTTACTTCATTTTACAGTTTGAGTCATACAACAACAGCTTTTGTATAAATCGGCACTTGAAAAAATCTAGGGCTGGACAGCTTATTTTTATAGTTTTCTATAAAAATAAGCCTGTTGGAATTTTATTTGGTGTCAAATAATCGGATAAAAAAGTGGAATCAAGGTCGTGTTGACTACAACACTCTTATTTCCTAAAGGTTTTTGCAGCCTTAGATTTTTTTTCAACATTCTTAGATTTTTTAGCAATACATCGGGTAGGCTGGGTTAGATTCCACATGTATGAAATACAAGTTTTTCTAACAAGTTAAATTATTTTTCAGTCCTCCGGCCGGTAAGCGCCACTTTACGCAAAACTAAATAGCCGCCTCCCGGCTCCGTCGGGCTGAAAAATAGTATACAAACCTCGGCCGGTAAATGGGAAAGCCTCGGATCACATGTTAGTCGACCTCGGCTTCGCCTCGGCCGACAGTTACATGGAATCCGAGGCATTTCCCACTTAAACGGCCTTGGTATGCAATGTACTATTACCTACCTCACTAGCTCGGAAAGCTTTATTCTATCCTTTAAAACTAAACTGACATGCGAAAACGCATTTATCTACTAGTGGGAAAAGTAGTTTGACCTTGAGTTTGGTTGGATTTCTTTAAGTTTGACTTTCAAACTGAATTTGGATGAGATTTGTAATCGCATGTAGTTTTTATTTTTGAAAAATTACCTATTGATTAATGTTGTATTACACTCGGCGGCAAAATTTGTCCAACTATCGTGCCTTGACACCCTCGTCGAAGGTTCAAATTTTTAATCCACTCGCTTCGCTGGTCGCTCAGTTTTAGAATAATTTTATACTTAATTCAAATGAACCTCTTGGTTTTATTTTTAGTCTTAATGTAAACTGAAGGTTTAAACGTGCATTTAATAAACACCTGATTATGTAAATAAGAATCACTTGTCAGGATGATGTTTATACTTTACACCACACCATACGTTTTGCATCTTCGTTTAATCTCATTACTTCTAGTCCATTGGCTGTGAAATTTGCATTGAGATCTAATTATGGAAATGACAGTTGTTATACTTGTTATAATTTATAAAAATGTTATATGTGATGATGTGGTTATGGCAAATCCATGTTTGCGACCTCGGGAATGCTCCGGATCATTGTAAAATGTAATAAAATAAGGGTAGAAAGTTTATATGAATAAACTATTTTACGTTTTAGGAAATTATGCTAACATACAAATAGCTTTATCATTAAAACTATATTTTCTAACGTAACCATATTATATTCATTTTGTTATATTTAGATACTTTTACCGCAACTATCGACCTTGGTGGTAAAAAAACCGGCCAAGTTTTGTTGTTTTGTTTCAATTTCGTGATTCTAGGTCAACGGGAAGTACCCTATACATTTTGATTCCCATTGCACATGTATGGGGAATGCGACATAACAGGTAATTTATTGCGTTGACGTAGAGATTCTGTTTTTTCAAAGCTTCATAGGGACCGCAGACTGTATGTGAGATTAATTTCAACTTGCTACCTAGACAGACGCACAGACGGACAACAAAGTGATTTATAAGGGTTCCGTTTTTTCCTTTTCAGGCACGGAACCCCAAAAATGATAAAATCTAAAAAAAAGACCGAAAACTTCATGGTTTTTCAAGAATTTGACAATGATCGGGAGGGGAGGGCTTCCGGTGTCGAAAACTTCGGTTTGTCATAAGTAATTACTTCGTCACATACAACACATTAAAAAATTAGAATTACCATGTGCAATGTGCAATGCAAGGCGAGGCGACACACCTATTATGCAGGGCTGTAGCTAGGGGGGACATTATGGGACAACGCCCCACCTTAAAATACAAGTTGCCCTACCTTAAAAAATATAATCAACTCTGACGAATGCCCTTGTCTTAACACTTTCGACACCGCGTACCCGCCACGCGGGCACTCGTAAACTTTACTCGGATGCCGGTTACCCGCTAGGCGGGCAAGACCCTTTGACCGCCGTTGTCACCTATACAAGACAACGATAGTACGATACACTAACGCCGTCGTCTTGTATACAAGACAAAGTTTCTACCGCTTACTAAATGATAAAATAATAGAATTTAAAAATTATTTTGTACTCGTATCAACTTGTTGACCCTTTGTTTTTTCATACATTTACTTTTTAAGCAGGTATATGAATCCATTGTTTCATAATAAAGGATTTAAAAAATATGCTTATAATTTCTACATTTTTCCGTGTCACTGTCGCCGTTGGCATGTATAAAAGACAGCTAGGGATGGGAAAGTTCAATTGATGTGCAAGTTTTTAAAATGAATATGTTTTCACGAATCTGGTTTTATTTAAGCGTTCAAACATTTAATTGCCAATTATTGTCATTGTTGGTAACTACTCGTAGTAAGTAGGTATATGTAGAAAAAAAAGGCATAATAATGGATAAAGTTTAGGCAGCTTCTTCAGTAAATTGTCCATTGCGGTTTATTTGCCGAATAAATTATTGACCGCAGTGACAGCGGAGGTCTACATTTTAACTCGATATATATATATAACCGATATATACAGTATGTATCACAACGAAGAGCAAACCTTAAAACTGGTTGACGGGGAACTCGAGTACGATGTAATGACGTGCATTTCACGTGCCTAAATACATGTTTTATGGCATAAAATTACTAAATGAATTACTCGAAGACCATATTTTTGCAGTCGGTTAATGGTTTTTGTAACATCCTATAGGGTTTGTTTACGTTTTTGATTTTTGACAGTGCATGCGTATTGCGTACTGTTGATATGTAGCTAGGGGCAACTAATTAACATTAACGTTGTTATGTCAATACACATGCGCTTTGAGTTCCGTTTATAAGTAACCTAGGTAATTATTTTAATAATGGCTGTAGTCATAGGCAACGCGCAAGCGCTTTGTTAACTATTTGTTTGTAACTAGGCACAGTGTGAAATATGGCCTTACTTGCGGACATCCTCTTTTTATGTTTGAAATTAGTGCACCTAAGGTCAACGAAGAGGGTTATGAAACACCTATGTCGATAACTTACTTTAAAACGGAGATATAATTTATTTTATGAAAGGTCATTGACCTCTCGGAAAAATGTTTTTGTCTATTAATTACAAACGAGTCAAAATTATCCATATTAACCTAGTGTATATGATACGGTATTCAATAATATACTACGAGTTAAACCCACATGACTGTAATTGCGTAGGAATTGAAAAAAAATCGTAATTTTTATAATTAAATAAAATATATATAAAAAATTAACTATTTTACGGTCGCATTTATTTCCACATGTAAAATTTGCTACATACTTTTACCTTTAACCTGTAAAAATCCTGAATCTATATCTTGCGAGACTTTGGAGATATCCCATTTCTATGTTTTTTCTGGATTTCTATGGAAATAGGGTTGTCACAAAATGGAATTAAGACAGTAATATTTTTTTGTGTGAATTATTCTATCAATTTATAAGCAACGTGGAAAGTCAGTTTAAATGTTCAGTCTTGGATAACTTGTTCGTCTGTAGTCAAAATTATTTTATCAGCTTCAGTGTAATCGGGCTCTGAATTATGTTCTGTGACTTTGATGAGATAAGGACACTCTTGGGTAAAGGCTTTTTTTCTTTTTGACGGGTTTGTTGTGTTAACAAAGACAAATACGGGTCTGAAGATTCTAAAGCTCGGTAATAAGTCCAACATTGTGGTTTTGCGATCAAATTTTTGGGTATGGTGTTGTCTATCATAACGCCAATACTTATTTCTCGATTCCCCTGCCTGTTCGGAAAGCATTCCTATAGGTATTTCGCTGGATTCTATAATTCGACCACCATGCATTAAAATTTTATGTAATGTTACCGACATATACATAGAACCAAGAATACGTCTGTAAATATTTGATAGCAACAGATTTACAAAATTCTTCAAATTTTGCACAATCAATCGACAGCCCACATGAAAGCGCTACCAAAATAGTATAGAGTTCGTCCACCAGCCATTCGTCCAAGTACGAGCAGGGCGCCTCGTAAGACTCTGCAAGGCACGGCCGAGCCGGTTAATTCAGGTCTACGGGTCGCCACGCCTAGTAGAGCGCTCTACGTGTCGCGCTTGCACTACTCCGCCGTGGCTAACGACGTGGTGGAGTATGTCCACCGGAAGACTGGCTATACGCTGAGGGTGCAGCAGCTGCAGTCGCGCCACTACGTGCACTTCAGCTCGTTTGTGGTGCGCGTACCGCGGCCGCTGCAGGACACCATCGCGAGCGCAGGCTTCTGGCCGAAGGGCGTCGTGTTTCGGCGGTTCCGGGGTAACTTGACGAATCCCACGCCACTGGTTCAGACGACGCAACGGAGCCACGCTATTGCGTCGCCTAGTACTAATTGATTTTTGTTTGTTATTGTCTCTCTTTTGTGTTTTATATATTTTTTATGTATAATTTCTGATTTTCACAGTGCATTGGTATAAAACTGTAAACCTGTGTTAATTTTTTTAATAAAAAAACAAATTAATAAAAAAAAAATTGAAAACTCAAGGAATATGGGTAGAAATATTACTACATTCTAATTAGGTGTACCCGAAAGATGAAGACTTATTTAATAATGCATACGCTCGGAAAGTACATGATTTAGTGACTACCGCAAATAATTATAGGCGTAAAGGACATGCAGCGTGCATTATAATGCGTTATAAAATTTTGTATGACATACGTGTTGGAATGTAGTTTTTTTATACTTTCAACACATAAATAACTATCACACATAAATAATATGAAATCGTACCTAAGATATGGACCGTAATAAGAAGACATTATGATCGACTTAGGAAATAGTGACAACCCTATGTAACATTTTGAAAATTCATATCTCCGAAGTCTTGATGTTGTTGCGTTTGATTTTTTTTGTGGTAGTAGTTGTTACTGTAATAAACAAATGAACATTGAAAAAAAATGCGACCATGCCCAGATTAACGAGAAAAAAATATGTCATGAAAACATATAAAATTAAGTTTAGTGAGCAAACTGACCGTAATTATGCTAATTTATATAGATGAATGGGTACTTTTAGTGTATAGTTATGATATGATATCGTTCTTTTTTAGTAGAAGTAATAAGACTTTGAGTAAAGAAGTTTCTATGGTTTTCATAGAATTTTCTCGATTTCTCATATAACTCCGAAACTATTACAGATATCAACATGAGAGTTTTTAAATGTGTTTAATATTCGTATTATCCTTCTTTTAAACACATAAAAACAGGATGTCCGCAAATAAGGTCATATTTCACACTGTGCTAGGTAAAAATCCAAACTTCAACAAGGTTTGACGCCTGTCTGTCAGTTGGTAATTTAAGAAATGTCATTTATAAGATTGTAAACAAATAATACAGGGGAGGTGCAACACAATAATAATAAATGTATATTTTTATACCTCACGTAAAACCTGTCGTATTTTTGATGAATTAGGTAAGTACCATGCTCATATTTATGATTTAAACATTAACGGGTTTCTTGTTTAGCCTTTCATTCTGATATATACTGTATATATATATTATTAAATCCACCTGTTAGTTTTCTCCGAAAACCCTCCGGTAAGTATGTAAATTTATCGAGACACGATGCGCGTCCCTAATCTTATGGTTTATAAAGTTTACGTACCGACAAGCGCTTATGCCGTTGACTCAGACGCTATTATTACTTAACTCGCGCGTAAACAGTATTTGTCAGTCGGATCTAAAGACGAGCCCTGCGCGCCGTTGACATGTATAGAAGACTACTCGTACAGACTAGTGCGGTGATATTACTTCATGATTCGATAATGTTTAGTTGTTGTTTTTCATGATAAAGTCCTTTATTTTCAACATTTTCTTGTATAGTAAATCTGTTTAGTTTAGAAATTTTGAGAGAAATCTATGTTTGGAAATAAAAAAAGGCAAATTGAGAAGAATTCCACCTTTAATTATGAATATCGATATCACTATTTGCAATCCCTAAACTTTTTATTAGTTGTTTACTTAAAATTTGCTCTGGCGTGTGAGTGAGCGTCTTGGCGAACAGGGTCCGGCGGCCAAAAGGTTAAACCTACACGCGACGCCAAAGTACCCGCCAGGCGGGAAAGCATAACCTACACGCGACGCCAAAGTACCCGCCAGGCGGGCAAGCATTGCATCTTCGCTACGTCCGCCGCTTGCCCGCCTAGCGGATTCGCGGCGTGCGGCATTGAGTTGCACGCAGCGAGTACTGTCGGTTTCTGGTTTCTGGAGTATTGTTCGAAATTTTGCCTGGTTGCGAAAGTGTTAAATTCTTCTCCGGCTGCGGCCCTGCTTTCATGTTACGATTTCATAACGTGGAAATCGACGATTTCCATGTAGTAGTAGAGTAGGACCCCAGGTGCATGGTTTACACGTAAACAAGACGTGTCGTCACCGTCTCGTCAATAACAAAGACAACCCTCCTTTGTTTACACCGCAGACCTCAGTGTTTACTGCGCACGCGCATCGTCGTATGTAACAGTGAACAGCAGAAGTATAAATAATACTACTGTACTCGTATGTAAGCAGAAACGTGTATGATACCTAATTTCTAAGTGGAAAAATTTATTACCTTGTGTGGGACTCGAACCCGCGACTCTGGGATACAAGTATACTCAGGTAAGGGCGTCTGCGTAAGTGACCAAGGCCCACTCTTTCTGTAGTATATGAGATCTCTTTCAATTTATAGTTTAATGATCGTTTTACTCTGACAGCAATGGGAAATACGCTCCAGATCAGTACCTTTCCATGTAGCCACGTAGTCCGATTAGTCGGACGACGTGGATTTATTTTTCCCGTTGGTTCGTCTATCGGACTGCATGGAATCGCAATTCCATCTCGCCCGAGTGATAGGTCTTACCTTGCCTTTTTAATTCCTGTTAGATCGACTAATCAGCCTGCATGGATTCGCAATACCGCTTAGTTCGAGTGATCGGTCTACCTGGCATTTTTTTTCCCATTAGATCGATTAATCGGACAAGAAACTCTCACCAATCACATAAATGTCTACTAATTTATGTCCTAATGGATCTGTGTTTGTTGTGTTCTACTTATTCGCAATAAGTTTATAAAAACAGATTACGTGTCTTATTGATTTTGTGTGCTTACCGCCTATCTTATTCTAAGTGGACGCGGGGCTTTCGTTTTATCGATAGGCCACCGCCTATGCATTTTTTTATTAGGGTCATACAATATTTCCCCTAATCTGTGATTAACCCTGAGAGGGTTGAATTCACCTTGCGCCATGTAGGCGTCGCCGGGGGTTTCGCCGTTTCGAGGTCTGTTATTTGTAGTCTTGCGATATTTTCCAGCATCTTCGTATTGAGGTCCTCAGCAGTTCAGCACGTAGGTGCCAGGCTTCTATGTTTTTAGAGTACAATAATCCGCAACCTAAAAATGGACACGAATTATTGGGCTGCCGATTATTTGGCTGCCTTTAATACGAACTCTGACTGGTTCACTCGACTCTCGAGTGACTCGAGTCAGTCTCGCGCCGCCGCTCAAACCGAGCGCTCGCGAGTGAAGTGAACTCAAAGTAAACTCCGCAAAAGTGAAGGTGCTACGCAATAAGTGAAGTGACACATATAGAGACCATCTATATTTAGTGCAACATGATCGAGCCAAAGAACTGTGCAGACGACCTCGGTTTGTTTACTTATGTTCACACGTGCTGTTTGTTTATGTTGTTTGCGTCTTTGTTTTGTTGTGAATTGTTGATGCGCCGCGGATTGTGGATTTGCATGTATTTGCAATGATATGCACAAATTTTTGCGATTCTATGAGAATATACTATAGATAGGCCAACGAACATATGAAAGCGAAATTTTATAAAAAAAAAATGTCGGTATGATATGGATATAAGTCCTAATTGGTTTAACAGTAAAAATTTAATAATTCTTACAATACAATACAATACTCTTTATTGCACACCTCACACAGATGAAATACAGTTACAAGAGAAAATAATAATACAGAACAGTAACAGTAAGGGGTAACAACAATTACAATTTGGATTTTATCGTAATTTTATTGATTTATTTAATCTTTTCACATAATTTTACAGTGCAATAATGAAAATGAAAATTATTTAAGTATACATTGAATGTTCATTATCAATACTGAGTTTTTTTTTGTATATTTTTGGTGATTTTTGAGAAACTTAACACTTCGTGTGTCATTAACTAAACTCAGCTGTTAATTGCGTGTATAAAAAACTTGTTTTGAAAGTTGTTGTGCAATGCCCGAGTAGAAACATTGAATTGGAAGGCATTTTGACAAACTATTATATTAGGCATTAGGAATAAACTTTAACATGAAAAATCTCGTATTGATGACGATGTACTAATATTGCGGGAAAATCTTATACAAATCGACCTAGTCTCACGGTAAGCTCAATAAGGCTTGTGTTTTGGGTACTAGACGACAATATACATAAAGATAACTTAGGAACGAATATTCGTGATAATGACACATAAATAAGTGCCCTGGGATAAATTTTGCGTGTAATTGATGAGAAGTTTAAAACGCCCGAATAAATGCCCATTACTGCACATTTTGCGTGTAAGCCGATTTGCATGTTGCACATTTTGCGTTTTGTACGTTTTGATAGTAGTGCACGTTTTCCGATTTGTACGTTTTGCGAATGTACTTTTTGCTCTGTGTACGTTTCACGTACCTATATCACAACATGCGTCGTCGTGTACATTTTGCGAATTGTGCATTCTACCAGTTGTTACATTTTGCGTTTTGTGCATTTTGCTCCGAAGGGTTTTGAATGTCTTAAATTTCTACAGAAGACGAATCTCGAATTAACGACCTAGCCTAGTTGGTAGTTTGGTAGTGGCGCTGCTTACGAACCCGGGAGGGTTCGAACCTGGTCAGGGCATTTGTTTGTGTGTTTATCGCGAATATTTATTACTGAGTTATGGATGTTTTAGGTTGTAATACATAGGTATTTAAGTTTTCGTCGTCTAGTACCCACAACATAAGCCTTATTGAGCTTACCCTGGGACTAGGTCGGTTTGTGTAAGATTGTCCCACAAATATTTATTTATTATTATTTATTTTAAAGGGGTTTTCAAAGGCGCAAGGCATCTTAATACAATACCGGTTAAAGTCAGTAGTGATTGCGGTGAAATCATTGTTTTCCCGCACATATAAAACACGTGCAACAATCTCAACAACGATAATTAACTGTTAATGAAAACGTTAAGCGAGCTATCAAAGATGGCGGCTTCCGGTCCGCGAGCATCCGTTTCGCCAGTTGCAACGTTTATTATGAATTCGTGATTATAATCTCGGTTGTTATCAGAAAAAAAACCGGCCAAATGCGTGTCGGGCTCGCCCACCGAGGGTTCCGCACAAAGGATGCTCCCCACATTTATATAGGTACTTAACCTTTTAACCGCTTACAATTTTTCATTGAGCGTGCTCGTATCGCCACGTCATCCGAAAATACCTACACGAAAATTTGTCTTATTTATCAGACTTCGGCGAAATGAGCTTGAAATGTGAAAAATTGAATTAAATGGTGAAAAATACTGGTGGCACTAAACTCTCAGTGTGCGACAATTATACAGTTTTAGTATTTTTTCTTATACTTTTTTCAAGACCACGATGGTGGCAAATAAGCATACGGCCCGCCTGATGGAAAGCGGTCACCGTAGCCTATGGACGTATGCAACTCCAGGGGAATGCTTGCTACACTTGTACTACAAGCTCTTGCTTTTTGCCAAATTTCGTGATTCTAGCTAGGCCAACGGGAAGTACCCTATACATTTTGATTCCCATTGCAAATGTATGGGAAATGCGACATAAACGACCGTATCTTTTGATTGCGTTAACGAAGCTTTTCAACCATCTGATCGCCTCAGTTAAACGCTGATGGGGTCTTAGGGTCACTGGCTAATAAATTCAATATAGTCCAAAGCACTGATCTCTAAGCATGCACGAGTGCACGACGTGTAGGTATCTACTTCGGATGGCGGTGAACTTCGATAACCCAAGCACCCCTGGTAATGCTTTGTTGATAAAGTGTCGCCAATGTCTGGGTCTATAGAACATCTATCTATAGGTAAGCTCTGTGATTCGTGAGTTTTACGAACTGTGTATGGCTATTCGTACGTCTTAGTAACTCTAATAGACATGTCAGCTCGTACTTGTGCATTTTTTGCATATTCTGCTGTAATCAAGGAGAAATAGCACAAAGATGCCTTCATAGATATTTTCATAATTATGGGGTGCCCTCTAGTTAGCATAATTTGTTTTGTCATAACAGGCATAATCGATTTTCGCCGAATATTAATGTAGCAGAATCATAATTTGGCATAATCCACATTAAATCGAATACTATTTTGTTCGAAAATATATTGGCATACTAAAAAGTGGGTTAGGTTAAGTTCGGACTGTGTCCAATTATTCGAACAAATTAAAATCGCCTAAATCAAATTATGCTAGACCATAACACTTTATGCCATAACACTTTATGTGTAAAACCAATTATAATGATAGGTACTGATTATGCCAAATAGAATTATGCATACTAAAATTATGCGAGACACGGGAACCTTTTTATGATCTAACTGCAATCATGCACAACTTAGTTGACTAGTTGTACTTCGGATAGCGGTGACCTTTTGATAACTCATGCTCCCCTGGTATTGCTTTGTCGACAAAATGTCGCGATGTCTGTGTAACCAGTGTTTGTTAGTCAATGAGATTTGCCTTGGGACATAAAATGTACCATTGCCACTCACGCATTGGCAGTGTCTCTGACACATGAAATGTCCGGACTTTTAGCTCGATGTCAGGATTTTTATCAGGAAATTTCATTTATGGCAACCCTATCTTTTTTAAATTTTATTATGTGTGACAAAATAAAAATTCTAAGTGTCCCTTTGTGTCTTTCCAGATTCATGGGTGGAGCTGAACAGCGGCGGCGGTCTGGCCGCCGAGAACGAGTACATCAGACTGCTGAGGGAGGCTCAGAGGGAGAGCCGGGACTCCTCCGTGCGGCACTCCAGGGCTTCCAGCGTTAAAGGAAGGTGAGGCTTCCAGCAGTGTCCTACCGTTATACAGGATTAGAAATCATATTGCCAAAAAACTGCAGAACAGAACATCCCGGCCGAGGAAATGAAATTAACTAAATTTCTTAAGAAAAAAAGTGAAAAAATTCATGAACTCGGGCGGGTCTCGAACTCTGGTATACTTGCCCATCTCTCTACCAACTGAGCCACTAAGGACACACATACATCTTGGTCTTGGACTATGTAAGATTATAACTTGTTACTTAATTAAGCACGTGTTTCCAAAGCGGAATTGAAATAAGTCTAACACTACATTAAAATGTAATATAAAACTTGAAAACCTACTTTTGCTCTCACGGCCTACATTCCAACATAATTGTTAACAAAGGAAAGGTTCACTAAATGCGCCCACACTCTGCTGTCTCTGCTATTGTTGCATGAACTGCGAAGTTGCATACTAGATGCATTGCGGACAGATGACTCAGGAGCAGTACGCTGGATCTTTCATACACTATACGCTAGAGATAGACCGAATATTCGGACTATTCGGTAAACATTCGGCAAGCTTTTCAATGTTCGTATTCGACCGAATAGTTCGGTTACATTGCCGATTATTTACCGAATAAACAAAGTACATAAATAGCGTATATTCGTGCGTATTGATTCGTAATTCATCAGATAATTACATCTATTTCAGCATTCTAAGGAACTACCAAAAAGAGACGGCTCAATATTCAGTTCAGTATTTATTATTGTAGTTTTGGGCTAATAAAGATGCCGCGTCGACCAGATGTGACCTATTGTGGCAGCCCTTTATAATTCATTACTGATTCCCGTTGAGTCCAGAAAGTTCCAGATTCTTTGGGCTGTAATGTTGTGTATCTCATGAGGTTGCAGTTCGTGCCTACCAAGGTGGATACTTCTTTTGTGCATTAGTGGTCCGCAGGAGCAGAGGATGTGCATCGCGGTTTCCTCTGTTTCCTGGCAGAACCTGCATGCTGCGTCTTGTTTCTTACCCATTAGAAACATGTGCTTGTTCAACTTGCAATGCCCAGTCAGAATTCTGACCACCGCACAGGCTTTGTACCTCTTGAGCCCTAAGAGCTCTTTAGTGTTTTTGTTGTTGAATTAGAGCTTTCGAGTGTGTGTTTCCTTTTACGGATTTCCACTCTGCGATTGCCCTCATCTTTTCAAGATTGTTTAGCAGAGAGTATGCCTCTCGTTTTGTAAGAGCTCAGTTCAGTAAGAGCTGAACCGAATGTTCGGCCGAATATTCGTATTCGGCAAAGTCCATATTCGGCCCATCTCAACTATACGCTGAACACACTGGTCCAAATGAGATTGAGCGTTTTCCAAAAAAGACCCCAAAACTTTATTCTTCCAGATCTAGACTTTAAAAACAAATTAGGTTATAAAAAATTGTTCCAAAAACTCCATTATACGTTTTTATGTCGTTTTTATTTGTATGAACTTAACTAGGAGCGTGACATAATGCAATGCAATGTACGCTACTTCTTATTTCAATGAAAAATTATCTCAATTTATCAGTTTACCTCCAACCCCTCGCAATCAGCTCGTAATTTTGAGTAGAACAGAACGAGCCCAAGCAAGTCCAGACCTGACAGACTCAGTTTTCGGATGTTTTTGGGAAAAGTTCACGTATGCCTAAAATGCAAACGCCCATTTCGAGTGTCCACTCAGACCTCAGAGGGCCCCGGTTTGCACATTTGAGTGGTGTCTACAGACGGTAGTCTGGCACTGTAAGTAGCAAGCTAATTACCAGCAAAGAAGCCTCATTAGTGCGACGCATGCGTTCACTGCACCAAGTATAATGCAAGTTTAATTACTACGAAGACAACGAAGTTGACACCATGCTACAGTTTTGACTAGTTTTGAGTAATAAGAGTAGCTATTGACAGGGCAGGTAGCTGAACAAAATAACCATTCAAAAATAAGACAGCACACAAAAAGTTCTATGTCTGGTATGTCCTCGTCAATTGACGGGGAGAATTCGCACTGTTAAGGGCTGGAAACGTAGGGTCATGGTGTTAATAAACGCGATTAATCCGTTCTAAATTTCAATGTCTAAGCTATATTATTGTAAAGTTTTAAAATCCATTCAATAAGTTTTACGTGAAAGAGGAACAAACATCTATCCATACTTACAAACTTTCGCGTTTATAATATTAGTAGGATTCGTCATGGTCTATCAAACTATTAAAATTTAGTGATAAAAGGCCATTGCCTTCACTGACATTGGTTTATAACAACATTCTTCAAGATAAAAATCCATATTTTAAACAACATAAACACAGATATACTTAGAAGTCCGTATTCTATTAATATACTTATCTCCTTTACCTAAGTCTCTGATATTACAATTTTGTGTCCTATTACAATGTAGCAAGATACAATATTGTGTGCATATGTAATGCGACTAGGTATGCATAGCGGTGTGACCAGACCAGACATAATATTCTATTTATCTGGTCAGTACTAGGATATCATAAAGTTGAATGACTTGGACATAAAATTGGGTAGTTAGTAAATGGGCGTCTATACAACATTTTATTTATTGTATGTGATTTATATGCAAAATCACGAGCTATTTTGGATCCTTGTAGGAGAAAAAAAAGCTTCTCGTATTTTCCATACATTTTTTAAACCTATTCACCGCTATACAATAGTAAATTGTGTTACAAGGGATCAAAATTATATATTTCCGACGAGGGCGTACATTGAATCCCAAATGAAGCGATGGATTCTACAATAGAATCCCGAACGTAGTGAGTGAGAGTTCAAGGGTTAACGCTCAAGACGATAATAATTTTGATACCGTCTGACATACTGCTTTTCACATCAACTAAGAGGAAATAAATAAAACCGAAAACAGCATCATACCAACACCACGAAGCACTAGTTAATGCCAGAAAACGTAAAAATGTGTAGTCCTTGAACATAAAAGTGCCACTTTGATCCTCCCCAGCAGGGAGGAAAATCGCCACTTTGGTCCCGTTTAGCTTGAACAAAAAAGACACTTTTATGAATAAAATACATGCTAATAGATATGTCATATGTCAGATAAACGTCAGCCCATACGAAAAATTTAACGTTTTTCGATTTTTTTTAACGCAATGGAAATTGTATTAGAAGCAATGGAAGCCTTGTCAAGTTATCTATAGCCGGCCATATTCGTTCGGGCAATCCGTCGGATCTCCATAGTGAGTGGGTATGTCCGCCAGGCATCCGCCAGACTAAACCATACATTGATTGGCAGATCCGGATATGCCAGAACGTATATTCGGCAAATACTTCTGAAAAAAAGTAATTTTGTGTTTTTTGTGTCTGATAATATTTCATTAGTATATTCTCGAACTTAACGGATTTAATTAATGTAGCTGTAGGGCAAAAAAAAAGTGTTTCGTAAGGGACATCCTCTTGGAATGCACCAGCGCCACCAGCTGTTTGTTTCGCTTGAGCTAGTATGAGTAGGTAGTGCGATGCGATAGAAAGGGGAACACATCAAGTATTTTGATAATTTGTATCAATTCATTGTTTACATCAATAGTAGCACTGCAGAGGCCGTGAAGTAAGGACTCGTTTTATCCTGCCTCGTCTACGACTCGGCCGTCTACTTTAAACTCGTCCAGCAATCCCTCTTCCGGCCGAGGCTTGTATAGTGCTCTACTCAAACATTGTGAGGAAATATTAAAATTAAAATAACTACTAGGTAAATAGTTAATAAGGAAAAATGATTTAATATGCCGCCTTTTTCATTTTTTATAGATGCCATTTGAATGAGCTATTCAAGCACCATGTTTAACCGCACATAAATAAATATACATAGAACCATATACCAAATTTGTTTTTTTTTTAATGTCGCAAGTATCTAGTGGTCGTTATAAAGTTAGAGCTGCGGACAATAATGTTTCGTTCATACTTACGCCATACAATTACTTCATGGCCTAAGGCCAAGAAGTAAATGTGGGGTGATGTGGGGAGCCTTAAACAAGAAACTTCATGTCTTCATTTCGTGACAATAATGCAAACATTTCCGATCATGTTTGAGAAAAACATTGTAAATTGTAAAACCAGTTACAAAATACCACTCGTCCACTCTAGAACTGTTTACCACAAAACAATCTCATGAATGTAGACCCGCTCAACCGGTCCTTAGTACCAGGCGATCAGACGTCGTAGGCGGTGGCGTGTTTGTAAATAAAGAGAAATCCGCGTACTACGTCTACCGAGTGAACTTACCTACATGTTTATTTGATATTAAACCTTAGTGTAACGCACGACGATCGAGATTCGAATGCGTCGTTGTACTCGCTTGTACTATACAACTAGCAAATAAGTGTATTCTAAATTCAACCGTCGCTTCAAGAATGACGGTTGAGTTTTGAATGAGTAGTTTAGGCTAGTCTGATTAATGAGATTCTTGTAAGTCATGATGCCTTGGTGATTTTGTCGGGAAAACTGTATACGCGGATTTTTTTCGTTTGTAAACAAGATTATGTAAATATTTTGTATTTGTATACATATTTACACTTGCACTTTGATTCCCATTGCTGATGTCCCATACATTAGCATACATAGCGCATAGCGACATAAACAGCCGCATCTTTCGATTGCATTGACGTGAGTTGTGGGTTTTTCACAGCTTCAAGGGACCGCAGACCTGTGTATTTCATTTCAACCAGCTACCTTTACACGTTCCCGAGATAAAGAGTCTTGCCTGAAAGACCTACGAAAAAAAACACACAGTTTTGGACAGCGCGATTTTTTCTTGACATGTCCGTCAATCATAAAAAGTAAATAAAATTGGTACTAGGGCCGCTCTTCTTTTTTAGCGACAATAACCTTAAGAAATAGAATTAAATTATTATGATTTTTATAGAAGGTAAATGCCCTTTAGTTTACCTTATCAGCCACATTTGGTACACGGATGGTTCCAAGACAGTTGGAAAAGTAGGATGTGGTATCTATGGTGAGAGGCCTAAGCACAGAGCCAGCGTCAGCATGGGTAAACTGGCCTCAATCTTCCAGGCAGAAGTCCTTGCCATTAACATATGCGCGGAAATCAATCTGGACAGAAACCTAAGAAACCAACACATCTACATTAACTCGGACAGTCAAGCTGCTCTGCTAGCACTAGAGTCCTTAGAGGTTAACTCTAGACTAGTCCAGAACTGCAAAAATAATCTAAACGCCCTGGCTAACACCAACAAAGTTACACTTAGATGGGTACCAGGACACTCCAACATTGCTGGAAACGAAGCAGCGGACGAACTTGCCAGAAAGGGCGCGGACACGCCCCTCGTTGGCCCGGAACCGTTTTGCGGAGTTACAAAACGAGAGGCATACTCTCTGCTAAACAATCTTGAAAAGATGAGGGCAATCGCAGAGTGGAAATCCGTAAAAGGAAACACACACTCGAAAGCTCTAATATTAGGGTTCAACAACAAAAACACTAAAGAGCTCTTCGGGCTCAAGAGGTACAAAGCCTGTGCGGTGGTCAGAATTCTGACTGGGCACTGCAAGTTGAACAAGCACATGTTTCTAATGGGTAAGAAACAAGACGCAGCATGCAGGTTCTGCCAGGAAACAGAGGAAACTGCGATGCACATCCTCTGCTCCTGCGGACCACTAATGCACAAAAGAAGTATCCACCTCGGTAGGCACGAACTGCAACCCTGTGAGATACACAACATTACAGCCCAAAGAATTTGGAACTTTCTGGACTCAACGGGAATCAGTAATGAATTATAAAGGGCTGCCACAATAGATCACAACTGGTCGACGCGGCATCTTCACTAGCCCAAAACAACAATAATAATAAAATACCTTATCAGTACAGTTTACTTGTTACTTCCCCGGTTAGTGACTGTAAACTTACCTACATTATTTAACTCAAAACACCGTGCGTGACAGAGTGGTCAATCGGAAGGCTGTCTCCCGATGAAAAAGGGTAATCTGTCACTACGTTCTCTTCGTCTTGTTTTCATTTCCACATGATCAAAAAACCGTAAATACGAAAAATTCGCTGTTCATTGTCGGTATTAAAAGGGGAACAGCCCACTAAAGCTTTTTGTATGTAGATTTTTTACCAAGATATCGTATTGCGTCGCGGTCTGTAGCATTTGAAAGGTCTCTTTGTGCATTTGTAACATAATATGCACTAACCAGCGGTCGTTATGTCCTTGTAAAATACATAGGTGACAAATGGTCTGGCCCCGGTTTCACCACACTGACGGTCACAAGTGTGTCCATAGGCTACGGAAAACGTTTACAATCGGACGGCCTGCGTGCTTGTTTGCCACTACGTTAATATTTTAAATAAAATCGCCATTTACTTCAATAAATAGGTTTTTTTTTGTGAAGTGATCATGACAATTGGCACGAGAAACAATACGTGTTTAGAATCTTCGGAGGATTTGACATTGGAATTTCTGGGTCTGGATATTTTCGTTGCGCTGTCCAAAGCTGATATGTCCTCGATTTTTGGCAATTAATAGGTAACCATCATAATCACGTATTATCGCGTTCACAATTCACAGAATGAATTTATTAATAAATAAGTTTTGAGGTCAATCAGTGTATTGTGTTACGGTCGTTTCCGTGCTAGGAACAAACAACCCTTTGGGAATAGATTATTCTCTTGCTCAATAAATAAATAAATATTATAGGACTATCTTACACAAATCGATAGGTCGATTTGTGTAAGATTGTCCCATAATATTTATTTATAATAAATAATAAATAATCGACCTAGTCCCACGGTAAGCTCAATAAGGCTTGTGTTGTGGGTACTAGGCGACGATATATATAATAGATAGATACATATAAATACTTAAATACATAGAAAACATCCATAACTCAGGAACAAATATTCGTGATAAACACACAAATAAATGCCCTGACCGGGATTCGAACCCGGGACCCCCTGCTTCGTAGGCAGGGTCACTACCAACTAGGCTAGGAGGCCGTTGATTTATTTATTTATTAGGTATAACGGGTTGGCAATAATTGACTAGCACGTTTGGGGGAATAGCAAAGTAACATTGTCGTTATTAATATGGAATTCCGCAAAGTAACAATTATATATGCTTGCGTTTAAATATTTTAGTGCTCATGAAGTTTTGTTTGTTTTCAGCCCGAAGTCGCCCCCGAACAGTCCCAACCTAGAACCTTCCACGGAGGACGAGCTCAAAGGGGTCTACATTAACTGCTGGAGGGTGAGTGTTCAGAACCTGTTCTTCATACTTCTTTTGTTCGAAAGCGTCGCGATTACGTTTTTATTCGGTTATGATGGAACATAATTACACAGAAAATTCTATCCTGCTGTTCTTTGTGTTTTCCTGACCTGCACTTACCGTGCGGACCGGTAGTCGGTACGCAAGGAAAGTTCCTTATGCACAATGTAGCCCTTGTTCTTGTTCGTTTATTCATTTAGCAATTATATTGTATGTTGTTACAGGACGAGTCCAACGACTGGGTGTGGGAGTGGAGCAGTCGGCCGGACCAGCTACCCCCCAAGTGAGTATTATCCCCCCTTAATGTTGTCTTCTGTTACCGCGATTGTTATTCATAGAAATTGAACACTTTAGAACGGATCAATCGCGTTTAATAACACCATGATCCTACGTTACTAGCCCTTTACAGCACTCGTTTTCACAGGGTTAAGATGATGAGATGACTGAGAGAATGCGAATTCTCAAAAAAGTTACGTAAAAAAGTAAGTGTTTAATTTCAATTATCCCCTCTTTGTTCACAAAACTTGGAAAAAAGAAGGCCCCGGGTACGGTCGGCTTCATAAATATATATATATGCATCCCTTAGAGTAGGGGCCTGCAATTGGCTATATTTCGATTTTTTTCCATTCGCATCGTACTTAGGGTCATTGACCTTATAAGCAGTTGAAGTATATCGTTCGCCACACCTTATATTGTTGAATGAGTTTTTGATTATGTTACATTCAATAGACTTCTGTAACATTTTTCTGCATGATATTTCACCAGGGTGCATTCTAAAATTCGATCATTACTTACGACGTACTCTGTGGTTTCAGGGACTGGCGGTTCAAGCACCCGGTCGCGGCTCGCGGACCTCCGTCTGCCACTTCGTCCATTGAGGTGCTGGAACAACAGCTCTGCGCGCCCTCTAGCCAACAGGTGAGGAACTGACTTAAATACGATGTACTGAGAGTTTTTAAATACTGACCGAACGCTAAAAAAACAAATAACTTACCTGATGAACATATTACCGGATATTGTACTGGTACCTAAAAGAAATAGATGTAAAAACATACTAAAAAAGCTTCTTTTGGATGCACTCAAGAGACTCGAGATGGGTACTCGTGAACTTGCGAAATTTCAACAATGAAATTTTTGTATAATTTAATCATTAAGTAAATTGCAACGGTTAATCAGTGATGCCCGAGCCGCGAAGGTGACACACCACTCTGTCCGGTGATGTCTGCCCGATGCAGTCGAAATATGTCACGCCTATTGTGATAAAAATAGGTGAGTGTTAACCGTTGCAATTTAAATAAAAAAATTGTGGCTTGTTCATTTGTGTAAGAAGATTGCATTTTAGATCGTCCGTCGGTTTCCTAACGTGTCAATTTTAAAGGGCTGCTGTCTTATTTTATAGGATATTGATATTTTTTGATTAAAAACGTGTAAATGCTAATCGAAGAGCTTGTACCTTTTGTCGCTAATTTGTACCGAACAGTTTTTTTACCACGTCGGTGAAAAATAAGCATTCGGCCCGCCTGATGGAAAGCGGTCACTGTAGCTTATCGACGTCTGTAACTGTAGGAGCGTCACGTGCGCGTTACCGACCTGTTACAATCTTGTACATTCCTTTTTGGAAGAACCCCATATTGTAAATTTTTCGGTATAACTTCGGCAGGGAGTTCATTCCACTGCCAGGGCGTCCGCGGAAGGAAATATTATCACAGAATAAGTAATAGTACTAAATTACAGAAGCTGTTCTTTCCTACATTTGACGTTTAGCTTGTCAAGCATGCAAATGTCAAGATGACTTTAACATTAGGGTTGTCACCATGCTGCTAGGTGCGTATGGTGCTACAAGTGCTACAACAATTTGTATTAACATATAAATAGGAACAGAATATCTATATTTATAGGATTTTATTGATTATTAATGTATCTTTATAGTATAAATTAGTATGCGGTTTAATCATAAGTATATCTGAACGCACCCGTGAGGCGCGCGTCGCGCGAACCCTGACAGTGTATGCCGCCTTAAGGCGGAAGATTTTGTATCAACTTAACGCGGTGACACCGTGGTGTTACGAACATAGTGTTGTAACGTTGCGTTGCGTTGCGTTGCAGGGTCACTGCCTGTCGGTGCGGCGCTCGTGCCTGTTCAGCCGCGGCGCCATCGCAGCCGTGCTGGTCTCCAACCTGGTTTCACTGCTCCTGGGCGCCGGCATCGGGTAACTATACACCTTTTTTTAATAACAAATGGGCTTACTCTTGGTCACAGACTAGCCGAGGGCAAAAACGTGGCCTACGATGGAGCGAGCTCGCCCAGAAGGTGCCTATTCACCCTTGATTTGAAGGCTGTCGGGCTATATGTGCACGGAAATAATAGACGCCGGCAGAGAACGGCACTCGTTGGTGGCCTTGGTTTTAAAATTAAAACTTTTCGAGTCTTCTAAAATGTGTTTATTTTACCTTTTTCAATCAAACTCTCGCTTCTTGCTATCTTTTTACAAAGTTCACCCTCACCGCCACCCGCGGCGCTGCTAGTCGTGACGCATTCGAAGAATTATCAGAAGGCCTAGTATAAAATTGTACGACATTAACTTCTCGATCGCGTTAGCGTATCGAGAGTTCAATAGTAGTTTATGCAACAGTGATATAATAAGGGTTCTTAAAACTTGAGGGTCGCCGTTAAAATAGACCCGAGTGTTTAAGAACCAATTATGAGCTGTTGCATACCCTAGTTTTTCTAAGACAGCTAAAATAGCGTAAAAAGCAAAATCTAGAAACGTGGCAGAATAGGGAAGATGTTGTGCCCACTATAGAAATTAAAAAAAAAACAACAACAGTGCTCATATATTGTATGAAAATCTATAGGAGCGGTGTTCTTATGGAATACCACAGACAACGTTATAATGTATACTTTTTAAATATCGCTGCATGCTAGTCATCTAATTGACAGATAGAAGTGCTGGAGTAGAGCAATTATGTTTGCCGTTTATTTGAATCATCCGGCAACTTTCATATTTTTCCCCTCGATACGCTAACGCGGTCGAGAAGTTAATGTCGTACAATTTTATACTAGGCCTTCTGGGCCCGTCATGTTCATGCCGATGACAGACAAATGACGCCAAGCTTCATACATCACGTTTTAGGTTTTACGTTTGAAAGAATAATGCTGTCATTGAATAGTGTCAAAACTATTACGTTCGACGTTAGAATCGAACGTTGATAGACTTCATCTGTCAATAACACTTTTTTTTTATACTACGACGGTGACAAACAAGCATACGGCCCGCCTGATGGTAAGCGGTCACCGTAGCCTATGGACGCCTGCAACTCCAGGGGTGTTACATGCGCGTTGCCGACCCTTTAAAAACTCATTTCGTATTATAACTTCCTGTGTGTTTATATACGTCATTATGACGAAACCGGATTGAAAATGACGGGCCCTGGTTATTATCATTCTGATACTCATCACACGTGCTTGTAATGGTGAGATATACAAGCAAACACTTAATGAGCCGATGACCGTAATGGATTCTCACACTACTGTTGCCCGAGGCTTCCGGAGGACCCAGCCTCACGTGCACGTAGCCGCCGCTCACCGCAGAGTACTGTGGACTACACTACCGCTAATCGTTATTGTTTATTCATCTGTCTAGTAAATTTATTTATTTCCTCACAAATGTGATGAAAAACATTGTATGTATCCGGGGCAGTACAAGACTTACGATAATTTCTTGTTTACCGCCCTTAAGAGAAAGATGTAATTATCTCTGAAACTAAGCAGATGATTTCATATGACATTATAATCCTTAAATGCAGTCAGAAGTACACCGTTAAAATCTACCGGGTAACTAACGGTAACGGTATTATAAACCGATGTATGTGACTATAAATAATTAGGCATTTTCGTACGAAACATTTGTCGATCATCATCAATGCAAGTTAGCGAATGTCACCCTGACCCACATTTCTTGACGGTTTTGTTCTGCTTTATGTGTCTATTTCTCTTAAAAGTAACCCTCAGCTAAAAAGCTTGATTATCTATTTATAGAAATATACTTGTCCGTCCGTGCGGCATCGCTTCCCTTGCCACCACACTTCGCCAATCGGATACACGAAGTTTATTTTAATTTAATTTTCGCGTGCCTAAACCCCTTGTATATTACTAATGTGTATGTTTGTCTGTTACAGTGTTTGGCTGAGCAAACGCGGCATGCTGCCCCCCAGACTGATCGTCCTCAACTAGAAGACTGACGCCACATAGGCAGCTACACCCTGTATACCACCTCTATACAAACAGCTACAACCTGTATACCACCTCTATACAAACAGCTACAGCCTGTATATCACCACATTCTCACGCCATTGTCTCTACAACTTAAATCCTTTTACACCACCCTGTAGAATCGCCGTCAATGGAACTTCCTAATGATGTAAACAAAAGGCGTCTCATATTTTGTCACTGTTTCTCCTTGTATTTTCACACTACCTCAAACATCACTGAAACCATTCCCTACTGAAACGGTCGTATCATCGTAACATACAAAACATAAGATAAATGAGTTAATCTACATTCTATTCATTACCTTATTATACCTAAATTGTAATTTCTCCCTCTTTGATTGACCTTGGATGGGCTTAAAACCAGCTAAGCTGTGCCCATACCTTTTTCCTTTGTCAGTGCCTAATTCTGTATTCTATGTTCATTGTTTTGTTCAAGGAAATAAACGATTTGCATTTTAATTTTGGAGATTTAATGAAAAACTTAAAAGTGAGGTTATACCATCAATATGGCGGCTTGTTTACATTGTTTGCAAGTTGCATTGACGGCGATTTTATCGCGGTGTTTTGATTTTTTGCTGTTCTCCCAACTTTTAATTAGAAATATTGATATGATTTCTACTCAAAACGCGAAGTCTTTCTCAAACAGAAGAATATCGCGGAAACAGAAGGCAGAATTAGGAGAAGGAATAAGAATTATTAATTATTATTAATAACACATTTGTTAAACTTTCGATTACGCTACCGCCGTATAAAAATTTGTTTAAAAAACGGGAACGAAATGAAAAAAAAAATACTTTTTTTTCTCCTACTAAGATTTTAAGTAGACTTTTTATATGCTCAATAAAAAAAGTTTTGGGGCACAAAAAAAAATAAAAATGCCTATAGGTTGGATATCCGGCGCGGTAAGCATATGCGACATATCACGCGCGCTGTTCGAAATTGACAGTTGACTTTCTACCGTACAGGCAGAATTAAGTCTATCTTTACTTGTTTCAAATAAAAGGTAGCTTTGTCGGTTTTTAACACATTGAGGGCCAGCGTAGCCGATTTCGTAGTTTTCCCGCTTTGTAGCGAAAGCGACCACCCACTGAGAACTCTCCTAGCGGGTTCCCGGCACTCAATTTGTTAGTTTACTAAAAACAGTTGCATATTAAATTACGCATCCTTGATAATTCTTGATAATACATGTTAGAAAAGGGGTTAAATATAGGGTAAATGGCCAGTAACTGGCCTCATACAAAAAATGAGTTCTATAATTTTTATATGAGGTGACCTAACGAAGGGAAAACTTACAACAAAAATGAACTCTGTTAATAGGTGGAGAGAGTTCATTTCTAATATAATATGGCCAGTTATTGGCGATTTACCCTATGTTAGTAAAAAGGTGTACGCGTGTAAAGCTGCCTTAACTTGGTGTGTAGGGTTAGGTTATGTTATAGAATGTCGTGTGTAATGTAGTGATTGCACTAATTAAAAAAAAAACTATTAAAAAAAGGGTCCAAACATAAGATGTTACAAATCTTTCCTGTGACTCCAAAAGTGAAGGGCTATTAAGTAAAGCTATAAGTGAAAGGTTGATTTAATAATACATTACTGATAACTTTCACGTATTTTTAGTCACTACGCGCGACGTGTTTTCACATTTTAGTAGCGATCACTACATTACGCGGCTGAGTGTACGTGAAATGAGTAAAAAAACAAAGAAAAGCTCTTAAAAATCTGTATTTGTTAGAGTTAGGACCACTTTTGTATTTTCTTACTCGCTCTCGCCCATTCTGGTTCCAATTTTACATCTCGTTTTAACCTTTCAGACCTACATATATTCAGTAAAAGGTACCACTTTACCGCGTGTTCATAAGGCACAACTCTAAATTAATCTTTATGACATTATTGTCTTATCGGCTAGCGAAAAAATTATATCTTTCTCTAAAAAAAGATATATTTTTTAAATTATGAATAAAGCCTGATGCATTTAGGTAAAAATACCGAGCGGTCGTAGCCAATGGACGATTAAAACTTCTAGAATGGCACGCGCGTTGTCGATCGTTTGAAATCCGTTTAAAACCTATGTTGGGTACAATAGGTTAAAACTTATGTGGAAAACCTATGTTGGGTACAATAGGTTAAAACTTGTGTTGAAAACCTATGTTGGGTACAATAGGTTAAAACTTGTGTTGAAAACCTATGTTGGGTAGAATAGGTTAAAACTTGTGTTGAAAACCTATGTTGGGTACAATAGGTTAAAACTTGTGTTGAAAACCTATGTTGAGTACAATTGGTTAAAACATGTGTCGAAAACCTATGTTGGGTACAATAGGTTAAAACTTGTGTTGAAAACCTATGTTGGGTAGAATAGGTTAAAACTTATGTAAAATGTGACACTTTCGACTCTCATGTCTATGTTGGGTACAATAGGTTAAAACTTGTGTTGAAAACCTATGTTGAGTACAATAGGTTAAAACATGTGTCGAAAACCTATGTTGGGTACAATAGGTTAAAACTTGTGTTGAAAACCTATGTTGGGTAGAATAGGTTAAAACTTATGTAAAATGTGACACTTTCGACTCTCATGTCTCTCATAAGATGTTTACTACCTAGTCTGTTAAGTATATAATTATATTGTGGGCTTATATTTTAAAATGTTATTACGAATATCTTTTGATGTGGATATTTTTTAAATATTCTACTCAGAAAAGCGAGCTCTTTCGATCCTAAGAGAAAAAAAAGTCCCAAAGTGTCCATACATTTTTCAAACTTTCCATTTGGCTAGCGACATACAAAGTCTATGGAAATATGTATGGTAACGGAATGGGACAAAAATCTGGCTACACTTTTTTTGTAGAAATCGCATAAAAAAGCCAAAAAAAAGTAGGGGACTTTACTTTAAAAAACTGGCGTATATGTATATAATAAATTAAATTTTTCGTGATTTGTTTCATTTGCAGGATATATGTCAATGATTTATAGTGTAATAATATTTTAAAATATGACCCGTTTAAGTTAATGCCATGTTATGTTTCATTTATTTAGTTAACTCCAAATTTTTAGTCGAATCGATTATGATTTTGAAGTAGTAGGAACGCCATTCGAGATTTTTGCATTTTAAAATTATTGTTTGGATGAAAACACTAATATCATTGATATAAGACTCAAAATATATAACATTTCCGTTTTCAAAGCATCATATTAACTATTGAGAATGCTATTTTTAATTTATAATGAAACAAAAAAAAACGGTATATTACCGAAATAAGTAAATAAGGTTAAAAAAAAGTGGTTAACATGAAATATTTTAAAACGGATTAATCGCCTTTATTCACTACATTCCCCTTCGTTTCGAGCCGTTTGCAGCTCTCTTTGTCTGAGTGCTCTTTGACTCCAATTAAGTCAAAGGATAAGGAATGTAGTAAATATACTTACTTAATCCACTTTTTTATGTATTTCATTTTAATTAACTCTTATGGTCAGTAACTGAAATTTTTAATATGATGCTTCGGATAGATGTTTAAAATTGGTCAAAATAAGCTGGACATTAAACTAAGCTTTCATATCACTAACCAAATTTTCTTATGTAACTGACAGGAAATCCATTTGGGTTTTATACAGTGGGCTAGCACAAGTGACTATGCCGCGCGCGAGGGACTTCCGTCTCTTTTCAAAAAGAAACCCAGTCATTTCGCGCGCGCTCCTTACTACTTGTGGCAGATTATATTACCAAGGGACTTATACAGAGCAGTCCGAACCCTGACGTCCAAATTTTTTTTTAAATTCCTGGCTTTTGATATCAGAATATACCTATGATAGTCGATATGATAGTCGATTTTTCGTAGTTTTCGAGTTATGAATTTTTTAACTTTTCTTAGAAGAAATTTTGAGATGAAGCAATTTACTTACCTACTAGTAAAAAGTTTAAAAATTCATAACTTAAATACTACGAAAAATCAACTAACATACTATATAACTAATATACATATATTGTAATAGCCCACGACGTGTGGAATTAAAAAAAATTGGACGTCAAGGTTTGGAACACCTTGTATAAAGGACAATATTGTGAAGGACTACTGAATATCAAGATTACGATATAAAATTGTACGTGATTTTATTATTTGTAATTGTAGTAAGATTTCATTTTTTTATATAACCGGCTTGGTATAGCCCATATACGTATATTGTGGTTTTTTCCAAGTATATTTAGTTCATAAGTGTCTATCTGAAAATATTTTGTTCAGAATTTTCTCGAGAATTCGTTTTTATTTGTTTATTTTAAATTTTTCGTACTTTTTCATTCCATTGTCTTAGACATTCTTTGATTTTTCGTATTTTTTTCGTTGTTTGAAAGACAACAAGATTTCTAAAAATGTATATTTGTTTGATCTTCGTTTATTTATATTAGATATAAGTAAATTATTTTTGTTTCGTACTTTAAAAAAGCCACAATATTCAGTGTTTTTTTTCTAAACGTCGGATCGCTAGTTGCCTTAGAGATGTTTTGTTCTTTCTATTTCATGTAAATATTTATATTTGTACTACGTGTATCACATTCGTGTCATTTGTACTCTAGTGTAAGTGCTTAAGAAATATAAGGATTCATTTTTATATGTGTTTTTATTTGTTTAATTTATTTCCCCTTTTTGTCTTATTGGATACCAAAGCCTTTGTAACCCACGCCCGCGAATTACGGGGCTGTCATGTACTTTGATCCCCAATAAGCACCTCCTTCCTTGGGATCGAAGTGTTTCAATTTTCAACTGACGTGGACCCCAACAACAAGAGGTTTTAACCGACTTCAAAAAAAGAAGGTTTTGGATTCGTCGGAATGTTTTTTTTATGTATGTTCACCGATTACTCCGAGCTCCGTCGTCCGATTTGAGTGATTTTTTAACAACAGAGCATTGGTGGCCTATATAGTGGTAAGTGGAAATCTTTGGGGGAGGCCTATGTCCAGCAGTGGACGTCTTTCGGCTGAAATGATGATGATGACGATGATGATAGTGGTAAGAGCGTGCGGTTTTCAATCCGAGGGTAGCGGGTTCAAACCCCGGCATGTACAGTCAACCACACAGCTATGAATACAGCCAAAGTGCCAAAAATAGTATACACGATCTTAATGCTCAGGCAATGTATACATTTTGGCACTTTGACTGTATTCATAGCTGTGTGGGTGACTGTACGAGTTTTTCGGAACTTATATGTAACAATCGCTTTTCGGTGAAGGAAAACATCGTCCCATAACGGACTAATCCCAATAAGGGCTAGTCTGCAGCGTTAGCGTAACAACGCCCTTCTGTGTTGTAAGGTCAGATGGCAGTCGCTTTCGTAAAACTAGCGCCTACGCCAAATCTTGGGCTTAGTTGCCTATGCGGACCCCAGGCTTCCTGGGCCGTGGCATACGCCGGGAACACGATAGGAAGAAGAAACAACTTATGTGGTCTATGGCTTATCAAAAGTAATAGCCATAATTATAGTATCGTTAATAAACAAAGAATATATGTTTGACCAAATAACTGTCATTCCTATTTTTTCCAAATCAGATTACAATATTGATCACCAGCATTTTTGGTATATCCTGAATTATTACCGAGAAATAAGAATAACAGGTTACTGTAGTTGCAAGTTAGTTGTTTGTTTTATACGGCCCCGGAATTTAATTAGCAATTTACGGTTAAAGTCAATTTGGTGTTTAATACTTAAGTATGCTATTTAAAAAAAAATACACTACCTAAAATTATAATGCTACGCAGATGAAGTCGCGGGTCAAATCTAGTATTATGTTACCACTTGGGTGACGTTCGGTAATTGGCCTCGCTATATGTTAAGTTTATAGCTATAAGACTTAAGATAGTTTCTCAGGGGGCCGAGATCCCGGGACTGCCGCTTGATGACAAAAGGAGTGATTGAACTCGTTTCAGGATTAATTTTTCATTAGCTGTATATGCTTCGTTAGTTTACTGCACAATTAGCTATCAATAACACATTTAGCAAAAAAACTATTTCAGAGACGCCATCTTGAGTATCAATCGGAAGACGTCGTTACCGTTCGTAAGTAGTATGTATGCTATAGCTTGACAAACCAAGTCTGAAAGTAGATTCTTTTTTAAATTTATATTCCTCACTGTTTTTCGGAGTGACAAAAAAGAGAGGCGTATAGATTTAATAAAAATCAACTGCCAGACTTGTTTTGTTAACCTACATATACACAGGGTTTTAAAAAAAAATTTGAGTTCAATGCAATGGATAACTATAGTCTGACAAGCCAAGGCTGCAGTAGATTTTGTTTTTAAATTATGTGCGTCCCTTTTATTTCGGTATGAAAAAAATAGGGCGGCATATAAATTGAAAAAAAGAACTACTGCAGCCTTGGCTTGTCAGACTATAGCTTTATAAGCCCCTCTGGGCATTGTAGATGTAGACCTTTGTTCTTTTTTGTAGGTAGGTATTATACTGCACAAGGAGAATTCTCATTCTCTCAGTCATCATTTAATCTTGTGAACGAGTACTGTAAAGGGCTCAAAACGTAGTGTTATGGTGTTAATAAAGCCAATAATCCGTTTTAAAATGTTTTATCTAAACTAGTACAAATACTAATCGTGGTAACGGAAGAGAATAAAACATAATCTATTTTAAATTCTTTATTCTATTCTAACTAGGCTAATTACATATATAAAATGAATTAATTTATGGTATACGCCGCTACAAATGTCCTTATTTCTTTTGCCCTTAGTTTAATAATCAGTCCATCATCAGCATACGTTTTACGATCTTTGGCTCTATACACATCCTGGTTTCCGTACTCTCGGTTAAAGCTCTCCGAAAACTCTTCATCTGTGTTCCACTGCCATTGCTCAAAGTCGGACAACCAACGATTCGCGGCTAAAGTTGTTTCTTTTATATCTTTTATCCGAATACTATTAAAAACTTTAGTTAAATCAACAGAAATAAACTCAGGAGACAGCTCTTTATCCAAATAATTTTCGAAACGAATCAAAATGTTATTATTCCACGGCTCCAAAGTTAATAAGTGAACGCCTTTAGGCAGATTAGTTTTTAGGAAGCTGTATACGTTCTTCATAGTTTTAAATTTGTCTAGATCGAAAGAAGCTTCTGCTACAAACAGTTGCGGCTCTGAGAAGAAAGCTAGACTTTTTTCTGCCGCATTCAATAAGTTTTCTTTAGTTTTGGGAACAACTTGCAATATAACATTATCGATGCTATACAATCCTTTACCCCCAACAGTTTCGTTCAAAGCTTCCCCTACACCAAACGCGTCATCATGTTTCAGCCTCCGATGCTGCATTATCTCAAACCAACCATCTTTCAACGAAGCTCCACCCCTCGCTCTATCTACATTCAAAATTACCCTCAAATTATCATCTTCAATATAAATCTCGTTGACTACAGGATAGTAATTGCCAGGAATTGGTTCAGCTAGAGTTACATTCCATTGCGGACGACTGTCTCTGATCCTTTTCAACATTTGTCGCCCGTTCGAGTCAGTGTAAAACGCTCTGTCAGTTTTCAAATCAGTTTGGAATCTTAGTACATATTCGCGGCCTTGGTCTATATTTAAAATTGTTGAGAAGTACGTGGTGTCTTCTTTTAAGCCAACAGTGAGACAGATAGAGTTGTCGTAGTGTATGCGGACTTCCTGCTTTTCAGATTGTACGACGTTGGAGATGACAAAGTTTTTGAATGTGTGCAGTTCTGGGGAGGACGTCATGTTGGGGCGGAAGATGTAGGCGCCTGATGAGCGGTTCGATGGTGCCTGGAAAAAAATGGATGTTCAAACAAAACAAAACAGCTTTCGTAATGTGAATGTAATATTGTAGGTAGTACCCGGGTAGTGGTAGGTAGCTCACACTACCGTCGGTAAACGAGTAGGTCATTCAGCTCGGCTTCTTGTAGTGGTATAGTTATTATTTAATTATTGTCCCCCTCGCAGGTAGTACATACCCGGGTAGTGACAGGTAGCTGAGACTACCATTGGAGGAGTACCTCATCCAGCTCGGCTAATAAAGGAAATATTTGGGATACATCATTTTAGTTTTTATAAAGCTGTACCTTGTTGTTACCCTCGCAGCCAATGTAGTACCCGGGTACCGGCAGGTAGTTGAGAGTCGTGCCGTCTGCTTTGGAGGAGTAACTCATCCACCCGCTCTGCTTGTTGACCGCAAGGGTGATGTACTGGAAACATTGATTTATGAAAAGAAATAGACACACAAAGCGGAACAAAAATGTCAAAAAATGTGGGTCAGAATGACATTAGCGAACTTGCATTGATAACGATACAAACGTTAAATGTTTTGTACGAAAAAGAGCTTACTGAAGTAAGCATTAAGTGTCAAATTCGGGTGTTTGGCACTTAACGAAACGTCAAGTTCTAAACAAGACTATATGAAAAAGAGTCGCAACTGCTGCACTTTTACGGCTTTTTTTCGGCTGATTGGGTATCCAGTTCTTTTATCCTATATCTATGTCTGGAAACAATAATGGGATAATTCACAATCATCTGTCAGAATAATTGCAAAGATTGAAAAAAAAAATATGGGACTTTTATTTTTAAGCTCCTCACTCCTGATCCTGACTGTTCTCGCTGTGGTAACTTGTAACTTACATCGTTTTCCAGCACGATATCCTGAGGCCCCTCGACAATTTGCGGATCATCCGACAGCATCCGCATCTCGTCCTCGTTCATCCGCGGGAACACGGTCTTGCTGTCCTTGCTAACCCTCGCCATATCTGTATCGGAATTCGGTGATAAGTAAATAAATAAATTTATTTTTTTAGTCACAATATTAAAGTTAAGTATAAGTTATGATCGCTACTACTACTACTATCGTGTTCAAAATTGCATGGGCAGTTACATCACCTTAAAGTAAAATTAAATAAAAACATTAAAATTATTTACAATAACAATTAAATTAAGATACGGCGGGAGAAGATGAAAAGCCTCGTATAACTCCCCATTTATTTATTTTTTAGTGCTGGTATCATTATTTAAGCCGCCATCTTGTTACGATCCGCCGCTCAGTGACCGCCCCAAGTGTGTAGACACGTGTTATGTCCCGTTTTGTGAAGGTCAGCATTTTGTGGCAAATTCGTATCTTATCTCGTATTCGTATCTTATTCAATCTTATCCCGTAATAATTATAAGGTAAGTACAAAGGATTTGAGACACTATTTCAATATTATCCCTCGACCATTCCATCTTAACCCGTCAATTTATTAGTCAAAAATGTATTTAAATTTTTTATATGTATTAGAATAGTAGTAGCCGAGTTTTACCGACAGTATAGAAAAATATAGTCCATGCCTTCTAATTTAGACAACCGAAAGGAATCAAATAGCTTTTTTAATTTATAAGGGTTTCAACACAACTCTGTCTATAGCATCAAAAAACCATTCTTCGCCCCCTTACCTCATCATCACAAACTCACCTTCACTAAGTTTCTTACTGGCGTCCTTAAGTATCCCCGATATCTCCTCATCATTATTCTCATTCCCATCTCTAAGGACATCCCAATTGATGTCTCTATCATAATCATGAACTTCTACGTTCATATTACTATCCCTTACTGGTATCTTTTCAAAGACATCGTTATCCGATTTAGGCGCATCAGCTTCAACATTTTTGATATCAACATCGATTTTATCCCTAATTTCCTTCCAGTATTCATTAATATTTGTGTAGTAATCGTTTATTCGTTTCTGAGTATCTCTTTTATGTCTTGTATCTTTTCTCACGAAGAAGTTCTTAAAACCAAGTCCGGGTAAGTTCTTGGCGAAGAAACAGAGGTTATGTGTGGCGTTTGAGTTCCTGGTCGGCATTGAGAAGTATTCTGATGACAGTTTCTGTATTTCAACTGGTATAATGGCTCCTGAAAAATAAATATATGAGTGAAATACTCGTACCAGTGATACTGGGATAGATCTTCTTCCAAGCTTTTCTCCCTACTTATGCTACGCCACAGGGAGCTTGGGGTTCGCTTTGGCGACTAATCCCAAGATTTGGCGTAGGAGTTTTACAAAAGTGACTGCCATCTGACCCTCCAACCCAGAGGGTAAACTAGCCTTATTAGGAATTTCAAATCGGTAGTTCTCGAGATGTTTAACGATGTGACGAACAGATAGACACACTAAGTCTACCATAAGGGTTCCATTAACGTACGGAACCCTAGAAATATGAGCGGATCTCGAGTATAAACAAGTGACCACACGACGGGTTTAAGCAGATCAACCCCTCCATCCGACCGTAGTCAGGAAACAAATTAAAAATTTCCAAAGATAATTATATAAAATATTCCAAGTGTATAACTAGTGTAAGGAGACACCCTTCTTATACTGTGGTTCTTCCGTTCCAAGCGACGATGGACTTACCAGTGTCATCGTATACGGTGTACTTTTCACCAATGACGGGCAGGTCCACCTTGGCCGAAGCTTTCGGAAGGACCTGGTTGTTGAACACGGTCACCTGTCAACAAGGTAAAACATATACATTTATTCAGAATACAATTAAGCAACTAAATACACGGTTAATAAAATGTCTTTTTTTTCGTAGTTTCTTTCCTAGCTTGTGTTTTTGAGCTTGCAATGGGATCTGGCATAAACACGGTAAATAAAGTAATAGAGTGTCTTCTTTTTCGTAGTTTCCCAGCTTATGTTAGGAAGCCTGGGGTCCGCTTTGGCAACTGATACCAAGATTGGACGTAGGCGCTAGTTTTACGAAAGCGTCTGCCATCTGACCTTTCTATCCCGAGGGTAAACTAGACCTTATTGGGATTAGTCCGGTATCCTCACGATGTTTTCCTTCACCGAAAAGCAATTCGTAAATGATATTTTTATTTTGTTGTCCTTTTTTGTAAAGATTTGTATGAAATTTGGTGGGTAGAGTTCCTTATTCTACGCTAGATAGATACGAAAACGTGTGACAAAAAATTGTACTAAATTTCCTACTGAGTTGACGGATTTACGAAAATCCCATACGATTTAGTAACTCAGTGGGAAAAATTGTGTGACATACCTACTGGGACATTGGGTCTTGAAGAGAATAAGGAACTCTTCCTACCTACCAAATTTCATTCAAATCTGACGCGAAAAGAAACGACTACAAAATAAAAATCCGCCCAAATATCAAAACATTAGTGTTATTTTGTATATAAATCTCAAAAAACTCATTGGTACAGTCAACCAATTGGAGCATAGGCCTCCGTAGGACGGCCCTGTAGCCCGGGCAGTAGAATACGGTTACAGTATCTCCTGCCTGTCGTAAAGGGCAACTAAAAGGAGTCCTCGAGGTCACAGACGTTAGCAACTACGTTACGTTACGTTACGTTTAAAAAAACTAGTTACTGCTGCCGTCCAAAACAAAAGTTAGGACACTTAGGACCCATAGAGGCGAGACGCAAGGGCGGCACTGGTGCGTTCCATTGGAGATCCCAGGGTCGCCATGATTGCGTCGAAGAGGACTAAGGGGGGTTTTAGTCGGAAGTCCGACATAGCTTCTGCACTGTCCAGTGCGGTACAGAAGAATCCATATTGGATTTCCCTCCCATTAAAAAAAGGTATATGTCATAGTGACGCTAAAAATCAGATAGTAAGAAATTTCTTTTTGTTTATCATTTTGACATGGTTCTAGAGTGGCCTAGAGTTCCAATTGTTGACTGTACCTACGAGGCGGGGTTTGGACTCTGCGATTTTTGATTGAAAGTCGGACCCCTTACCACGGGGCCATCAACGTTTTTGATCGATATAGGATCGATATAGGAAGGATCGATATAATAAAAACACTCACGACGAAAGCATGGCTCCGTTCTGTAACGCTGCATTGTGATTGGTTGAACTCACAGCGTTCGTAGACCAGCCCCGCTTTCGGTTTCATCAGTTTACTGAAAAATAAAATATTACATATATACAGACCGTCCCAAGACTATGGGACATGAACGGAAAGTACCTTAAATATCGTATATAGGATAATTTGTGGAAAGAACACTTTATGTTATTTTTAAAAGTTAAGCAGTAATTTTTCATTGAAAGATTTTCTAAAAAAATTTAGCTTCGTCTTGGAATCAACTGACTTAAATGTGAAAAAAAAAACCTACTTTTGTGATGCCAATCGAAAGAATTGCTTAAAAAATAGTAAGTAACTCTTCTTAAGTAACATAGTATTGTAAAATAATTCGAAAATCGTATATAGGGTATTTTGCTGAAAGAAGCAAAAATACCTTATCTAAATTTTTAGTCCAAAAATTACAAGTACCTACCTATACTTGTTATATTATTTTTTGCTCCCTTTAACGTCCAGAATACATGGTTATAATCTTTCTTTATTAACGCCCACGGTGTAGGTATGTGCTTCAAGTCACACACGGAGTCGGCATACGTAATACCGTTTCCCTTGAAGTACAAGCCCAAATGGGAATACGCGGGTCTGTGTTGTGACTAGTCTGTACACAAAAATAGAAGTGTGCAAGATTAGTGTAGAAGTAGCATTTCCTTTGAGTAAGTGTCGTCATTACATTGTTTTTTGTGTCTGTCGCCGAGACGACGGAAGATGGAGCAGACGCGTTCTAGTATGGCGACCTCGTTCCAAAAGACCGGATCATAGACCTCCAACCAGATGGGAGGCCGATATAAGCTTGCTGGCCTTCTCTGGATGAGAAAAACAACGGATCGGGCAATGTGGAAAAGAATTGGAGAGGCGTTTGCCCAACAGTGGGCGAATAGACGCTGAAGAAGAAGAAGAATGTGTGAGAAGTGCGTCTGTGTGCACGTTTCCCCGCAAAAGGTGACAGAATAAATTGCACGGAAGATGTCGCTTTGCCGTCTCCCTTCCAACGTATTGGAAGTCTGTGTTGCTCGAAGAATATGTGATAACAAAATATAATTTCAGGTTTTATCTTTGTATAGGTACTTACATCATGAACGTGTGAAACAAGTGGACCGACAGTATATTATTACCAGGGAGCGTACATTTCATGCAGATGACAGACAAATGACGTCAAGCTTAATACAGCATGTTTCAGGTTTTACGTTTGAATGAATAGTGCTGTCATTGAATAGTGTCAAAACTATTACGTTAGACGTCATTAACTCATTACATATTTAAAAACATAGTGACGGGTTAGGAATATCACCGCCCTGTTAGGTTAGGAATGTTTGTGTGGGTCGACGTGAGTAATCCGATATAAGTATATTAACATGATTGGTGACCGAAGAGCTGGTGGCTTCCACGCACAACGTATCGGCATTGCGATACAACGAGGAAAAGCCGCCGGCATCCTAGGTACATACCTCAAGGACCTATTTTAGATTTGAGGTAGGTACAGGTAGGTAGTTATATATTTTCAACCGACTTCAATATTTCAAAAGGAGGAGGTTCTCAATTCGACTGAATTTTTTTTTTATTTTTTTTTTTTTTTAATGGATGTTCACTCATAACTCCGTCATTACTGAACCGATTTGAATTTTTTTTTTGTTTTCTAAAAGTAGACGGTTCCTGGTTGGTCCCGTTTTTTTCAAAATCCATTTCTGATGATGGGATCCATGAGGAACTGAGGGAACTCCTCAAATTTGAAAGGCACATGCATGCTGATTTGGGTGATTTCTTAAGAAACTCGAGCATTTCTTTACGAAAATCATCAATTTGGTGGAGTGGACCTGATGATGAAGACCAGGGATGGCAAAGTGGAACTGCTTCGTAATTCTCAGGACTATGATCCGATTTTAAAAAATATTTTTTTGTCTGTATATAGATGGTTTCAGGATTGTCCCGTTTTTTTCAAAATCAATTTCTGATGATGGGATCCATGAGGAACTGAGGGAACTCCTCAAATTTGAAAGGCACATGCATGATGATTTGGGTAGTTTCTTAAGACACTCGAGCATTTCTTTACGAACATCATCAATTTGGTGGAGTGGACCTGATGATGAAGACCAGGGATGTCAAAGTGGAACTGCTTGGTAATTCCCAGGACTATCGTCCGATTTTAAAAAATATTTTTTTTTCTGAAAATAGATGGTTCCAGATTTGTTCCGTTCTTTTCAAAATCAATTTCTGATGATGGGATCCATGAGGAACTGAGGGAACTCCTCAAATTTGAAAGGCACATGCATGATGATTTGGGTAGTTTCTTAAGACACTCGAGCATTTCTTTACGAACATCATCAATTTCGTGGAGTGGACCTGATGATGAAGACCAGGGATGGCAAAGTGGAACTGCTTGTTAATTCCCAGCTCTATCATCCGATTTGAGACATTCATCTTTTCTTTGTAAAGAAATACCTTTTTTTGATTATAGTTCTATTTTGATGATGGGCTTCATGAGGGATTGAGAGAACTCCTCAAATTTTAACGGCACATGCATTCTGATTTGAGGGTTTCCTTAAGTAACTAAAACAGTGTTTTGGCGGAGCCAAAATTTTGATGAACTTGATCTGATGATGAAGACCAGGGATCGCAAAGTGGAACTGGTTAATAAACCTAGCTCTACTTATTATCCTAGTTGTGACATTCATCTTTTTGATTTGATTTATATTCTGATGATGGAGTTCTAGAAGAATTCAGAGAACTCTTCAAATTTGAACGGCAGGTTAATTGTGATTAGAGGGTGTTCATAATTAGCTTAGGCATTTTCTTACTGTGGAGTTTATTTTGCTGGAGTGGACCTGATGTTGATAATCAGGGATGGCATAATGAATATGCTCGTTAATTTACAGTCTGTCATCCAATTTAACACATTGTTATTTTGTTTGTTTAAAGGTCTACAAGGGAGTTCCGTTTGATTATACTTCAAATGTAATGATGGAAGCCCTAGGACATTAAGAAAGCTCCTCAATTTTCAATCGTACACGTGCGGTGTATTGGATATTTGTGAAGTAAACTGGCTAACTCAAACAAATTCTTAATTTCACTTTTACCGGGAACCAAATGAAGTCGGTTTTTTTTTCTTAAAAATTATGAAAATAAATGTTATTAAACATGATTTTGTATAGACATTGTTAGTCTTCTTGTTTTATTCCTCCATTATTGATAATGCACTTCGCGATATCCGGTTTAATGGTTTTTACATATGTCTTACCGGCAGTTAGACGCCAACATGTGGATACTATGGACGCTGATGGCGTTTTAGTGAGTTTACTTTTTAATTTGTTAGATCTTATGATTCACCTAGTGTTTCACCATGAACGTGAATTCGCGGCCCCTATACCTTGACCGATTTGGCTCATATTCAAACTTAAAAATTATATTTATCTCATCTAACGACCTGCCAACTTTCACGATGATCCGGCTATCGACTATCCTATCTTTAGGGCATTGTGCATAGGATGCTGGCGGCATTTCCTCGTTGTATCGAAATTCTGATACGTTGTCCGAGGAAGCCAACATCTCTTCGGTCACTTGTTACAATAAATAAATAAATAGAAATAAATATTACACTAAATCCCACTGTAAGCTTAATAAGGCTTGTGTGTTGACGACCGGTTGGCGTAGTTGGTAGTGACCGTGCCTGCGAAGCCGATGGTTCTGGGTTCAAATCCCGGTAAGGGCATTTATTTGTGTGATGAACACAGGTATTTGTTGTCATGTTTTCTATGTATTTATGTATTTGTATATTACCCGTAGCACAAGCCTTATGGAGCTTACTGCGGGACTTTCAATTTGTGTAAGAATGTCCTGTAATATTTATTTATTTATTTTTGTCATGTTGTGTAAATATTTATTTATTTATAAATTTACTTGTTATTTATAACAAGCATCATAGTGCTTGGTTACAGTGCTTTAAAAACCGTTGATGGTAACGCGAGCGGCCTTGAAAAGAGGTTTCCTGATAATTTTCTGCTCGGGGCTTCAACGTCTGCTTATCAAACCGAGGGGGGCTGGAATGCTGATGGTAAGTTTATAAGATGAGATTCCTATTGTATTTTGTAAATAATTCTATGCATTCGCCAGCTCTCGACAACCCCATGGCTGATTTGACTCGTATTCTTATTTAAAAATCCAATTTACCACCTGATAAATTTACAAGCTTACAAACATACACACTTACAAACATGACACGAAGGACCAGATGTCGCACGACATCTTTTAATAAATTGAATTGAACCGCCAACTACCTACTTTGTTCGCTCATTCGTCTATTTGCTTGTTGATCGATCGAAAAGAAAAGATAGATAGACTACTTACACATATAATAGGTAACCATGTATAACGAAATTTCTACCTTTTATATTCTCGGTAGTAAATATTAATTCAAAACTGATGCGTACAGGAAAAGGAGTATCTACATGGGACTACTACCTACACAATCCGGACATAGGTGAGGACTACCCCAACGCAGACATAGCAGCCGATTCCTACCACCTCTACAAGAAAGACATTCAAATCCTCAAGCATTTAGGCGCCAAAACCTACAGATTCTCTCTATCCTGGACTAGAATACTTCCAAATGGAACTGCCGATTATATAAATCCTAAAGGAATCGCTCACTATAGAAGGCTAATAGATTTGTTACTAGAAAACGATATTCTTCCAATTGTAACGATATACCACTGGGATCTACCTATTGCTTTTGGTAAAAAACGAGGCTGGTTGAACGAAGCTATTGTAGATAAGTTTGAGGATTACGCAAGAGTGGTTTTCGCTGCGTTTGGTGACAAAGTCAAGCACTGGATTACTATAAACGAGCCGTATATCCATTGCCTGTATGGCTATGAAATTGGAGAGCATCCTCCTTTGATCAAGTCTCCAGGAAAGGGGTTTTATGAGTGTGGAAGGAATCTCTTGCTGGGGCATGCTAAGGTGTACCACATGTATAATGAGGAGTTTAGGGAGGTGCAAGGGGGACAGGTGGGACTCGCTATAGATGCGCAGTGGCCGTTTGCTGATAGTGATTCGGAGGAAGATGGGGAAGCTGTGAAGGACTACTTGGCTTTATATGTACGTAACTATTATCTTGTACATTTAAACGAGAAATTCTTAATTGGTTTATGGGATAGGGTGTGAATATCGGATTTGGCTCGGTAGCCGTGGTACTTTATTTCAAGAATTGTGAATTGAGAAAGGTTCAGGTGTCTAATAAGTATTAGTGTCTGAATGAATACACAAATATGCTCTCACCGGAATTCGAACCCGGGACCTCCAGCTTCGTAAGCAGGGTCACTACCAACTAAGGCTAGGCTGTTTTTAAGAAGCAGTTAAGAAAAAAATAGTTCTCCCATACAAAAGATCGACATCTGAGTTGTCGAAATGCCATAGCCAAACTTTTTATCGCAATTTTTTTTATTACAATTGTAGGTTACATATATTGTGTTATTTATATGCTCCACAAAACGAAACATTTAGTTTGACAATTACGAAGTTGGTCCCATAAGTTGTTCAGTATTGTTACCTTGAACAGTTATGGCTAAGGGTTAGAAAGCATCATGTATAAGTTTCCATCAATTCCCGTAGGTCGGACAATACATAGACCCAATCTTCAAAGGTGACTACCCTCAACGCCTGAAAGATCGGGTTGCAGCACAGAGCGCTCGTCAGGGCTACCCTAAGTCCCGTCTCCGGCCATTGAGCAAAAAACAGAAGTCCTTCATTCACGGCACGGTAGACTTCCTCGGCGTCAACCATTACAGCAGTCTTATGGTGTACAGGTATACTACTGCTAATTTTAGCCAAAAGACACTGTTCACTGGACAACTACCGCACCCTAAGGATTTCTACAACAGTCTAGCTCCAAGCGATCATCAGGGCTACGCTGCTGAGTCCCGCCTTTGACCGTTTATCAAATATTCATATCCTTCACAAAGAAACCTATAGAATGTTTAGGTAAAAAACACCCAAGCAACCATTTTGGTCGTATACTCTTCAATGTTTCATAACCTGTTCGCACACAATATGCGACCACAAAAATGTAGTAACCTAGTGTCGACACAAAGTGCACACAATTCGCACACAATGCGACCAAAACAATTTAGTACTTAACCAAGTGTCTACACAAAGTGCACACATTACGGTCACATTGTGTCGAAACATTTTTATACACATTGTGTGCAGTTTGCGACCAGGAACGCGGTAGTAACAAAAAGTGGTAGCATTGTGGTAACTGTGTGGTAACAAGTGCACACAATGTGTCGTAACATTACGTAACTGCTACCGAACATTGAAATGACAATTCAACAGAAAATGTCCTTAAAACCAAACCTTGACAGACTATGCCGGTATACCAGAACAGTAATTTAATGCTGGAAGCATCTTGTATAGAAGGGTAGTGCGTTATGCTTATAGAATAATAGAAATTTACAAGCGAAACTGCATGTGCATATGTGTGGTGACCTCATTCTCTTTGTAAACGCTTCATTATGTGGTGTCTGTGTTGTCTGTGGTAGGTTCACTACACTCATCCCTCTCTGCACTAAAAATATACTTTTTCATGGTTGTCTATTGTTTGCCCGAAAGTTATATAAAATAATACTCATATGCCCGAATTTTATTTGCCCGAATTTCATTTGCCCGAATTGTTTGTTTACCATAAAAATTATATGGCATACTCTTTGTTTACCCGATTATTAGATTCCAGAACGTACGAGTGCCATATTAATTGTTGTCCATATTATTAAGTGCAATAATATTATTTAATAGAATATTCAAACGCCATACTAAATAATGGTAATATACAATAAAAATCAATGAGATATTATGTAACAAAAACGAATATACAAAAGAAGAATTTTTGCGTGCTTTAGCATCGAATTTGTATCTACACTAAGTGTAATTTGTTGCGTTGATTGTAACACTACAATGGATACATTGATTATTATATATTAAAGTTGTTTTTATTTATAATTTTGAATTATATATTATTAAATAGAATTTTATATTATATTGGGAGTCGGTTCTGGCGCTTCGCCGGCCGCTACCGCGGCACGCTCGCTTTGCTCGCTCGGCTCGCACGCTGTAAGCTCACGGTTCAACCTAACACTCCTCCTCGCTTCGCTCGTCATCGTACCTAAACTGACCTGTCTTAGAGTTGAATAGGTAGGGAAGTTTTCTGACTTATCATAATTTTGTATTATATATTATTAAATAGAATTTTATATTATATTGGAAGTCGGTTCTGGCGCTTCGCCGGCCGCTGCCGTGGCACGCTCGCTTCGCTCGCTCGGCTCGCGCTGTAAGGTCACGGTTCAACCTAACACTCCTCCTCGCTTCGCTCGTCGTCGTACCTAAACTGACCTGCCTTAGAGTTGAATAGGTAGGGAAGTTTTCTGACTTATCATAATTTTGTGTTATATATTATTAAATAGAATTTTATATTATAATGGAAGTCAGTTCTGGCGCTTCGCCGGCCGCTGCCGCGGCACGCTCGCTTCGCTCGCTCGGCTCGCGCGCTGTATGATCACCGTTCAACCTAACACTCCTCCTCGCTTCGCTCACCGTCGTACCTACATATTATTATATTGAAAGTTCACAGTTCTAACTAACCTAACCTACTTTCTGGGAAGCAATTTGGATGGCAAATGATATTATGGCTAGTGATCATTATGGCTTACAATGATGATGACAAATGATATTATTGATATTGATTTTATGGGAAACAAAGTTTCTGGCACGTGACTAATATAGTAAACAATAAGTATTGCATATGTAATAATGGGAAACAATATTATGGCTGTTGACTATTATGGCAAATGAAATTATGGCAAATGAAATTCTGGCAAGTGGGTGTATACCCAAAATTACGAACTCGTGTTGAAATTCAATTCACACCCGTTCGTAATGTCTTGTTTACCCCCAATGCACACAAAATACACAATGTACTATTTTAGTCATATTTACAGAAATGAATCCGTGGTCGGTATGTACGATGTACCGTCGTTTTATGACGACGTCGGCATCGGGACGTACATGAACGACTCCTGGACAGTCAGCTCCATTGACAGTATGAGGGTAAGCCTAACTTTACAATATCATATAGTTAATAGTTCAAATTCTTTGACAGCTAGAGATAACAATATAAAGATCTTTTACATCAACCTCGATGCCACTTAGCCATTTACAAAAAGAACGCCTATAACATGCATGTGTATAGCTCTTTATAATTACTTGCCGAATTACATAAAACTGTTAAATAGTGCGGATTTCAAAAAGGCAATAACTAGTTTTCTGTTAGATAGAGCACTATTTTTATACTCTCAAGGAGTACTTGGAAAACAGTAAGCGAAAAGGACATTAATTTGACATAAATTATCATTTTCACGAATTGTACTTATTTTTATTGTTTTCTTTTAATTTAATCTGTTTTATACAATGACATTGAAAACAATTTCTGGTAGTGTAATTATAGGTATAAGGTTTAAATTTGCATGACGTGTGTTGGCTAAACATGTGGGACTAAATACATTTGATATATGAGATCCATACACGTATGTAATTTACCATTTTTAAGCAAATAAATTATTTAATTTAATTTAATTTAGTTTCATTTAATTATATTTTATTTTATTTAATTTAATTTAATTTAATTTAGTTTCATTTAATTTCATTTAATTTTATTTCATTTAGTTTCATTTAATTTCATTTAGTTTAATATTGTCTTCTGTTACCGCGATTGTTATTCATTGAAATTAAACACTTTAGAACGGATTAATCGCGTTCATTTAGTTTCATATAATTTCATTTAATTTCATTTGATTTCATTTGATTTCATTTAATTTCATTTAATTTCATTTAATTTCATTTAATTTCATTTAATTTCATTACAAATATTTATCGCTCACTTCAAGCAACACAGGTAAGGAAGTCGGCATACGTATCGTTTCGTTTCTCATCTCTCAGCTTAAAGAAACAGGCCCCGTCCGTTTCGAAACATACTTTGAAACTAAAGCGGAACGAGTGGCAGTTCTTAGGCAATGTCTGCCGCAGGCGACACTAAGTAAATATATGACAATCAATCCGTTCGTTGGGCTGAGTTCCATAGGGTCGCGCAAGGCATCCTTATACTTAGCTAACATATCCAACTTTAATATACTTATATCGGGTTACTCACGTCTATAAAGTCTCTGCGCACAACCAATCAGAGCAATCGCTGCCAGCGCTTCTCACTCATGATTATGGGACGCGGACCGTTCCGAAACATGTCGAGCTGTTTTCGACTTTATAGACGTGAGTAACCCGATATAAGTATATTAATATGTCTAATACTCCCGGGAGTTTTCTATTTAAAATCTCCAATTTTGCTATAAAATATTTTTCTACAACAGAAAATAAATGGCCCAATAGAGTTTGATCCTGTGCGTATTTATGATTTATGAGTAAGTACATGAAGTTAATCAATGACTTATCAACATTGACCAATAAAGTACAATAATGCGTAATATAAATTAATTCTTAATATAAGTAAGTGTAATAAATCAAACTACAATCTAAAGCGTAAATATAGTATTTAATTATGTGCGTCCCTTTTTTTCGGTATGAAAAGAATAGGGAGGCATATATATTTAAAAAAAAAATCTGCAGCCTTGGCTTGTCAGACTATACTATCTAACCATGTATTATAGCTAAATAATATTATCTATGTCGATAACGCTGCAGTTTCTTTTTAATCCAGCGATAGTGCTGTAGTGTCTTTTTTTATGCGGGGGCTTCGCCTGATAATAATATTATCATACAAAATCGCATTCTTAGCGTTTTCAAAAGTAAATTAGCCGAATATGGTCCTACGCTCAAATTACACCGGAATAAAATGCCAGGCCATCCACACTAATATTATAAATGGGAAAGTGTGTGTGTCTGTTTGTTTGTCCGTCTTTCACGGCAAAACGGAGCGACGAATTGACGTAATTTTTTAATTGGAGATAGTTGAAGGGATCTTTCGAACGCGAGCGATGCCGCGGGCAAGAATTATTTTTATTAACTATATTTCTAAGATGTCGCAATGCCAAACCAGAGATGTTCCAAAATGACTAAAATACCGAATAGACTTTTTTATTGGATGAATTGGACAAAGAGAAAGCCGAAATCGATAGCTAAGCATCCTTATCTCAATTACCTATACTTAATCCTACCAATTCTCGTTATCTAAATACTAAATACCTTATAAATTGAAAGAGATGTCAAATACTACAGAAAAAGTGACCAAGGTCCCCGGTGAGCAGGGCTGGGATCGAACCAGCGACCTCCTGCTGCTGCAGGAGCAGGAGGTCGCTGGTTCGATCCCAGCCCTGCTCACCGGGGACCTTGGTCACTTTTTCTGTAGTATTTGACATCTCTTTCAATTTATAATTTATATATAGTAGTGTGACTACTTGAAAACATGAATCAAAACATTTATTATGTTTAATAAATGATTTAATTCATGCTTTAAAATTGTACTAAATACCTTATATTGTAGGTACAATATACTCCCTTATCTTTAGTAACATATATCCTAGGTACAATACCTCAGGGACCTATTTTAGATTTAAGGTAGGTACAGGTAGGTAGCTAGGTAAGTTACACTTACCTACTGTATATATTTTGAAAATAAATGTAGGTACGTTAATTTAGTAGCATATTAAATGGAATTAAGATCTACCCTCTAATCTAATAGTTTCCGTAAATTGTATGTTGCATTTCACTTATCGTCATACAAGAACTCTGACTAGACTCTCAATGACACACATTATGCAGGCAAGACAGTTGAGTTCGGGTTGAGAGTAGAGTAGATGAGATAAACGACATAATTTTAGAATAATATGAGCGATACTAGACTGACTGACCTTACCTACAACTTGACCTCACCTTCTACAGTTACAATCACTTCATGTTATGTTCCGTATTGAGATGAAAGTACTTAGTGGTAGTAGCTCAAAGCTTCCTTAAAAATGCAAGTGGTAGACGACATTGCAGGAGACAGAGAAATAAATATTGGCAAACTTATCGAATGAAAATAACCTAGCTTTACGCATCATAACACAACGAAGTTAAAGTTAAGGAACCGTACTTATTAGGATAGGATGTTAGTATTTAGAAACGGTCCCGTCACACTAAGCGTAACTCATTTTTAGATTTGGAGATTTTGAGACAAATCTGTTTTGGCATTGCGACATTCTAACAATATGATATTTGGCTTTAGCAAACCAGAATCCACATTTTTACAGGTGACTGTACCAAGATCCCGACTATCGGGTCACCGGGAGAATCAAATCATTAAAACACCCGATAGTCGGTAGGCGAGTCTTGAAATGAACTAACTCTCTCATTATCCCTCCACAGGACTACGCCCCTGGCTTCTACTCCCTACTCCTATACCTCAAAGACAACTATAACAACCCTGTGGTCTACATCACCGAAAGCGGTTTCCCTCTGTCTTCAACCGTGGACCTCGATGATTGGAAGAAAGCTGATTATATAAGAAACTATTTAAGTGCACTTTTGGAAGCGAGGGACGCTGGCTCCAACTGCCAGGGATACTTATTATGGTCCCTGATTGATACTTTTGAGTGGAGTGGATATATGTAAGTCACACTACACAGACACCAACGTTACTGGCAGCTGTATATATTTAGAAAATAAATGTTATAGGTAAAGGTTAAATTTCGAATGACATTTAATCGAACGAGTGAGCGAAGCGTGTAAGTTCTCCCAGTCTGCTCGGACTATCCATATTTGAATATGTCTGTATGTTTGTTCGACGATAACTCGAGTATCGTTGATCGGATCGTCGTGAAATTTAGCAGATCGTTAGATGAGATATATGTTATTTTCAAGTCTGAATATGAGCCAAATCGGTTCAGAGGTTGCCGAGATATAGGTGTCGCGAGTTCACGTTCCGGGCACACCACTATTATAAATCTACTACTTAAAACTAGGGCTCCTGATATCCGTGATGTACGCCGATCCGTAGCTACGTGTTCTTAAGCCCGGCGGTACTAAGATCACGAATTTCACGAACACGCCAAGGTACGTACCTCGTACGTACGTACGTACGTTCGCGTACGGATTCACGTGACACGCCATGATACGTAGCCCGTACCTGCGTTCGTGCGCGGAGCTTCGGGCTCGGTTCCGTTGGGTACTTATCGCACGTCTCGTAGGTTCGACACGCCCGGGAGAAAAATAAACAAGGACTAAGGTATTATTGAATTGAGTTACCACTTAGTATATTGAATACGGGACGAACGGACAAACATTTACTTGTGAATTAAACTTAGATTTTATTATTTGCATGAATATAATAGTTATATCTAAGTAATTTATGGGGATATTCTGTTTTATGTATAACCAGCTATTGATTTTATATAAATATAAGGTGTAAAACTCCCTAGTAGGTATCATTATAATTATGAACTTAAGCAACACTGTGCTACTGGTTGTTATTATTAAATCAAGAGACTTTTTTTTCTGTTAAGTATTAATGTAATGAATGAAACGTACTAGTAAAACCTTTGTACTATGAAATAATATAACGAAACCTAAATATAAAGAAGGCAACCCTAATCCTAAGAAACAAAAGGAAAAAATTCTGCAAATCATCGGTAGGTATGATAAAGGTAATACAGGTAAACAAATTCAACAAAAACATGTACGGGGCCCCAGAAAAAAAAGTACGCAGCTGCAGTTCTTATCAGTTTCGGACTTTTAGTCCGACAGCGATAACTTTTCAAGTTTTTAAGAATATTCATGTTGCTTATTTAACATATAGTTTCTAAACCATTTCTCAGTCCTAATAACAATAATTTGTGTCATGTTAGGTATTTGGTGGTAATTTAGGTATTCTTTTTAACTCGAATAATCTTTTCAACACACTTGCTCGTAAGTCGTAACGAGGTTCTTATCGTACCACTTTTAGGCTCATAATCCAAGATATTAAACACGCGTACTTTCTCATTATATTATTGAAGTAGTGTGTGAGATAAACCCTTCAAATTCAGTTTGTACCCTACAAGACTAAGTTACGTACGAAAACAATACATTCAAACAAGTAAGTACTTACACTATTTTTAGTCGCATAATAGCTTATGCGCTAAAAAGCAATATCTCCGTATTTATTTGAATACATGGATTAAAACTTTCAGAATTATTTGATATATGTATTATGGGGAGTGTTCCGAGGAATTGTTCGGATTAATCCCTGCCGCTTCTTTCCGCCATCGCCCTACGCGACAATATTTCCACTCTCACCATTTAGATGGTTGGCAGTCCTCAACTGTGCGCTTTTCCCGAAACTTCCTGCCTCGCACAGCTAAACTGTGGAACGAACTGTCGCCAGCGGTGTTTCCGGACCGATACGACCTTCAAACCTTCAAGAAAAGAGCGTACTCCCACCTTAAAGGCCGGCAACGCACTTGCGACACCTCTGGTGTTGCGGGTGTCCATGGACGACGTTAATCGCTTACCATCAGGTGATTCGTTTGCTCGTTTGCCCCCTATAGCATAAAAAAAAAAAAAAAAAAAAATTATTAAATTATTCATTATTTACAATAATTAGTGCTTTAAACATAAATTACAACATTTTTTATCTTGGCTGTTTGGCGGGCCTTTGCTTTAAATATGCGCGCGTAACGCGATTCGAAAAAAATGCGCTCCAATGGCGCGCCGCGGTAAATTGTTTACATAAAACATTTGTGACCATCTTCTCGCTTAATTATTATGATAAAATGCAACATAAAAATTCAGACGAATTGAGAACCTCCTCCTTTAGAAATATTGAAGTCGGTTGAAAAAGAGAATTAGAAGTAAAACTATAACAATATGTGGATGAAATCTCTGGAACCGCAAAACGCAAGTGTTACCATGAAAATCTAGTTGATGTAGTGATAAATATACCTACTTATTTGTGATGTTTGGGCCTTAAGTGGATCTATTAGTTGCAAATATAAAGTATTGTCATCAACCGACGTCGAAAAGGCATCGCAAGAAGCTTCATGTAGTCTATAAAGGTCAGTCAAACTCATATGCCCTTTATAATTAAAGCATTCTGACGTAATTCTGACAATTAAGTTAACGTATTTAACAAAAGTTAATAAACACGAATAAAATTTTGATTTTTACTTACAAGTGTGTTGAAAAATGTCGTATGAAACGTGTGTGTATGGTGTACACATCGGCTACCTTATTGCGCACTCGCTTTTAGCTCGCGCGCACAATATCGACTCGTGTATAATGACCATCATAGCACACGTGTATCACAATGTACTATTTGAGTGATTTGGAATACTAATTAATACTATGACATTGCATAGGATTACAGAGGACGGAAGTGACACAAACAACGTTTCCACACCAAAAATACTATCCTTAATACAACACAGTTACGCGTTTAGTTTCGAATAAAATATTATTTTCTTCAAAACAATCCAAAAACAAAATATTTACCACAAATTATCTAATTACTCAAAAAGCAAATTATACCTATCTGTGACACAAAACAAAATGTCAGATTTACATGTTAACCAAGTATTCATAGGCGAAAAAGAATTAACATGAATATTCGTTAAGCTTAGGGCTCCTATAGCCAGGGCTCATATAGCCAGCGCTGCAGAAGGCCTGGTATAAAAGTTGTACGACACTTACTTCTCGATCGCGTTAGCGTATCGAGAGTTCAAATTATGTTTGTCGTTTATTTAAATCATCCGGCAACTTTCATATTTTGACCCCTCGATACGCTAACGCGGCCGAGGAGTTAATGTCGTACAATTTTTATACTAGGCTTTCTGGACTATTTCGGCACATTAAAGAGTACTATTTATTTCTAGATTGAAGGTAATAATGACATAGGTACTATTATTAGAGTGTTTTATTGTATGACTAACAAGCGAAGCCAACCTACCGGGTTTTTTTTATAGATAAGAAGTGCAGTTGCACGTGCAGACAAAGATAATAAGATTTGCAAGCGACTTATTACAATGAAACAAACAATATGCATAAGTAGCTTTGGGCTTTACCCTTTGTTCGTGAAGTTGAAAGAAGTGACCGCGATGTTTTGTTTTACAAATTCGTGGTATTTTTTTATTTAATCTGGAGTTTAGAATTTTGCTTTCGCATTCATTGTCATTAGTTATCCTGACATCACAAATCTTCAATTTATAATTCAGCTGTGAATTTAAAGTTATTTTTGTTGATGTTTCGTTATTTTTTGTTTTGTTATTGTTAATGTATGATTAGTGTTACTATTTAACAATGAAGAGAAGTTGGGTTATTTTAGCAACCCGTTTATTAAAGTAGCTATTCAATGTATTTATTATTTGGTTCTTTTCATTTATTACTTACTTAATATTTAAAAGGCCTTACTATTGGAAATAAGTTTTAATTCAAAAGTAATGAAACGGAATTAGAGCTATGAATAAAAAACACACGATACATTTTTATTCGTAGCTCTTAGAGACCGCATCGTATCTTCACTCAAGGTCGCGGGCGGACCGAACGGGCGTGTTCTTAAAGAACGTGAAGCCGTGATCACGCCTATACGCATCTACACGGATACACGTACCCTAATTTCACGTAGCCGAACGTCACGTGCGGAACGGACCAGAAAACCGTAGCAGTGAATCACGAACCCGGGCGTACGGCTACGGGTTCACGAATCACGGACACGACCGCGAGCCCTAAAACGGGGCTTAATCTTGTAAAAACTGTGAAAACAAACCTCCGACGTTTCAAGGGCGACATTGTCCCCGTGGCCCCGGAGAAAGACTGGCTGGGGTTGACATGACATCGATGCACACACGATGTCCGATTTTTGCGCCGGTCATATTAGATTAGGCATACATTTATTAAAGACCGGATTCCATGTAGACGAGATTCTAAAACCGTCATCCCGATTAAAATTAGGGTATTTCTTGATTTCAGTGACTAGTTTTCAAAGTTTTTACACGATTAGTAAATTTATGTATATGTACCCAGTTTTAGTAAATTTATAATGTGTGCCACTGTCAATGTGAACCACTATTAGATGTAATCTAAATTTAATTTTGTGACATTACACTGCCCGTTTGTTTTGTAAAAGCCATACGACTTAACAATAAATCCCTATTTTGCAGGTACAAGTTCGGCCTCTACCAAGTTGACTTCGAAGACCCGGGGAGGAGTCGAACCCCTCGAAAATCCGCACTGGTGTACAAGGAGATCATACGTACAGGCACCATAGACTTCAGCTACGATCCCGACCCATATGAAGATGAAATTGTGTTTTAAAAAAACTGACTGACTGCTTCATTACATTTACATTGAGTCCGTACGGTAGGTAGGTATTTAAATACACATTTACAAAACACTGACATGCCTGACTTAGTTTTGCCTACAGGTAGTGCGTTTAAATCCATAAAAAAAAACACGCGGGACCCTCGATACAGGCTGTGCCATAAATAGCAGTTCCGCCTGACACCAGAGGTAGGTCGACCCAAGAGCTAATATAATCTCAATAAAAGTTGGACGGTTTTCGAGATATTGCCTGCTCGACAAGTCCCCGCGCGTTATTGGCCCTGCACTTTACGAAAGGCTACCTACCAGTTTTAAAAATGAAGTGTCAGATGATGTTTTTAAGCGCCGACTTACAGAAACCTTTTTAAAACAATCACTGTATTCTGTAAAAGATTACAGTGAAAACAGCTGATGAATTAGGTATATTTAAATTTTAAATGACATTTGTATTTTTAATAATCAGTACCAAATTGGTACTACCAATCACAAGATTTGTTTGACATTGTTACCTACCTTTAGTAAAAAGAAACACAAACACAAACAAATATGAACTATTTGTTTGTGTTTCTTTTTACTTTTTATTATTAATATATTTTGACATTTTGACATTATATTATATAGGATACCCTAGCAATATATATTTTTAATCATTGACATTAGCATTGTTTACCAATATTATTTTTTGATATTCTTCATTTGTCTATTTTGTATATTTTTTGACGATCTCTTTGTGAATTCGTGTTATTTAGATACATTATAGGTTGTGACATTGTTAAACACCGTGTAATTCTCGTTAAGAAATAAATGCATGTATCTATCATTATTAAACTTTTATTTTTAAACAGAAGTGTCTGCGAACGATCCCAAATGTCTTAGAAATAATGGAAAAGTGAAAACAATCATGGACTCGAACCCAATTAAGAAATACTTTCTTACGGTACATGTTGTTAAGCGCCCTCTAAGGCGCATACTCGTATGCGCCTTAGAGGGCGCTTAATAATTAATAATTTTAAGGAATAACATTAGGTATTAAGTTTAACATTAGGTTTCGTCATAATGACGTATATAAACACACAGGATGTTTTAATACGAAATGAGTTGATAGAAGTCTATCAACGTTCGATTCTAACGTCGAACGTATTGACACTATACAATGACATCATTATTCTTTCAAACGTAAAACCTAAAACATGATGTATGAAGCTTGACGTCATTTATCTGTCATCGGCATGAAAATTACGGGCCCTGGTGAAAAAATACAAAATTTAAGAGGAATTTCTCTTCTTCAAAAAAGTAGTGTTATATATATTTATAATGGGTCAGCAACGTCAGTGCCTATGGACGTCTGCACCAATGGTGACCGTTTACCACTGATGTGGTAGGTGTAGTTAGTTAGTTTAGCTGGGCCTTTTTCCGCAAAAAGGTAGCCCTATTCCAGCCACCCTAGCTCCTCCACGAAACCAAGCATCGGTTTTAGGTTGCTAAATGCCTTCTTCAGTGTGTTCAGAGTCCTCAAATACCTACTCTTGTAGGGCCTGCGCTAGCTGACGCGGGTGCACGGAGCGGGTGCACGCGGCGGGTGGATTTAGTATGGCGCACCCGCTCCGTTAGCGTTATTCGTACAATATCTTATCTAATAAGAAATCGGGCGTCCGTTCCGGGTAATCCGCGTCAGCTAGCGCAGGTCCGTATTCTTCTAGCTATCTGCTATCTAGGAGAATATATTTTGCTGTTTCCTCTTTTCCCATGCAGGCTCTGCATATGGGACTATCTGTTTTACCCATGTTATATAGGTGTCTGTTAAGTGTGTTGTGTCCTGTGATTAGATCCTATTTTCCGGAGTTGGTGTCTGGGTGTCCTGAGTTAGGATTCATCCTAGTTTGGAGCCCGTCCGGGAAGCGTCCGGCCTGGATTTTTAAAACAGTCTGGGATAAAACCGGACATTTTTGGGTTCAGGTCAATCCCTAGCAAAAGCTAAATTTTTAAATTAAAAATTGATTTCTTTAGTGTCTGTAGTGGAGAGACCGCGATTTTAATGAAACGGTTTTTTTAACTTTTTTTGCCCGGTTTCGGCAATGTACGAGATGGCAGCCCTACCTGGGTACGGTTTTCGTGAACTTGTAGTTTAACTCTGGTAAGACTTCTTTAGTTTGTCTACATGTCACCAGGTTACCCCAGTATTTGTTGTAAAGGTGTCTGTGGGGTTTAGTTGGTTTTGTGTGTGCGATAAAGGTGTAAAAAATAGGTGAAATGCAAAGTTACTTGAAAGCCTGGTTGCCGATGAGGAACGCGTCGTCCACAGCCCGCGCCACGATACGCTCATAGTCATGTGTCACGTGCTGCTTCTCCGTGCCCGTGATGGCATCATGATGCTGCATCACACCTGGAAGACACAACAATAAAGCATGTTACAAATGTCTTGAACGATACTTCAACAGGTGATAATGTCAATCACCTTGCGAGCGATGCAAGTGGTAAAAATTGGAACTCGTTTGTTTTTGTTTGGAACAGCTGTTTGAAAATGCACCTAGGTATCTTTATACAAAGTGTTTTTTTTCTAATTTCGAAATTTTGTAATGATGTTTGAATGTGTTATTTTGCTAGAAACAAATGGTAATAGGTAGAAACTGGTTCTGATCCATTTTAAACGACAAAAAATCTTACAAGAAAAACGTTTGTAACATGTTGATATTTTGTTGGAGTTAGTTGCCTACATAATACTAGACTCACGGTAAATCGGCTATTATAAATCACTAGCTTTTGCCCGCGGTTTTGCTCGCGTTAGAAAGAGACAAAAAGTAGCGTACCTATGTCACTCTCCATCCTTTCAACTATCACCACATAAAAAATCACGTTAATTCGTCGCTCCGTTTTGCCGTGAAAGACGAAAGAAATTTTAAAACGTGATTAATATAAGAGCCTGCGCAGAGAGTACCATTTTGTAGGATTTGGGGTCGACACTCTAGGTCCATGGGCATGTTTTTGTAGAAATCGCAAAACGTCTGGTTGATGTAACTGGTGACCGAAAAGCTGGTGGCTTCCTCGCACAGCGTATCAGCATTGCGATACGAGGAAATGCCGCCAGCATCCTAGGTACAATGCCTCAAGGACCTATTTTAGATTTAAGTTAGGTAAAGGTAGGTCAGTAGGTAAGTTACACTTACAGTATATATTGTAATAAAATTAAATAATCCCGTTTGAGTGGATTTATGATGTACGTACCCATGGCACTCTTAAGCTCATTTAACATGAACATGTTTGATTCGGGTAGGTTTGTCAGCACTTGCAGCATTTTGAAGGTCTGAAAAAAAAGGTGTTGTGTTAAAACTAATACTTAAAACGGGATAATTACCATGTATGTTTGTTTTATTGAGCACCCGACATTTCGACACTGTCGCAAGCGCGTTCACGGAGTAAACTGACGAGCTGCGAGTTTTTAGTTGTGATCTACCCACACGCCATAGCGATCTACCCTCTTAAGGGTTCGCTTATTTTGTGTGTTGTCCCTGGCATTACTACCGTCGGCTTTCTCACTTCAAACTCGATCACGTTCACGACACACCAAACTTACAATATCAAACCGTATAAATTGTCAGTTTCGTAACGGCCCATACAAAATGTGTGAAAAAATGCGTTACGAAACTGACCAAAAAAAGGGACATTTTTTTTTCTTTTAGTAGTAATAGTACTCGTGATTCTGGTTATAAAAAATCTCAAAACTTCCTGTATAAAAAAAGAAAATGGTACACTTTTATTTTAAATGCTTTCTAGTGCTAAGGGTCTCTGAGCTTGCCCGCGGACAGACAGACGGACATGGCGGATCTATAGCCCCACGCCGCTACCCACCATCGCTACCCGCCATCTATAGAATCCCACGCCGCTGGTTCAGACGACGCAACGGAGCCACGCTATTGCGTCGCCTAAGTGATTTTTGTTTGTTATTGTCTCTCTTTTGTGTTTTTTTGAATGTATAATTTATGATTTTCACAGTGCATTGGTATTAAACTGTAATGCTGTGTTAATTTTATGAATAAATTTAAATCAAATAGCGATCTTAGTTGACTACGGAACCACAATAAGAAGAGAGCTACCTGCAGGTAGTTGTTTGTCTCCCTCTCCATCCTCTTGGTGGTGGGGCGGGAGGTGAAGTAGCCGGTCCAGAAGGCGGTGGAGTCGGACGCGTAGGGGAAGAAGTCGTCTTGCTTGATGGGCAGAACTGGGCTGAAAACATTGACTTATTAATAGAAATAGACACACAAAGCAGACAAAAAACGTCAAAAAATGTGGGTCAGAATGACATTAGCGAACTTGCATTGATGATGATACAAAACCATAAATGTTTCGTACGAAAAGAGCTTACTGACGTAAGCATTAAGTGTCAAATTCATACACAGAACTACCAACACTGTTAAAAGTGTATAGGCTGTTGGCACTACGGAACGTCACGTTCCAAATAAGACTATATAAAAAAGAGTCGCAATTGCTGCACTTTTATGGCGTCATTTATTTCGGCCGAGTCCAGTTCTTTTATCCTATATCTATGACTGCAATGAATAAAAGTGCAATGAAAAAAGGTACAAGCGTCATCACTCCAGTGACATGGCCTCGGTTTCAGTATCACAGCAATTTATATGCGACTTATGCGGAAAGAAGTGTCGTGTAGCGATAGGTTTATAGCCATAAGCTGCAGCTGCTTCAACCTATTTAACACCTAACGCAACACAACGGTGCAACAATCATCCGGGATGTAGTGGCTATTGATATGATATCACGGTCTGTGCTATCTAGGAAACTTAGCATAGAAATAGGAAAATATTTATTCATGGCATATTACAGAAGGTACATTATAATACAGAAAGGTATTAGGTATTAAAGGTAGACGGAACGGAATCTAGTAGACCTAGTAGCAGCTTCAAGCAACACAGGCTTCCATCTCGTTGGAAGGGAGACGTCAAAAAAGCATTCTTATTTAAATTTGAAAATGACATATTGAAGTGGACTTTTTTATTTTTCTCTATGAACTTTGACAGCTGTATTATTAAGTTACAAGGATTGAATTAGGGTTACCATTGAAAAAAAAATTGTGGAGTAGTTACCACAATTTTTTTTTAATTTCTTATGTTCTTTTCATAGGAAGGATTTAGGCAGGAGGTGGCCATGAACTGTTTGAAGAAGACAATGCCATGGTAAACCGATTTATAAATATACCGGGATTTCGGTTAAAAACCAAATTTACCAAAGACAAAAATTATACCCAGTTTGAACTTACTTGGCATCCTTGACTGCTTTCAGGTAGCAGGTAGGGGTGGAGTAGAACAGCTTTATATTCAACTTCTCTTTGGCTGATTTTAAGTTGGCGTATCTGTAAATACAGTTTTTTTTTTCATCTTGTACACTCCTTTTCCGAAGAACCCCATTAATCTTTCGGTAAAACCTCGGCAGGGAGCTCATTCCACAACCGGAGCGCCCGCGGGGAGAAATCACCATTTTGTTAGCAAGGTGTATGGATGAGCGCCCTGTCGATGGCGAGCGGTGCGATGGTGAAAAGTGGACGTTGGCATCATGTCAAACAATTTTTCAGAACACAACCCATTGTATAGGCGATAGAACACACATAAGGAGGCAAAGTCTATCCTTAGACTTAAGGGTTCAATACCGACTGTGAGATTGTTTAATGAATCAATCATGCAAAGCAAGATTAGTGCAAATACTTACGTATCAAGCTAGACTGTTAAACTAATTCATGCATTAATAAATTCTAGGTTAAAAAATTAGGTGACCTAAAACTAAAGGATGTTCAAACTTTCTTAAGATTAGAAGTAGTATACTATAATTTGGCGTCGGGGTTTCTGGAGCGGGGTTTGGACATTTTGATATCTTAATTAGTTAAAGTTTGGTCAACACTCACGTATTTTTCATCACTACGACATATTTCGGACAGCTCAGGAAACCATTATCAAGCGTCAAGGAACGTTTTTGACATCGAGAGCGCTGCGCGCGGCGAGTCGTAACTCAGTCAGTCCTTGACGCTTGTTTTTTTCTTTATACTACGACGATGACAAACAAGCATACGGCCCGTCTGATGGTAAGCGGTCACCGTAGCCTATGGACGCCTGCAACTCCAGGGGTGTTACATGCGCGTTGCCGACCCTTTAAAAAAAGAAGGATTCGCTGTGTTGACAGCTAAAGGGGCAAGCTTTGCTCCGTGGGTCCCCAGCTGTCAGCACAGTGAATCCTCTTGGAGCTCTGGCGACCTTGCTCACCAACAGAAACACAACACTATGAGTAGGGTCTAGGGTAGGGTGTTATTAAACTGTGGTTTCTGTAAGTGCGAACACACGTCTAGAAATAAGCTGACGCTTTACAAGACGTGTGTTCGTCCCATAATGAGTTACTCAAGTGTGGTATTTTCCCACATGAGTAAGGCACGTCTCAAGCCGCTTCAGGTCGTACAGAATCGTTTCCTCCGTAGGGCGACTGGTGCCCCGTGGTACCAGACGAACCTCAGTCTGCACCGCGACATGAAGCTTAACTCCATGTACGGTTTCTTTAAGCAAACTGCTCGGCGTTACTTTGATAACGCCTCCCATCATAGGAATCCACTAGTCAGGAATGCTGCCAATTATTTGCCAACTCCTCCACCACCTCCGGAACTTCTTGCTCACGATTCACTGATTAGGGGTCGCTCAGTCCGGCGACCTAGGCACACACTCACGGACCCGGACGACGAGATCGCAGCCGACTTCGAAAGAAGGCGCGCTGCGATATCGTCGCCCGACGCGCCGCGTACACACCAGCGTCCCCGCCGGCGGGGTCGCCCACCCCGCGACACAGACACATTCAGTCCGTTATCGACCCGGTACCGCCGCGTACCGGATAGCATCAATCCGACCGCGATCGGACCTAGCTGAGTTTCTTGCTGGAATCTTCTCGGCTAGGTTAGGGGTAGCGAACCAGCAATAAAACTCCCAGTAGCTAGTTTTCTTACACACACCTCAGATTTGGTTGGACTCGGTCCAACCGATCTCTCTGGAGCGCAAACTCAGAAGGAGTATTCCAGAGTAGTAAATATCGTGTGATGTCGTGGAAGGGTCCTGGATTTTCCCCAGGCTACCATCCCACTTCACAGTCCGTACGCTCCAAAGCTCAGTGCATGGAGCCCCTGCCAGGTTCAAAAAAAAAAAAAAAAAAAAAAAAAAAGTGCTTCCCCAGATGGGCTCTGCTCCAGATTTGAGCGAGACGACATTCGTTGTGCTGTGCCCTACCACACTAAACGACATGCATCCGCTGTGCCGATACCTCTCTTAAATGATGATGATGGTATTCCAAGATGTCCGAAACATGTCGCGTGTTACTAAAAATTCGTCAGTTTTATCCGTGATTTATTATTATTATAATATTAATATATGTCATAGTTTAAATTAGAAAGTTAGTCTTTTTTGAGAGAAAGGACTCACTTAATAAGTTTGTCGAGGTTGTCAAACCACATGAAGGCGTCCATATACGTGAAGTCTCCTCCCATAGTCACCAGCACATTGTTGGTGCGATACGACTTGACTTGTGTCAAAACGTAATCTAAAAACGTTGTCACCTAATGGACAATAGTCGATGGTTAAAGGGGTAAAAGGCAAACTAAGCATTGATTTATTAAAAAAAATAGATACACAAAAAGCAGAAAAACGTCAAAAAATTACATTAGCGAACTCGCATTGATAAACAAACGTTAATTGTTTCGTACGAAAAAGAGTTTACTGAAGTAAGCATTAAGTGTCAAATTCATACATAGCATTAGCTTACCACCACTGTTAAAAGTTTATAAGCAGGGCCCGTAATTTTCATGCCGGTTCGTCATAATGACGTATATAAACACACAGGATGTTTTAATACGAAACGAGTTAATGACAGATAAAGTCTATCAACGTTCGATTCTTCTTCTTCTTTTAATTATGGCTTCTGTCCGAGAGTTGGACAAATTTTGCCAGTCTCACGTATTATATTATATATTTTAGTATATTGTATAAATATAATAGATAGTATATTGCCACTAGGGCGACGTTGTTCGGTAATTGACCTCGCTATATGTGAAGTTTATAGCTAAAAGACTTAAAATATAGCTTCTGTAACTAAAGGAGTGACTGAACTCGTTTTAGGATTAATTCTTCATTAGCTGTAGGTATACTGCTTCGTTAGTTTACTGCACAATTAGCTATCAACATTACACATTAAACAACATCTTGCACACAAAATACAAAAAAAATATTCCAGAGACGCCATCGTCATCCCGAGAAACAAACGACAATCCAACGTTCGATTCTAACGTCGAACGTAATAGTTTTGACACTATTCAATGACAGCATTATTCTTTCAAACGTAAAACCTAAAACATGATGTATGAAGCTTGACGTCATTTGTCTGTCATCGGCATGAAAATTACCGGCCATGTTTATAAGCTAACGAAACGTCACGTTCTAAACTATATGAAAAAGAGTCGCAACTGCTGGCATTTATGGCGTCATTTTTTCCGGCTGATTGGGTATCCAGTTCTTTTATCCTATATTTACATATGTCTCTAGCGTTTTCTCAGTCGATTTGACGCCGGCAGTTTTGCGAAAGCGACTGCCATCTAACCTTCGAACCCAGGTAAACTAGGCTTTCATCATCATCAGCCTATCGCCACTGCTAGACATAGGCCTCCACAATTTCACGCCACTGTATTCGATCTTCGGCTGCTCGCATCCAGCACCTGCCAGCCATCTTGCGCAAATCGTCACTCCACCTTGCCTAAGGGCGTCCCTACGCTTGCCGAGACGGTCTCCACTCAAGAACTCGTTTTCCCCAACGGTTATTGGTTCTACGGCTAATATAAACTAGGCTTTATTCGAATTAAATCCAGTTTCCTCATAATGTTTTCCTAAGCGATTGGTTAATATCAAATGATATTTCGTAGGTACATAAGATCGGAAGAGATTTCGCTGTTTTCGCTGTCGTAGAAAAAATATTGTATGCAACAGCTCATAATTGGTTCATAAAATTCTTGGGTCATAAAAACGCACTTTTCACCCCTGAGCTAGACTTAAATTACCACGTCTTTTTAGATCACCTAAATTTGATAAATATCAATTTATGGAATTTGATAAATTGATTAAAAAGCTTTAGCTCTCCAAATTAGCAAACATTTATGTATACATAAGCTTAACAAACAGAATAATGTGCATTGCTAAAAACTATATAATAGCTAAGCTACATGGCTTGCATATGCAGCACGTCACCGCCTGCAGCCCCTACAAATCAAGATATACTAAATACACTTATCTACTAAAGCAGGCAGTTGTTTTATTTTTATCGAGCAAGCCTTTTTTTAATGAAAGATCCCCCTCCCGCTTTTTTTACATGAGTATATTTTATGTGATTTATACAGACAAGCGCAAGCTCTTTCGATTCGTATACGGGAAAAAATTGTCATACATATTCCAAACTTTCTATTCCGTTATCGAAGTCTTCATACGAAGTCAATGAAAAAAATAGTAATGGAATAGAAAAAAGCTTGAGACACTTTTTTTCTCCTATTAACATCGAAGGAGCTCGCGATTTCAAGTAAAAATCACATAAAACATAAAAAATGGGGGGGGGGGGACAACTTTGAAAAAATGGGCCAGGTATAGTCAGCTGTAGAGAGAATAATGGTATGCATGAATAAAAACTTTCTATCGGGGTGCATTATCTCTGCAGTTGACTGTACTTAAAAATGCAACCTTTATCTACGTGCAGGCTTAGAATAATCATTTACTTGCTTATTACTACATATCGTGCAAACACAGTTCATGCAAGGTCATTTCGCCATTTCCTATGTATACGTCACCGTAGAACTGTGAGTACCTACCGTTAGTATATAAACTAACGCGCTAGACCGTAAACAGATAGGTTACGTTAGTTTATAATACCTACTCCTAGTCAATTTATAAACTGTCGGGAGTTCACAATTTAACGGTGACATATACAAGGTGTAAAAACAATGCTGGTGATCTGGCTAAGAGTTGAGCCTTTGAAAAATATTGTATTTAACTCAAATTTAGATGAAACTATAGGTAATTTTAACCAACTTTTATATGATACACTTATTTAAACTTTCACGATTCTCACACATTAAAAAAAATTAATACTACGGGACTTAGTCGCAAAACATTAAAAACTTATTTTATATGATATTCTGATTTTAATTTTAGGTACTTAGTAAAAGAGCCAAAACTCGAATAAAATTCGTATAATATATATGTGCCAATGCCGATTTTTAGCTAAAACTTAGTCGATTTTGACTGATTTTTGAATCAAGATTAATAAACGAAAATTCGCTAAAATCGAACAAATAGTATGCCATTCGATCACAACAACGCTGTTTTAGTAAGTAAAAGAAATTAATGATTAGCGTTAAATAACGACGAAAAGGAACTAAATTCATTAGCATTTTTTAAGGCTTCTGTTCTTCTTGCTGTTCGCCTAAATCATTCCACGGACCAAAATAAAATGTCTGCAGGCTGTTACAAAAATTCGAAATTCGAAAATTCGTTTTTCGGCTAGAAGATGTTGATTTCAACCTCAGCCAGTCTTTCTTCGGGACCACGGGGACAATGCCGCCCTTGAAACGAAGTTAATTTTCAGTTTTACACGATTAAGTCCAGTTTTTAATAAATTTATAATACTTATGTGAAAATCGTGAATGTTTAAAAAAGTGTAATTAGGCATTTATTTCGGTGCATGCCTGTAGACATATTAGGAACGTATAATCAAAACCAGCAAATTGTACCGTATAAACGACCCTTTAAATACTCAACTCACTGTATCAGCTTGTCTAAATTGTCGAACCACAGCGCGGCGTCCAAATAGTTGAAGTCTTCACCCATCGTTACCAGGATGTTGTTGGTTCTGTACCCTTTAGACATGTTCGCCGCAATTTCTAGGAACGTGTTCACCTGCGTGATGGGCACTTTTATAACACGATGGTGGTAAAGAAACATACAGCACTTTTGTGGTAAGCTAGTTACCGTGACCTTCTTATTAGGGTTCCGTACCTCAAAAGGAAAAACGGAACCATTATAGGATCACTTTGTTGTCCGTCCGTCCGATCGTCCGTCTGTCTGTCAAGACCGTTTATCTCGTCTCTCATCCTTTGTGCGGAAACCTAAGCTCGGTCTGACTCGCAAATGGCCGGTTTTTTATATCAAGACGTCGGTATAAAAGAGTGCGGCGATATGGACGATTCTATGTCTGTTTTTGCAACTTCGAAATATAACGACATACACTTTTTATGCAAGAAACAAAGAAGCGTTCAGAAGGCCTAGTATAAAAGTTGTACGTTACTTAATCCTCGATCGCGTCAGCGTATCGAGAGTTCAAATTATGTTTGCCGGTTATTTAAATTATCCGGCAACTTTCATATTTTGACCCCTCGATACGCTAACGCGGTCGAGAAGTTAATGTCGTAAAATTTTTATACTAGGCCTTCTGTTCTGTGCTGTCGACACAACTAACGATACGTAAGCGTACTAAGCGAATATCGCCGGCTCAAAAATCGGATCATTAGTGTAGGGTCCCTCTATGCTAAGTTTGATAGATTTTGATAGCACATACCTACTGTGAAAGTGTTTGAAATAAAACATTTTTAAACATGACACCATGACCCTACGTGTTGAGCCCTTTACAACACTAGTTTTCACAGGGATAAGATGATGACATCATCATCTTAAAATATTCTAAACTAAGAGAAAAAATAAATAAAAAGTTTTAATATTTGTTATCTGTACCTACATGTATTTCGATCAGGGACTCAATGTACAGTCAACCAATTGGAACCCTAGGCCACTGTAGGACTGTCATAGTGACGCTATAAATGAGATAGTAAGAAATCTCTGCATCTCATTTTGGTGGCTCAGCCGAAGGATGCGACTTTCAACCGGAAGGTCGCGGGTTCAAACCCCGGCTTCTACTAAATAATGAGTTTATCGGAGTCTTATGTACAAAATATCAATTGACATTAACCAATCGCTTTTCGGTGAAGGAAAATATTGTGAGGAAACTGGACTAATAATAAGGTCTAATTTACTCTCTGGGTTGGAAGATTAGACGGCAGTCGCTTTTGTAAAAACGAGCGCCTACGCCAAATCTTGGGGTTAGTTGACAAAACGGTCCCCAGGCTCCGTGAGCCGTGGCATTAGCTGGGGGAAACGCTAAGAATAACAAGAAATGGAGATGGCGCTTATTTGGAATGAGATATGATATAAAGCACTTTTTTTCGAACCCAAAACTGTTTTTCTTTATCCAATGAACAGTCAGCGACGCAGCTTTGAATATAGCCAAAGTGCCAAAAAATTTATACTTTATTGCCTGGGAATTAAGGTCGTGTTTGTGTATACATATTATTGTCACTTTTGCTGTGTGGATGACTGAAATAAGCCGCGAACAGACAGACGGACACCCGCAGGGTACCAAAAAGTGGTAAAAATAATATCGCGTAGGTAATCAATTATAAATTGAAAGAGATGATAAAGAAAAATTGACCAAGGCCCCCGGTGAGCAGGGCTGGGATCGAACCAGCGACATCCCGCTTTTGCACTATATGTATATTTCGCAGTAGTTTAATAATAGTGTGACTAAATTAAAAAAAAACCTAAACCAAAACATTGATTACGTTAAATGTTTGATTCATGCTTTACAATTGTATTACGTAGGTATTTAAAAAAAACGTTACCTTAGCTTCAACATTATACATAGGCGAGGAGACGTCGTCGACAATTGGTTCGTCATCACACAGCACGTCGAAGCAGAACCCGGGGGGCGGCGAGTACGTATTGTACAGCACGCCGGTGAAAATGTCTGACGCACTGCCTGAAACGGTAAATGAATAAAAATGGATTTCTGATTGGTTGAATATAAATACCCTCTTTTACTTTAAACATTTCGAGTAACACGGGCCAACGCGGTGGAAGGGAGACGGCAAAGCGAAAACTTAAATATGCATCTATCTGTATTCAATTTCGACCCATTCTCCCCTGTAATAAGATCCGAAGTGTATTTATATTTATAGACGTGACTGAACAAATTATTCTGTCACTTTTTTCGGAGGGAAACGTGCATACAGACGCACCTCTTACACATTAAGTACATACAAAAAACAAAAAAAACAATCTGTAATGACGACACTTACACAGAAAATGATACAACTCACCACTAAAATAATGTTTCTTTGCTATTCCGCCAAACGTTCTAGTCAATTAGTGCCAACCCGTTATACCTACTTGCGTATTTTTCGCATGCAATTTTTCGACCCTCCCGCCGCAAAACAATAAATACGCAAATAGATATAACAAACACCGCCAATAATATAAACCTCGACACGTGTTTCGCCTCTCTACGAGGCATCATCAGATGCAGGAGATCTTGTCGTACTGGCGTCCGACAAGTGAAACAACTTTTAACATTAATTGCATGCAAAAAATACGCAAGTAGGTATAACGGGTTGGCACTAATTGACTAGCACGTTTGGCGGAATAGCAAAGTAACATTATTTTAGTTGTGAATATGGAATTCCGCAAAGTAACGCCTGATTCAATACATTAGTGATACAACTGCATTAAGAAATCTTGCGCACTTTCGATTTATTTTAGTGTACGGAGTAGTGACAACACAGAGCCGCGTATGCAGGCTTATAATTTGGCAGAGGGGAATCGGTAAGTATCAGGCATATTAAAAGGGTCACAGGCGGATGTAATGTAAGATTAGCTACCTACTTAAAAAACCGACACACAGTGTGAACTTCGCGTGTAATCTAATGTAGTGCGTTTACGTGCACGTTTCCACATTGCAAAAAACAACAGAAACATTTATACGGTAAGACGCCGCTTAGCCATCTCCCTGTTGCTAAAAGAGAGACGCAGATTTTTTACCCAAATCGTCGCTCCCTCGCCACAGCACCTCCATAGCTTTCTCCCGCAATCTATGCGCCTTGTCCTGGTAATCTATGCGACCGAGGAAGAGGCCGTCGTAGCCCATGAGCGCCAGATCGGCGGCGAACTCCCTGGAGTGTCCGAACGGATCGATCTGCCAGCCGACGCGCGGGCGCCCACATTCGCCGAATGTGTCGTTCAGTTTTCTGAAAGCATAAGCGTCCGTTTGAATACACTACTCAGTACTCAATAACTGGGATATTCTAGACTTTTTTGTCTCGTACTAGGATCGAAAGAGCTTGCGAAACTGAGTAAAATTGACATAAAAATGTCCAAATAAAAAAAACGAGGACGGGACAATTTTAAATAAATAAGTCTATAAGTAAAATAAAATTGTAATATATACTTAAAACATCTCAATCTTTTTTTTTATTATAATTTTACAACAACGCATTTTTGTCGATTAGCAAAAAAAATACAAAAAGGAAAAACCAACTGTTTCCGCCCGGGATCGAACCGGGGGCCTTGTGCGTGTGAAGCACACGTGATAACCACTACACTACGGAAACTTGACAACTGCCGACGAAATAGTGCATTACGTTCGTCGCGAGTACTTAACGGTCGGCGCAGTGATAGCCTCATGAAACTCTACGCGCCAAATTGGATCAAAAGGATTTACCAGGAATATTTTGGCGTCCCAGGGGTCCAGGGCAGGGGGTAGCTTTTAATAAATGCACATTTTACAAACTAGGCAAGTGATATATCATTTTCGATGTAATTTTGTGCGCTGAATCGAATGAGACCGTACACATACTTGTAGAAACAATATTTTCCGAGATATTAAGAGTTGTTTTGAACAAAATTGAAAATATTTTGAATGGGTGAACTAGTACTAGTAAATAGTATTATTTTTGCATGTCTCAATTTTCTTTTCTGTTAATTCATCTTACCCTCTACCCTTTTGTTTATCCTTAAATATGATATTGCATTCTTGCGGTGACAAAAATCAAATTAAATGCATGTATTTATGTAATAACCTATGTTCTCATGGAAGTGATGTTATGATGTATATCTTATATGTCTTATATGAGAATAAATGTCTTTAAACCTTCACTGTTAAAAGGTAAGAGTAATAAGTCGTAAGAGCTGCGAATTTACTCCATTTTAGGGTTTTTATTGTTATAAGCGCGGTACCTTATAAAACCCTTTTAAAGTTCGCCTATTGCGACGGACGGTAAACTACGGAACCTACACCTACACTGAGCATGGCCCGACATGCTCTTGGCCGCCTTAATACTCACTGTAGGCCCCATGTAAATTGGTCAACCGTGCTTTGATAATGGCTCGCGGCTTCATCGTTCATGCTCCACGCCCCACCGACGAACTGCAGCCGGCCCTGCCTCACCAGGGTGTGAACCTGGGACTTCACGGAGTCAGGCTGCGCCACCCACCACTTCCAGAAGAACGCTGTTTCCACGTAGATGAACCTGGAAGGTATTGTGTGTTTATCACGAATATTTGTTTCTGAGTTATGGATGTTTTCTATGTATTTAAGTATTTATATGTATCTATATATTATATATATCGTCGTCTAGTACCCACACCACAAGCCTTATTGAGCTTACCGTGGGACTAGGTCGATTTGTGTAAGATTGTCCCACAATATTTATTTATTTATTGTTATTTTTTTTGTGTGTATAAAGTACTTAACAAAAAAAATACCTACTTATATATTATAATATTTTAGTAGTGTCAAGTATCAAGTTGTATTATACTTTGAAACGACTCGTACCCAAATAATTCAAAACAAGCTCTTCAAAGACTTCAAATAAAAATAAATAATAAATATTTTTTTACCAATATTCTAATTTTTGATAGGTACAAGCTTTTATCGCAGACTGTACTTTGGTACAATAACATTGTATTGTCATCCAACCTACATTTAAGCATGTGTAGTTTCAGCTTATTCGAATAGCGGGAAGTTAGTCAAATTCAGCTTGTAATATTTGACCAACAAACACAAACGCACAGACGTTGCAAGTTAAATAAAAACTTGTAAAAAATATGTGGCGTTTTCGTCGGTTGTTGATAAGGCTGATTTCTAAGTGATTATTTATGACAGAAGAGCCTTATCGATAACCGACAATGCGGTACCTTTAGCCTGAAAACACAGGAATTATACGCTCCCTGCTCATATAGGTAAAGAGTATTTAAATAAACTCACTTTCGTTTGGGATCTTCCCATAACTCCTTGACAACGGAATTCAGAATACACTTGACACAGGCCTTCTGAATGTTATTTCGACCTGAAATGAAAAAGAAGATAATTATATAGAACTAAGTGATTTTTGTTTGTTATTGTTTCTCTTTTGTGCTTTATTTTTTTATGTATAATTTATGATTTTCACAGTGCATTGGTATTAAACTGTAATGGTGCGTTAAATTTTTGAAGTAAAATAAATAAATAAATAGTGTCTGTCATGATATTGGGCCCTAAGGAACTCTCCGCGCTTTAAATCAATCGTCTTGTCTTGTGTCGGATCCGACTGGGGGGCTGCCCGTCACATTTCGCGCCCGGTGCACGCCGCCGCCATCATCATACTCGTACCTATAATATTTCTAATTGTAGGCAACCCTAGCGTTGTGGGAGAGCGCGGGGGGGCCGACAGTCAATTGTTTTTAGCGTAGGGTTCAAAACGGTTCGTATTCGCTTTTTCTATGAGAGGTACTTTAATCTTTATTTACTTTATTCTTTATTTAACGGCCTCCTAGTTTACTCGTAGTTGGTAGTGACCCTGCCTACGAAGCAGGAGGTCCCGGGTTCCAATCCTGGTCAGGGCATTTATTTGTGTGTTTATCATGAATATTTGTTCCTGAGTTATGGATGTTTTCTATGTATTTAAGTATTTATGTGTATATGTCTATTATATATATCGTCGTCTAGTATCCACAGCACAAGCCTTATTGAGCTTACCGTGGGACTAGGTCGATTTGTGTAACATTGTCCCACAAATATTTATTTATTTATTTTATTCACTCCGTTTATCAAATTTTATCTACTGCCTAGTACTTATTTATAAGTTATTTCTTATTTCCATTATACCGGCATACAATTTGAATTAGGTACAGTTTATATTTTAATTTAATACCGTTACCCCCCATGAACTGTAGTCTTTTGCTGAAAAGTGTGCATTCAAAATGTAATAAGCACATATAACACATAACATTTACGTAATTTATTAATTTATTATGTTACAGATACCTTCTCTCTATATATACAAACATGTGCTTTAAGTAGGTCCAAATGTTTTTGGTTAGAATCGATTGTGGTACATCACTATTTATAATAAAGTTGAAAAGCAATAAACAGACAACCCACGAAACGTCATTTTGGTCTCCGGAATTAAAAAATAGGCTTTACATCTATATAATTGTGTATATGAGGACCGGATGAGTTGGAGATTGCTCCACCGACAAGAGCACAGCTCTTAAGTTTGAAGAAGAAGAAGAAGAAGAATTGTGTATATAGGTTAGGTAGTAGTCTAGTAGGTACCCATGATACAAGCTTTGCTTAGTTTGCGACATGGTCGATCTGCGTGAGATTGTTCCTAAGAAAAAAGTAAAAAGAAATGGCCGATACCAACTAAGTAATTACTAATTTAGCTATCTGGCGGTATTTAATTTTGTGGAGTCTGGAGCGCCCCGTCAAAACTAGGAACATCAAAGTTATACCCGTCCTTTACCTCCTTACCAATTACAAAAAGTGTCAAAAGGAGATGTAGGTATTTATGTTTGTTATTTCTTCGATTGCGTAGGTTGTTAACAGTATTTGATGACCTCTCTTGATGCAATTCATACGGGGGGATTCCTGTAATAGGAGCAATAAATTTAATCGTAGGTAGTCCCCAAACTGAATGATGTTTGCTCAGCGACTTTTAAATAACGTGCTTTTTATTTCGCGGCCCGAGCCGCGAAGGTGACAACACCACTCTGTCTGTCCGACGATGACTGCCCGATGCGGTCGAAACATGTCACGCCTATTGTGATAAAATTACGTGAGTGTTAACCGTTGCAATTTAATATCAGTATGACTCACGAAAGTTTAAATTAAATAAAATTGTATGTATTCACTTTAAGTGGTAATTGTTTTGGCGAATGTGTTAACATACTTTTCTTAGACTATAAGTACGAGTATTATGTGAATTTATTGAAAAATTAAGTAATTCTTTACACACACACGCAACAGGGTTGCTACTGCTCATCTAACTCCCCCTCCTACGCACTACTCGACGCCGCGCTGTCAGAGCTGGATCCCACGCTGTCACACTCAAGGCAGCAGTGGAGTGGAATCCATTTCTCTCACGCTTACCGAGCCCCAGCTAGACTAAAAGAGAAACCGCTATGACTCTGGTCGCCAGTTAGTTGTATGACGCCATCTAGCGGTACAGCTGCTACTAGCTAGTACACCGCCATCTATAGACACTGTGTGTAACTATACTCACTGCCATAGTAGTACTGGTCAAGGGTCTTCAGCCAGCCGACGTCATCATGTGTGTGTGCCACAATGTGGACGTTCAGGACATCTGGCGATGCATCCGTGCAACTCTGTAAAAAAACAACCATTAGTTTCTCCTATTTTTTTAAAAGTCGCAGCGTGAGACGGGCCCCTGCAAGGCGGAGCAACGACCGCGGGCCGGAAGACGCAGCGCGGGAAGGCCCCCAACAAGGCGGACCAACGACCGCGTGCCGAAAGACGCATAGTGGGACGGCCCCGACAAGGCGGACCGACGACCTGGTAAAAGTCGCGGGAAATCGCTAGAAGAGGATAAAACCGGTCGTTGTGATCTTTGAGGTTGTCCATAGGTTGATATCACGATATGATGGAGTTTTTTTTTAAATTGATGTTTAGCTACATCGCTTGCTTATAGTACGGTACGTAAAGGAAATAAAATTTTATAACTCCCAAGAGCGATATTATTTGTCGACGGTTAGAATACTCTTAGAACAAAGCGTAAAAAAAAAAGATAACAGATTTTGATATTGCTTAAGGAATTAAAAAAAAATTCGTTACCAACGTTTTAAATCTAAGGAAAAAATATACAAGAGGAAATTTTTTTCTTCAGATAATCGTATTTAACTATTTGAACGTCGCCTATCATTTAATAACATATTTGAGCAGAGCTTATTTCAATATAATATGAAAACTTAAAAAAAAATATTACTCCTCGAAAACATTACGCAAGTGCTTTATGGTAACTGAAATGCATTTAATATTATTATAGGTAACTATTAGAGCCCATTTCTAACACATTCATCAATAGCTTAAATTTATGTAGGCACTGGAATTTAAAAAAAATTCTCCTAGCCATAAAATAAATCTCATTATTTTCAAGTCAAGGTCATTAGTTCAAAATCATTTAAATAGTATGTATACGGAAAATCTAAGGATTTCATCGAAAGATTCAACTTTTATTATCTTATCAATTCTAGGCGTAATTCAAATGCTCGAAGCTACGCGCGGGAATTAATATCGCGTGTGTTTCGCGCGGAACGGGGGCGGTTTGACCAATCACATCACAGCCGGCGCGCCAGGCGCCTTTGCCTCTCGGTGAATCGGTACGTATATCGGTAGGTCGTTGTATTTGCACCTTGTCTCACTTGTCTGTCAATAACAACAAATAACATAACAATAATGTCGATAATATGACTACAACTGAGTGTTTACGCAAGATAGTTAAATCAAAATGTCAATGTCGTGTGATAAAGTCTGGGTCGATGTCAGTGAAAAAGACTTAGATGTTTTTTTGCCGAAAGTGCAAAAAACATGGAGTTGTAAAAGACTTAAAATTTTGTGACGAAAAGTGCGATATTCATACATAGGTAAATTAAACAAAAACTTAGTTTTTTTTACCAGAATTAGTGCGCTGGACTTTGTCAAATTTTCGATGGTTGTTGTGCTATGATGACACCTACTTTTTATGTTAGTATCGTATAGAGCACTCTAAAATAAGCATGTTTTGTATGGACAGTTTTTTTCTAAAATAAAAAATGGCCGACTTATTTGACCCCAAAGATGAACAGTTTTAGATCTTAGTAAAATTTTCGATGGTTGTTGTGCTATGATGACACCTACTTTTTATGTTAATATCGCGTAGAGCACGCTAAAATAAGCATGTTTTGTATGGACAGTTTTTTTCTAAAATAAAAAATGGCCGACTTATTTGACCCCAAAGATGAACAGTTTTAGATCTTAGTTAAATTTTCGATGGTTGTTGTGCTATGATGACACCTACTTTTTATGTTAGTATCGCGTAGAACACGCTAAAATAAGCATGTTTTGTATGGACAGTTTTTTTCTAAAATAAAAAATGGCCAACTTATTTGACCCCAAAGATGAACAATTTTAGATCTTAGTAAAATTTTGCGATGGTTGTTGTGCTATGATGACACCTATTTTTTATGTTAGTATCGTGTAGAACACGCTAAAATAAGCATGTTTTGTTTGAAGTTTTTTTTTCTAAAAACAAAAATGGCCGATTTAGGGTAGAAAGGGGACAATTGAAACACGTTATAATTGAAACTATTCAAATTTCTCGAAAACTATAATACCTACGCGTCTGACGCATCACTCTGAAAACATGGTCAGCCATGTTTGAATACTTGGCCAGTACCACTTTGAGCGCCGGTGCGTTACGGGAGTATCCACGAGCCAAAACAGGTTTACGCGGTGTAAAATAAGTATTTGTGTTTTCGTATATTTTCTTATAACTTCGTTCACTCTTGTATTTTGACAAATTAAATTATGTAGGTGTTATATTTAAGAATAAACGAATGTTTTTAACAGCCGTTGATCAGCGTTCGAGTCTTTTTATATATAATATTTGACTTTGAACTGAAAAATGTGGTGTGTGGACGACAGAAACAAATTGAAACGTTTCAATCGTCCTCGCGTTTTAATCGTCCCCAAAAGTAACCAACTTCGAAATATAAATAAATAATAAATAAATAAATATTACAGGACATTCTTACACAAAGCGCTCGCAAAGCTCAATAAGGCTTGTGTTACGGGTACTCAGACAACGATATATATAATATACAAATACATAAATACATAGAAAACATCCATGACTCGGGAACAAATATCGAAAAAAATAATAAATAATATAATATAATATAAGATTCTGTATTCGATGCACAAGTTTGTTCTTTCATTTTTCAAATTCACTTGTACTCGTAACGTAGGATCGTGCTGTTAATAAACGCGATTAATCCGTTCTTCTCTTTTCTTCAGTGTTTAATTTCAATGAATAAAATCGCGGTAAGAGAAGACAATATTATTCACTTGTGTAGTTTTTGACCTAGTTGTTAAATTATAGATATTCGATGTTTTTTATACTGATTTTTTGAGAATATGTGACTTCATAAAAATGAGGTTCTCAGTTTGACCCGTATGTTTGTATTTCTGTTTGTTTTGTACACGATTATCTCGCGTTCGGCTAAACTGATTTTGATGCGGTGAGCACAACTACTTTGTTTTATGTCACATAAAAAACATAATATGTTATTTTATTTTGGTATATCGCCATATAGCAACACTTGTTACAGAATGTTTTATATGTTGATTTGATATTTTTGACATAAAATAACACATATGTCAAGCATATTAATACATTTTTCATCACACCTGCTCGTAAATGGTGATATTATATGCAAGCATACTTACACTTAAAGAGCTTTATTCCCATGGTTTTAAAGGATTCTCAAACTACTTTACCGCCCGCCCGGAGCTCGCGGAGGACCTGCCCCCCACGCGCTCGCAGCACGTAGTCACTCCGGAGTACTGTGGACTGTGCAACTACACTACCGCTTATCATTATTGTTTCTTTACCTGTATAGAGTTTATATTTTTCCTCGCAAATGTGATGAAAAACATTGTGTGTACCACGGGCAGTAAGGGCATTACTAACTCGGGTCATTGGGTCTTCAATAGACCCTCGTAAGTAATGCCCTTCTTACCGCCCTAGATGCACAATGTACTATTAGCAACAACTGATTAACGAGGTCGCCTACTACTAAAATTCAAATCAGAGTTACGGAACATTTTTTTTTATTTGGTATACATGTTTAAGTAAGTATACATAATTAAACAATTTAAACTGATTATTTTAAGCTAGAAATATAATATAATACTTTATGGCGTCTATTACTGAATATTACATTCCGATGTCTGCATCACTCGTTGTCTCGAATTGTGTGGGAATGGTTATGATTGAAACATTGTTATAGGTGAAACAAGCACTTTTGTATGAAACATAATTATGCTTATTTCTGCGATTATTTAAAGTTATATCTTATAATTGCATTAAAATTACTTTGTTTAAGGTAACTGTATAATGTAGCAGCGACAAAGAAGACTAAATGAGCTATATTTTTTTGTTCAAGTATTTTTATCGTTTGTTTTCAGATGCTCATAAATTGAGAAATGTTTATGTAATGCTTGCGAACTTCTGATGAGCTCATTGTATGCAGAGGAAGTTATGAAAAAGATAAAAACAAATATAAGTACTTTAATTGTGCCGAAGATATTTGAGTGTTTCAATTGACCTCACATAGTGTTTCAATTGACAGTCATGTGGGGTCAATTGAACCACACTGCCCTATTTTCTTTATTACGTCATTGTCAAAAACTATGCATTATAGACCATCCAAATATATTTTATTTAGGAACCAGATAACTAACCATGAAGTTTTTGTGCGGACATCTTTCAACTCATAAAAATATGACGGTCACAGACGGTTAAAGGCAAATTGTTTTAATCGTCCCCAGTCTACCCTATTTGACTCGAAAGATAGAAGATATTTTACGACAGTCAAATTTTCTAGCTGGCATCCCCGGTATAGTCGTGGCAGAGGCAGACCGAGAAAGAGATGGCGGGACGACTTGGATGCGTTTCAGCGGTATTGGTGGGATCTTGCCCAGCACAGGGAGGATTGGATAAGGAGAGGGGAGGCCTTTGCCCAGCAGTGGGACACAAAAACAGGCTATTACAAAAAAAAACAACGATGGGTATCGTGCTATGATGACACCTACATTTTATGGTAGAATCTTGTAGAACACGCTAAAATAAGCATGTTTTGTAAGGAAAGTTTCTTTCTAAAATAAAAAATGACCGATTGATTTGACCCAAAAGATGAGCAATTTTATGTCTTGGTAATATTTTTGATGGTATGATTTTGACAGCGAGCGAGCAAGACCTTCCCGGGCAGAGCTTCGGTCCCGCCTTAGACTTCCAGGTTATTTATTTTTAATAAGGGAAGCGAAGCTCTCGCCTTAGTCTTCTAACCTAACCAAATCCGTGTCGGTTCTGCCTCGGAGGATTTGCTCGCTCGCTTCGCTCGCTCGCTGTCTAAAGTGACAACCAACAGCCAGCTGTGAAGTTATCTTATTTGGACGGATAAAAAAAACCATCGTAGACTAAGGCGGGAGCTGCTCCTACCGGGTGCAAGACCTAAACCACCAAACACCATGTATCCCCTATTTAAACAATGGCATATTTTGCCATTACCGTGTTTGTACATAAGGGATATATGCATTTTTGTAAACAACCACCAAACTTCATTCAAAACGCGAGGTGCAATTATGAATAACAGACAGACCCGACAAAACATTATGGATTTATTATACAAGCCACGTGCTCATAAAATGATTTATGATAAGAATGCTTTTAATATGTGTATAATTATTTATAATAAATTACCTGTTGACATAAAATTCCTGCAAGGCAATAGATTTAAGAATAAATTGACTTCTTGGCTTTTAGACCATTGCTTCTACAGTGTTAAAGAATATTTAGAATATAGCTGACATATTTATTTTAATTATTATTAATATTGAATTTTTATTGACATTTGCATTCATTACCTACCACAATTGTTTTTTGTTTTTTATTTTTATTTTTGGGTTTTGTTCATAATTTACACATTGTTTCATGCATTTTTATCTATCTTGACATATTTTTTATAATTTTAGATATAATTATTAAGACATAAAAGGTTAATATATTTGTATATAGTGCTGTATATACTGCACGCTATTCGAAATATTTGCACGCCTGCATGCAGGTTGAATGCACTGGACTTAACCATTCTAACTGTAAGACCCACTATACTGTGTTCGATGCAAATAAATACTTTGAATCTTTGAATTAAAATTGTTTATCTTTCAGGTCAAATAAGTCAGCCATTTTTGATTTTAGAAAAAAATGTTCATACAAAACATGCTTATTTTAGCGTGTTCTACACGATACTAACATAAAAAATAGGTGTCATCATAGCACAACAACCATCGCAAAATTTTACTAAGATCTAAAATTGTTCATCTTTGGGGTCAAATAAGTTGGCCATTTTTTATTTTAGAAAAAAACTGTCCATACAAAACATGCTTATTTTAGCGTGTTCTATACGATACTAACATAAAAAGTAGGTGTCATTATAGCACAACAACCATCGAAAATTTTACTAAGATCTAAAATTGTTCATCTTTGGGGTCAAATAATTCGGCCATTTTTTATTTTAGAAAAAAACTGTCCATACAAAACATGCTTATTTTAGCGTGTTCTATACGATACTAACATAAAAAGTAGGTGTCATTATAGCACAACAACCATCGAAAATTTTACTAAGATCTAAAATTGTTCATCTTTGGGGTCAAATAAGTCGGCCATTTTTTATTTTAGAAAAAACTGTCCATACAAAACATGCTTATTTTAGCGTGTTCTATACGATACTAACATAAAAAGTAGGTGTCATCATAGCACAACAACCATCGAAAATTTTACTAAGATCTAAAACTGTTCATCTTTGGGGTCAAATAAGTCGGCCATTTTTTATTTTAGAAAAAAACTGTCCATACAAAACATGCTTATTTTAGCGTGCTCTACACGATACTAACATAAAAAGTAGGTGTCATCATAGCACAACAACCATCGAAAATTTTAGTAAGATCTAAAATTGTTCATCTTTGGGGTCAAATAAGTCGGCCATTTTTGATTTTAGATAAAAACTGTCCGTACAAAACATGCTTATTTTAGCGTGTTATACACGATTCCTCCATATAAAGTAAGTGTCATTATAGCACAACAAACATCGAAAATTTGACCGAGTAGTTACTTCTGGTAGAAAAACTAAGTTTTTTAAATTTACTTATGAATATCTCACTTTTTGTCAAAATAAAATCGAAGTCTTTTACGACTCCCATGTTTAAAAAAATCTAAGTCTTTCACTGCGTACCCTTTGAAAGGGCACATCGTCTGTCTAATATCGGTCTAAATGAGGTTTCTTTAGAAATAGTTATTAAACAGTATTTGAATAAATAATTTTATACTACGCGTGCATTTAATATTTTATTTAAAGAAGAAAACAATTTTGCTTTAGGTACCAATATGGATTACAATTTAAAATTAACAAATTAATATTTACATTTCAGATCATAATTTAATACGTAGCACAAACGAAATGTAAGAAACGCGTTGCGTAATCGTGATGTGATTGGTCGCACAGCTCGGGCCGTAGCGCGATAGACTATCCCGCTCAAATCTCTTCGAGTTCGAATTATGATGCGAACTGATAAGATCATAAAATTTAGAGCTATTGATGTATTTCTTATAATTTCGGTGTATGCATTTCTATAATACTAATGAACAAAATGTACCAACTTGAAAATTTCTAGATTTTTATTGAAGTTAACAGAAGACCTTAAAAGTTGAATTCTTCATATAAATTGAAACTATTGATGAATACGTTAGACATGGAACCTATTCGTTATCTACATAATTTTTTAACACATTTCAGGTACTTGGATGTACTTAAGTATTTTTTTGGAGAAAATATGTAGGTTTTTCTCGCTTCAAGAAAGCTTTCGACAAATTTGTTATAAAATGACAGGTGACATTCAAATAGTTTAATCCAATAATATAAAGATAGAAAATATGACTTGCATAATCTTTCCTTGATTTTACACGCGTCGGTAACAAATACCTATATTTTACCCAAAGCTTTATCTAAAACAGTTAGACAATATTTTTCTCGATTAGTCTAAAGTGTACTCTAAAAGGTAATTTAAAAAAAATCGACTTGTGAGTTATGTTACGTTTAGGGGTCATTATAGTCTTCGCGTATTCGCCTATTATACCGCTCATGAAGCGCTTCTTAACTGTTATAGTACCAAGATCCCGACTTTCGGGTCGCCCGGCCTTGAACCGCAATAATGAAATACCCGATAGTCGGGTTGTTGGCATGTGTAAACCGAAAGCCAATGTACTCTTTGTCTTTGTTGACGGTTACTATCTCGGCTGAACCGACCTTTAACACCGTTATCTTTTTCGTTACATGACCTGCTTATCAGCTTTCTAACTTTACAATATAGTCTGACAATAGCAGTTAGCAGTAAAAGTAGGACAAGAAAACTATATCCATCCCTTTTTATAGGGTGATAATACTACCGTGAAAAAACCGACCAAGTGCGTGTTGGACCACGCATAATTGAGGGTTCCTGTGATGTTTTGTCAACCTACCCCAAGAGTCAGTAATAAACTAGTGTCCACTGAGAACGAATTTGTTATTTTACTGTGTGTTGTTATTTTTATTTTATTTTTAAATTTTTGCCGACTTTGTTATATTTCAATTTCAATTTTAGTCTTTTTATTTTGACATGTTTATTAGAATTAAGTGTTACTTATGTATATTATTTTTATATTTAATACCTATATCAAATAAATGCTTTTTGAGTTTGAGTTTGAAACGGTCGTTTACCTTATCGCCACCTAACCTATAGGTATGTACGAGTATATACTACAGTTCCACACCGTCAGACTATGAAAAAATTGTGCAAGTATAAAGGCGTATGTGCCTTCATAACATCTAGGTACTTACGACCTTTTCTAAAAACAGTTTTTTGGCGATAACAAATTTTTCAGACTTTGAGACCGATTATTTCTGAAAACATTAAGTATTGGTATTAATTTGTCTAAGTACGAGTATTAATTAGTATGCGTTGTTTGAAATCTAAATATATCTGAACGCACCCGTGAGGTAATGCGTTGCGCGAACCCTGACAGGTATGCCACCTGTAGGCGGAAGATTATGTGTCAACGTCAAACCACACCCTGATATAAGTAGGTACTCACATCATATCCACAGCGCTCGCCTTCTCTAGGCGTGGTTTGATCTATCGGTGTTGTGGGGACTGCCGTCACCAGCCCGACTGCGCATAGCAAAAGCAGCGAGCCCAGCATTGCCTAAAATAAATGTAAAAAAAAAATAGTTAGGTATTCCATCCATTCCACTCCACATTAGGGGGTCCATTTTTATTGTATTGCTATTGATGTTCTAAATAAATAAAATAAATAAATAAAATTAACACAATACACCGTGATTTTCTAGGGTTCCGTACAGTCATGTGTAAAAATATGGGTGGACACATCTTACTCAAAAATATGTCCCATAGCATTTTATTCCATTGTAATAAGAGCGTAGTACCATATTTATGAGACGATTTTGTCGATACGTATTTTTGCACTTGACTGTACCTCAAAAGGAAAAAAAAGGAACCCTATAGGACCACTTTGTTGTCCGTCCGTCCGTCTGATTGTCAAGAGAAGACTTTATCTCGGGAACGCGTAGCAAGTTGAAATTAATACCACATACACAAGTCTGCGGTCCCTTGATGCTGTGAACAAACCAAACCTCTACGTCAACGCAATCAAAAGATACGGCCGTTTATATCGCATTTCTCATACATTTGCAATGGGAATCAAAATGTAATTTGGCAAAAAACAAGAGCTTGTAGCACAAGTACAGGAGAAAATCCGAAAACCGTATAATTGCCGCATACTGAGAGTTCCGTGCCACCAGTATATTTAAGTGCCTATGGTTATAAATGGGGGGAGCATCCTTTGTGCGGAACCCTCGGTGGGCAACTCCGTTTTTACTTAAAGGTACCACATCGTCACTTGTTGATAAAGTTCATTTCTAAATGAATATTTATCTCTTTATCGGCTAATCACAAAGTGGTACCTTTCACTAAAAAACCGGCCAAAAGCATGTCGGGCCATGTTCAGTATAGGGATCCGCAATTTACCGTCCGTCACAATAGGCGAACTTAAAAAGGGCTTGAATATATACCCAGCTCATTACAATAAAAAGGATTATTTTCGCCGTTGTAACGACTTATACGCCCTGTTAACCGAGAAGATACCTGTTTTGCAAAAAGTAAAAAATGGCTTATCTTACCAAGTTCAAAATGATTTTTCTTGAAAGATAAAGCTCTATTATCATGATTTCTTTTTCCATATTTTATCGACTTGCGGTTCAAAAGTGAGAGACAGGGGGATAGTTTTTTAACTTCCAGAGCGATTATTTCTGAAAATATTTACTTTATCAAAAAATATATTTAGCACACCTCTATTCTTCAAATATTTATCCAACTATACCTCATACTTTAGGGTTGAAACGGAAAAAAACCCCCCCACTTTACGAGGTAAGTACCCTAAAATAAGTTTTGCAACTTTTTTTTCCAATTTGTTGGCATGATTGATATGTATATTCATACCAAACTACAGCTTTATACTACTAACTAATCACTGAGCTAAAAGCCGCAGACAGAAGACGGGACGGAGGGGCGGTAAGACAGACATGGCGAAACTATAAAACGGAACCCAAAAACGATCAAAATTAAACTTACGTTGCGATTCTCAAGTTAACCAACACTACTTAAAATAACGTTGTTTTGATATCAATGGATAACCACTTCTGTTTACTCGCATTGCGAAACTGTTGACATCATGCAATATATTTTTCAGTTTATCAATCGATCTAAACAACATATCATCGGATGATGTAAACTATAAACAAACTGATATCTGCTTAAGCAGTATTTAACCCACTTCAGTGCATGTCAGTATTTCGAAATATTTAATTCGTATCTTATTTGCCAATTAAGTACTTAGCCAATTGGCTTGTCTTTTTATATCAACCTCATTTGTTTATGTAAAAGGATGAATTAAAATTAAATCAATTTACCTAAACGGGTAAATGTGGGTGTGTTTTCGAATAAATTATTGTTTTATGATAGAAATGGTTATTTATAATTGTCGTAGAATAGGATATATATAGGCACCAATAAGTTGATTTTTATTTACCTATTTAGTACAAGCTTTTTTATTTGTTAGTTTTTATGTTACGTATTTACTTTCTGTGGCACTAAATTATAACATTTACCTAATATATCTTTATAAATTGAAAGAGATTTAATATAGGTACTACAGAAAACAAGGGTCCGCCGCGAAAGCAGCAGGTCGCTGGTTCGATCCCAGCCCTGCTCACCGAGGACCTTAGTCACTTCTTTTGTAGTATATGACATCTCTTTCAATTTATAATTTATATATGTAACTTATAGTAGTGTGCCTACTTAAAAAAAACATAAATAAAAAAAATTCTTAAAAATAATAAATGATTTAATTCATGCTTTACAATTGTAAATATAATATTATCATTATTTCAGACATTATTTTTAACATTATACAATGAAAAAGTGCCGCAACTGCAGCACTTTTATGGCGTCATTCCTTCGGATGATTGATGATGAGAGCGTTAGTGGCCCAGCGGTAAGAGCGTGCGACTTTCAATCCGAAGGTCACGGGTTCAAACCCCGGCTCGTGCCAATGAGTCTTTCGGAACTTAAAACGAAATATCACTTGATTTTCTAATCGCTTTTCGGTGAAGGAAAACATCGCGAGGAAACCGGAGTAATCCCGAAAAGGCCTAGTTTACCCTCTAGGTTGGAAGGTCAGATGGCAGTCGCTTTCGTAAAATTAGCGCCTACGTCAAATCTTGCGATTAGTTGGTAAAAAAGCGGACCGTAATAGGCGTAGGCGTGAGCGTTGGCATAAGATAAAAGATTTTTTTAATGATTGGGTATAATGGGTATCCAGTTCTTTTTATCTTTATCTATCTTATTTCAAAGTAGGTAACCGATGGACAGAACATTTACGTTTCAAGGAAAAAATAATGTCGTTGAAGTGGTAAATAATAACTGTGTAGAAGCCATTAAACTATAATACAATAATTTTATTAGCTCGCTAAGCCATAACAAGGAAAATGTTAATATCATTCGCGACATTATTACCGCAAACCCAATAATAATACCTGTTAATAAGTACCTAACAATTGTTTATATACCTACTAGCTTTTGCACGCGGCTTCGCTCGCGTTAGAAAGAGACAAAATGTAGCCTATGTCACTCTCCATCCCTTCAACTATCTCCACTTAAAAAATCACGTCAATTCGTCGCTCCGTTTTGCCGTGAAAGATGGACGAACAAACAGACACACACTTCCCCATTTACAATAGTATGGATAGGCACAGTCAACCAATGGGAGCTACCGTATTGTCGCTCACCAGGCGGCGCCACTCATGCGTGGGTCCTGTGTTAATATGAGAGAATTGTCAAGTGACGTTTGAAATGTTCCCGTAGGACCCACGTTCCACTAGCGCCCCTAGCGGAAAATCGACTCGCGGTAATCCTCATTGGAAACCTCTAGGCCACTCTAGAACCATGTCAAAATGACAAGCAGTAAGAGATTTCTTACAATCTGATTTACAGCGACAATATGACATAGTCCTACAGTGGCCTAGGGTTCCAATTGGTTGACTATACATATAACTATTGATTTATAAGCATGGTTGCCGACTATGCATATGGTCACCAGGCCTTGGAACCGGTACTTTATAAAACAACCGGCCAAGAGCATGTTGGGCCATGCTCACTGTAGAGTTCCGTAGTTTATCAGTATCACAATATGCGTTTAGTCACAATAGGCAAACTTGAAAAGGGTTTTAAATTTTAATAGAGATCATGCTCCTTGGGTGACTTATGTCATGTATGAAAAAGAAATTGTAAATAATATTAACTTTTCAGGAGAACAGATAGTAAACGTGGGTGCAACTGAAATAATAAAGTCACGCTTCCATACTAAATAATAAAATAAATAATAATAATAAATAAATAAATATTCTGGGACAATCTTACACAAATCGACCTAGTCCCACGGTAAGCTCAATAAGGCTTGTGTTGTGGGTACTAGGCGACTATAACTATTATGTAAAAGATAGATACATATAAATACTTAAATACATAGAAAATATCCATAACTCAGGAACAAATATTCGTGATAAACACACAAATAAATGCCCTGACCAGGATTCGAACCCGGGACCTCCTGCTTCGTAGGCAGGGTCACTACCAACCTAGGCTAGGAGGCCGTTGAATAATAAATGAGTACGGGTCTACGGAACCGCATAAGCGGGGAAACCGCGAGTTGTCTTGTATGCGTATCTAGTAGAAGGTGGTCTGTGACTGACGGCGAGTTGTCTTGTATGCATATCTAGTAGGAGGTGGTCTGTAACCATAGGTAAGTAAACCTTCAATCATGTTATTATTTCATTAGGTCAGTAACGTGGTAAATGGAGTACGACAGCCGAACAAATGACAGTGATGATTTTATAACCGATTTCAAAAGGTAGTTCTAAGTTCGGTTCTAAACATTTTTTTCTTCGATATACAGGATGTAAAGAAATACCGTAATGATACTTCAACATCTGATAAGGTTATTGACCCTGAATGCGATGCAAGTGGTAAAATTTCAAAATGTTTCACTTTGCATGTGTACAGGGTGTTCTTGAGCATTTGCTTTAACTTTGTCATGTGGCTTAATATAATTAAGGAAACAGAATGGCATAGTTAGTTTTATTAAATTTTTTTTTCTCATACAAAATAATTACATGTTGCATCAACCGCTAGTGTAAAACGGGTATTAGAATTAATGTCATGTGTCATGCCGAATACTCATACCTACTCCGTTTATACACTTGCAAATACCATATGAGATAAAATTAAATTAGTAGTTATGTATTTTCTAAACTGAACTAATTAGCATACTTTGAGAAATAAACTTAATTTAAGCTAAAGAATGCACACTTGAATTTAAAGCAATTGCTCAAAAACGCGTTGTATAAATAAATAAATATTATGGGACAATCTTACACAAATCGACCTAGTCCCACGGTAAGCTCAATAAGGCTTGTGTTGTGGGTACTAGGCGACGATATATTTATTTATTATTTATTTTATTTTTTTTAAACAAAATTGTATGGTATTACAGTCGAAACTAAGGCACTATACAATTGAACACATAAATTACAAAATTAAATTATATAATAGACAGATACATATAAATACTTAAATACATAGAAAACATCCATAACTCAGGAACAAATATTCGTGATAAACACACAAATAAATGCCCTGACCAGGATTCGAACCCGGGACCTCCTGCTTCGTAGGCAGGGTCACTACCAACTGGGCTAGGAGGCCGTTAAATAACCTATAGGTTGTATAACCTATAGGTGCATTTTCCATCCGCTAATTCCATACAAAATAAATAAAAAATCGAATTTTTATCCACATGCATCGCACTCAGGGTCATTAACCTGATCAGCTGTTGACGTATTGTTCGGAATAGTTCGGATCTATCGGATGCTATCTCTATGCGTTCCCGAGATAAAGGGTCTTGGCAGACAGACAGACGGACGGACAACAAAGTGATCCTATAAGGGTTCCGTTTCTTACTTTTGAGGTACGGAACCCTTAAAATCTTTGAATGCAGTTTCGTTACTTTTTATAAATAAAGGTGTATTTTTTAAGTCAAATGAGCTAACTCAAGTATTAAATGCACTCCCTCCAGGACCCATCAAAACTTTCCACACTGTATACTTATATATAATGGCGACTGTACAAGCAAAGAAAATAAATACGCCTATGTAATTACCACGAGTAGCTGTAGTAAACAATGTTTCGTTTACGTCTCGTTATCTATAATCGCATCTCGCTCCCACCAGCAAGTGCAAGCAAGATGGACTGACAGTGATTTGAGGTAGCGACTCAAGCGAGTATAGATTTCTACTAGGGCTGCCATCTCGTACCCAAACCGGGCACATAATTAAAAAAAACCGGACGTTTCATTAACATCGCGGTCTCTCCCCGGACACTAAAGAAATCAGGTTTTAATTTAAAAATATATGCTTTTGCTAGAGATCGACCTGAACCCCAGATGAGATTTTGAATTTTGAGCAAGAATTTATATTCGATGTCGGACTATTGGGTACTGAAACATTTTCCTTATACTGTGGTATATGTGGTGGTGGTGTGGGTCCGGGTTCACCACGGACAGTTGTTAATCTCCGGGCCGAACGCTCCCCGGACGGGCCTCAAACTAGGACAAACCCGGGGAAGCCCGGACGGATGGCAGCCCTAATTTCTACATATTTCAAACTTGTGGACAGCACACTAACTATTAAAGTATGCGAGTTATTTAACAGTTAACACTAACGACTTGTTTATCTAAGTAATTAGTTTAAACATCGATAAACTTATCAATACATAAACATTTACCGAGAATCATTTACTAACATTTTTGTGGAGCAACTCGTGTTCTTTCATTAATAAATGAAAATGACAATACAATACCATACAATACAATACCATACAATACAAATACTCTTTATTGTTCATCAACAAGGAAATAAAAACAATATTATTTATTATATATTCAACAATTTTACAGCATAACAGTTCTACACCAAAGCACCGTAAAATTCATAAAAAGGAAACAATTTTAATATACAATAAATTTGTAAAGTACAAAATTATACAAAAATTAATAAATAAACTGTATTATAATATAAACACTGGTAGACAACAGGCGGCCTTATCGCTAAGAAGCGATCTCTTCCAGACAACCTTTGCGTAGAGGAGTCAATACAATACACATGGAAATCCAAACAATGTATAGGTAAATCAAAACTGAGTACATAATTAATATATATAAAAAAAAAAACATAAAAGGGAAGTCATACACATACTTATATACAAAAATATATAAACATACATACACATAAATATTACAAAAGCACAGCATAACAGTAGGAAAACCGTTAGGTAGAAGAAAAATAAAAATCTCTCAGTTTATGAAAATAAATAAATAAATTATGTAAATGACTTTTTTTCAAGCAGTTTTTTTTTAATTTCTCAGAGATGCGACTGTTTTTAGTAAAAGGAATAAAGATTCATTTTAAAACTAACTTTATGCCACACCTGGCCATAAAGTGCCTTTTTCCGCACGCTACGCGTACGGAAAAAGCCGATTTCTGCCCAAGTGTAGGCATAAAATGATGTACCTAACACGTGAGGTAATAAATAAAGCCCTTGATCGCATATTTACGTACCTCGCTTGCAGCTCGGGTCGCAAACATCTGCGATCTCGGCCTTTTTTTGTTTTACCGCACTAGTTAGGTAATGTACTATTATCAACACGCGACAAAGTGGTACAGTCAACTCCAAAGATATGAATACAGCCATAGTGCCAAACATAGTTCCAGCAATAAAGTCCTGTATACATAATTTTGACACTTTGGCTGTATTCATATCTTTATAGTTGACCGTATGTGCAAATGAGCAAAACTTCGAGAATATATTGTAATAAACAATATTTCGTTGTATACAGGATGGATTAATTTTCGGGCTTTTTAGGATCCATTGCCATATAAATAAGTGCATTGATAACTTTATGCAAGTATGAGAGAAATTGCTGTAAATTAGCTGTAAAAATGTTGGTTCATTTAGTCAAACATTATTGCGATTTAAATTTTAATAATATACAATTTGTGTAACGCGGGCAAAACAATGATATAAACCTTTGTCAACGAATTTCTGGGCCAGCCTGTAATATTTATTGCATCCATTACCAATCAGCGATTAGCCATCAATACGTTTAGAATATTAAGAGTAATAATACTCGTAGAAATAAAATTGTAAATACAGTTATATCCTAGCCAACAAACCAATGATAGAAACCGGACCACAATACCAGGCTAGTAGAGTTACACAGAAACGAATGCGCGCAAAAACTTGCCTCTACCCTGTTATCCTGGTAGCCGACCTCAGGTATTGAACCAGCTTTTGCCCGTGGTTTTGCCTGCTGTCTATTAAAAGGCACATAAACTTTAGTTTAGACTTGTAAATTGAAAGAAATGTCATAATTGCAGAAAAAATGAAGGCCCCCAGTGCTTAAGTTGCTTAACCAATTTTCATGGTTAGGGAGTCTATCGCGAATGCCGGAGGTCGCTGGCTCGATCCCAGCACACCTACCACGAACATCGAAAATTGACATTGACGGGAAAACCTCTTTGTCACTCCACTATGCAAGTGTGACAGAGATGGATATACAAATCCGCAATCGTTCGATTTTCGTGGTATAGGCGCAGCCAGGCACTAGGAACCCTTATTGTGTCACCATGTCTGTTAAAAAATCTAGTTTTAAGTAAATTAGACCTACCCTTAAGTTACTATGTAACTTAAGGCTAATATTGCTGTGCCCTTGCAGGGCGTCACATGTAAACCTTATATAATTTACCACCTTAATTGATGTAATGTGATACGCAATAAAAATAATTTCATTTCATTTCATATCTATCAGCGGATAAGTTCAGTGACTGTTGGTACTAGAAAGTTGTAATTTGGTACAAATCACCGTGATTTGTGTGATGGGTAAATGTGTGATTGAATACCTATCACGCCGACAAAGTGGTAAAATAAAGGTGCGTAAAGTGGGGCGGGGGGGTTAATTGTATTATTGGAAAGTGTGCTTACCATGAGTTTTACACGAGTTGATAGCGACTGCGCAATTCGAAAGTAGGTATTTGCAACTCAATTCCACCGGTTGAGAACGAGCAAGATGCAAATACTTTCGAACCGCGCAGTCGACAGCGATTCGAAGGCGAGAGCAACTCATGGTACAGTATCTGTGCAGCATAAGATGTAAACACTTACACCTTATTGTCAATGACCTAAGAGAGTACAGATATTTTTGAAGCCTTGAAAATGCTCATATATTTATGAACGCGACTGTATGCAGGTCGCATTTATTTTTTGATAAAGTGAATATTTTTTAGTTAAAAAATATGTCTCTAAAATCATAATAATTCCAAAAAAATATGAAAAAATCATAAAACAGGGTTTTATGAAGGCTTTCAAGGTAAGTTATTTAGTCAGTTAAGCAAATTTAGTCTTGTTTAAAAAAACATATCCTCCAGTAAAAAAGGGCGGATATGTCGTAATAGCAATAGCTGCGAGAATTATCTTCCTTCTTATGATAATAGTTACCCCTTCAAAGTTCCTTTGTTTCAAAGACAGTAAACTACGGAAACCTACACTGACATTCCATTCTCACCATTTAGATGGTTGGCAGTCCTCAACTGTGTGTTTCTCCAGAAAGTTCCTGCGTCGCACAGCTAAACTGTGGAATGAACAGAAGGCCTAGTATAAAAGTTGTACGTCACTTAATCCTCGATCGCGTTAGCGTATCGAGAGTTCAAATTATGTTTGCCGGTTATTTAAATTATCCGGCAACTTTCATATTTTGACCCCTCGATACGCTAACGCGGTCGAGAAGTTAATGTCGTAAAATTTTTATACTAGGCCTTCTGTCGCCTGCGGTATTTCCGGACCGATCTTCATACCTTCAAGAAAAGAGCGTAAGTACTCCCACCTTAAAAGGCCAGCAACGCACTTAGAATGTTGCGAATATCCATGGATGATGATAATCGCTAACCTGGTGATTCGTCTGCCCTTTACCGTCTGTCATAAAAATACTGGACAAGAGCATGTCGTCGGGCCACGCTCAGTGTAAGGTTCCGTACTTAGTTACCAGTCCGTCAAAATGAGTGAACCTAGAAGGGGTTTTAGTAGATACCATGATGATAACTAGCATAGCAAAAAGGAGCATCTGCGCAGCATATACTCGTACACCCTATTACTAAGCGGATGTCACGTTTTGCAACAAAATCAAAAATGGTTAAATTGACCATGTCCAATAGATATTTTTTAAAGCCACATTTAGGGAAGAATAATTGGTGATAAAAATCATACAATGTGAATACCTTCGTTATTTTATAATGAAACGATATTCCAGGAATTAATAAATGTTAAACTCAATTTGTGATTTTTTTTTTAGTTTACCTACCAACTGTCAGCTATAGTCTCACGACTACAGTGTGTCAGTAGATTTTATTAAAATCTATATGCTTCCCTTTTTTCTAAGCAAAAAATATAGGGAGTCATATAAATTCAAAACAAATTCTACTGTCACACTAAAATATGATTACGAGTACCTACTTATAGGCGCCCAATTTTTATAGTAGGTAGGTATACCTACCACTATACCTGATTTGCCTTAGTGTTACTTAAAACTATTTATTCTTTATTTGACCGCTATCATTTTGAATAAAATAAGGAACAATACCTAATTTTAGTGTTGTGTTGTGTCTACCGTATATTTAAAAATTAAATGTACTAGGACTAAATGCTCAATGTTAATTTATTCGAAATTATATTTATAAACATTATGGTAGGTATTCAAAACCACTTCTTATACGTTATATGCCATATCTAACTATGTTATATTATCATACTTATGATTAGTCGACAATAAGTAATTGGAAAATTACCCTGTATACCGGGTATATTGTTGTGTTTTGTTGATAAAATTTATAATACCGCTATCACTTACCTTAACGTTAGAACTCTTGCATCAGACAATCAAACAGCAATGTTTTCTCTAAATTTTAACGTAAATAAACACGCGAATTTATTGCCCCAAATGGCAAGCACCCTCGGCGGATGACAATTAATGACTGAAGGAACCAAGAAGGAACAACATGAATGTTTACTATGAGGCCTAACAATTTGTTATACGGATGGCAACAACGGCATGGAGCTATAAAAACTATATATAAATTAGTCATTATTTAAACTGAAATAATAAATAAGCAACGCATTTTGTTAAAAAGTTTCAAAATAATACCGGATATTTTATATTCAAAATATTTCACTGGCTTTTTTGCGATGGCAACATTTAAAATCTGTCCGTGCGACTACGTTCAAGTAGATGCTGTTATTGTCAATAAATATTTAACGTGATATATATTCTTATCAGTTGTATTACAGTTGGTTTTACATTGACCATTCATTTGTAAATGTGATTTGATATAGTGACTTATTCTCGCTTGTTACTCTTTCTTGTCAGTGTCAGTTTCCTTCTGGGGAAGGGGTGGAAGGGGTAAAAGGGGTTGGTGTATTGATCGCAAAGTTGTTGTTGTTTTGCTTGACCTTTGAATAAAATCGATAATCAATCTAAAAATAAACACACCGGCAAAATGGACGGCTGGAAGTTCTGCCCGGAAACTGGCACTCTTGTAAGGAGGATAAAGAAGAGATTGACGGCGCAAGAACGTGAAGATCGAAACAAGTGGTTAGCAAAATTTAAAGAAGAATGCACGACCGACTTTGGTATGAGCCTGTACAGTCTGCTGGTGACATCGGCGAACAACCGGGACAAGAGAGAAGCCGCCGAAGAGGAAGCCGAGAAACAAAAGCAGGTAATAAATCCTACAGACGCTTTCTGCGAATCTATAGAGGCTGAGCCGATGGCACGGCTCGACTACATGCTTGAAGAGGGTACGAAAAACCGCACGCTATTTAAAACCCTAGCTGAACGCCTATCAGGTCTTGCTGTTGAGAGAATCTGCAAGAAAATGTTTGAAACGCAGGATTTAAAAATGCTTGAAGTGGACTGTTTCTTCTCAAATTTTTTTCCTATCTACCTAAAGCGGGCGAAATCTTGGTTCGCTCTCGATATCATGGTCAAAGCTAACAAGGCTTTTCCACTGTCATTCCACTCTCTAATGCTCACATTACTGCAAGACCTGGAAATACCAAACAGCATGATAAACGACTATGTCTTAACATTGGACGAGGCAGGTAAATATGAGTTCCTGTCCACAGTTATGGAGCTCGAGTTGTCTAATGCGGAGTTCATTCATAACCTTGTTTCGATTACATCGGCATATAAAGGTGCGGAGAAAACTGACAGACTGCAAAACTACATATATAACAGTCTTATTCAGCATTCAACACACTGCTTGTCGGATTGGAACTACGGGAGACTTTTGCTTGCTTACTTGCATTCAATAAGTCATGGGCAATGCAGCTTTGACATCAGGATGATGGAGCGTCTGATTGAAATGCATCGCTCACCGTTCAAGCGGCCGTGCTTGGCTGTGCTCGGGGATGCTATTATGGCTCTGAATGAAGCGGCCATCCCTCCGAACCCTACCTGATATAGGGAGTGGGTGTGGAATGCTCGACGCATGAAGCACTGGACCGAGTTCTAAGCTCTTTGAAAATTGTTCCTGAGAACTGCAGTATATCGCTTATTTGGCGAATTTCTAATTGTCTTACTGTTTAATTGTATAAATATTGTATGCTATGCAATGCTATGGTTTGACCATCTAATTAACATCTCTAAATTTTTAAGATCAGCAACTCTTCTGTTTTAATGGCTAAAACTAATTCTTAATTTTATTTAACTTTTTGAAGGAGAATTCTAATTCTTCTTGTTATTTTTGTTGGTTTTTTTCTTTGAAAAGATATTCTTCACAAAGCTGTGAAGTTAATAATTATATCACAATGTAAGGTTATATTTATACCTAAATCTAATGATCATAGAGTAATTAATCTGTTTAGTATTGGTATTACCTGTGGAGATGGCTCATTGTTCATCTATTAATGTAACCCCCAAAATTTGGAATGTGATTATGAATGAGGTGATAGTTTTATACACATAAAATTTAAAATTGGTTTGCTCAAAAAGACAATTTGGCGGCTATAAATTTAAATGCTGTTGTTTTAGTTTTAAGTATTACCAGGGTAAGTTAAATTGTCTTTTATGTACTTGTTGGATTGTTAACCTTATCTCAAGGCAATAGTGGTGATAATGGGTGCCAATGATTCAGATGTCAATCATTTGGAGGTTTTTATGGCAAGGAACTTTTTATGAGCCAAAAAATGTCAAACTACCCTCAATAAATATTTATAATTAACATTAGGGCTTCTAAAATGTCAAACTACCCTCAATAAATATTTATAATTAACATTAGGGCTTGTAATTGTTCATTTGACACAATATGGAAGAAAATTTGTATTCAATTGTTCTAGAGTAAAGTTACAGAAGTGTGAGTGAGACTTGGTGATATTCAAATGTAAATGATATCATTGTAGTCAAATTTTAAATTTCTGAATCTAAATCTTGTTATTAAATTGTGCTATGAGGTATGTATGTTGCACACAGTGAATGTTCCTTTAAATGGCTGTATTAAAAGATACAATATATATATATATATATATTCAATTTGTGTGACATCTTTGCATCATATTTCAAGTTTAATTAGTTTTTAATAAATAGCTGTTTGAATTTACAGTATTACACAAATTAAACCTATACTGTAGTAAAAATATACAAAAAAAATCTTACATAGGTGTTAAATATTCTGAGTAATGCTACATAAATATATTATAATCATAATAACCTGCAGATTAGATTTACTACTTACCCATTTTAAATAAAAAAGGAACATATATATACTTACTTATTATAATAAATAACTAAATATTGGCACTAATTATCGTAATAATCGTATTCCTACATTAAGTAATCGTAATGCATCTATATATTCTAGTAATAGAAAAATTATTGAGTGAGTTGCATAACTGAATGTGTGAAATCTCTGAATTTTAGTGTGTGTATTTTTTGTGATCTATTGTTCTGTTACAAATTTAAATTTAACTTTAATTCGTATATATTATGGTGTTGATGTCCATTCAAAGTCAAAGTCAAAGTTAAAAAAAAATCAGTATCTGATTGGATTGAACAGGAAATTTGGTATAATTCCGGAATTCAGTCCAGAATGCAAGAATTTGCTAACGCGCATGTGATCCTCGGGAGTTACAGCCGTCCATAGGCTAAGGTAACAGCTTACCACCAGGCGGGCCGTATGCTTAAACGGGATCCTAATGGTGGTGGTTGACAATTCCTCGAGGAAAGAGCGAGAAACGTTTTAAGCAGGAATTGATATACGTGCCGGTTTTAAACTAATTATAATTATATTGGGCAGATTTGTTAGTAAATTTGCCATTCCGATCCTAGTTTTAGCATCGTGAGCATTGAAAACAAAATTTTAAGCACATTGTACGGTCTGTTTTGCTTTACTTACACTGTCAAATGTATTTTTTACTAAAACACCGTGTGATCAAATATTTTTTTACTAAGCACACGATGCAGTCTAAATGTATTTTACCAGGCACACGATGCGGTCAAATTCAGTAAGTTTAAGAGATGCCAATGGTGTTGTATTGTATTACGTTCGCAATGCGGCCACGAACATCGAAAATTGGCATTGACGAAAAAACCTCTTTGTCACTCCAATATGCAAGTGTGACAGAGATGGAGATACAAATCCGCAATCGTTCGATTTTCGTGGTATAGCCTCAGCCGTATTTAAAATTTGTGTGCATAAATTAATGAATGTGATATTAAATTGAGTAAGGACTTAATGAGTCAGGGTTTTATGAAAGAAGGGTATTTTGTTTGGCTGTGTATGTATGCGTATATGTATATTTACTATAACCCTTTACATTATTCTACACGTTTTCTATGTCCGTATTTATTAAAATATTAGAAATATATTGTTGTCCATTTACTCCGTAGTTGATTAGAATTTCGAAAATATATATTATAAACTATATCTGTGTAGGTAGTTATGTCTTCGATGTTACCCTTTAAATAAACTAGTGTCAAAATTGTAACTTGTATTTTTGGAAATGTTAAATGTTGGCAAATAAATGTCTATCAATATTTTGTTATTATTATTTATCGACTGTACCTTAGTGTAAAATAATTATAAATAAATAAAAAAATAACTAACTTTTAACAAGTAACTTTTTTGATTGACGGGGAGAATTCGCATTCTCTCAGTCATCATCTTAACCCTGTGAAAACGAGTGCTGTAAAGGGCTCGAAACGTAGGATCATGGTGTTAATAAACGCGATTAATCCGTTCTAAAGTGTTTAATTCCAATGAATAACAATTGCGGTAACAGAAGACAATATTAAATAAAAAAATATTATAGGACATTCTTACGCAAATTGACTAAGTCCCGCAGTAAGCTCAAGAAGTCTTGTGTTACGGGTACTCAGACAACGATATATTTTATACAAATACATAGAAAATATCCATGACTCAGGAACAAGTATCTGTGTTCATCACACAAATAAATGCCTATACCGGGATTCGAACCCAGGACCATCGGCTTAGCAGGCAGGGTCACTACCAACTACGCCAACCGGTCGCTAAAATGATGTAAGTAAAATAACACTAAAAAACCCTTAGCAAAAGGAAGTAAAATGCCTTACGTTAACAATTATGGTCCCCTTAGGTTCGTTAGTCCGTCAGATTGTTGCTAATGCAGTTGCAGAATTGATACCATTGATAGATGAACAAAACTGATTTGCGTTGATTTTCCGTGGAACACATATCAATTAAGAGGCCAGTCTTGATTTTAAAGTGAAAATCGTTAATAATGAAATAACTGAACGCATGTAATTTATATTATACCTACTCATACTAAATTTATTTATTCTTGCAGAGCTTGTTTTGCGAGGAGATTGATTCATACAATATTGTAACTTATTTTAATTTTTACTTTTGACACCACCTAATTTATTTTCTTACACGTAATTAAACATAAAATGAAGTTTATTTTTCCATCTTTAATTTAATTAAATATATTTTATGATGATGATGATGATACATACTACTAGGGTGTGCAAACCGGTTTTTATTTGTACGAAATTCCGGTTTTGTTATACAATTAAAAACCGGTTTACACACTCTAATACATCGACAAAAACTTAGCAATTTTTTTTAAAATTAATCTAGATAAACGTATATTTATAAGAAAAAAAAATGAAAGTGGAAAGTGTTCCATTCATTTTATTCCTTAGAAGACTCATTTTCGAACATATACCTATAAGTACATAACTTACATTACATACCGGTTTGATATCATTTTGATACACAAATAGCCGACCTCTTCGCGCAAAAATCGCGAAACTGCACTTAAATTTAGATACATAATTTAAAAACCGGTCAAGTGCGAGTCGGACTCGCGCACAAAGGGTATCGTACCTTTATTTTCAAAAACTGCAAACATATTACGTTGGGTGTATGGGAGCCCCCTTAAATATTAAATTTACTCTGCTTAATAGCAGCAAAAGGAATACATAATCTGTGAAAACTAGAACTAAGATCACGGTAGTTAGACAGTTGAAGTTTTTTTTAGATACAGCCTGGTGACATACGGACGGCGGAGCCTTAGTAATACGGTCCCGTTTTACCCTTTGGGTACGGAACCCTAAAACAACAAGTACTTAATTCATACATTCCAATTGAATTGAAATAAAATTGTCTTTTCTATGATGCTTAACAACTAACAGGATTATACCTATTTGGTTACTTTAATACAGTATCAAAATGTTGAGCAAAATCGTAAAAAAAGTATGCCGGCCTCTTAACTCGACTGTTCCTACAAGTGTTGATAATTTGCTAATTTTACGACACACAGAGTGAACTCTGCAAGGCGAGCATAAATTGAAACTACCGATCTTTGAAATTAAACACTTTAGAACGGATTAATCGCGTTTATTAACACTATGACCCTACGTTTCGAGCCCTTTACAGCACACATTTTCATTTTTAAGATGATTACTGAGAGAATGCGAATTCTCCCCGTCAATCAACAAAGTTACTTGTGCAAACTACCTACATACAAAAAAGAAAAAAAAAACATAGGTTGGTTTACAACGCCCAGGAGGCTTATAAAGCTAGTAATACATTGCCTGAAGGGCATTCTATAATTAAAATTAAAAATACCCTGTGAGGATTAAGGGCTCGAAACGTAGGGTCATGGACGTCATGGTGTTAATAAACGCGATTAATCCGTTCTAAGGTGTTTAATTTCAATGAATAACAATCGCGGTAACAGAAGGCAATATTACTACCGATCTTATTGAGATACATTTTAGATCTATTAGTTATACCTACTCAATAGGTACTCATAAAGATTGTATGACCTTAAAATTGTCACCCATTACAAAGGTATTGTGTTTTGTAGTCGAAAATAAGTCTTTAACAAAATTAATGTATTTAAGCGGGCGGAGCGGCTTAAAGCGCCGAAATTTCAAATGAAAGGAAAGGGGCGGAAGGAAAGGGTAGAATTAAGAAAACACCAAATCCAAACCTCACACGTTTAATCAGTCGAAAACCGGTGTCCCACGAAAATGATAACAGTCAAAAAATAACCAACAGTCGGCCGATCCAAGCATTGGCACAAACACATAAAAAGGTACAGAAAAGATAATGTAGTTTGTCAGCCATGAATAGAAAAATGTTTTATCCTGTTTAAGTAGGTATTATAAACTCAGAGAAAATAAGATAATTATTTTGGGAAACCTTGTATAAAAGCAACATTAGTGGAAAATTAATTATCCTTTCCTTTCTTTCCAAAAAATTTGGAATCGCTCGCAGTTTCTGCATAAAAATAATAGCGGAGTTTTGCCGAGTTTGTTTTATATTTCGTAGATTTTTTTAACTTAATGTAGCGAGCGCTTAATAGTTATAGCATCTATGTGGAATGTCCATAAAGTCCAAATTAAATTGCTTGGTCCGATTGTGAGTGACCAGCGATACGTTCGACATCGAGCTACCAAGGATTTTGTGCAATTTTTATTTTATTTTATATTTGCACACTTTGGTCTGCAGCGTACGCTGTACTTTCCGAAAAATGGTGCTGTATTCCCGTACAATTTGATTTTAAGGCGTCAGAGTAAAAATATAAAAAAAAAGAAAAAAGAGAAGACAATAAACATGTAGGTTTATGTCAATGCTTAAAACGGCCGTTACATGATATGAACACGACTTTGGAGATCACAGATACGGTACCGAATCGGCCAGGTGGTAACGTTGAAACACCTAACCTTTAAGAAAGAAGATTAGTAAATAAGTCAATGGAAATTAGTAACTCGGTCAAAGTTCGGTTGGATCTTTCAACGATACCATTTTAGGTTGTGTAATATAGGAGATGTATAGGCCACCATAATAAAGGATTCCGAAAAACGCGCGGTTTTTTTAAAGTTTTATTTAAATAAAGAATAAGATCGATATATTTCTATAATAAGTCTGTACTGTAGCGTTTAAGTATGAATTTAAGGACAAAATTATATCAAACCAAATAACAATAATTTGAGATTCATAAGAATCACTGTCACATGCTATGAAATTAATAATACGGAATTCTATTTATTGCTTTTAAAACTTGGCTGTTGCAATTCTTTTTATTATACTTTTTTTTTAACATGTATGAAATCTATAATGATGAAAAAAGTTTCAAGAAATTGACATGGTATATACATCTCCTATAATATACGTCCTTTTTTAGTATTTTTAAAAACTATTATAACAACAATTTGGATATCAACATTAAAAATCACAGAGTTTTTTTAGTAATCTTAGAAGTAGTTGGTTTATTAGTCTTAGTAGGTATGTGACCATTGTGAACAATTTTGAGAATCTTACATATATTCTGACTAATTTAAAATTGCCCGTTAATGTTCTTAGTATTTAATACGAATAACTATAATTATGCCAAAGTTACTTATTATATGGTATAATACCAAAACTTACATTAGTGATTAATTTTATTAATAGTTACTAAGAAGCTATGCCCAAATCCTACAGTTACGAAAACTTTATTTCTATTTAAGTTTCTGTCATCAGTAATAAGAAAGAAAAAACATTATTTGTATAACAGTATGTGAAATTTTGTCATACCCCTTTAAACTTAACGTTTTTTTAGTGATAAGGTTGGCCAAGGTAATGTCAACCTTTTAATGATACAAAAATTGGGAAATAATGGATAAAACTTGATTGCCTATTTCTCTCCCGAAGTTTTATAAGTTAGAAAAAAATCTGTTTCAGACATTCATCGGTTTTATATTTAGAAATTTAAATCAGGCTACCGGCAGGGCAATGTTGGATGCACCTAATCCAATTGGAATTTTGAACACAGTGTGGTTAATCTGGAGCACCTAATGTGATATTATTTATTATGTAATGAAGCTTAATATATTGATCCGGTATCCAAAAATTACCTATAAATTTTTTGACACTTTTGTATAGAAGGTTAACTTATAAAAAACGACGGGCCCCATACAATTTGTTTTCGCCCTTAAACGGATCACCAGTATTTTTATAAATTTTAGAATCAATATCAATGATATTTCTTTATCCCTTGAATATTAACGAAATATTTGTAGTATAACCATGTCCGAATTTTCCATCATTTTTCATTTATAGAATCTAGTTGCGAATTGAAAGCGGTTCGATATTTGAATATCGTTTGTAATTCCTAATTATTTTAAAAACAATCCCGTATTATTACGTAAACAAACTGAACAATATGTGTGATGCTGTAACTATACCTAGTTCTTTGTAAATGAAAATAATGTAAATAAATTAAACCACATGACTCGGTAATTTGGCCGATGGGGTAACAACATTCCATATCCGTCGCATATCCTAGCGTTTTCCCCGCTTATGCCAATCCCCACGGACCCTGGGGTTCACTTTGGCAACTAATATGTATGTATCCGTGTTAGGTAAACGACCCAGTGGATGACACTGACCCTGTAGATGACTCTTTGCAGTTTATTTAAAAACATAAATATCGATATTAATATAACCAAAAATAGACAGCTAGTGCCATTTGCGAATTGTGCTCAAAAACTTCCGTCGATTTAATAAATAATTGACTATTCGAGAGATAGTTTCCGTAACTAGTGTATTAGCGAATCTGTTAAGAATTTGTATCCTAAAAGTCAAGACCATAACCACAATTATGCTTGTTTTTAGTAATTGATTATTAAAACTTTTAGATAATTAATTAAACCATTGATATTGCCTGTCTATTTCTAATTATTTTGATGGCGGGTAGAGGGAATTGGTCAGTCATTCACTGGTACAATTTCAGAGAGAGTAGGAATCTGATATAATTTGAAATTTTTAAGAATATAATACATTTTATGGTCCGCATAGCATGCAGAAAGAAGTGTATAACAAATTTGCCCAAGCATGCAGTCGGTATGTGTGATAGTTAAAAAGTTATTTGTAAAAATGTGTGAATTCCCTCCTTGTAGTGTCATCCACTGGGCCGTTTTACCTAATATTTCGTATCCTTAATCATAAGGAATTATGTAATTGGCTTATCATTTGAGTCAAATGTTTGTTTGTTTACATTATTTTCAATTGCCAAAAGTACAAGGTATAATGCTTGTCAAGATTCCATTGTGACGGCGATGCAAAACACAACTCAATTGATTTTATGCGATTATACAAACACATTTGCATGGCTATTATTGCAGATACAAGAAATAACATACCTGCCTGTTATAAGCCCGGACCAATGGAAGATAGCTATAATATGCTTAGTTATAATTGCATATACAATGCGAGTAAATATTTTCTTTTCTTTTTTTGTGTGTAAGTTGAAAATAAATTTAAGCATTTTTATTGACGAAATGATAAATTATTCATAATGTTGAAAACTTTAGTTATAAACTTACAGCAATGGTTAAATTATAGTAAAGAAAATAAAACATATGCAATTCGAGAAAAAAAACAGTAATTATTTTGTTAAAAAATATGAAATGTGGTTTGTACGCGCCTAACAAGATATTGGGTAGCTACTATTTTAAATCTGATTATTATTTAAACGTTCCTCCTACAAATGACCCCAACATTGAAGCCAAATATATTTAAAATGCCCTCTTAAATAACGTTAGCAGACATGCATACATAAGCGTACAATGTTAAATATATTTTTTTTCTTTTTAATTTAAACGATTACATTTAATACATATTCTTGGAATGTTTTGTGCACCGTTTTTATAAATTTAGATTCTATTTTGTGACAATTGACTTTTGATTTTAAAGCAGTGTTTGGGAATATGGCATATCTTAACTAATTAATAATTATTCTAATGTGACTCGTGTTCGAGTGATTATTGTTGTGATTTATAAGACTTGGTCGCGAAAATTTTAACCTAATGCCGTGTATCTAATACGTATTTCAGACTATAGTGACAAGATATACATGTAAGATAATTATAGTAATTATAAAACCGATTACTGATCCAAGAAAATTTAAATAATACTTCAAAAACTATGTCCTTCCGTAATATTAATAAAATCTTGTTATTTTATTGCTTCTCGTGGACATTAATTATAATAATATGAAACTTTTAAACAATCACAAAACAATTTTCAACCGTATTTTGAGATATAACAACAGAAATTCAGCTATATTAGTTTAGATAAATAGAAGAAGATACAATAACTACTGTTCCTATGTTATTACATTAACTGTTTATATATATCGCGTTAGTATATCTTAAACATTACAATAACCATACCTAATTCTACCATACACGTTGTATATTATATTAAAGTTCCTACATACAGGCGGAGGCGAGACAGTTCTGAAATAAGTCAAAAATTTCGTAAAACAACGGACAATCTACTTTTAAATGCACAACCATGTATAAATTCTCTATTTTTTTTTCATAGGACAACAGTATTTTTGTTAAAATGTTAATTTGTAACTTTTTACTAAATTTTTGACTTACTATCTCAAATTTTCAACAGTGGCATCAAAATAATCAGTCTTTTGGGTTGGGTGGACTATCTACAGGATTGAGATCATTTATTAACAGTTTTGTTATTTTTATATGGTGGCTTAATTCATTATTACTTCCAAATTATTACAGTTCACTGAAATGTCCAATTTACTTTTTCTTTAAATAAACTTCAGCAAAGAAACCAAGATGTAATAATTTAAACTTAAATCATTAGGTGGTCTTTTAAAATGTAAAATATTCGTACTACAGAGAACGAGTGGTATTTATAATAATTTACCATTAAAATCAGTCACTGTTCAAAATATTATTGCAGTTAAGTAAATAATAAGTACTGAATGTCATCTAAGACACGGTAGGTTCATGAATTAAGCCATTTTCTCGCCTATCTGAGAATCACATACTACAAAATACTTAAAAAACATTTTTTTTTCGAATTTTGAGTTATGCTTTTTCACCTATAGGCTACTTATACTACGCTACTAGTGCTTATCCTAACTAACACAATAGTGCTAAAAAAAAGCTTAGATTATGAACAAAAAACTTCAAAATGTGGTAAGTCTTTAGTTAACCCTGTTTTGAAAATAAATTAGAGCAGATTCGTTTTCTTATAGATTTTAGTAAAGATTGTTAAAGTCCTACTTTGCTAAGTTTCTTACATTTTGAATTTTTGATAGCACAGACTGTGACAGTGTTAAGTAAACGCCATAATTTCATACCGTGCCTCTACATGCTCGGGCTCTCGGCCGAATGATTCGGCCCACCCTAGTACACGCTCATTCAAGACAGACTATATAGATAAAATTTAAGCCAGACCATAGACAATTTAAGTACTTTTTCAGGTAGTTTGGTTGAGTTAAAAGGTGTCTTAAAGAATTCCACTTCGGGTGAAGCTATTTAAAAAGTGTCTTAAATAGTTTCAATAACCAAAGCTATTTAAAACACCGTTTAACTCACCGAAACTACCTGAAAAAGCTTAAATTGTCTATGGTCTGGCTTAAATTTTATCTATGTATATAGTCTGTCTCGAATGAGCGTGTACTAGGGTGGGCCGAATCATTCGGCCGAGAGCCCGAGCATGTAGAAGCACCATTAGAAGTTTGACGTTTAAAATAACACTTTAGAGTTTGACAGTTCATTTTCTTGGAAGGGATAACGTTGTTTAACTCTAGTATTTTTATTTGATTTTACGTATATTGTAATTGTAGTCAGGATCTCATCCATCATAAACATGGACCTGCATCTAGATTTACCAACGGTTTAGTTACAAGAGGTTTCATCTAGATTAATGCCAATTTACCATTTTGTACTTTAGTCTTACTCTTACTAACAATTGGCTATTTTGATATGTCAATTGTTTGACACAACTTTTGAAATCAAATATACAAAAAATATACAGAAAAACACATATTTTTGCACTTTTTATAATTAAAAAATTAGCAAATAACTAATTCTTTAATTTTTATTTTTTCTTAAATTTATTTTTTTAATTAAGAGGTTGGATTCGTCGTAAAATATTATGATTATGACGTCATAGTGTAATTCGCCCTTAGAAAACTGATACTAAGAAATGGTGTGGACGTTTAATAAAGATTGTCTATTTTGATTGCCAAAATAGCCAATCTTCAAAATCTACAAAAACGCATAAGAAAACGAAAAAGTCGGTACTAATTTATCGATTGGCCTTAATGTGTCTAAATCTCAGTAAAATGGGCGGGAAATATTATGAACACATCAAACTTGAGTTATCGGCAGTGAGCACCCAGAGAGGTTTTCCACTTTCGATAGAGGCCGCTACTGCGTCAGTTTCAAATTTATTAGTACTTATAGAAATGAAATAGGAGATAGAGAATACGCCGATATTTTTTTGTAAGAATAAATTAGGAAGAGTTTGTAATAGTTTTTCATATCAAACGCTCCTTTTTAATTTTGTTCTTTGCTTCAATGCTTATGATAAAACTTTCGAAGCAAAATCGAGCATATATGACATTAAGGTGAATTAGAAAAAAAAGAAGTAGGTACCTAGGCATTGAGTAGTGAGTGGTATTGGGATAAACAGTAGCGGCATCTAGCGAATTTGGTCGTCGCTTGATCCAAATCAACTTTACACTAATTCACTAATATTAACAACAATATGGCATTATGCGCTTTTTTTTTGTAAAAAAGACGATACAAAATAAAGATAGTACAATAAATAATAACTTGAATTGAAGAAAAATAAATATTTGAGCTAGGTGTATGACATACTTAAAGTTATTGTTCTTTTTTGTAAAATGTAAATATGGTAACCAATAAGTTTACAAAAGATAGAATTGATTTTAGAGTTCAGAAATAATAAAAATATAAATAAATTATATTTCTGTCCATTCATTCAGTTTAAAAATGTATTTATTTTGATTGAAAGGAAGCCCGATATATTGTTCTATTAAACATGTTAGTGTTTTAAATGAAAGGACAGAACAGCATAACATAATCAACGGAATTGCAACATACTGTCAACTTGCATTTTGACAGTTATTGCAAACCCAAATAATTCTGTAAAAAAAAACTATGTGAGTCTAAATGTGCAATGAATTTAGAACTCTCATAGCTACAAGTTTCTTTACAGATCTAGATAAAATTGTAATTTTAGAGAGTATGTGTGTGTTTTAGTCAACTGCACGCTTGAAATAATTATAAAATGGATTAAGCATTTATTATTTGATTGCACAATTGTTATTGAGAGAATATTCACACATGCTCTTTAAATATTAAAAAAATCATGCACTTACTCTATGATTTCATCTAACTTCTTTCGTCTTTCAATATGTTCGGACTCCATAATGTGTGCCATCAGGAACGATTCTCCAGAAATAGGATATTCGAAGCAAAGGGAACAAGCATAGACAGTGTCACCAAAGCAGACAATCTTGTTAACATCTCGGTACATTGTCATCGGATTCAGCACTGTACTTGGCTGTATTTCCTTGCCAGCAGCAACACAGTTCTTTATATATGCCGTTTTATATTGGAAATGTATCTTCTCACAATGTGTCTGGCTCAAAATATGACGTAGGAGAGTGTTCTCATCAGTTTCAGTGATTTTACAAGTTGGGCAGTAGAATTTTATAACATTTTTGCATTCAAAATCTTGATCGGTCACTTCACTCCTAAGTTGGACACTGTGGACTTGTACGTAGAATGTGATGCGTTCAATGGCTGGTTTTTGAAGCAAGTCGTTGTAGAGGCTTGTGTCTTGGAAGCTACAGTAGCTGGCAATTTGATCGAGGGATTCGGAATAAGCTGTCAAGGTAGATGTGTCTAGACTGAAGTTGCCAATGGACGATGTTATAGACTGATTTGATAGAGATCCCTCCTCCGATTTAGATGTCAAGCCAGAGTCAGCTTCAGACTGAGAGTGACAGTTACAAATGCATTTGGTGTCACATGAATCTGTATCTTGCTCTTCCGAGCCAAATAGGGTTATCATAGCCTCTCGAAGGTCTGGGAAATCAAAGTGTCGCATTTTTTTCTTACTCCTCATCTTAGTCGTAAAAGGTTTTCTTTCCTTCGATTCATTCAGATAACAATTGACAAACTCATCTATGGTATGTTTCACAGACATAAGCTTTTTTTTAAACTTTTGCTTGGTGATAACATCTTCTTTTTCGACAATTACATTCCATGGACCTGAAGGACTTGGAGCATGACTGTCCACAAAGGCAGCATCTACCATTTTAGTCTGTTTTACAACACCGCCTGTTACAGTTGGCTCAAGAGAACGGCAATGGAATATCTTAGAGACTTCTATATTAAATTGGAAATCCGACAGCAGCTTTTTCATGACTATATCAATTTTTTCGAGTTTATTTTGATAATTGAGGAGGAGAGAGATTCGTTCCTCTTCATTCTTGTCCAACTCCATATCTCCAAATGACTCAAGGCTGGTTGAGCGTACCAAGTGCTCCTCCTGAATTGGCTGAACTTTGCGACACATTTTGACTTTCTCCCGTGATGTGATAGACCCATCGGTGTCTGAATGGTCTGAGAGAGACTGTATGTCACCATTATCATCAGAATCCAACTCATCAGACAAACCAAAGTCAAATGACTTGTTAAAATCAAAGTCTTTGAATATATCAGCACTCTTCACCTCCAAATGAACATGTTTGGGAGTGTTCTCGCTAGGGGTATCATCTGAATTCTCCTGACTGTCACTTATTCTTGCATCTACATCTACCTTAAGTTTCTTACATTTTCTTTTAGCTTTCTTTGAGACAGGTGTTTCAGGGACATTTAAAATGTCAGTATCAGAGAGAGAAGACTTCTTAGCCGCAAAATTTTTGACTGATTCAGGTAACTTAAGGCTGGTCGCATACCTGGATGTAGAGTCGGGCTCCGCTCTGTCGAAATCTATGCTTTCCGAAGTTTCGCCAAAACCTTTTTGTGCCTGTTTTGCTTCTTCGTACCCAGTGTCGCCTGGTTTGCCGAAATAATTGATGTTAGAAAGCATCTTCCTCAGAGAAAACGACATTTTCGTACCATCGAAGGCTTCAGTCGCAGAAAAATACTCCCCTTGTACCAATCAGCTGGTAACAAAAATATTTTTATTTAGTGCACGAACAAAGAGAAATGTCGATAGTAATTATTGAGCAATCATTACCTTTTAACGATCCTCCAGCGAGTAAAAAAGAGCAATTTAATGTATCACGTCATTATAACAAAGAAAATCCTATGTTTTATTTCAGAATACCTGCGAAATGTAAAATATAATAAGATTGCGACAGAAATTCTAGATTGACAACAAATGGTACTGTAAGACTCAATTAGAAACCACTATGACATCCAGACTGGCGCTGGTAGATATTGTATTATCCCACAGCAATGTAACTTTGCCTCTATTTAGAGTATCTTCTTAATTTGTACGGTTAGCAAAGTACAAGGCACATCAATATTTGAAGAAGGTTTGAGTAACGGTAGTATGATTTAATTAATGAAAATAATTATTTAGGAGGATTGTTATACTAAATTTTAACACAAGTTTATATAATTAAGTATAAACATTGTGTAAGTAAAATGAAATAATGGTATATCGAAGAAAAAATCGATATAAAGCTTTCTGTATTGCCGTCTGCTTAAACGTTCACAGCTGTCAAATCAGAATCAGACATGTCAACGACCCACATTTTGCCACTTTATGACGTCTCGTCACCGTCTCGTCTTCGACCCAAACAAAATAAAATCCCATCTTTAAAATAATTTAACTTAGAATAGTTAATTCTAAACAGCATGAAGCCCACATCCGACATAGATTCGCTCCGCACCGAGCACGAATCAGACGAGCAATGGGCCGTCCGGCGGAACTTCATGGTAGAACATAAAGACGACTTTGGGGAAGACGAGTTGATCACGTTAGCTCAACTCTTTACTAACATCGAGTTCCTTGGCTGCAGGTACTAATTGATCGCTTAAAGCGGTACTATACGACGTTTCGTCGAGCCCAATCCATCCAAACGGGGTGAGCGGAGCCGAGGGAAGGGCAAGGTATACACGATGGATAGTGCCGTGTAATACTTTAAATTTATTTTCTTCGTCCCTGTGTGCGCTACAGACCTTTGTTCCAAGTTTAACAGTAATCAACAATTAAAATATGAGCCTTGAATATATGCGATTACAAATAAACGATTAAGTACTCACTTACTTACAAAGTTATGTAGTTCATGCAAATATTATACAGTTAGGTACAACTACAATACAATCTATGTGACACTTGTACATACTTAATTAGATAAATATATTATATGTACACATTCAAATACAAAGGCGTAATATTTAAAATCTACAATTGTGCATGTTTATAATAAAAAGTACAAGTGGTTGATTATTGATAATAATTTCAAAATTAATTAGTATGGTGTTAGCCCTTTATTGAGAACCAACAAAGTGGTATCTTTTATTGAAAACAAGCCCTTTTTCCCAGATATCCACCAGAGACAATGAAGAGGATAGCCATGCTGTCAGAGAAGGTGGCATCCAACTACCGAGACAGCCGGAAGAACAAGCTGAAGCGGACATTTGTGCAGGCTAGCAGCGCAGCGGAGCAGAAAGCCAAGCGGACCTTTAAATAAATATACTTGGTACCTTTTTAGCCAATATTTTTAAATCATATAATAATAAATTGGTACACAGAAAACCTAAATGTGCGATTAAAATACTTAGGTTAGTATTTTCACCGGCATTTTATTACTATCATTATAAATCTAACGTGCTTGTAGTGGTGATTTCTAAATTTACGATTTCATCTTCCACAATATTTGTGATCCAAGTTTGAATGGAGAAAAAAAAGTATAATGAATTAAACCGCTACGAGATTAACTTTTATTTCGCCTAAAATGGCTTTCACAGCTTATGCTTTTATTAAGATGTATTTTGCCAATGTCAGAGTTTTAGACTTCAGTTACGATCAGAGAATGTACGGTGAAAGATTCACTTAAAAACAAATGAAACAATTATATTGAATGAAACATTACAGAATAAATCACGGGTCCTGAGCTAGGAAACCCTGTGTGACGGGAACCAGTATGGTCATTTCGTTATCTTGCTATCTATTATAATAGCTTGCTATGGTATACCTATATTTAATTATATTATGATTTAGTGGTCATTCATTTTTATGTGTTTGCAATAATATCAATACAATATAATAATAATTGGCCTTAATAAAAAATAAACCATATGACCTTAAACAAAATGAAAACTAACTGCTAACTTAGCAGTGACACACAGTAATATTACACAAATATTAATAAAATCTTATAATAATTGAAATTAAACACTGAAGAACGGATTTATCGCGTTTATTAACACCATGACCCCACGTTTCGAGCCCTTTACAGCACTCGTTTTCACAGGGTTAAGATGATGTCTGAGAGAATGCGAATTCTCCCTGTCAATCAAAAAAGTTACTTGTGCAAACTAGCTCTACCTACATACAAAAATATAATAAAACCGGCCAAGAGCGTGTCGGGCAACGCCCAGTGTAGGGTTCCGTAGTTTCCCGTCGGTCACAAAAAATAATAAAAACAAAGGTTGGTCTACAATGCTCAAAGGGTATAAACCTAGGAATACATTGCCTGAAGGGCATTCTACAATTAACATTAAAAATTATAAAACCCTGTGAAAATTAACATACATATAACTTACGAACAACTAACTTCTAAAGTGTTTAATTTCAATGAACAATAATTGCGGAAACAGAAGACAATGTTAATTTTATAGTAAGTTGAATAAAAAAAAATTCTAAAGATTATGTATTATTTTTATTCTACCAGTAGTTATGTTCTCTCAACTGAACCGCATTGAGAGTGGTCAGATGAACGATGATATGTAATGATCCAGGGCCATGATTGGTCAGCTTCCCCTGTACTCTATGGATTCACATGTACGGGTCAATCATCGTTGTGAATCGTTACATAGGGCCTCCTAGCCTCAGTAGTGACCCTGCCTATGAAGCATTAGGTCCCGGGTTCGAATCCTGGTCGGGGCATTTGTAGTAGTAGTAGTAGTAAGCACTTTAGCATTTGTGTGTTTATAACGAATATTTGTTTCTGAGTTATAGATGTTTTCTATGTATTAAAGTATTTATATGTAGCTATATATTATGCCGGTTGTTTCCTGTAACAGGAGCAATCAATTTAATCGTAGGGAGTCCTCGTCAAACTGAACAACGATTGTTCAGCGACTTTTAAAAATAACGTATGTTTTGATTTTTATTACACTTTTAAGTTTGTTACAAGTAGGGTTGCCAACCGTAGTGTACAATTTTGCGGTACATTCGGGATCAACATGCGGGATTTGGCTATAAAATGCGGGACGCTGTCAACCGGCCCAAATATGTAAGGTGTATCGACTGTAGCGTTGAAAATCGAAATTTTCGTGTTTTTTAAGAAATATAAAATGTCACTCTTTTCGTCTGTTTTTATTGTTTCTTTCTCAATGTCATCGATGTGGCCCTTTTGTAGGTGTAAATTAGACCCCATATACGTTGATTTAGAGTTGAAGATTAGTGCGAAATTTATTATTAATTTTTTCTGAAAGAATATGAAAAAAACGAGGCGGATGGGGAAAAAAAACGGATTTTTCCAGACTTTTTCAACGCTAATCGACTGTCAACCTATTGAAAGGCCTACAAAATTACCAGGTTAACTTTCTTAAGAAGAAGAAACTTCTGCTATATAAATTCAGCCGATTTAGCTCAAGTTTTCGACATGAGTTTTTGCATTTACGTACAACAACATTTTAAATGGTTTAATTTTAAAAATTTACATTGTGAATATGAATAAATGTCTTAAAAGTCTTAAATTAAAAAAAAGATAATTTCAATTTGAATGAAATACTCATTCAATATTGTAGTCAGTTTTTGAAAAATCCATCACTTTGTTTTATAATTTTTTGCTCAGCGAGCTTCAAACATCAACTAGCTGGTTTTTGACCTTATGCTATTGAATCTTCAGAAAACATCTATTTTTCTTGTTAAGTAAGTATACGTGGTATTCTACTGAATAAATGGAACACTTTTGAACATTTTCATACAAAATTATTAAGTTAAAGAAATCTTATGGTTGGTACATTTTGGTAGAAATACACGAACATTAGCCAAGTTTTCTGGCTAAACATTTACTTTTTTAGATAAATGAATAGACATATGAAAGTTAAGCTTAAACTCTATACAAAATCGATAAATTGTGTACCTATACATATCTTAATTTTTTTTTTTCGAAACAGCACTTTAATTCCCACTAAATTTCGCAATAAAATAAGCGGCGCGAACTCGGCGTCGCTAGTAGGTACGCTTGCAGAGCTGACGGAGAGCGGATATGTCGCTCTACGCTTTGAAAATATTTACAACTAGCTGATGCCCGCGACTTCGTTCGCGGATATTTTTTTTAGCCTATAACCTGACAAGAGATCCCCTTGACGTGCCAGTGAAGGTTGCATCCAAATCCATTCAGCCGTTTCTACGTGCTTGTATAAATAAACAGTCCGACAGACAAATACACTAAGAAATCTAAAAATCATTCAAGTAAATAATGTACAGATTTTTAACCCTACTCTGCTTTATTATACGTAAAGATGGAAAGATATCGAGATATTGGGTGACTGAATAGCCCTTTGTAGGTATAGTTGCGATACTTGTGATCCCTTGGTATGCCTTTTTATTAAAATAGCGTTTGGTTACTGTATCAATGTATTTCAATCATCACCGGACTTTTAACATTTACTGCATATTACTCGTAGCATATAAAAACGTATATGCTACGAGTAATATGCAATTTTGTTTAAAACTGAACAAAACATTAGAAAAGTATTTTTGATATGAACGGTTGCATTTACGAATATGCACCCATGTAGCAAAAGAAATAGGTTCTTTTTTCTTAATAAAAAAGCATTACGAGTAAGAGTTATAAGTAGTGAGCTAAATTACGTCTTCTTAGATTAAATAATCTAGAATATAATAAAAAACAGATTCACAGGCAAGCACTGACTCTGAGACACGTTAATAAAATGTTCCTTTTTGTGCTTATTATCCAGTCTAGTCTGAAAACGGGACAATCGGCGTCCCGCGCGGCCCCTTTGCGGGACGAGTCGTCAAGACCCCAGAAACGGGACGTCCCGCGTATAGCGGGACGGTTGGCAACCCTAGTTACAAGACTCAATGTACAGCGAATTTTGTCATATTAAAATTCTCATAGCGGGTTACTCACGTCAATAAAGTCGGAAATAGCTCGACATGTTTCGGAACAGTCCGTGTCCCTTATTCATGAGTCATGCGTGTAGCCGCGGCGACTGCTCTACGCACACTGCGAGCCCCAGCGCGGTCAGCTCTCGACTGAGGCAACGTTTTTGTTGTTGTTTTGTTATGTTGAATTTTGTCATTTTTGTACTATGACAAGATACTTCAATTAGGCTGATGTTAACGTACATTGAAAATAATTAAAGTACTATTTAGTTTGTATGAAAAAGTGAAAACCTACAGAGTACCTACATCATTTTTAAAAGTTGTTAGGTTTGGCTGCTACAGGCAACACCCGGTATATGTATATCGTCGTCTAGTACCCGCAGTACAAGTCTTATTGAGCTTACCGTGGGACTAGGTCGATTTGTGTAAGATTGTCCCACAAATATTTATTTATAAGGGATGCAGTTATGTGTGGTGCAAAGCTGCGTCCCTTGTATACAGTGAGCTGTAGACCTCGTGAGCATAGCTAAAACTTAATGGCAGACGTTGGTAAAAACTACAAAGGGCTGGTATAAGATTCTATGCCCCCCGCCGGTGGATACGCCCACCCCGCGACATAGACGCATTCAGTCCGTTACCGACCCGGTACCGCCGCGTACCGGATACCATCAATCCGACCGCGATCGGACCTAGCTGAGTTTCTTGCTGGAATCTTCTCGGCTAGGTTAGGGGTAGCGAACCAGCAATGAAACTCCCAGTAGCTCGATTTCTTACACATCTCTCTGGAGCGCAAACTCAGGAGTATTCCAGAGTAGTAAATATCGTGTGATGTCGCGGAAGCGTCCTGGATTTTCCCCAGGCTACCGTCCCACTTCACAGTCCGTACGCTTTAAAGCTCAGTGCATGGAGCCCCCGCCAGATAAAAAAAAAAGATTGTGCCAAAGTTTTTGCCAATTTTCACTGTTTTGTTTGAGAATGTTTTGACAAAACAAGACCTATTAACTACCACTGGTTCCATTAATTACATACTTCTAGCATCGTCAACAAAACCGATAGGCGCTAGTTTTACGAAAGTGACTGCCATCTGACCTTCGAACCCAGAGGGTAAACTAGGCCTTATTGGGATTAGTCCGGTTTCCTCACGATGTTTTACTTTACCGAAAAGCGATGGATAATTTGAAATTTTCCATTCTGCTACCGCCATACTAAACCTATGATAAAATGGTGGCGAAATGGAAAAAAAAATCTTGTAACACTTTTTTTCTTCTACAAAATTGAAAGAGCTCGCAATTCTGAGTAGAAAGCATATAACAATTTACAGTACACATGGTGCTACTTTACCGCCCTAGGGCGATTATAAACACTTTACGTGCCTGCGACGAATATTCAAAGGGCCATATGTACTGTAAAACGTCGTACGATACACGCGCGAAGAGGTAATTCGCAACTCGTGTCGATTTAAAACACTCCCTACGGTCGTGTTTCAAGTTATCGCCACTCGTTTCGAATCTCCTCTTTTTCGCCCTTGTATCGTAATGTACTATTTCAATTTAGCAAAAAATATTTTTCTACAACATAAAATAAAAACGCCCGTAACCGGTCTCATTCTGAACTGATAGATAAGTATTTGTTTTGTTGACGAAGGGATGTTATGAGTGTTATATTTATGTTGATTACAACGTGATCGCTTGTTTTTTTTACATATTTGAAGGAATGTACTTTGTTTACTTTTTAGATTCGCGTATTTAAAGTTTGCAGTTTGTCAATAGATGTTTATTATGAATTTGGCGGTCAAGTGGTAATGTTCAAAGTGCGTTTAATAAATTAGTGAGTGTAAAGTGGATTTTTACAGCTTAAGTTATTAAAAGTAAGTAATAAAATGTGAAATTCGAACTAAGTGCAATTTTCGCTACCGTAAAACCACGTAACTATAGTCCAGTACTATAGGTACAACTATGGTCCAACGTAATTAAACATCAATACCAATAAGTTATTTTATATTTTGCGTGAGCTTATTTTACAGTTGACTATTGTTTTGCCATAGAATTGAGTCTTTCAAATAATAGTCACATCGAAACATAGATACTAGAGTGGTTTTTGGACCATAATTGGGAGGTTTTGGACCATAGTTGGGAAAAATGATCTCAACTTATCGGGTTTCACCGTGTACCCCTCGTACTATCATTATTAATTAATCCGGGCGCCTGACAGCCGTTCAGCGGTGGGTGTGACAGTGGATGTGCCAAAGGGGTTGTAAAATTAATTGAAGGTGTGCAATTTATAGAGCTCTGAATTTCGTGTGAGCTTGTGTACCTACCTATTTAATTCGAATATATAACATTGCCAGGTGTTTTGATTGGGGGAACATTAGGTGACGTCCAAGTTGTGGTCTTATTTATTGAGGTATGGGTCTATACTTTTTCATTAGAGTAGACTTCAAAATCGTGTGTGCAAAAATACCACCCCGCCAGGCGGCGACAAAGAGCAACTATCACACCCACTGCTGCGCAGCTGCCAGGCACCGGGATTAATTAGTAATGATTGCATGGCATAGTCACTAGAGGGGTTTCGTGGTCGCTCTTAGACCAGAATATTGTCAGTCTACTTTTCCAAACCAGAGACATCTTTCATACACGACATCTGTCTTTGCCAGAGACATCTGGCAGCATGAAGTTACTGGCATGGCTTTTGCTGGCGTATGCTACGCATGCGCAGTACGAACCAAAGAAGGAGGACGCACTCGACGCGCTGACTACGCCCTCGGAGGGCGAGGCTTGTGGATACGGGGTGAGTCCAACGTACAGTCAGCCACACAGCTATTAATACAGCCTAAGTGCCAAAAATAAGTGACCTTAATGTTCAGGCACTAAAGTCCTGTATACATATTTTTGGCACTTTGGCTGTATTCATAGTTGTGTGGCTGACTGTACAGTCCGCTAGATTACCGCTAGTGGAACGTGGGTACACTATTAAATCTCATGACAATTGTCTTAAGATCTTCACCAAGAAATGATCTATTTATTGACGATGCACTACGATTTTATTAAAATTATTGAAACGGTTGCGAACAAGCACACAGCCCGTGCAATGGTGAGCGGCTTTCGTAGTCTATGAACGCCGACTTTCGTAGTCGTTAACGTTGACAGCGTGGTGAAATTGGACACTGATGTATAGCGTCACTATGATCACAGAATAAGTAGGTAATAATACTAAAGTACAGAAGCTTCTCTTTCCTACATTTGACGTTTAGCTTGCCAAGCATGCAAATGTCAAGATGACATTAACATTAGGGTTGTCACCATGCTGTCAGGTGCGTATGGTGATACAACGATTTGTATAGACATATAAGTTCCCTTTGAGCAAATGGAAACTGTTTTGGCTCGTGTATTATTCATAATGGTTATATTTTGTAATTGCATGCTGTTTGGTTTCCCACTTAAGAAAAAAAACCCTCATAAGTAGGGTTGCCGTTCCTGGGGTCTTGACGCGTCCCGCAAAGGGGCCGCGCGGGACGCCGATTGTCCCGTTTTCAGACTAGACTGTATAATAAGCATAAAAAAGAACGTTTCATGAACGTGACTCAAAGCCACTGCGTTGGATTTGAATTTACCGCGATGCTAATATGCAATAAATGTTAATAAAGGTAACCAGGTAATTTTTTGTATGCCTTTCTGTACGTTGATAGTCGATATATCTTACATATTTAGCTCTGGCCTAAAGCCGTCTCTCATTTTATAGCCAAAACCCGCATGTTGATCCCGAATGTACCGCTAATTTATACACGGTTGGCAACCCTTCTCATAAGTTTTCTCAAAAAAAAAGTATTATCTACCGAAACACACAGGAAGTGCACAGACAATTAGATGCAGAAACTTATATAATAACCTATGACTAAATAGGTAGGTACCGTATCACGGTCTTCAATCTGTGAACCATTTCGCAAACCTTTCCTCAAAAAAACTATCGACCAGTGGGTCCTACTAGCTATCTTGTTTGTCCAGAGCTGCTACCCCATCAAGCCCGGGTGGCTCAATGTGCACCTAGTGCCTCAAACACACAGCGAGTTGGGGCATGGCTACAATTTCCAGCAGCATTATACTGGAGGTCAGTACACGTCTATAAATATCTATTCACCTCGGCACTTATTAAAGGGGAGGAAGGCTTAAATTGAATACAGGTGCATATGTATTTATGAAGCAGACCGTACAAAAAACTTTACAAGTACTCTTACTGCAACTGGGCCTGTACCACGAAAATCGAACGATTGCGATTTTTTATCTCCATCTCTGTCACACTTGCATATTGGTGTGAGAAAGAGGTTTTCCCGTCAATGCCAATTTTCGATGTTCGTGGTAGGCGTGCTGATCTGGCCCAGTCCGTAGGGAAGATAAGAAACCGGTGTCATTTGGCAGCACCTTTCCTTTATAAGATCGCTGTCAATGGAACTTCCTAACAATGTAAACAAACCGCCATATTGATCGTAATAACCTAACTTTTAAGTTTTTAATTAAATCTCCAAGATTAAGTTATTTCTCTTATGTTTTGTATGGTACGATAATACGACAGTAGGGAATGTTTCCAGTAATGTTTGATGAGATAGTGTGAAAATACAAGGAGAAGCAGGGACAAAACAAAAGGTTGTTTACATTGTTAGGAAGTTCCGTTGACAGCGATTTTACAGCCATTAGACATGTATGTTAAACGCTATGTTTGCCATCTAAAAGTGGCCCGGTAGCTAATACTAATAGCAATGGCGTCCAATCCAAAATGGCGGATGTATGACAGGTATGGGTAGATTTTGGGGTTACTAATTTCCCTTTTTCTACTCCAGCACTTGGTGTATCTGTCAATTAAAACAGACAGCGATATTAAAAAAGTATACATTTTAATGTTGTCTATGGTATTCCATAAGAACACTGCTCATATAGATTTTCATACATTATACATTACTGTTGATTTTTTATTTATTTTTTAAGTGGGCATAGGACATGTTCCAAAAAAAGCAAAATTTTGGTTTGAGATTTTGCTTTTTCGCTATTTTAGCTGTCGTAGAAAAACTAGCGTATGCAACAGCTCATCATTGGTATAACCCTTATTATATCACTGTTGCATAAACTAGGTACTATTTCACGACACTTAAGTCAGCTTATAAGAACATCAAAGCACCACGATTGCCATCTTAAGGTGGTAAGTGACAGCTGGCGGCCAATCGAGATGGCGAATTTTGAGTTTTATTATATTAAGTATATTTCATCCTGCCTTATTAAATTTTAAATTGATATAGAGGTTAATAATGTAAGCTTTGGATTTTGTTATATACCTACCTACACTATATCCATAAAACCATCCAGTAATTAATATAATTACAATAAAATTTAATTTTTTTGTGGCAAGTTTTTATATGGCAGACTACGCGTTAGAAAAAAAATTGCTTATAAAGTCTATTTAATTTGATGTTATAAACATATTTGATTTGACAGAGGACCCACCGTTCCCGAAAAACACTGTAAACATGAAGAGGATCCTTGACGCTATACTCACGGAACTGTGGAACAATGATCAACGCAGGTGAGTGAGACAGCGCTATGGTAGCGCTCACTCGCACACAGCAGCGCGTGAGTCCAATGTTAAGATCGCTTTGGCTTATGGAAATCTTCGGGCGACCTCGAATCAACCGTCTTTTGTCTTGTGTAGCGATACCGACACCGACATAGGGGCTGCCGGTGGATGCCGTGGATCACAGAATAAGTAATAATAACACCAAAGTACAGAAGCTTCTCTTCCCTGCATTTGACGTTTAGCTTGTGCAAATGTCAAGATGGCATTAAATTAACATTAGGCTCATTAGGGTTGTCTGTCAGGTGCGTATGGTGGTGCAACAATTTGTTGTATAATTATATTCAAAGAGAAAATTAGTTTTATTGTTCTCCTGTAAAATTATGCTCAGTGTAGTTATGTTGTTTTTTGTAAACATCCCTTCAATTGGTTGACTGTACGTACAGATTTCAGATACGGAACTATAGAAATTCAATTATTCCTATGCATTTGTTTCCAGATTCACCCTTTCAGATACGGCATACCTTTTTCATTGGTGGAAAAACCGACATCCAGCCGGTAAGTTTCATTGTTTCATGTTTCTTCTCTACTTACAAATACCTATATAATTTACAGATTGTGCTACTTTACCGCCCCAGGGCGATAATGAGCATTTTACGTATCTCCGTCGAATATTCAAAGAGCCATATGTACTTACTGTAAAACGTCGTATTACGATACACGTGCGTGGTAATTTGCAACTCGTGCCGATTTAAAACACTCTACGGTCGTGTTTTAGTTTATCGCCACTCGTTGCGAATCTCCTCTTTTCGCCCTTGTATTGTAATGTATTATTTAACTATCATGAGATTCATGAGTCATACTGACGTTAAATTGCAACGGTTAACACTCACGTATTTTTATCACAATAAGCGTGAGATGTTTCAACTGCATCATCGTCAGGGCAGTCATCGTCGGACAGACAGAGTGGTGTTGTTACCTTCGCGGGTCGGGCTCCTATTGTGATAAATATACGTCATCGAACGAAGCTAACGAAGCGAGTAAGTATATATGTTTGTTTGACGATATGACGACAGCAGGCCTACCACGAACATCGAAAATTGGCATTGACGGGAAAACCTCTTTGTCACACCAATATGCAAGTGCGACAGAGATGAAGATACAAATCCGCAATCGTTCGATTTTCGTGGTATAGGCCCAGGTGGTTAAATGAGATCCTTATAGTACATTGTGTAATAAGGCCGGTAAACAAGAAATTACGAACGAGTGTGAATTTAAGCCGTTTCTTGTACCGCCCCTGATACATATAATGTTTTTCATCACATTTGCGAGAATATATTTACTAAATGTACTAGGCAGATAAATAAACGATAATGATTAGTTCAGTTCAGTCGCTGGTTCGCAGCCCTGCTCAATGGGGACCTTGGTCACTTTTTCTGTAGTATATGACATCTTTTTCAGTTTATAATCTATATCGATGTTTGCAGTCCATCGCATGATGTACGAACTGGTCCGTCAAGGCCGCCTCTCCATCGTGGGGGGTGGTCTCGGAGTCAGCGACGAAGCTTCCACCAGCTACCATGCCATCATTGACCAGTACACTTACTCGCTCAGGTGAGACCATCTTATGTATCATCACATCTGCCTTTAAGCCTCCTAGCCTAGTTGGTAGTGACCGCTACGAAGCAGGAGGTCCCGGGTTCGGATCCTGGTCAGGGCATTTATTTGTGTGTTTATCACTAAAGTATTTATATGTATATGTATATTATATATGTCGCCTAGTACCCACATCACAAGCCTTATTGAGCTTACCGTAGGACTATGTCGATTTGTGTAAGATTGTCCCACAATATTTATTTATTTATCTGCAGCAGGTTTCACTACGCTGACATTCCTTTTTTTGTTCTGTTTTTTGTGACTTAGAGTGGGCCTCTAGCTACTCTTAAAATGACGCCGGGATGGCCATTGTGTGAAGCGGCCATTACACATTAACATACGAAAAACAATATGACGAAAGTAACACGATACGAAACGAAATGGTACAATTTTAATGCACACTTCTTTTTTATATATAGTAAGACGGTGACAAACAAGCATACGGCCCGCCTGATGGTAAGCGGTTACCGTAGCCTATGGACGCCCGCAACTCCAGGGGTGTTACATGCGCGTTGCCGACCCTTTAAAACCTTTAACACTCCTTTTTTGAAGAACCCTATATTGTAGTCCTTCGATCTATTTTAGTGTACGGAGTAGTGACAACACAGAGCCGCGTATGCCCATATGGGCTTGTACTTTGGCAGAGGGGAAGGGTACGTATGCCGACTCCCCTCCCTGTGTTGCCTGAATGGATAGATGGATAGATAGATTGATTATACTGTGCCAGCAGTGCCCTACCATACTATTATTAAGTCCACTTTTCACCATCGCACCGCTCGCCATCGACAGGGCGCTCATCCACACACCTTGCAACCTAAATGGTCGCACACCGTGCTGTTTCAGAGGAATTTCCTCCCGCGGACGCTCCGGCTGTGGAATGAGCTCCCTGCCGAGGTTTTTCCGAAAGATTACAGTATGGGGGTCTTCAAAAAAGGAGTGCACAAGATTTTAATGGGTCGGCAACGCGCATGTGACCACCCTGTAGCTGCAGGCGTCCATAGGTTACGGTGACCGCTTTCCATCAGGCGGACCGTATGCTTGTTTGCCACCGTCGTGGTATAAAAAAACTATTGTTGTGTAATACCCAACGTTCTCCAGTTTAACCTGCAAAACTTAATCTTCATTTGGCTTGTGTTTGTCTGTTTACAGGAAATTAAATGATACGTTCCGCGCGTGCGCGCGCCCCCTGGTGGCGTGGGCCGCCGACGTGTACGGACACTCGCGGGAGTTCACCTCACTCATGGCGCAAATGGGGTAATGCCTATAGTTTGGAGTAAGACCTGTCTTTCAGTACAGTCAATTGCCTCGGCCACTCTAGAACCATGTCAAAATGACAAGCAGTAAGAGATTTCTTACAATCTGATTTATAGCGTCACTATGACATAGTCCTACAGTGGCCTAGGGTTCCAATTGGTTGACTGTACAACTACTGTGTGCTGAAGCTTGGCTGAAGCGCGTTGAATTAATGAATGAGTGAGTGAACGAATGAGCGAGTGAATGATATAATAAAATAACGGATAACAGTGACGTGTTAGCCACTACGTTCGACATCAGTTATGTCCGTTATTTTATTACAATATTAATATGTTTGACGATAGTTTAAACTCAATATGAGCGAGAGAATGATTGAATGAATGGGATAGTGAATTAATGAGCGAGTGAGTCAGTGAATTGATGAGCGAGTAAGTGAGTGAGTGAATGAATGTGTGAGTGAATGATTGAATTAATGAGGTGTATGAATGAGTGAGAGAATGAATGAGAGTTTTATAGATTGAATTTTTTTTTTTTTTTATGCTATAGGGGGCAAACGAGCAAACGAATCACCTGATGGTAAGCGATTAACGTCGTCCATGGACACCCGCAACACCAGAGGTGTCGCAAGTGCGTTGCCGGCCTTTAAGGTGGGAGTACGCTCTTTTCTTGAAGGTTTGAAGGTCGTATCGGTCCGGAAACACCGCTGGCGACAGTTCGTTCCACAGTTTAGCTGTGCGAGGCAGGAAGTTTCGGGAAAAGCGCACAGTTGAGGACTGCCAACCATCTAAATGGTGAGAGTGGAAATATTGTCGCGTAGGGCGATGGCGGAAAGAAGCGGCAGGGATTAATCCGAACAATTCCTCGGAACACTCCCCATAATACATGCGATAGAAAATATAAGATAAAATATAGATTGAATGAGTGAGAGTGTGGAAATGAATGTATGAGTAAGTGAGCGAATGAATTAATGGATGTGTGACTGAGTGATTGAATTAACTCTTGCTACTCACACGTTAGTTGAAATTTTTTAACACTTCTTTCCCACGCCCTGTAATTCGCGGGCTCTAATGCAGGGAGGTTAGGGAAGGAGGTACTTATTGGGGATCAAAGTACCTGATAGTTAGATTTATTTATTTATTTATTTAACAGTAGTTTATGTGATTGTATACAATGCCTAATTATTTACAATTACATACATTGCTTTATAGGTATAAGCATATCATGAGCTCTCCATGATGCATTCAAAGCGCATATATCGACCGACATTACGACTTTCAGGAATTTAGTTAAAGTTTTGACATTTATATTTTTTAAATTCAGAGACAAACTAGAGTTGGCCCCAATTTTCATATCGTTCGATATCACAATAACGTGCGACTTGTGAGCGTCATTGTATGCAATTGACAATTCGTTTCAAACTAAACGTCATCTCGACTGATATTAGAATAGAGACCAAATCAAATTTCCTTGTGTTTGAAAAAAATATATATTATCGAAATCGATAATATTATTTAGCTATAATAAGATTTTCACAGATAAGAAATTTGTTGTAACAAAAAAGTTTATGATTATCGGGGCCTTTATATGCGGTTTTTGAACGCACGATATGTGGTAGTGGTAGGTATAAAGTAATAAATGAAAACTTATCCTAGTATGTCCATGCACTTTGCACATTGTTTATAGTCATATTCTTACAGATTCGACGCGTTATTCATCAATCCAATCAGCTACGATGAAGAGGTGGCGCGCATGCGTCGTAGATCGCTGGAGTTCCTGTGGCGCGGCAGCGACGACCTTGGTAAATATAGCTGCTTCTGTGGCACATTCGTGGTTTGTTTGTATGTATGTATGTTCGATGATAACTCGAGCATCGTTGACCGGATCGTTGTGATACCATGGGCAAATTTGTATGGAGGCTGGCCCCAAAACCAACAGAGATGAGACTTATGTCTATAAACAGGTCTTATTGTCTGCTTCATTTCGTTATATGGGCAACAAGTTGAGTTCTATTGCAGATCTGAGATATTCGTATTAAAATGCGAGTATTATGTAAGTAAAAATGTTCACAACCGCTCGGCGATGATGGCGGATCCACGCAGCTTTTTGTTTTGTTGGGGGAATGCGTTACGCATACCACTCGGGTGCATTTATGTACCAATTATTGACTGACAAAAGTCTGAATATCTCAGTTCTGCAATGGAATTCAACTTGGTGTCCATATAAATAAAATAAGTTAATAAAAATAGCTATCAAATGAAATAACTCTGTGCTCTGTTGGGTTTGTTGGGGCAAATTTGCGCATGGTCCTTTGGCAGGTAGTTAGATGAGATAAATATAATTTTCAATTTCAATGAGCCAAACGGTCAAGGAGTTGCCGATATATAGGGGTCGCGACTTCACGTTCGGGGCAAAGCACTAGTAGGTAAAATACTTACTAAGTTTTTTTTAATTACAGGTCCGTCAACAGATATGTTCACTCACAACCTGTTCGATGGGTACTGGGCGCCCCCTGGCTTCTGCTTCAGCAAGCTGTGCTCCGATCCATTGCTGGTCACCTCCAGCAGGCTGTTCTCCGACATACGGGACCGGGTTAGTACAGGTCGCAGGTACATACGCGTTCAAAAGTGCATGGGCAATTTATGAATGAATTCATTCATAATGCTGACCAATGAGAAGCAAGGATAAACTATGGAATATATTTAATGCGTTACAAATCGATGCTAGGAAAAAGTGGCTTTAAGAAAGATTCTGAGAGTCCTTATATACAGGTTGTACAGCGCCCTCCGCGGAGCAGACCTAAAGTAATCAGTAAGTGCGTGTAGACACGCAAAACTAGGTTATTGACTTATTATACTAATATTTTAAATCTCCCGTAGATGTCGCCCTCATTTCCAATGTGGCGCCATCTAGCGGCTATAAGTTTTGGTACTAAGACTAATACAATAGTTATCTCTAGACCAAGTTCACACCTGTTTGCCTGGAGAGCGATAAGTTTGTCTGTTAGGCTGTTAGGTCGTAACAACTGCCCATGCAATTTTGGACGCGATAGTACCTATCGTCTACACGGTATAAACCAGGACCTAAAGATCTAAGCATACATAGGACAGCGGGAATCGCCTTATTTTTATACTATGTAGTGAAGATACTCAAAACCATCGACAAAAAGTGAAATTAGTAATTTGAAAGCTAGCGGATACAATGTGTTATTACTCGCTTTTTTATGATCTAAGGTGGTGAAAAATATTTGTTTTTTGCAATAGGTACCTATTTCCTATTTCAGGTGGACAAGTTCATCGAAGGCGTCCTCTACCGGCAGGCGCCGAACTTCGAGACTCGAAACGTCATGGTGATCATGGGACACCGGAAGGCATACGCTGATGCTGACGTCTGGTTCACCAACATTGAGAAACTTATGACGTACGTAAACTGATTTAAGTAACTGATAGAAAGAAATAAAGAAAAACGTTTATTCGGGATGCTTCAATGTACAAAAGTATAGCACTTTTAGACAATACAGGTTGACTGGTAGAGAATGCCATTGGGCATTAAGTCCGCCATTTGTTTTTGTATTTTGTGCAATAAAGTTTAAATAAATAAAATAAATAAATACGTTAAGTTAAGTTAGAACAATAGCGTCACCGAAAAGGTTTCTACTCAGCTTGATGTCAAGGTACCTTTTACGTACCTTGACGCTGGTCTTCCGCAGGAACCTTTTCAATGAAACGTGACAAGTTGCACAAACATGCATAAGTATGCTCTTATTTTTAATTATATAAAAGTAATTATATATGTAGGTTTTTACGTCTGAGATCAATATCAACAGTCTCAAAAGCTTTGTATTTAGCGGTTGGCCACATTGCAACAATAGTAGTTTATGCAACGGTGATATAATAAGGGTTCTAAAACTTGAGGGTCGCCGTTACAAAACGAGGCGCAACCGAGTTTGTAATAATAGACCCGAGAATTTTAAGAACAAATTATGAGCTGTTGCATACCCTAGTTTTTCTACGACAGCGAAAATAGCGTAAAAAGCAAAATCTCGAAACGTGGCAGAATAGGGAAGATGTTGTGCCCACTGAAGAAATTAAAAAACAACAACAACAGTGCTCATATATTGTATGAAAATCCATAGGAGCAGTGTTCTTATGGAATACCACAGACAACGTTATAATGTATACTTTTTAAATATCGCTGTCAGTCATCTAATTGACAGATAGAAGTGCTGGAGTAGCAAAAGTTATATAAAGGGGCGGAGAAGCCAAGAAAGACGCCCGTAGAACCCAAAGACAAAAATGAAAATGAAAAACTCATGCACGAAGACGATTCTGCTTAACGTGTGTAAGTACAGTCACCTGCAATAGTATATGACGCTATGAAGGCCGCAAAAATATGTGACACGCTCTTATGGCGGTACAAACAAGAATGTGTCAGATTATTTTGCAGCCTTCATATAGTCCTATACTATTGCAGGTGACTGTAGGTAATTAGTTTAATATATTTCAATTAATGCCAACATTATGATGGATTTTTTTTTTCAGTTTCACGAATTGGCGAGCGACCAGGCAAAACTTGAACATCAGTCTCTTTTACTCCAACCCCGCGTGCTACTTGGCTGCTGTTCATGATGAGAAGTAATTATTTAATTTTGTTACTTTAACGGCCTCCTAGCCCAGTCGGTAGTGACCCTGCCTACGAAGCAGGAGGTCCCGGGTTCGAATCCTGGTCAGGGCATTTATTTGTGTGTTTATCACGAATATTTGTTCCTGAGTTATGGATGTTTTCTATGTATTTAAGTATTTATATGTATCTATCTATTATATATATATCGTCGTCTAGTACCCACATCACAAGCCTTATTGAGCTTACCGTGGGACTAGGTCGATTTGTGTAAAATTGTCCCACAATATTTGTATTTATTATATTATATTTATTTATATAAGGATAACTCACTAATAAATAAATAAATATTATGGGACAATCTTACACAAATCGACCTAGTTCCACGGTAAGCTCAATAAGGCTTGTGATGTGGGTACTAGACGATATATATAATAGACAGATACATATAAATACTTAAATACACAGAAAACATCCATAACGAACAAATATTCGTGATAAACACGCAAATAAATGCCCTGACCAGGATTAGAACCCGGGACTTCCTGCTTCGTAGGCAGGGTCACCACCAACTAGGGTAGGAGGCCGTTACCTAATTACATATAAACTAACTATTATCACTGTAACTTGTACTTTTGGCAGGTTAGAGTCCGTACTTAAAGTTTTAGGTGGGTTGTCGAAAAATAGTGTATGTGATTTATTTATTAATTTTCCCCAAGCGTCAAATCGCCATTCCCCACTTTTTTATTTTCCTATGCATTATTTTCTATTGCTTTTTGATGCTAGACTTTTTTTCAGTAATGTTATCACTACTTAATCACGATAGTCACACTTTTAAGTCAATTGGTAGGTAGGTTAGGTGCGTTGGCTAGCTTCAGACACCGGAAAGGCAAATCGCCCCGGGAATAGGAGACCCGCCTTGGCGGGGCTCCATTTTATCAGGTTGTGACGAAAAAAAATGTCTATTTTTTAAATACTACGACGGTGACAAACAAGCATACGGCCCGCCAGATGGCAAGCGGTCACCATAGCCTATGGACGCCTGCAACACCAGGGGTGTTACATGCGCGTTGCCGACCCTTTAAAAAAGGAGGTCTAGCAACAAAAAACAATAGAAAATAATGCGTCCTGAGGAAATAACCTATGGCGCTTGCAACAGTGCCGAAATATCGGGTGCTCAGAAAACCAACATGGTAAAAATCCCGCTTTAGATTATAGTAATAATAAGTGAAGTCATATCCGGCTATAAATAATTTTGTATGAAAACCAAACTTCGTATTATAATCACGTCGTAGTAAGAGGCTGGTCACTATAAACGTATTATACTGTATTATATACCCACATGTCATTAGCCCTCAATAATGCGTTCAAAAATCGCATATAAAGGCCCCCATAATAATAAACTTTTTTGTTACAACAAATTTCTTATCTGTGAAAATGTAATAATAGCTACATTATATTATCGTTCTCGATAATATTATTTTTGTTCAAATTTCGAACACATCTGACACAAGAAAATTTGATTTGACCTCTATTCTAATATCAGTCGATATGACGTTTAGTTTGAAACGAATTGTCAATTGCATACAATGACGCACGCAAGTCGTTCGTTATTTTGATATCGAACGATATGAAAATTGGCGCCAACTCTAGTTTGTCTCTGAATTTAAAAAATATAAATGTCAAAACTTGAATGTCAGAAAAGTTTTAATTCCTGAAAGTCGCAATGGCGGTCAATATATATGCGCTTTGAATGCATCATGGAGAGTCATGATATGTGTGTATATAAAGCAGTGTATGTAATTGTAAATAATTAGGCATTAAAACACTCGTGTGATGTTATTATGAAACTCGGCTGACGCCTCGTTTCATAAACCCACCCTCGAGTTTTAATGCCTTTCATTATATATAATCACATAAACTACTATTATGTGTTCACAAATATAACTAACAAATAATATACAGTAAGTTACAAGCTACCTTAAATCTGGAATAGGCCCTTGAGGCTATATGTACTCCTAATACTTTAAAAAAGGGCGCTCTATACGTGTGAAGGAAATTGCTAATGAAACTACCAAAAGTCACAAACAAAGCTAATATATTAAAATAATTCTCCAACCTTTATATACAAACCCAATAAAAATGTTGATAGCGCGATGTAGGAATCGTCACTTCCCGTACAACGACATCTAACGTGATATTTGGGAAACATTTTATATGAGACTGCTTTGGACGCGAAACGAGGCATTGTACCCAGGATGCTCGTTGTATCGAAATGCTGATACATTGTGCGAGGAAACCTTCAGCTACTCTTTGTTAGAAAAATGGTGCCATAACCTCAAATTGAATGTTCCAGCCCGGAATTGGAGACGAAACAGGACGACTTCTTCCCGTACGTGCACGACAAGGACAGCTATACCGTCGGCATGTACTCCTCGAGGCCTACGTTCAAGTATCTCATTAGAGAAGCTCATGTTTACTTGCAGGTGAGTTTTACTAAATATTATGTGGGTAATTTTGAATATACGCACAGTACTACAGAATAAGTAATAGTACTACAGTACAGAAGCTTCTCTTTCCTACATTTGACGTTTAGCTTGTCAAGCATGCAAATGTCAAGATGACATTAACATTAGGGTTGTCACCATGCTGTCAGGTGCGTATGGTGGTACAACAATTTGTATAGAAGTTTCGAATGACCGACCGAAAGTTCCGTGCCACCAGTATTTTTAGGTACCTAAGGTCGTAAATGGGCATCCTTTGTGCGGAACCCTCGGTGGGCGAGTCTGGCTCGCACTTGGCCGGTTTTTCTTTTAAATGTGTGCAACATTTCGTATTTTACAGTTGAGGTGATATGCCATTTGTTTATCGACAAGAGTCAATGACATAGATTACACCTACGATAGATCAAAGATATATACTGGATCGTGTTGAATATCTTAGCGTGTGTGTAACGCAATAGATCGTCGATCTAGAATATGCTGGGTCATAATATATTCATAAATACACGATAGTCAGAAAAGTTTATTATAATGGCGGCTTGAACGCATCATTGGGAGCTCATTATATGTGTATATAAAGCAGTAATTTAAAATAATTAGGCATTAAAACACTCGTGTGATGTTATTATGAATTACAGTTATACAAACTACTATTATCAATCTAGGTATTGTTTTAGCTAAAAGTAAATTACATTTGCAGATGGCAAAACAGTTGCAAGTTACTGCGAACATGGGACCTTACATCCGAATGTTCGATGAGTTCAATTGGGTGATGGGTGAGTCAACACGATCTAACTTAACTTTCCGACAAACGACAGATATATCCACTGGGTTACCCAAATCTGGCACAATATATTGGCAGAAATACACTTCGTATCGCAGCAAAACTTTTAGCAGAAAATACTTTCCATAACAGTTATTTAGCAGCAGCAGACAGTGGGTTAGGTTAGGGTTTTCTGCCAAACGTTACCTCTGCCATAAATTATTCTGTGAATCGAACTTATGACAATTAAAATTCTTCAAGACAATAGTGAAACATCCGCACCACAGGTCCAATGCTAACGCGCATAAGTAGTTCAGTTTTTTAAATAAAATAGCTTCGGTCCAGTGTCGGACAATTTCTCCAGTATATTGCCATTTGGGCTATAAGTTGTACTGAACCCATGGGAGGTACCGTATTGTCGCTCACCAGGCGGCGCCACTCATGTGTGTGGTCCTGGTTTAGAGATGGAACTGTTCTCATTTGAAGAGTTGGTTTAAAAATATGTATTAATATACTTATATCGGGTTACTCACGTCTATAAAGTCGAAAATAGCTCGACATGTTTCGGGACGGTCCGCGCCCCATAATCATGAGTGAGAAGCGCTTGCGGCGATTGCTCTGCGCACACATCTTAATATATAAGTATTACACCCCGTTATCTAACGCTCACTTTCAGGGCAAGGGATGGGGCAGTTTCGATAATTTGAATTAATAAAATTATGAAGTTGACTATAAAAACTGAAACTACTCGTTATTATTAACAAAACGGGACCTGATAGAGTACTAAATAATTCAAATTTACCCCCGACATTAAACTGCTTGTACTAAATTACCTAGTAAGTCGTCTTTATACTGTTCAATAATTCGCGTCCTCCTATCCGATCAAATAGATACAGAACATCCAATGACATCATATATAACTCATTACTTGCATCTACAATGGATTAATTATCTCAAGATTATTCATACAAAAATAATTTTATTTTGACTGATTAATAAATATGTATGTATGTATGTATGTATAAGCTTTATTGTACAATAACACAAGAAATACAAGAAACACAGTAACATAGACAATTTGATACAACAAAGGCGAACTTATCCCTATGAGGGATCTCTTCCAGTTAACCTTTGAGGAAATTAGATAAAAACAGGCAACGATGAAAGACAAACTAAGAGCAAAAATTGTACAGTAACAAAACTTCAAATAAAAAGTAAATTTTGAATACACATTGTAACTACACTATAAATAAATACGCAATAAAAATATATATATAATATTTACATATATAAATATACACTAAACAACAATATTAAATAATAAATATATATATAAACTATTAAACAGAGCATAAAGGACAAACTCCAATCAAGGGTCGGAAAGCCACAACTTCTTTAGCCTCTCCTTGAGCGATGCTGCAGATTGCGATATAAATCGACAATATGAAAATCAAAAATCAATATGAATATCGAAATCGATAATATGAATCGACTAAGCAACATTACTATTTTAGCTTGCCCCCAAAGTGAGCGTTAGATAACGGGGTGTAATAAGTATATTAATATGTCTAATACTCACGGGAGTTTTCTATTTAAAAATATGTGTTTCATGTGCAGGGGTGGTACAAGACCACAGCATAGCGTCGGGGGTACTTCGACAGCGAGTGAAGGAGTACTATACCAGTAAACTTGACGCGGCCATGAGCAACGCTACGGATTTCGTTTCCAAAGCGTTCACGTAAGTACTGCCTTACCATGACGTCTTAACGCGATTTAGTTTCAATTCATTTATTTTCAAAATATATACAGTATACAACTTACCTAACTACCTGCCTCTACCTACCTTAAATCTAAAGTAGGTCCTTGAGGCATTGTACCTAGGATGCTGGCGGCATTTCCTCGTTGTATCGCAATGCTGATACGTTGTGCGAGGAAGCCACCAGCTCTTCGGTCACCAGTAACATCAACCAGACGTTTCGCGATTTCTACTAAAAACTTGCGTGCGCTGGGACCCCATGGACCAAGAGTTTCGACTCCGAATGGTACAAAAAGGTACTCTCTGCCCAGGCTCTTATATTTAGTTTAGGTTCAGTTTAAGCTCAGTTGTATGGAAGCGACTCAGTTCAGGTCGTCAACTGAATCGCGTTAAGATGTCATGGTAAGGGCGTCATGGATGGTGATAATTTTTGTATATACCGATCTATCCTCCTGCCGCCCTAAGCCTCATAAAAAGGTAAATACTTCAATAACATTTAAAGGATATTTCCGAGATTTGGTACCATCACGTCTATAAATATCTTTACAATGCATGTGCTCAAAAAGTGCGCTTTCTAAGAAGCCAAGTCAAGTTGTACTTTTCCGCACGATTTGACCGCAGTGCGTTTACTTTTCAATTTTTTTTAAATTTTGGACTCCACTATCAGCCCGATACAAAAAGTATTTGCTATGTAAGAAAACTATAAAATAAACATACATTTGAGATGTTTACTGGTATAGCAGGTATTTATAGGTTTTTAGAGGGATTTATTAAGAGTTCTAAGAGACTTTTATGCAACAAGTGTCATGTAATAAATAAATCGTTTTGTCATGATATGAATTTTTGTTTACTCGCACAATGCATACTAAAACATTGTATGAAACACATGCGTAAAGATGATTTCCTACTCGTGTCGGCTTATACACTCGTCGGAAATCACTGTCTTTCCGCACTTATTGCATAAATAGCTACCTATAACTTATTACACTTCGGAAATTGAATACAGATGCATATATATTTATAAAGCCGACCGTACCATAAGCGTCAATAGCGTCCATTGCCGAAAACTGATCTATTCAATTGTTATTAAATTGCAACGGTTAACACTCACGTATTTTTATCACAATAGGCGCGACATGTTTCGTCTGCGTCGGGCAGACCTCGTCGGACAGACAGAGTGGTGTTATCACCTTCGCGGCTAGGACATCACTGCCCCAGTCCGGCGCAGGTACCGGGTCGCGCGCGACGAAGCGGGAGCAGGGTGATCCGCGCAATCCGGCGCCGTTGTTGCGGGAGTCTGAATTGTCGGACCGTCTGACGGGATCAACGACAAGCACACCGAACTAACCGTGTCCACTAAATCGTCACCAAACACATTCACGTTCCCTCTAGGAAGCACTGGTTTCCAAGCCGGTGGCAGAGTCAAATTTCCAACAACAGAATCCAACATGTCACACCAATTCTTATCGATATCGATAATTGTTACTTATTTAGGTTTGTAAATAACATAAGGTATTTAAATTGCAACGTTTAACACTCACGTATGCAGCTGCTGCGTTCTCCTAAGGACCAGGACCCTCTAGGCAACCCGGGGGTGAATGAAATCCCTTGCGACTGCGGTAGGTCGTATGTGGGGGAAACGGGACGGAACGTGTCTACGAGATTATCAGAGCATATTCGTAGCGTGAAAATCAGGACGTAAGGAATTCGGCGGTGGCGGAACATACTGGCGGTACGGACGCGTCGCATTTCATTCGGTTCGATAAAGTGAAGTTGTTGGCACGGGAAAAATGTTATGTGCCACGCAAGATCCGTGAGGCCATTGAAATCGGACGTCGCCCTAATTTCAACCGCGATGGAGGTTGGACTCTGCCACCGGCTTGGAAACCAGTGCTTCCTAGAGGGAACGTGAATGTGTTTGGTGACGATTTAGTGGACACGGTTAGTTCGGTGTGCTTGTCGTTGATCCCGTCAGACGATCCGACAATTCAGACTCCCGCAACAACGGCGCCGGATTGCGCGGATCACCCTGCTCCCGCTTCGTCGCGCGCGACCCGGTACCTGCGCCGGACTGGGGCAGTGATGTCCTAGCCGCGAAGGTGATAACACCACTCTGTCTGTCCGACGAGGTCTGCCCGACGCAGACGAAACATGTCGCGCCTATTGTGATAAAAATACGTGAGTGTTAACCGTTGCAATTTAATATCAATATGTCTCACGAAAGTTTAAATTATATATTCAATTGTTTATGGTTTTAAACTCAATTCGATTTTTTAAATATAATTTAAACTTTCGTGAGTCATGCTGATTAAATTGCAACGGTTAACACTCACGTATCTTTATCACAATAGGCGTCACATGTTTCGACTGCATCGCGCAGTCATCGTCGGACAGACAGAGACAGAGTTCGTCGCGCGCGACCCGTTACCTACGCCGGTCTCGGGCAGTGTTGCGCGAGCCGCGAAGGTGACAACACCACTCTGTCTGTCCGACGATGACTGCCCGAAGCAACGGTTAAGTTGCAATTTAATATCGATTTTTTTTGATGTAAATACTAAGTGGGAAATTTAAGATCAATTTAAATAGTAGGTAATATAATTTTACTATTTAAACCGAGATATTTACCATGTCTACCTATATTTGTTTTTGTGTATATATATATATATATATATATATACCTATATTTTTTTACTTTAGATTTAAGGTAGGAAGAGGTAGGTAGTTAGGTAAGTTACACTTACTGTATATATTTCGAAAATAAATGTTTAATTAAAACAAAAATACATGGTAAATATCTCGTTTTAAACAGTAATTTAATTATAATGTAAATTACCATGTTAGCTTAAATAGTGTTTTTGATTA